>OY728161.1:1340172471-1341422471 GCA_963277665.1 Viscum album
TGAAATAAAACACGTATACCTGGTTGGAGATTTATGAACACAAACTAAACCAGTCTATGGCTAGGTTTGATCACATATCTTGATGATTACGTTCCATATTCCTAGAACAACTCTAGGGTGTGTTTATCCTTTAATTAATTAGTGATGTGAAAAAATTATCATATTAAATATGAAATTTATTGTAAAATGGAATTTACAAAATACCTTTTTTATCTTCATCACTTGTGGGTGCAAGTTTTAAAAAGAAATTATGGAATTTCCATGTGGTATTAATATTCTTTAGACGATCTGAATCCTTACAAATGACATGTTTTCTTTTAATTTAACTAATATTACCTGTGATAAGTTATGTAGATGAAACTTTTCCATTTTTATTTTCATAATGGATTGTGAAATTAATTAATTATTTAAATTGTAAAAATTGAATTAAATGAAAATTGAATTATTATACCATTTCACCTTCCCCTTCTTTGAACTTATAACAAAAATGATATGTGTTATTTCTGGAATTATAACTGGAATAGATATTTCTCACGTCCTGTGATTGAATATTAAATGCAACATACATTCATAGAAACTTTTTCCTGAATAATACATTGGTTTTATATACAAAACACCCTCAATAGGATAATAAGACTTGTGAATGATATTACACCTTCATCCATACCTGGGATCCGTATACAGAGTTCCTTAAATGGGCTCAAAGGATTAAATATAATTTTATTAATAATTGAGAGATAATTGGATTCTAGATATTAAATTCCACATATTGGCTCAGAGGTTTAAAGAAATTATTATACTCCTTGAGGGATACAAGAATTACTGCCCTATAATTTCTTTGATGGGATCATAAGTTGCATTATTTGTAATATGACTTATGATATATATGTATTTTAAAATGGAATGACCAGAATTGTCCTAGAGGATAAATGATATTATGTTATACCATGGGTGAAACTTTTTTTACAATGTCAAATGCCTTAGATAATATTATAGGTTTCATGATATTTTAGTATTATTAATTACTAATTAGTTTACCCTCGAATGTTAGAACATCAATATTTTGCAACGTGAATATCCTTATTTGATAATTAGTATAAATAGAATCCCTCGTTCCCATGGGTCCCACAAGGATACTATTTTGTATGGACACCAGGCTTATCACCATTGTTCAAATCATGATACTTTATTGTTTCTATGTTCAAATATCTGTGGAATTGGTTGATGATGGAATAGTCATACGAGCATCCCTAAAGGACCTAAGATAGAAATGGTTTAAATTTATTTATTTCACTATAAAACCTAATTATTATACCTACTCACTACCTTAAAATATATTAAAAAAATTGATAACATTAAACCTTTCTAGTGGTGGACTTTTAATTTTTAATGACACCTTTTTCGTGATATTAGTTGGTACCCATAAAGATCTCATAGTTTCATGTTAGGAATTGGATTTATTTATTTTTCTATTACAAGTAATGGGCTAGAAATTGAAATTGGATATATGGAATGAGGATAGAGTAGGTAAGACTATAGGATTTGGGTCTTTTGATTATTTATTATTTTAAATATCGTATATTATAACAATGTACTATATTTTGTATTATGATCAAGTTGAATTTATTTCATATCATGTTTAGGGATGATTATTTATTTTGAATTGGCATTGTTGTTATTAATTAATATCTTATAATACTATTTCATTATTTCTGATTATCCTATTTATTTATTTGTCATAAATCATTGTCCCACACTTTGATCATGGGGATATAGCCTTCCCACTATACAACCACTAGGCCCTCACTATTAGTTGGTATCATTTGGTATACAGCATGGTTCACATGATACCATGCTATCAACCATTTAAGATTATATTATTCAGTAATTCAAGATGGAACATTATAAGTATATATGGTGATTCTGAATTCAGTTGATGATGAGATTTTTTGTGGTCCTTGGGATAAACAGGTTATCCATGTACCATCTTCACAATGATCATAATTATATTCGAGTGAATTTTTCATCTCTTAATGGGTGGATGTTTGTGTTGACTAGTGTTTGGGGAATTAAATCAATTAATGTGGGACTAGATCATTTTTTATGATAAGTACTTCTAGTTTAGCTTTCTAGGATGGTCCTTATAGTGTATCATACCATTACTCCCTCACATTTTCCCTTAATGGTAGGCCCTTTCCAAGATGTATTTCCATAATATATCTTAGGATTACCTCCAAAAATAGGATTTGGACTTGAAATAATGAATTTAATGGGTGAAAATCCTATATAAATTTCACCTTATAAAATGGAATATACTGATTTAAAATAAAAAAATGCAATGCATGATGTTTTAGATGCTAAATGATTCATCAGATAGAGATCCTCTATATGGGGTGCTCAAATTTTTTTCTCAATAAGGAAATATTTTAGTCTTCATCTTTATTTATAATGTAGAAAGTTGAACTATATCCCCATGAATAAAAATACCCATTTAATGAGGTTTATGGCATGTTTTATCAATGAATGGGATACAAATGGTTTTTAATAACTAATCATTATTCTAGATAACATAATTTTAAGGTTATAGAGGAATATTTATAGAAGAATACTTTGAGGAGAATATACGGGTTTTATGAGTATACCATTCTGAATTTTACAATTAAAATACAATGAAAGTGTTCTTGGATATCAGAAAAAAGTTCATCCAACCATTCTTGAGACCCTTCCATATTTTGGTTAATCGATGAAATCTTGATATATTCTATGTTGTTGGAATCATATTCTAGAAACATTGACATCAAATTAAATATTTTTCAAGTACATTGACAATACACCATGTTTTCAAAGTGTCACGAGTGGTTATGTCAGTTAAAATTTCTTTGTCATGAGTTTTCTCAAGTATACATTCCAATTCTCCCAAATAAGGTAGAAGTATTCATTTCATTTCTAGGTTCAAGGATCATTTTAGAGATCCAAAGAATCCATGATTTGGAATTTAATTATAGGAGATTAGAGTATAAATTTTATTGTATAGGTTTCTATAAAAATTATTATAAAATAGGGTGTAATGTTTAAATAAAAATATAGTGTGAAGAGGTACTTTTAGGGTTTAGGAAGAGTTTAACATCTTCTGTGATAATTCTTATTCCTTTTTTGGAGTTGTTTATGCAATGTCTTATAATGAATTTTTCATTGTCCTGAGAGGTATTCTTATGTATGGTGACAAGGATGTTTTTTATAGGTCATATAAGTTGTGACCCCCTGAGTATAACAACCAAAATAATTACTTAATGATTGAATATATGGTTTATTGATTTAAATTGTGTTTCCACTATCTCCTTGGTGATTTATTTGTTGTATATACAGACTATAATTATCTATAGTATATTTTAACCCATCAGGGCCTAAATCATTGATGAAGGCACTGGGTAAAATAAAGAAGGTTTTTTCTCCATGAGGAGGAGAATGATAATCGGGATGGAAATGTTTTTATGGATTCCCATAGTAGGAAAACCCAAGAATGTAGAATGTAAATTCCAAAAGTGGTTAAGAATCATATGTATTTACTAACATATTCACTGGTCGGTGTATCCAAGGTTAGAGTGAAAATGTATTCAGCATCCTTTGTGATCTCATCTTCATTGGTGAAATGAGTAAATAGTATTGGAGAGAATGATCTATAATTATTCAAGATGTGTGAGAGGGTTTCATCAAAAGAAACCATTCTAGTTTGGACTACATACATGGCATGATTCCAGTTCGTGGTAGATTGATGGATCTTGGTTCTTGAGATAAGAGCTAATTAATCCCTTATATGCTTTTCTATGGTAGTTGGACCCATGATATACTATAATATATCATGACTTGATATAGAAATTATTATTTTGAGATATGAAAAGTTGTATTGTAGGATTTTCCTACATGTTCTAACTTGTTAGAGGATTAACTACAAGCATCAAATCCCCAGGGACTTACTCTAGACACATCGAATGTCGCTCTGGAAGATGGACATGGTGACTAAACAAAATCATGATAGACATTCCTAGGTCCCAAAAGGATAAAGGTATTGTGTGTTTTATAGTGTTTCAGTTGAGAATTTTCACTTATTTCATTACGATGATGTAGATTAACTCAATGGATAATCTACAAAATCTCTTTGGTCAGGAAATCATCTGGCTCCATGGGGTGCAGTTCAATGTGGTATCTATATGAGTCACTCAGTTAACATAACAATATTGATAGTTAATATAGATTTAATGAGGCATGTGTTAAAATATGTTAATATTATTCATCCATATTATGATTAGAATTTTGTGGAAATGATCCAAAATTTAAAGGATATTCTTTAATAGTGTGTTCATGATTGTCGAGGATCTTGGGACAATCAATTTGATTTGTTAGTTTTTTCCTATAATAATAGTTTCCAATATCCAATTAATATTGATATATTTAGGGATCTCCTTGTGTGATCTTGTTGTTCAACCTTATTCTTCTATGCGATAGGGGAATCTTCAGTAGTTAGGCCGACTAAGATACATGATACATTAGAATAACTGGAGTTGATTCAGAAGTAAATTTTTATGTCCTAGAGAATACATATCTCATATTTGGATCATAGGATATGACCCTTTTATTTTAATATAGTCAATTGGGTGTTCTTATAGTTATCCCCTCATTTAAGGAATATGAATTTAGGGAGACAAGGGAAATTGGAAGCCCAATATGTTGGTCCATTATAGACCATAAAACTCATTAGGTCAATTTCATATTAGTAAAATATTCTTCCAAGGTATAGAAGAATCCATTATGTGTTCAGTGTGTCTCATGTTCTATGGCATGATCTCGATCTAATGAATGTAATCATCTTAAAGGAATTTGATCTTGAATAATATGCATATTTCATGGGTCATATAATTTAGATTGTAGTACAAAGTGAGAAGGTTTTATGAGGAAAATCTATTCCACTATTTAGGCTTTGTTGCACTATAGTTTATTTCAATGATATACATGGGAGTAGGAGGTAGAAATTCGAGGAAAGTGGCCCATGTTTTTTGAGAAAACCATTGAGTATATCTATTTTGGATGAAAATCCATCAGGGGGTGGGGGATTCTGAAACATAATATTTTATTTATGACTATTTAACCTTATAAATTAATTTTTAAATATGTTTTAAGGTGATTTGAAGTGTTCTAGAGTCATTTGGGATTATAGAAATTAAAATGGGCCATGTTGGTGATCTTTTCGTAGATTGAATAAGGTACATCAGCTCCACTAGATAGCTAGTGGGGTACTTGGGATGATACATTTCTTCCAAAACACACCAGATGGTGTTAGGACATGACCCACTAGAACCCCTCCATTCCTAATGGTATACCAAGGGTGACACCCCAAGCCCACCACATATAGGCTAGGGGGTGCTGACATGTTCCGAGTAGGCATATAACATAAATGGGAGGCCATTTCCTAATTAAATGTACACATACACAAAACTAACTCCATGAAATAGTGAAGATATATAGGAATAATCTATAACATCAATATTGTGACCCATTCATGCTATAAACTATAGGAAAATATTATAATGTACAAAAATATAATACAATTTCACAAAGGAAAAAATACATGAAAACCTAGAAATAAATTAGGGAAACCTATACATACTAAAACTATAAATATTATTGTGGTGGAATGCCCGACTCAATATCACAGAGCCCGACCATTGAACATGGTTTGTTCCACCTTTTACATACAATCTATAAATACACCAGATCAAATATAGCCTCTTCTAATCTATATGGAGACTTCATAAGGCACAACACCTGTAGGAAAATAACATGAAGTGATGAGTTTATAAATTCCCATTATGAAACCCCAAAAATTATTAAAGAGATTAAAAATAAATAAAAAAATATTCATTTGAACCCATAAAGAAAGATTTTGATGAAACCCATTCATAATATGTGATCAAAAGAAAACCATGTGATAGATAAAGGGCATGTTTATCTCTAAAACCTGCTAAAAATGATGTGTCTTCCTACAGTTCCAAAAGTCCCATTATTGAATCCAAAAATATCATGTAATGACCCAAACTATTATAAATAAAAATTTCAATTTTTAATTATTTAAATTCATTATCATGAGATAGGTTCATAGAAAACATATTCACTTATTCGGGTTTACTATATCCTATTTAATATAAAATTCCATTAAGTATCATACTGTGGATAATATATCTATTAAGCTTTGATCACAAGATTATTATAAATATAGTGTTTTAACAAATTCAACTAACAAAGACAAAGGAATTGTTGGCCTCAACTAGTAGTATTTTACCCAATGAAGACCATTTATTAATTCTTCTAGGGGAGATATAATTTTTGGTATTTTACCTTGACCAATCACAGACATAGATACAACAACATAATCATGAGTGAAAAAAATTATGTAATAAGTTCAAGCACATCGGGGCCCCGACCTAAACTAGTTTACTGAACCATCCCATAAATGTTCCACCACGATGAAAATACCTCTTATGGAATTTTCTGATGTATTAATGGGATATGTACCAAGACCATAGAAATATGATTATGTACATTTTTTAATAGAATATTAAATATATTTTCATCCTATTATTGTTATATTTTAAATGCTTTTATTTCCATTCAATAAATCAAAAATATTATTTTGGTTATTATTCAAATTATATTAAAGAATTTATTTTGATTAATTAATGGAATATTAAAATAGATATTATTTTAATAAAATGTTATTATGAAATATTTTTTACTAAATATAAATGGTCTTATATTTATTATGAAGTCAAATGTATTTTTTAAAAGGGAATATAAACTTTTGTTGTCTAAATTATCTATCAATTTCAATAAATGTTGGTTTTTATTTTGAAAGTTAATTTTTTTTATTTTAAAATAATTATTAGAAAAAGAAATATTATTTTTTGAATCAGTATGTTGAAATTTTCTGTTTGTGATTTTCTCATAAATTTCTATGACTGTCAAATTTTCGGGTAAAAATTAAATATTGTATAAGAATAAATTATTCTTTATTTAATTATAATGATTAAAAAGTGATGTAGAAAATACAATGAATGATAACCATGACCAAATAAAATTTTCAATTTAAGATAATGTAATTTTAATTTTGTGCGATATTTTTTTAAAAATCTATTATGAATGTTCCAATTCCTATAATATATTTTAATGTTTTAAATTAATTTCTTTATGTGTGTGACTCACCTTCGCATAAGAAAGTGTGTCATTTTAATAATTTCAGTAATAAGAATTATAAAATAATAAAAACCAATAGTTTTTTTAGGAATCCATGAAAAAAATACATATTGTGGTTTCTTTTTTTCATATTTTCTTATGTCGAGTCCAAAAAAAATATAACAATGAAATCACCCTATTTTCCTATATAAACTCTCCCAAGCCACCATTTAAATTCACTGAAACTAATTTTAGTACAAAATTACTCTAAAATGAACTATATATAATTCTTCTAAGTCACTCGAAGCAATCAACAATCCCCTCCCATGCTTTTGAAGTCACACACTCAAGTAAGGGACCTTCCACTCCTTATTTCAGTTCAAGCACCTTTTTTTGACATTTTTCTTCATAATTAAAATTGTTTATGATTTAATTTATTTATAAACTCCAAAAAATATCAAATGGATGTTATTTGAGTTATGTATCACTTTTTCCTTGTCATTATAACCTTCACATAAGTCATTACTATGACAAAATTCCATAAGGTAATACTCTATTATAATCTTCATTCAAGAACTCCTTTTATGTTATGTCTATTAAATTCAACATGATTTTTTAGTGATATGTTATTACATATTCCGATTAAATTAAATTAAATTTATATATTCTTATATTCTTATTTTCACTCTCATTTTTCCTCCCATGATCTTATTTGTAAACCCATTACCATGCCAAATTTTCATAATGTATCTTTTCTATTCTCCTATTTATTTAAGTATTTTTTTACAATATGTGTTTTATATGAATTTATTTATAATGGAATATTGTTTTCTATATCCCACGTAAATTATAATTTATTTTAAAATTATGAGATACCCATTTCTCTCTCATCATCCATTTTTAGAAATTTTTATGTATCATCGTTATGCTGTAGAAATTTCAACGTGATTTTCCTTGCCAAAAATATTATTTAGTAAATACCATACTGATTTTCTATCAATGGAATTAAAATTTTTAAACAAATACTAACTTATTGGGGACATAAATTTTTTTATTCCAAAATAATTTATAATTGAATAAATTATGAAGTTGAATGAACCAATGTGGTAGGATCTGTGAGGCACACTTAAGCATGATAATGAAGCGAATATAATGGGTGCACCAAGATAACACTCTAATGAATTGGAAAAATTTTATTATCATGATATGTAATGTTGGGATAGGGAGTGAACCTGATTCCTTTATGTTACTTTTACACAATGATTTCATAGTGGGTTTATCCATGACCAATGTTTATGATTCAGTGTTTTATGTTGTTTCTTCATTTCCTATGATATAATTATCACACTATATCATATCATATAATTCACCTCAATTTTATTATTCAATGATACTCATATTGTATAAAAAAATCACAAATTCCATGTTTACTCAATTACTAATATTTAGCTCTCCCCTTTCATATGTATATTTCTTGGTTATCCCGTGTTCTTTTACCTTCGAAGGAGTACTTTGAACCTGTTATTTTAGTTTCAAATAAAAATTTTCAATTCCCTATTTTATATTGTTATGTAATGTACCAAATTATGAAAGACACTAGACTTATCGATGATCCTGGTTGTATAATGTGTAGTCTTATGTAAGAAATCATGTATTAATGAAAAATAAAGATCAGGGTTATTATAGTTTGTATTAATGGAAAAGATTAATTATTTTTGGTATTATGATTAGAAAACACACCCGAATGATTTAGAGATAATCATATGTATAAAAAACATCACAAAAATTTGGATAGTATAGAGTAAGTGGTTTTTCATGAAAATAAACCTCTTTCTGGATTTTACAATTTTATGTGGTTGTGCAATAAATGTAACTAGGTGTAACAACTCTAACAAGGACATCCCGCCTAAATGAACACCGTATTTTAAAATACTAGGGTATGCTCTTTGGTAAATTCATAGTCTCATTAAAAAACCTTATTAAGGGAAAAAAATATGCACCTAATTTTAGATGTTCCGAAATGTATTTTGGATAACATAGATCGTACGCTATATATTCATAAGTTAAGGAAATGAACTTAATTTATAATTTATCCATTTAATTTCATTGGATTACTCTTTCTGTGTTTAAAATTTTAAAATACACATCCCTAATATTCCATTTATTTTTATTAGTGGTCATAAATAGAAAGTATTAGGAAAACAATCAATGTGATGGGTCATGTGATGAATTCCCCAATGAGATTACCAACACGATGAGAGAACGAATCATGAACTTTATGATGATACTCTATTAGTCGAATCATGTTATTAATAGAGAACTAGATCAATAAGTGTTCTGAAACCACCATAAAAGATAAAAATATACAATTGAGAGATTCATGTGGCAAAACACATCCATCTTTAAATGGATCATCTGGTCCCTTAATCATTGAACTATGGATCGAAACAATTGAGATGATATTATCTCTCCGTTAATGTTAATAGAAAGAGAATATCCTATAGGATATTTATCATATGGATATAGAAGTTGATCAGTGGTGGTCCCTAACCATGAATATGAATCATATCTAATATATTGAAGGGATATAGTGGATGGTATTCTAGAATATATTTCCAATAAATATTTTATGCACCCTCAAAAATTAAAATTGAAATGTATTTCCTTTCCATCAAGAAAAAATATAATTAATTTTTTTGGTAGTGTGGGGAATGAATAAAAAGACTTTTATAATGCTCCTATGGCTTTGTTTTTATCCCTGGATGTAAGGTTGACCACTTCTTTATTGGGATAAAGCCTATTCTACAAAAATCTATTGAGATTCATGATATTTATTGCTATGATGAAATTTATTGATGTACTCTAAAAGTTGAAAAAGAGATAAAAAATCCTAGGGGTATCATGGGATAGGAAGCAGAAAATGGAGTTTAATTCTGTCGGTCCCATGGAGAATTGAATGGTCCCAAGAAATTTTATCATCCAACTTATCAAAGGTACTGAAAAGTATCCAAAAAATTACCTATGGTGGATGAAGAAATTATTTAGGTGTTCGAAGGAATAGAAACTAAATAAATTTTTCTAATAGGAGAAACACACTACTATGAAGGGGAATAGAATTATCATGTCAGCCCTCAACAAATTTTACATTTCTTCAACTTCACGGAACCATGGAACTTTTCAATCAAATTCCCTAAGAAAATGATTTTTTGAGATAAAAAAAACTCCAAGGCATTAAGGGGAGTCTTTCCATCACTACCATCAAATTTGTTCCCAAAGACAAAGTGATGACATGTACAGTAGTTATTCATTAAAGAATAATGAAAAAAAAATTTATTATGGTTCTACACATTTTTTCATATCAAAAATGCATAGAATAACTATACAAACACCATTAGAAATCATAGTAGTAGTGATTTTGGTGAAAACTAAAATCGGGGATGTCATTGCATTATATGTACATAACTTCCCCCATGTCAAAATCTATGGGATTAACATCTTATAGAAACTTTTTATTCTTACATAGGTGGAATTTTATGAAATTATAGGCATGGATTGACTTTATCTATATTGATACAAAATAAATTTATGCATGAAAGAAATCACCCATCGTATAATGAATTCCCCCCCTAATTTCGTATAATTTCAAAGAGGTGGATGATGTTTATTTAACACCATAATCTCATGAATAGATATTATTTCCATATAAGAAACCATATCTAACTGAAATTTTTTAGTCTAATTAAAGAACCATCCCTTAATAAATTCCTTTTATAAGGGAATATGTTGGTGTGTATCCTATAGAATAGCATGTTCCTTATCCTCGATGAGAGGTGGAATTTTCAATTCATCCTATACATGGGGAATTTCGAATATCCAAGGAACTATATAGGATGGATATTGTGGAAGTTCATGAGATAATTAAATAACTATAAGAGATTATAGATAAAGGTGCAATACAATCAAGTGCTTCACCATGGGATGCGACAATCCTCATTTTCAAGAAGAATTATGAGACAATATTCCTTTTCATTAATTATCATGTGATCAAAAAGATCACAATAAAAATAAAGATTACCTTTTTTCAAGGAATAATGACTTGTTAAATCAGCTACATGGAGCATAATACTTATCCAAGGTAAATCTATGGTTGGGATATTTCCATGTTAGGATAAAGAAGGAGGAAATCACCATGGATAATTTTTATACAAGGCACGGGCTTTGTGACTTCATAGTAATTCCATTAAGACTCAATGATACCCCAGAAATCCTTATGTATTTGATGAATATATTATTTAGATATTACCTTGTGAAATTTGTGTCATTATTTATATTTTATATTCTAATATACTCCAAAACCAAGGAGGAGCATGATTATCTTCTAATAATTGTGCTAAATACATAGAAAAGGGTCAAGATGTATGAAAAACATAGAAAGTATGAGTTCTTATTAAAGGAAGTCTCATTATCGGGTAATATAGTCCAATGAAATGGGATATCCCTAGATCTATCAAAGATAAACGAAATTAAAGGATGGTCATTGACAACATTCATGATAGATATCCATAGTTTCATTACGTTAGCTAGATATTATCATTTATTTTTGAAAACTTTCTTATGACTATCAACTCATATTACCAAGGAAAATAAAAAGGGATTAATATTTTCATGGAATTATGAATATGATGAAATATGAAATGAGTTGAAAAGGAGGCTTAGCACTTCACTGTTTCTACTTCTACCCATAAGTGTAGAAAATCCTATAATATTCAATGATTATTCTGTGTAGGGATTGGGGTGTGTGTTGATGAAAAATGAAAAATTCAATGTCGATGCTTAATGGAAGATAAAATTTCCTGAAAAAAATGAATAAAAATTTGATCTCGAGTTGGATACAATGATCTTCACTTTAAAAATATGGCAACATTATCTCTTTGGGGAAGAGTGAGATATATATACAGATCACAAAATTCACAAATATATATTTGCATCGAAAGATATGAATATGCACTAATGAATCCAGTTAAAGATTATAAAGGACCATCCCTACTCAATTCACCACCATCTTATTATATAAAATAATATGGAAGATTATTTATGTAGAATGGATCCATAAATATTTTCATTTAAGGGAATTTAGAAGGATCTAATAATCATAGAATTGAAGAGTATGGACATGTGAATAACAAATCAAGGTACATCATCAATCCTTTGACAAATTATTTCTCAACCTTCTATTTTTTAAATGATAATGTGGTCTCAAAAAAATTAATTTGTAATTCAGAATACAGTGGGATCCACAAGAAAGGGGAAGGCCCATTATTTAAAATTTATGAATAAGGAATTGTTAGATATGGATCCAGACTATGTGTTTCTTTAAATATTGACTTAAGGAAGTAAATTTTGGATGATTCACATATTTAAACATTTTTAATCCACCTAAGAAGTTCCATGATTTATAAAGAAAAACATGAACACAAATGGTGGGAAATATGAATAAGGATATCATGGAATATACATCAATATGCTTGGTATGTCAGCAAGTGAAGGACAAAAGGAAGAAGTCAAAGTGGACGATGCAACCATTACCCATACCAACATCAAAATTGAAAACATAACCTTTGAATTTGTCACCAAAAATCTAAAGACATCCAATGGAAACAATGATATATGGGATATTGGGGATCATCTTACAAGGATTGCACTCTTCATTGCTATTCGAGAGGATTTTTCACATGATCAATTTGAACAATTATACATAAGATAAGTAGTGAGTCTTCATGGGGTACCACTATTAATTGTGACCAATCGAGATCCATGATTTAACTCTATTTTTTGGAAAAGTTTCCAAAATTCCTTAATCATCAATCTGAACATCAGTATGTCCTACCATCCTCACACTTATAGACAATCTGATCTGACTATTCATACAATTCAATAAATGTTTTATATGGGATTTAGGTAATTAAAAGGAGGTTGGGACCAACATCTTCCTCTGGTTGAGTTTTTATACAATAATATTTTTAACTCAAGGATCCAAACAGATCCCTATGAAGCACATTATGGGAAGAGGTGAAAAACAGCTGCATGTTTGGATGATTTTTGAGAACAAAAACAGCTAGGTCATCAAATGGTCCCGGAAATATTATAAATATTAAGGAAAATGTGAATAAAATGAAGGATACTAATAGTCAATATATGTAATATGATAACAATTTTTGATGATTACTAGATTTTGATATTGGTGATAGGGTATTCATATGCATTTATCTATGTAATAAAGTGATGAGATTTGGGAAGAAGCGAAATCGTAGTCCACGGTACATTGACCCATTTGAGATCAATGATCACATTAGAGTTGTGGCTCATCGACTATCACTCCCAATAAAACGATATCAAGTACATGATAAATTCAATATATAACTCTTGATAAATTACATATAATGACCCTCACATTTACAAAATCAATAGGTGGTACAATTATATAATGATCTTTTTTATGAAGAATAGTCGGGGGAGATCTTATATCCAAGATAAAAATTTCTACGAAATAAGAAATTGTACATTTTAAAGTGTTGTGGGGAAAAACAATTTTGAAGAAGAAATGTGGGAACTAGTGGTATATGTGAAATATTATTACCCTCATCTATTTTAATATGAGATAAAAAAATTATGAGGAACAATTTCCAAAGTGTGGAATATATTAAAGACTTGATCTCTTATAAACCAAAAAAAATCCCTATTGATTTATATAAATATCTTATCATGAAATACTGTTATAGGAATCACATAAACTCCTTTGGATTTGTAATATCTTATCAGATCTAAAAGACACTTATGTATCTTACACTTGATAATATATCTAATAAACAATTATCACATTATTAATATAAATATAGTGTTTTACCAAATCCAATTAACATCGAAAAATGAAGTGATGGAAGTAACGAGTAGTATTATACCATATAAAGCCCATTTACCAGAACTCCATACCGAGATTCCATTTATGGTCTTTTCCCACAACCAAACCCAATCTAATATCAAATAACTTAATCTTGATAAATTTTATTTACAAGATAAGTTCAATATTATTGATATCACGTACCAGACCATGTTCTCCAAACCATCCCATGAAAGTCCCACCATCCCACACCTTACTCTTAGAAATTTTTCTTGTGTATTAAATAGATGTGTATCATGACCCCTAAAATATTTTTATTTACCTTATTTATATAATAATTAATATATATTTATCCTATTATAGTTAATCTATAAATGAATTTTATTTTTATTAAATAAAACATGAATAGTATTCTTGGTTAATAATCAAATTGAAATATGGAATTTTTTTATTTATTAATAGATTATTGAAATAAATAATGGTTTAATAAAATATTATTATTAAATAATTATTATTAAATATAAACGATTATATAATATTTATGAAGTAAAATTAAATTATTATAAGGGTTCAAAAACTGTTATTGTCTAAAAACACATCCTTTTAAATAAATGTAATATATTATTTTGGAAGATAAAATTAACATATTTAATAGATTATATAAAAATATTGAATATTATTTTTGGAATTCTAATGATGAAATTATCCAATGGTTAATTTTTCATAGTTTTTTTAGACACTCTAATTTTAGGGTACAAATTTAATATCAGAAAAATTGTCATTGTGTTTAATGACATCACACTTACTAAAAAGTGATGTAATAATCAATATAAATTGGATCCCAAACTATATAATTGTTTCCCTTCAAAATAATGTTATTTTAATTTCATTGTATTATTTTGTAAATCCATTATGAATCTTCCAAAACCTATAATATGTTTTCATGTTTTAAAATCCTTTCTTTAATATTGTGACTCACCATAAATTATGAAAGGGAATTATTTTAATAATTTGGGACCTAGGACTTATAATATAATAATGGAAACTCCCATTTTGAATAAACCATGGGAAAAAATCATCGGATGGTTTATGGTTTTTCATATTTTATAATGTAGAGTCCAAAATATAAAAAATAAATAAAACCCCATCATTTCATATATAAACCCAACGGAACCCCTATTTATTTTCAAAAAATCTATTTACACCGAGAATGATATCTTTTATCCACTCTCTAGAGTCCTCACAAGGTTCTCCCATGCTCTCAAAAGTTCAATCATAACATTTTTATGTTAGAGACTCATAAAGGGGACCTTCCTATACTTCTTTCAATGCAAGCACATTCTTTATAATTTTTAAACTTAATAGAAATTTTTTATTATGTAATTTATTTATAAAAATACAGTAATGTATAATTGATGTCATCTTAATAAGGGATAATTTATTCTCTATCATTTTCTCCTTCACCTAATCCATTATTATGCCAAAAGTCTATAACTAATTTTTTCCCTCTTATTTCTAATCAAGAACTTCTTCTATGTTATGTCTATTAAATTTAATTTGATTTGGGTTAGATATGTTATTCTATATTCCCTTTACATTTTATTTTATTTATTATTGAAGAGATCCCCATTTTAACTCTCATTAATACTCCCATGATCCATTATCTACACCCATTACCATTATGAAATTTTATAGAGGATATTTTTCAATCTTTTCTTAATTAAAGTATCTTCTTTACCATATGTATATTATCTTCACTTCCTCGTAGTGGGATATGTTATTCTATATCCCCCTTGTTTTTAAATGTATATCCAAATTATTGTAGGAATTTTTTCACTCATCGATCCCTTTTATGAATTTTTATTTAAAGTTTTTATGCAGTTTAAATTTCACCGCATTTTTCAATGGTAAAAAAATTATGTTTTGAATATCAAGACCGTTTTTTACCGACGGTATTAACCATCAAGACCATATAATTATTTTTGGGTAATTTCATGTTTGTTTTCCACATTCCATTATCTTAAAAGAAGTTATGATGATAAATAAATCCATGTTGTATGATCCATGGGTTACACATAAGCGTGATAATGAAATGAATATGACCGGTGCACCCAGATATTGCTTCAATGTAATGGGTAATGTTAATTATGTTGATACATCACATTGGGTTTGGGAGTGAAAATGATGTAATTATGTGATGTTTTCCTCCATGATGTCTTGGAAGGTTAAACCATGACCTATGTTGATGATTTAGTGTTTTATGTCATTGTCACATTTCCCATATAAGGATTATCATGCTATATCATGCCTTATTATTAATATTCCATTTATTCCAAATTAATAGGCCTATTGTCTAACATGAATCACATATTACATGATTATTCTGTTACTGGGACTTATAGATCACTTGTTTCTTATGTATGTCTCTAGGTTATCCAATTGAGTTTTAAGTTGAATGGATTATTTTTATCATGTTAAAGAAGTATTAAATAAGGATATTGTGTTGCCTATTTTATATATTTTTATAGTGTACCTAATTCCCAAAGAAACTATATATCTTCATGATCTATGTTATATTAAGTGTATTCTTATGTAATAAATCATGTATTAATGTGAAATAATGTTTAGGGTTTTTATATCTCATGTTTCATCATATGGTATAGATTAGAGGGGCACACCCCCTTTTACTATATATCACATCCAAGGGTGGAATATCTCCTACCCATATATCCCTCCTAGAATCTAAAAAGTTGGAGGTTCTGTAGAAGGCCACTATGTACCACAGATGGGGGAGAAATAATACAATGGATGAACCGCCCCCCACTATAGTTCATTAATGTGGATCCCACTATGAAAATAGTGGACCAATAGCCTTGGTAATATGGGGGTAACCCATCTCTACATGTATAAATGACATGTGAGTCATGCACCATGGAGGGAGACATAGGAGTACCAACCCAAGTAACACTATGATGATAAAATATGGTCACTACCACCAGATAAGAATCACTAGGAGAATAATCCTACTAGAATAACCATATGTCGTATTTATGATTCTAAAATGTAGGAAACCATTTTTTTCTATGTAGAAAACTACCTAGGATATGCTAATTAGAAACCAAACTCTGTGTCTGGATGAAGGGTATAAAAAAGGTGAAATTATCATATAAATGTACATGATGTTACATAGGGCCATAAATCAGGTCTACGATCTTATAAACCTTGGTGTGTCCTCATATGTACATGGTTTTAGAATCCATGTGAAATTTTATAGAATATAATGGAGTATACAACATGTATTTACTACCCAAGTTTATGACCCTGAACTCTATCCCATGGCCATTTAATATGGTCATATCCCAAGTACTAGGTCTTATTCCCATGCACTATGTCCCATTATCACATTCTATGGAATGTAAAAAATGTATAAGTCTCATCTATGAATGTATGTATAAACATCATGTCACCTAGAGTACACAGAGTCATTGACCATATTAAGTCCTACATGTGTGATTTTTGCACATGCCACGAAAAGGTGAGTAGTATCACATTGTGTATGGGCCCATCAACAGGATTTGTGAAAATTATCTTAGCCGAAATGTTATCCACTATAGTCAGGGGCTACACATTGTGTGTTCTTGAACAACATGCCATGTATGTTGGCAAATCATAGAATCCCATGTTCTTCAAATAAAATATAAAATATTAAAAAACTATAATTGCATGAACATTTATAAATGAAATTCTATTTTTCAATGGTTTAATGATTTATTAAGATTTTAGATTATAGAAAACATAGGCATTATGGTGGTCAGTTTTAAAAATTATATGATATATTCACTTTGATCTAAAAAATGGTTAAAAATCATTTTTGTTGATAATATTTCCATTATATAGTGATCATATGATTATCATATGTACATGTTTATGATAAATAACTTTTACACATATAAAGGAACTAATAACTTTGACCAAAATGATCGTACCCTAGGAATCATATTTTCTGAAACCTCTATGGGTAATAACATCAGTAAGATTTTCCCTCAGCCCAAAGCATGCTGAGATTCAACAACAAAAGAATGATTTAATCCCTTTATGTGAGAAGGTTAAACACATCGAGAGAACGACAAAAATGTTTTTCCCTGAACCACCCAAAGTAAAACTCATCATCACACACAATAACTTTTACATATTCACTACTATAATAATGGAATATATAACTAAAACCTAACCATATAAATCTTTATATTTTTTAAAATACATTAATGATTATATTTATTTTTATTGTTACTTTATAATTATTAAATAATAATTTTGATAAAAATTAGATTTTAATATAAAGAAATGTAAACTCTATTTTTTAGATATGTTTATTTTTCTTCAAGTTACTATTTTTATTGAATGGTAGAATTTTTCAAAAAAATTATATTGAAATTAAATATTACTGTTAAATAATATTTATTAAATATAAATTATATAAAAATTATATAAAGCTAAATATTATTATTATAATGGTAAAAAACAATTATTTTCCCAAAATAGTATCATTCCACAAATTGGGGTTCTTAATTTAGAAGTGTGAATTATCTTATTTAATGAATTTTATAATAAATAATTAATATTTTTGAAGTTAGAACATAAAAATTATCCATTTTTTAATTTTTAATAATTTTCAGAGAAGATGATTTTTTGGATGAAAATTAAATACGGTAAATTATACGATTTTTTTATGACATAAAAAATCCCATAAGTGGTTTCATAAATACTATAAAAAGTATAAATAAACAAAATAAGGTTTATCTATTAGAGTAATGTGTTTTTATGTAATTTTGTTAATTCTATAAAATATTACTGAATTGTCCAAAAACTATATGGCATTATAATGTTTCAAATGCAATTCATTATGAACATGATTCACATCCTCACCAATATATGTATTATTTAAAATAATGATGTTCTTTGTCAAATAATAAAATCCAATCTCCTTTAGAGAAAACCATGTGAAAAAACAACTATATAGTTTGTGGTTTGGATTAATTAATCACATAGAGTCTAAAACCTATGTTTTGATATTAATAAAAATTACGCTTTATTTTTCTATAAAAACACACCGAACCTCAAATTAATATCCACTAAAAACATTATAGCCATAAATTACTATGAGTTCCACTCTCTATATCCTTACCAATGTTAAAGGAAACTCTTAAGAATCCATTACCATTCTTTTAGAAGAACCCTTTCATGTATTATGTCTATTTCAAGCACATTTTTGTACTAGGTCAATTCCTATTTTCTGTTTTCCATGTTGTAATGTATTTTTTAAAATTACATTATTGTACTTATGATTAAATATAATGGTATACCTCCTTTAACATTAATTTATCTCTTATATAATCCTTCAAATACACCCTTTAGGTTTCCAAAATTAACATATAGTTTTCCCTACTAATCATTTTCATAGTGTATAACCTCTCTAGTTTATCTCAACGGTATTCAACATGATATAAATATCATTAATTTATTAGGTACATTCATGTATGTAACACCAGTACATTAATCATGGGTCTAAAATTGATAAACATAATTCGTATGTTCTATAATCAATGTGGAACACTTATATATGTAATTGATAAAATTATGACAGTTGGGCCCGGAAATATATTTCGCACCAATGAATATGGAAATGTCTTTACCACCTGAGATTACTTGTATGGTGAAAGGGATCTTATACGAAGAACACTATGTTACAATATATTGGTGGTTAGCTTTGAATTATTCTTACAATGTCATGTTTTATGTTGTTTAAAAATTCCAATGTTTCTCTTATATTATATTCTTATATAATTATTTAATGTTCATGTTTTCTATTATGACCCCTCTTATGATACCATTGTAGGCCTCTTTTATCACATGTATTATATTAACTTATTCCATGATTTCGTTACTCCCTTACTAGTATTTATATCTCACCCATCTATTATGTATGTCGCCAGTTTATCTCATTCTCTTTTTGAAGAAAAACATTTTTTAAGAGTATTTAAAATCTGTTTTAAATAATTTTTTTGTCTTAATATTTAAAAAAATTAGGTTATGTTCCTAGTTTACCAAATAGACTAGGAGTCATGATTTTATAAGGTTGTATTTATCACATCATTATGTAATTAATCCTTAAATAACAAGTATGATATATATATGTTGTCTTTGTTTTTATCGGAAAAAGGATTATTTATTTTTAGGGAATAATCCAAGAAAACTCTATTGAAATCCATAAGTATAAGAAAAAATATTAGAAAACCAACTTAAATTTCTGTTTGTATAGAGTATGTGGCATCCCAGAGAATGTATGCTTGTATGGATACTATAAGTGGATATGGATCTGAAACTGTTGTAACTTGGAATAATAACCCCAAAAAGTGTGCATTGAGATCTACATGATCATTTCTAGGTGCATGATAATGAGGAATTGGTGCACACCACGTTCTAAATCCCCAAGTGATATTCATTAGTAAATTCACAATATCTCTATTAAACATTTGGAAGAGAACCAAAATTCTATCAAAATTTTATATTGGGAAACAGTTAATGGATGACATATATTGAGTCATATACAATCTTATATTAATTAATGTGTATCATTTATGACTTATCCCATAAATTTTCATTATTTACCATTTGTATGTTTAACATTATGAAAATTATCACCCCAAATTATATTTTCGATGAATTAAATGATTAGAATAAAAATAAAATATTTAATGGCAGGATTATCCTTAATGGTTTGATACGTTAATTCATATAAATCTTGTTTAGTATAACTATTTAATCACCCTTTAAAAACAATGAAATAGATTGATCAGTGAAAATGATAAATTGTAAAAAAAATTCATCCCATGATTATAAAATATACCTTTTCAAAATTTCATTATTTAACTTATATGAAAACATTGTGATACAAATTTTAGTGAAATTAGATTATACTCTAGGTTTTTATTTTCTTTCCATATATAGAGAAAACATGGATTTCTGTAAAGAAAAGAAATCACCCTCTGTATCACTAATCATCCTCTAATTTTTTAGAAGATCAACAAGAAGGATGAATAAAGTTTGGTATCATCATCGCACGAATATATACTATTTTGTTATGATAAATTGGGTCTAGAAAAAAAATTAGAACAATGAAAAGAAAATCCTTTATCACGTGCCCATTATAAGTGAATTCATTGATGTTATTCCCAAATAATTACATGGTCTTCCTCTTAGCTGAAAGGATGTGTTATCAATTAAAATTAAACATATAAATTTTAAAATATGGGAGACTCCATATAAAATGATTATTTTTGAACATCTTGAGTTGAAGAAGAAACTAATGTAGAATTAGGATAAATGGTTTTTACACCCATGTGATTCAAAATACAGTGTACGAGTCATTATTATCAAGATAAGGGATGGATCCAAAAACCATTAAAGTGATTATTGTGAGCTTAATAAGATCACCGAAAAAAATTATAATCTGTTTCCATAGATTCATGACTTGTATGATCAACTATGTGTAGCCCATTAATTCTCTATGGTGGATATTTAGCCCTAACATTATCTTGTGAATGTGATGAAAGAGGATATCCCTAGAATATTTTTTTCTATAAGTACAAGAACTATAAGTACCTAGTGATTTCAGCTGGACTCAATAATGATACATAAATATTCACATACCTAATGAAAGGAGTGTTTAAAAATTAACTAGAATAATTTATGGTAGTCTTTATAGACTATTTTCTTATCTTCTACCAGAATAAAGAGGAACATTGGTATAATTTGATAAATATATTAAAAACCTTGAAAAAGAATAGATTTATAAGAAATATTGTAAATAATATTGTATTGATGGAGTATGTAATATTATTGGGTAATTTACCAAAAATAATCCTATATCTAGAGATCCTTTAAAATGAAGAGGTAAATAAAGGATTGACCAAAACTACATCAATGGGGAAAATACATTGTTTCCTTAGACTATGTGGGTAAAATACTATATTTTTTAAAATATTTTTATGTTTTTTATTTCTAATGAAAAAGATAAATTAAATGGTGTGAACCTGTTTAGAATTATTAATGTGAACAACATGTAAATAGATAGAGAGAAGGTTAATCACAACATCTGTTCTAACATTAATCATTGGTAGTGGAGCATATGTGATCTACAAGGACATTTCTATAAAGATAATGGGGTACATTCTCAAAAAACATTAACAAGTGATATAATATTCATCCCATGAATTAATATATTTTTAACGCAACTACCAATCCCATCATCTTGAATTAGATACAGTGATCTTGACATTACACGTTTTTTTAAATTGTATATATATGAATAACTGTGACAGATATAATGACCATAAAATCGTCATGTATAGATTATTATAAAAGGTTCTAAATATTCTCTAATTAAGGTTGTTAGAGCTGTTCATGTATTATGATTTTTCATTACCTTACCATACTAGAAAAGAGAACAAAAAGGAACATTATTTAAGTATAAGGAATCTTAAAACCCTATCCATAATTATTATTTCAGTGGATCCAATCTTCTAAAACATAATAATGAGAGAAATAATAATAATAAAATGTTCTTCATCCCACATTTCTCAAATAAATTCCCTCATATACATTCTTGGGATGATCAAGGAGGACCAGAACAATGATGTTGTTCTATTAAAAATGGTAGTAGATATTCTATTATTCAAATTTTCTAAATATGGTGTTATTTGTTTTGGAACCCAGATACGCATTCCATCAAGACTAGAGTAGAGGTTCGAATGTTTAGATGTTGTGAATAAATGATTATTCTCTATTATTATTTTAGTCAATAAGATGAATACTTATTTATGGAGAATATTATGGTGAGATAAATTTATGAGAGGCATTGTATAATTTTTATCACGTTGATTGGTATGCTAAAAAGTCAATGATCAATGTTATAATTTTATTGTATGATTCAAAAATTTACAATAAAAGTATTAATAATTATGAAAAATAACCATGGAGTTAATCATGAGACTCCCTGAGGCACCTAAAGGTAATAATACCATCTTATTAGTAGCTGACCACATTACCTTTTCATCTCATTCCTTTTCAATAAAAAAATACTTCTATATTGACAAACACTAAATGATTTATACAAGGGACTCTGTTCAAATGTGTGGATTTCTAATCTCAATTGTATTTGATCAAGATAATTGGTTTACCATGATGATATCTACAATCATTGAGAAATACTTTAATACCAAAATAATATTCAACCCTACTTATAATCCTCAGATAGTTAGTTTTTCTGAAAGAACCTTTAAAAATATAGATGATATGCTTTGATATTTTTCAATGAATTTTGAAGAATGTTGGGATCAGTTACATACTACAGTGGATTTATCAAATAATAACAGATCTCATTATATAAAATAAAATGAAACTTATTATGTTCTATATGGGAATAGGTTTTAGACTTTAACATGATGAGATTAAATTCATGATTATAAAATAATGGTAAATGGACTTCTACAATAGATGATAGAGAAGGTTCAAACCACTCAATATCATTTGAAAACTAATCATTTGGAATGAAAATATATGCATAAATCATCTATTTGACATATATTTTGATAAAAGAGGTAGAATTCCCATCTTATATGAAAATGGAATTATGTCATCAGTTTTGGGAAGAAGGGAAGTCTTATTATAATATGCATTGTCTCCTTGTGGACCATTGATCACATTGGTGAAGAGGCCTATCGACATGCACTCACACTTATCCTATCTCAAGGGAATGATTTGATCTATGGATCAAGATTGGAGAAGTACATACCATACCCCACACAAGTACTAAACAAATATGTGGTGTTATTGAATGATTATATTACGCCTAAGAAGAATCCCATGAAGATCATAGAGCATAAAAAAAATCTAAAAAACAAGAAAAATCTCCTAGTAAAATTGTTATAATGGAAGCATGTGTTTGATAATGTGACTTGGGAACCAGAAGAGTTGATAAAAGAAAATTTCCCTAATCTATTTCACTATATGAATGAAATTTCTAGGGTGAATGCCCCTAAGAAGGAATAATTTAACTAATTGAACATTTGTGAAATAAATTCTCATTTTAATTGAGTAAAGGACTTATTATTAAATGTAATTATAGAAAATAATTGCACCAAACATTTTATATTATACCTTTATAATATATATCATATTGAATTTAAAATATTTTTAAGAATTATAACCACTAATAATATAAATTTTATATAATTATTTTATGATTATTATATATGTGGTTTTGATAAATCCATTTTGCATTTTATAAGAAAGTGATATCCTTGACTAGTAGAATAACACCTAATAAAGCCCATTTATGTGAGCATAGAATAGAGATAGAAACTATGCATATTCCCACTGACCAATCCCATGATCATATTCAATAAATTAATAATGAGTTAAACAATTTATTAGAGAAGTTCATGCTCATCGAGATCACATCAAAAACCATGTTTATCAAACCACCCCAATAAAATCTCAATATTAAACACCTTACCCATAACGAAATTAGTGGTGTAATAACGGACTATTTATCTAGACCCTAAGAGTAAAAATTTGTATGCTTTAATTATAAATTAGTGAAATATATTACTTTATAGTTACATTATAATTATTGAATAAATTTTTTAAATAAAATTGGATTTCAATATAATGAAATAAAAATTGAATTTTTTTGTTATGTATAGCTTCAATCAAGATATAATTTTTGAAAAAATAATGAAAATATGAAATAAATTATATTTGATAAAATATTAATAATAAATTATATTAATTAAAATTTAAATTATAGTATAATATTTTCATGTCTAATATACATTTTATAAGTCTTAGAAAACCTTTATTTCCAAAAACCTGTTATTTTAATTAAAAAATAATATTTTATTATTTTAATGTTTCAATTATAATATTTAGAGAATTATTTTTCTAAAATATAAATAAATTTTCAAATCATCATGTCAAAATTATCCCATAGCGAATTTTTCATTATTTTCTGAGATTTTCTAATTTTTGGGTGAAAATTACATATGAAAAAATTAGATGTTATTTATTATGACATCATAAAATCTAAAAAGTGACTAAATAAGTAATATAAATCGTTTTGATAAAAATAATTATGTATCTCATTTAAAATATTGTTATTTTATTTTATTTTAATATTTTTATAATCCCTTAATTAATCATCTAAACACAATGTTATATTTTGAGCTTTCAAAATCAATTATTTGTGAATATGACACACTTCCACATCACCATGTGTATTATTTTAAGGGGTTGGTGTAATATACATATAAAATAATTAATTGAACTCTCCTTTGGAAGAAAAATACTTGAAAACAAGGGGTGGTTTTTGGTTTGATCAATTTATCATATAGAGTCAAAAACCTGTGTTTATAAAATAATTTAGAATTACCATATATTTCACTATGTCAACCGACCCAGTATCCTATTTCTCTTCAATCAAAACCCTATGAAAAATATTTTTTCTGAATATACTTCCATATATCCCTCCTAATGTTTCAAAATCTCTTTTTATGCACATCCAAACTGTTTAGTAGTTCTGTTTCAATGATATGGACTTTCTCTTCTTCTTGCTTATTTCAAGTACATTATTCGTAAAAATCCCCTGTTTATTTCTAATTTTAATATTTTAAACTATTTTTAGACATTAATTTACCATATTTATGTTTTCTAGTTAATTATATACCTCATCTTAATCTCATATACCCCATCCAACCATCAAATACCCCAACTATGTGTACAAAATTATCCTATGGAAAACCATGTGAGCCATTTGCGTACTTAATACCCATTCTTATTTCCATTATATGGTATAAACCATGGTGTAACAGTCCTTAATGGATTTTTTAAATCCATATTTTTTAATAAAACTCCTTAGTTATAAGGTCTTAGTCCTTTTGAACAAAAATATAACATATTGTTTAAACAATATTCATTACATTTCATAAACTCACACATGATGACCAAAAACATTTAACATATTTTGAGTCTAGAAATGCAATATGCTAATTCCATGAAAGACATCTGACATCTCTAAAAAATATATTCACACATAATAATCATCATAGGCTTACAATATATAACAATTTCTTCACAATCTAGAAAAGGAAACATAATAATGGGTGAGGTCGAATTCATAGTAAAGGAAAACAAAGAAGATATCAATAAATGATTATATGAATCAATAAGAATAGAATAAGGGTATATGATCATGAATAAAATAAAAAATTCTCATACCAAACCAATCATAGATCATAAACATGGTTAATGTACTAAAACATTATCATTTCAGGAAAAATGTCCCATAAGAGTGAAAAATCATCATAATGAAATCATAAACCATAATTTCATGTCCTTAAATTGGGTTCCCATCATAATTATGGAAAATAATTTCATAATTAAAGGTTATATACTAAAAATATAAACATAGTGGATCAAGAATTATAAACTTTTTTACATTGTGGATCATGATTCACTTAATTTTCCTAACAGATTTGGACACACTCCTTTTCGAAAGTGGATCATGATTCACCGATTTCCCATAGTAGGCCAAGCTGATAGACTTGTTTCCCATATTTATCTAATATGATATAAGACATTACCCAATGCATTATAAAAATATATAGTTCACACCAATCTCATAATAAAAAACATGCTTATGTATGCCACAATATCATATAACATTCATGAATTCTTAACATCAAAACATAGGTAATGAAAATGGATTTCATAAACATTTCATAAACTCACCATAGAAGAAAATAATGAAAAATAAATGTGTTTTATAAATTATTCAACATCATTAAAACCGATTGTACTGATAAATTATAAAGATGGTATCATTGAATCTTATCCCAAAAATCCTAAAATAATTTAAATGATTTAATCTTAGATAAGAAATTATTCTTAAATAACAGTTGGAATATTTCATGAGGAAAATATCATTACCACTTCGAAAAAAATGTGTTAGAAAATAAAAAATATCAATGTTTGTTTTAATCAAAATAACATAGAATACAAATGAAGAAAAATTTATAAACCATTTATATCAATTATTGGGGAAAATAAATTCTGTATATGAAAAAACATTTTGAAACATAAAACACATTATAAATACACCTTCATTTAAAATAGCCTTCAAAATATATAATAAATCATTTAAAACACATTTAAAACATTTCTTGAGGAAAAAACCCATTCTTTGGACTCTATTTCTAAAACTAATTTTTTTGAAATCATTTTGAAAACACTCTTAGGTTAAAATAAACATGAAATGTGTAATGAAATATTTAAAACATGTATTTGTCATGATGACATGAAATTCCTTATATAATATAATAATGATTCATTACACATTTTTATCAAAGGATAACATGCCTTTTTTGGAAACAATATGAGGTCTAATTGAAAACTATTTTGTAAAAATTTCAAAAAAATTGTAAAATTAAGTTAAAAAGTCCCAAATTATCCTTATATTATTTTTAATAACATTTTTTGAAATCATGCATATGAAATATATTATAGTTTTATTATGCAGAGTAAAATAATGTTGATTTTCTTTAAAAAAACTTATTTTCAAATAATGAGTTCATAAAGAGAGTATAATCAAGTGTAAAAATACATTGTTAAAAAATAACCATAGAATAATGGAATTCATGTTTTTATTTAGAGATATATCATATTATTAAATCAGAATAAGAATAAAAATAAATTATATCTAGAAATAATATATTCATTTTCCATCCCAAAGTATCCTCATTAGTTACATATATAAATAATATATTCATTAAATTTTTACATATCACATTAATTTTAATGTTTTAGTGACAAAAAAATCACAATACTTCATGAGGCGGTAGTCCTGCCATATAGATGAATGGAGTTATTAAATTCTAGACAAAATTAACATTAAAAAGGTTTATGTGAAATATTTATTAAAAAATATAGTTATTATAAAAATAATAAATTTATAATAATATTATATATCATTATTTATATTAATTTAAATTTTCAATGGAAAAACACATCACATCGGTTCATAAGGTTGTAATCTATCATAAACACGAGATATGTTATTGTTTCCACCAAGTTGGAAGGTATGAAGGTAGATGTTATGTTATGATTCATGTGGTATAATGATATAATAATGATAATATAAAAAAATAAAATAAATAATTATATCCTTACTTATTGGAGGTGATGGAAAATGAATAACATCATTTCAAAAGGTGGTAGCATACCATACACGTGAAAGATAACTTTGAATCCCATTTGATAAAAATGATAACCTTACAGTTCATGCGATAAAAATAATTAAAACTATTTATATAGAATGTTATAATGTTATAATATTATCATATAATAATAATATTTTAATGATTTATAATAAAATGAAAAATAAAAACTTTTAGTTAAAAACATTACCGCTTCTTCAGGCAATGCCATTAGGTTTAACCTAAAAAATTTCAAGAATGACTTTTTCATCTCACCAAGGACTATATGATGATATAATGGAATTAAATAATGTATTTTGTTTGTTATTTTATGAATCAATGGGTTTTGTAGGTGTTAATACGATATGATATGGGGTGGCCTTTTATAAGTGATGTGAGTGTCACACTTGTAATTTTTGAAAAGAAAAATGAGTACCCACATTTTTATCTCTCAAAAAGATAAAAAATAGAACCTTATATCTAAAATAAGATATAAGGTTGATATATGGTCAAATAATTGTGACTATAAAAGTTTCTAGGTCATGTTACCCCTTCTCTTTTTCTTTTAATATAGGTAACCCCGTTTTAACCATTAAACCGTAATTATTTATAACTGTTTGTAATATTAATTAGTGAAAAAATTTCTTTTGAGATTATTAAATAAAATAAATTAATAATTTTATAAATATTTAATCCATTAATAAAAATTCCATTCATTTATTTGTAAAATGTAATTTAATATTAATTATGAAGACACAATGAAAAAGCAGGTTTCCATTGATAAATGTTTCAAGACTGTCTAATGTTTTTATCTACAAATTAAATATTAAATAGATTATAATGAAATAAATTTCAGTAACAGATATATAATTAAACTATTTAATGTTTTAAAACAATATTAAAATAATTTTAAATTTTTATATGCATTAAAACAGAGGTCAATTCTTATAAAAACTACTATTTTTTCACTATTCATTAATAAAATAATCTTTTTGGAAAATTATTAAAATTCTAATCCAAGATTATTTTTTCAGGATTATTTCATAGTTAATATTTATTTGTAATGCAATTTTTTTAATCTGAAAAAATCAACATTAAAATATGAATGAAAAATGTGGAAAAGTTGATTTCTAGTGAAAGGAAACTTTTACCCTTAAAATTGGATTTATACTTTTTTATTGTCTATAAAACACATAAGAAGAATGGTAAAAATTTTATTTAATATATATTACATAATGTTCATTAATATCATTAAAATAAAGTTAATTTTGAATTTAAGGTGGCAAAATATGTTTTCTGTGCATCAAAAAATTTCCCAAAAAAGATTTTCTTTATTTTCAAATAGTTTTTATTTTGATTTTTTATTTAATTGGTCAAAAATGATATCTATTTATATACATGTGTAAACCATATATTCAATTAATTTATTTATAATTATTTAGTCCTTCAATTAGAATCACTAGTCAATAAATATAATAGTAAATAATAATATTTTAAATGTATTTAATGATTTATTAGAACTCAGTATTGCATGTGACACAATATTTTTTTCAAAAAGGAATTAATTTAAAAATATTTCACAAAATAACATGGTTTTACACACTAACACCTATAAATTTGTTACATCATAGTAATTTTTTCTTTTTATTGGTAATCAATGGTATAACATTTGAAAATCCCATTTTTAGAAACCCATATCATATAAACTGTTTATAAAAAAAATACTATAGAAAATAGATAAATTGATTCATCATGGTCATTTAAAATAAAACATTACTAGGTTACATTTAAAATAACATCAATGGGAAGTAAAAAAATATTTATTTAAGGGAAAAGTAACACTAAAATACTAGTGGAGTGTGATACTGAACATGGTCAGGAGAATGTTTATGATCATAATGTCATAAATATGTGATAAATGAAAAGACCATAATTTCATAAAACATTAAGGTAAATTTATAATATCCGATTTCAAAATTATACTCATAATGTTTTTGAATTTCCATGAGAGGATATAATTTATTTATTTCATTACATTTCATAAGAAGAATCTGATCATTTCTTTGTTTCAGGATCAATTTCCACTCTATCTCTTACTCTATGATATAAATTTCTCATGTATGAACCACTAATGTAAAAATAATATCCATAAAATAATGATAATTAATTCCATATATTACTAGTGATTATATAATATAAAATTGATATAATTGGTTATCAAATTAAAAAAATATTCGCACGGTCAAATAACGCAATAATTTCTAAAACCCAATCCAATGTACAACTTAAACCATTCTATAAATTTTTACCCCCTAACCATTAAATATCTAAAAAATACGATGAAGCAAACTTAATTTTATAAAATAAACATAACATTAATCCTCCAAATATCCTAAAACATCTCTTTTTTTAATATAACTAAAATGTGAATATCATAGTCATATATTTTCTTGAAAAATGGTAATAACAAGAATTTTAATGATTCCATAATAAATATATACTTTCTTTATAATTCCTTGAATAAAACCATATATTATTGAATATATTCCACATTTTCCAAAAATCATTAATTAATTCCAGGGTAATAAATAGTATCCAATTTACATTATCCATAACAATCATGTATATATCCAAACTAAATAAAATTTAATAATCTTAAGGATCATATTAACATTCATATTCCCTTAATCAAGTGTTTCCCTTGAAATTTAATCTTTTTATGAAATTAATTTTCAAGTTCATTAGGACCACTCGACTCATTCATTAACATCCTTGGAGAAAAACACCTACTGAATTTTTCAAAAAAAAAATTAAATCATCGATTCCAATAAACAAACTCTTCAATAATTCATTCTCAATCCTAATATATTACCGAGGATTTATCACCTTATTCCATAATATCACCTTCCCTAATTATTTCATTTTTAGTCTCTTCATCGTCAATATAAAGATCATTACTTTTACCACCTTTCTGATCCTCAACATGATTTTTTCCCCTTGGAAATATTTATTGATAAATACCAAGATTTACATATTTAAAATATTCATCAATTGATAATAGCATATAGATATCAATATTCAAATACTTTGAATTTACTAAAATTTTTATTTTCCCCTTTAATTAATTTTTATCTTACCTTCTCCTCCACCAATAAATCATCAATTGTTTATTTAAGTCATTATCATGATTTATTCTTCCAACATTCTAAACATATAGAAAAAAAAATCTTCCTTTCTCAATGGTCTATACTACTCGATATCTAAGAGAACTGTTTTGTAATCATATTTAGAGAGTATGAGAGTTTGTAAAGGTGAATGTTATTAATCATATACCATGATAATATTTTGGGTATAATTAAAATATCCTTCACTCTCATCATTAACCAATTTTTTCTCATCAAAAAATTTCATAGAACCATTAATGTTATCTGAGATTATTCTGGCGATGACCAATGACTAAAACAAAAAAAAGCCTAGTGGGATAAAAAATATTAATAGTTTAAAATCACATAGTTATGAAAATAAATTTATAGGATTTAAAAATAATGAAACAATTTTTATTGATCAATGAAAAATAGGATTATCTTTAAAAATTCAAAATAATCATCTATTCACATGCTTCATATTGGTTTATAATGAAAATGTGTTTTAACTACACTATATCTATCGAAAGTATCAAACATGGTGTGAAATAATGAATATTGTCATGCATATTATAGAGATTGAATCTAACATAATTCTCATATTTTGTAGTTAATACACCTAGGTAACACTATATAAGATGCCCATCAACATGTATTATCTAGAGATGGTTGTATTTCTAGGAAAACAAAAAAATCCATTTCCTACTAAAACATTTTATTTTTTACCTGTAATTATAATCATCCCCATATCTACAATAATTATTTTATAATAATAATATCCAAAAACTGAAAAAACATTTCCTCTGATACCATATATAATGGACTAGGATTTTCATATATATATATATATATATATCACAACTATTTAGATTAATATTCAGTACATTTAATAAACACATGACATAGAATTGTAATAGTTTAGTGCCTTTAGTGACTATAAGAAAATCATCTTATTTCATGAATGTTCTTCAATGGAACCCAAAAATATCTTCTCACATATTACTCATATTAAAAATACCCTATATAAGCCTTTTTCTGGACTAGGGGAATAAAACATAATAAACTAGGAGCTCATATGCTTGGTAAGGGTAAAAATCGTATATATCAATCTACGATGATATGAAATTATAAGATAAGAATAAGGGTATGTGATCATGAAAAAAAATATATAATTTACATGCAACCATTCCTTAAATATAAACATGAGTCACTGAATAATTATTTTTCATTTCATAAAATATGGACCATAAGAGTGAAAAATCTTCATAAATCAATAATGTAACATATTCTCATGTGAATTGTTTTTAGAACCATCAAAAAAATAAAAAATCATTTCGTATGTGAATTTTAACTACCAAGAACATAAACATACAGGGTTAGTAATTCTCACATTTTTTCCATAGTCGATTAGGATGGATCTTATTCCCAAATTGGATAAAGACTATCATTTTTCCCATAGTGGGTCAGGAATCACCTATTTCCCATTTCATTTCAATAACAAATACCAGATTCCAATTTTATATCATGATATATAAATAATTCTCAAATGAATTAGAGGGAGATATATAGGTTACATATATCTCCTACTGAAAACCATACTAATGAATGCGAAAATATCATAAAATAGTTCTTATTTTATCACATAATTACCTATGTATTGAAAATGGGATTTATAATCACATTATCAACTCACCATAACATAAACTGGTAAAATTAAATGGATTTCATAAAAACTTCATCAAGATACATATTAAATATCCTAAGAATTAATAAGGGTGAAATCATTAATTATTATCCCCAGTAAATCATAAGTAACATCAAAGGATTGCATCTTAGATGCAATATGATTTTGAAAGATCACTTTGAATAATTATTGGGGATAATATCCTTTCCACTTAGAAAATAAAAATCATTGAAATATAAAAATTATTTATAAATCCTTTTGTTGAAAATTACATTGAAATATTATAAAGGAATCTATAAAAACAATTTAAAACATTTCTTGAGTAAAATAACCATTCCACGTGAAGATATGTTTAAAATAAAAAACATTTCTATCTTACTTTATTAAGAACCCCATAGAAAAACAATAATGGAAGAATTAAATATAATGTAAAACATTTCTTTAGAAAAATAAGTGTAACGAACCAAAATTCTATCATTGAAATTTCCCTTCTAATAACTATTTCATATAATATAAATCACATAAAATCACATGAAAACCATAATAAAACATTTTAAATTAAGTGTTAATGAAATATGAGGTATTTCTATAATTTAAGGAGCCTATACCGATGAAATAGTAAACTGTCCTTAAAAATAGTAATATGATGCTTATGAAAAGTAATCCATCCAAATGAATAGAATAAATACACATGAATGTATAAATAAAATTTTTGAAGCTTAAAACTGAATGTATGAAATAGTTATATTATAGTATATATAAATAAATATTACAAAAATTATAAATTAACTGTTGGATTTTTATAAGTAATATATTTTTTATTATAATTTTATAATTAATATAATTACTTAAATAGAAATTTATATTTATAAAATATGTTCATATATTAATAGTTTTATGTATTATGATTATAGTCTAATTTTATAAAATCATACTTAATTTTTCAAAGTGTCATAAAAACAGGTATAACAGTAAAAATGGTATTTTTATGAAAAATTATAATTAAATTGGTTAATTTTTTCGAAATAATGAATATTTTAATTAAAAATAAATTAATTAAAATGAAGAATCCTTTTCCATAAAATGTATTTCATTTTTGAATTATACATTTTGAAAAAGGGTTATTGCAATTTTTTTGGTTTTTTTCTAAAATACGTGTTTCTTTGTTAATAGTGAATTACAATAATTTACGTTATATATACATTATAAGATAAATACAATATTAAAATAGTAATTAATGATATGATAACAATAATATCAAACAATTCTTCATTAATTTAAAATATGTCATCATAATTTCCAAACAATTTATAGTCTTCTGCAAAAATATAAAACAGTTGCATAAAAAAATGAAACACCCCTCTCCTCCATTAAAAATACCACCCCTCACCACTCCATACACACACACCATAAAATCCTTGAGACCTATATAAATTCTTCCCAATACTTTTACTGATACCCTACCCCACTTTCACATGATCTTGTTCTCAAATAAAGACCAAAACCCATCGCCTTGAGGAGGTTCTCAATGAGGAGAATTCATGAGGTAAAAATCCTCTTTCATTTATTTTGTTTTCATTTCAATTTCATTTATTTTATTATCCTTCCATCACATTAAATGTACATATAGAAATGATAAACCCATTATCATTTATATAATTGAATTATATCATGACAATTGGAGACCAGTCATCAAACTCTTCTCTGTTTCTCTTATTATTTAAATGGAAACATCTCCCATGATGTGTCAATTTACTAAAATCATGGAAGATGCATTTTAATATACCATTAACACCTTAAAGGATGATAAAAAACATTATAATGGTTGAGACATATTCTAAAATTTAAATTTCAAAACTTTTTATGTTACGGATGTAACATATTTACATAGTACTAAATGATTTAACAAAATGAGTTCATTGTGATCTAAAATCGCTAAAATTAATATAAATTATTATCATTAAAATTTTATCATAAGATTCATCCTCATATATGTGAAAAAAAAAATTATAAGAAAAATTAAAATTTATACGTCCATTAGTAACACATAATTCCAATTCTTAGGAATTACACTCATAGTACATTAACAAAATTTCTTATAAACTGGAGAACCAATCATGAAAACCAAGAAAATTAATGCTTATGAATGATTAAATTATACCCTATAACTCCTCAAAAATGACATAAATGAACAAAATAAAGCTATAATGAAAAAAATTGATTTATAAAGTGTTATTTTTTCTTAATTAATTAATTTCATGTGACTATCTATGATGTTATGTACAAGTGAAGTACACTTTCTGTCATTAGGTAACCGTTTCTTCCTGAAACTCCATTTTCATTTGGGTCGTGCTTTCTACCTCTTTACACTAATGTAATTATTCATTCCATTTTTATATATTTTTTAAGTTATAGTTATATGTTCCAAAATCATGTACCCATATCATTTTATCGTTCATTAATGGGGAAATACATGTTTTTATAAGGTTCTCTACTCAATTCTTCTCGAATGACAGGCGTAATTAAAGGGAACTTCTCAATTTTTTTAACCATTTTCATGTACAAACCATAATCTGTTTTAAGACACCATTATTTTAATAAAATCACTTCTTTTCTCATGAAAACATATATCTATTAAATTATATTTTTACACGGTTTTTTATGACAAATATGAATGATTTTTCCAAAAGAACAATAATTTTCAAGTGAAAATGTGTATTTGAAATTAAAGATCCTCAATGATTTAATTAGAGTATTTTCATCTATTTAAAAACCTGTATTGAATTATATGATTTATTTATATTTATAACATATGATTAATATCTACCATATTTTATTCATAGGTGTATGATCAGCTTGACTCTGGATATGCTATCTTGATACCATTCACCATACTACTCATAATTCTTAGTGATTAGGCCTGTAGATTGCTGAAATTTATTAAACTTTAATATGTATATGTTTTTTATGTTTAGAAATTTTTTTAGAGGAATGAATTTTAATTAGTTTGTTATGTGTGGGACCCACTATATCTAATAGATGCATCAGTAGGTATCATGAGACAAAATAGTTATTGATTCGGCTGATGCATTTTCTATTTTCAGCTATGGTTTTGGTAGAGGACTTAATAATTCATTTTTATTTTTCTTGGCTAATACCTTGATGGTATGTTCTAGATGTCCTACATTATTAATTCCCTCATTATTATTTTTAGTAATTTATATTTGATGACAATATTTGACTTTTAGAATATCCATGGTTTATCGGCATTCACATGCGATTATTTTCGTTGGAATTATTTATTTTTCTTTTTTGCCTTCCATATTATGATAATGTTTTTCGTTCTAAACTCATGTGTTTTCAGTCATTCACCATAACTTAATTTTTATATTATCATTTTCTATATTACATACATGTACTGGGACTCTTAGTTCACCCATTTCATCTGTTTTGTTTTCCCCAGGATTTGAAGATGTATATTATTAATGAATTACAAGTATTATCTTGGAGTTTATGAGAGTTCCAAATGTTATTGATATATTGAATTTCCTTTAAAGTTATAATTTATAGTTCATTTATGTAAAATGGATTAAAAAAATAATAAATTTTTTAGTCCATTTGGATTTGAGTCTTCTATACATTCCAACGTATTAATATAAGAAACTAACTCTAGGAAACTGGGTTCAGATTATATATAGTTGGAGTTAGTGTAATTTTAGTTAAATCATAGGAAACTAGAATAAGAAAACAACTATTAGGGAACATATCTTGAATATATACATTTAGGATAAGAATAGATAAACATACTAGAATTTTATTAAGGTAGAGATTATGTGGGTGTTCCTAGATATACATCCCTATAATGATACTATATGTGGAGGTGGTTATGGAAAATATATACCTAAGGTTAACAACTCTGAAAAGGTTTCCTTGGCCTGACTCGGGTTATCATGGTACATGAAAATGGGACTCACTGCATGCCCGGTTTGATACTCTTGGGGGAAATGCTTAGGCCAATTTACTTTTTCATTACAAACCATTATAATGTATTTAAATGTAAATATTTCCCCAAAGAAACCATTTTTATGATTATTATACTACATATCCATAAAATATTGATTGTTATTATGTTTTTTACTTGTTTAAGATTACACACTATGATCCATAACCTTATTTTGTGTATTCCATTATTTATAAATGACACTTAGAAGAAGGAATTAAAAATGTTTCAATATGCATATTCCATGTAGGGATTTCCCTCTTATATAATATAATGATGTTTGTTGTGGAGTAGTAAATGGTGTTCATCAACTCATAAATATATGTGGAAAACTGAATAAGTTTATGAACAATATCCTTACACTTGTAAAATTTCATGATCCACAACATTAAGGAGTAAGGATAAACCAATTTATCTGAAAATACCCTCCAAAATTTAGTGGGACTACAAACCCATTTGTAGCGGAGTAGTGGATAAGTTTTTTAGAGAATATATTTCATGATTTGGGATGTAATGAAAAGGTGATTGTTTCACATATTTTTATCGTCTATCATGATATATGAATCAATGGTGATCATTAATACAAATCACAATGGTGGATGAAAAAAATATAAATACTGAATAGAGGGATATTAAGAATATATTTCATGAAAAATATCTTATTAACGAAGAGTGGGAGGAAATGGAGGGAAAATTATTGATTTTTAAACAAAAAAGGGGATGAAAACATTTCAAATTATGAATCTAACTTCACAAGGTTATAACATAATGACACAGACTATATGAATAATCAAAATATAATGATTTATTGCTTATTTGACTACATTAATTTATTCCTTCCAAGGGAAATGGTCTCCCATAATTTCTATTCATAAAACGATGTAGTCCCATGTGATATAAAGATAGAGAAATAATTATCTATGTATTATAATATCATTAGAAAATAGAGAAAAGTGGGTGCAAAAAGAAAGAATATATAAAGGTATGAATAAAAAAATAAAATTTCCCAACATCCAATACATGTGGAAGGAAACACCCTTGATCCAGCTTAAATAGAAAATATGTTTTCCACATGTGTGGGGAAAAATTCCATCATGCTCACAATTTAAAATGAATTAAATATGATACCAATTATTAATGAAAAATTTGTAGGGATATGGGTCACTATGAAAAAAGTGTCTTAAGAGTCAAGGAAAAATGCTTGAGAAAAGTCCTAGAGGGAATGTCTAAGCCCATGAAATCACAACTATAGAGGTTGAAGTTCTTAATGATGTGGTGGAAGGAATATTAATAATTTCCTCAAACATAGATACTGATTTATTTCATTGTGTTCCATCACATTCTTCTATATCATCCCAGTTTCCAAGATAATTAGACAATTTCTTGTTAATTTAGTAATGGTTTTTTCGTTCAAAACTTTTAAGGGACGAATCATTGCAACAAACATGTGTCAGTCTGTCCCCTTTATGACACATAAATGTTCTTTAGTTGATGACCATGTCATCAATCCTGTGATTTAATTTTATATAATCCTAAGTATGGAATGGATTTAAAAATATGAAGCAAACATATGTTTCAAATGTTATAAAATTAGGACTGGAGGGGAAGATATAAAATCTATTATATTGGGTGAAAAAACCTCATTGTCTAAGTAATATATAAATCTTCTACCTGAAGCTCTACTAAATGAAACTCTTGGGGAGGAAAGGGAAGACATCATCTGTGTATGAGGAAAAAATCATAAAATTGAAGATATACCTTTGGTGTAAGAATATATTAATGTATTTCTATAGGATTTACCAGGATATGCTGTAGAGAGAGAAGCTGAGTTATCTATATATTCAGTTCCTAGTGCAAGAACTATATCAATGACTCCCTATAGAATAGACATTGTGGAATTATTCGATATGAACAAAAAACTAATGGAATTTAGTGATCATTTATTTATTCACCCTATTGTTTCTCTATGGGGAGACCTTTTTCTCTTTTTCATGAAGAAAGATGGATTCATGTGGCTTTGCAATGACAATAGAAAAATCTTTTCTATTAAAATAATTAATAGTTTTCCTCTACATCACATTAAAGATTTATTTGATAAACTTTATAGAGTGCCATATTTTTCAAAGATTGATCCTTGATCTAGATATAATCAATCTCATGTGAGGAAGTATGATATTCACTATACCACATTTAGAACCAAGTATGGACATTATGATCTTATATTTATTCTATTTGGACTAACTAATGCACGCTATGTTTTTTGGGATATAAAGAATAGGGTGTTCAAGGAATATCATGATGATTTTTTTGGTATTTATTGATGATACCATTGTATACTCAAAAAGATATGAGAAACATGGGAACCATATCAGCGTTTTTCTAGAGATACTTAGAAGAAAAGAGTTATATGGGGTGTTTCTAAAGTTTGAATTTGGGATTCAAACAGTTTCATTTCTAATACATATTTTCTCTATATATGGAATCTCAGTTATGGTGGCTCAGGAATGGACTACAACTATTAACATAATTGAGGTATGTAGTTTTATTGGTTTAGCATGTTATCATTATCATTTCATGTAGAACTATTCTTGATTTGATAGCATGTTTTCATGGATTACTAAGAAAAGGGTTATATTGATTTGGAAAAAAGAATGTGAAGAATTTTTTGAATAATAGAAGGGATGATTACTAAATGTTTTGATTGGGACTATACCATTAGGTTATAGCATGCTTTTTATTTATAGTGATGCATCAAAGATAGAAATTGGATCATCCCATATGAAGAATGATAGAGTCATTTTCTTTGCATCAGAGAAGATAAAAACTCATCAACTGATCTATTCAACTCAAGATATATAGTTAGTAGCCATCATATATTCTATGAGATTATAGAGGCACTATCTCTATGGAGAAATATATGAGATATATAGTGATCATAATAACATGAAATATATAATCTAACAAAAATAACTCTTCATTAGACAGTTTTGATGGTTCAAGCTTCCTAAAGATCATGCTTGTTCAATACACTACCACCCATGGAAGACAAATAAAATACCATATGGATTTAGTAGGATGGATCTTGTGGTTATAAAGAAAAAAATGATGGATCCTGTGTTACAAAGAAACCCAGGTCGCCTTAAACCAGTCACCCAATCAAATCTGTAACAATCCCTGAGAGGCGTTCCTGAACCTCTCGGGCTAGGAACAAGTGCCAAGGGAATCACTAGCGGCAATAGGAATGATTTTACCAAATAAAATAAACAATGACTAAATAATAAATAAAATATCAAGCCAAAATTAAAATGAATTCAATATTTTACCTCATTAAATATACAAACAAAGAAGAAAAAATGAACAAAAATTAAATCCAGAATTACCAAGCTAAACCTGACACCAAACATCACCTCCATGTGACCCTGAGGGTCACTCTATAGTGAAATACCATCCATTTCCCCAGGTGACATAACCAAATAATTATCCTTCAAGAGAATCTAAAAACATGAAAACACTATTGGGATGAGTATTAAGACATAGTAGGTATGCTCGAGTAATTATATTCTCAATGAATATCCTTTAATTAATTGAATAATTTATTAATAAGTTTGAACTAAAAAAATATTAATATATATTTTACACATGTTTCATTTTAAAAGAAATAGTCGTATTCTATTTCACTCTAAATTTTATATATGGCTCTTGGGGAGAATTAAAAGAGAACCAAATAATAAAATTATATTTTTCTTAAAAGTGAAAAAGGGGAGTGTGTTTATTCTTGCTAAAACATTTATTTTTAATTCCTTTATAACAAAAACACACGTTCATAATTTTCCAATATTGTACCAAAACAAATAAAATGGTCAATGTTGCACATAGTGATGAAAATGGCACTAAATTTTATAGTATAAGAGGATAACGTGATGATCTAGGAACTCAAAGAGGAAGTAGAACGTAATATAAATGTTACCCATAATTAAGGAATTTGTTACTCAATGAAATCATAAATCCCTAACTCAAAATGATCTCCCTACCTGCCCTGGTCAAGGGGCCAGATCCCATAGAAATCATCCCAAGTATCCACCTAGTATGGACCACTAGCTAGTACAATAACCTAGACTACTGCACAAATCATTCTTAGTACACCTCTTTTCAATGCTAGATTTCCATGTTATGTTTGTAAAGGGGTATTCCAAAAAAAATCAAGAAATATGTCACAAATATATATAAATATATATATATATATATACAGTCATCCACAACTAACACCTCCCCGACCTCCTTAAAGAGCATCACATCCCTTAAACAAGAACCACATGGGAGGAGTTACATACTGAGAATAACCCAACCGCTTTGTCATCCAACTAGGAAATGGCTCCCTCCATGAGGGGTTTTCCAAAGAAAACATATTAAGATTCCAAACGGTCCTTTAATCACTTTTACAAAAACAATTCATTTCCTAAAATACCATACACAAACAACTTTTTCATCTAAACCAACATATTAAAACCCATTACATCAATCTCACCCACCATTTCAAAACAAAATGTTCTTAAAATTGATAATAGGAAATATACCAATACGAAAATAATTTGAAACCCCCATTTAAAGGCTTATTTCACCACTTTGAACATTATAAATGTGTTAATAAAAACCAAACCATGGAATTTTAAGTTAGTATCCATTTTAAAGATCCATCCAGACCATTTTCAAAACATATGTCATGCCAAAACCATTCCAAACCATCACAACCAAAGGGAAACCAATTATTCTCCTAGGGTATAATTATTCTTACAACTTTAATTTCCTATTTAGAAATAAGTGGAGATAAAAAATTAATATATCAAATTAAATCTAAATTTAAAGAGAATATGCAATGGGTTCCAACCTCAACCGATGAAGATCACCTGGAAATTAGTTTGAAATGTACAACAGACCATAATCGCACTTGCGGGAAGTTGAATTCAACCCTATGCATAAATATTGGAAAGAATTTGTTATGATTCAACTCTAAAGAAAGACAGATTGGGGGATACAACAGTCACCACAATCAAATGACAAAAGAGGGATCACTGGAGAGGTCGCACGTGCTGTAAAGAAGGAAGTTGGAGGTCGCGAGTCACCCAGAGGGAAAGGGTTCACACATAACCCTAACTTAAAAAAGATAATAATGTACTAATAACATAGTATTAATAATAATAATAATAATTTTTTAATAATAATCAAAATCAAAATAATAAAAATAATAGTTATATAACAATTACTAATATCCTAAATAATAATAATTAAGATAATGCTAAAATTTATATAACATTTATTTCATTATTACTAACAATATTAATAAAATGGATATTTTTCTAATAATAAAAATAATAATTATCAAATTTTTTTAAAGAATAATAATTTAAATTTCTATTTTGAAAATAGTAATAATGAAAGGTAACAAAAAATGTAATGGTAATAATTATATTATCCACGACAAAAATAACATTATCATTAATACGTTAAAATTATTTATTTAACTCAATTAAAATTTTCCAACTCATTAATTTTTTTTTATTTGATTGATTTTAATAGAACAACCATGTGGCCCACATACCACTCAAGCGACCGTGCGTGGACCGTGCAATAGTTTCTGTTCAATACCGAAGTGGCCACATAGGTACCAGGGCTGACTGAACAGCTTCTACTAACCATGCGATGCCCACACAACAACAAAAATAATAATAATAATAATAATAATAATAATAATCAATAATAACATAATGATAAAAATAATAATGATGTTCATTTGTTTTTTAATTATAATTATGATAATAATAAGTTTAATAATAACAATAATAATACATTTTTTAATAATATAATTATTAATATTAATAAGCATAATAATAATAATAATTATACCATGGATAATGTTATCAATACCATTATTTCTATTTTACTTTTTCTTATTTTACTTTAAAACTCATCTTTAGCTTCATTTTTATTATTAATTTAACTTTTTGATTCATCCTACATACCAACCAGGGCTCACAGTGACCAGGCCATAGACACATGGTCTCCCAACCATGTTGTGCCCGTTTTCTAGACAACACCAAACCCAAAACACTAATTTATAAGTAAAAACTCAAAAATTTAAACATGGACTCACCCAAATACCATCTCGTAACGGAACCAAAGAAAAAACAAAAACCCATGTTTGACAATTCTACCCACCATAACTCTTTCTACCCTCAGAAATCAATAACAAGGCCAAACCCTAGAACATAAACTGACAAAACCGTAATGTTAAAGGATATTTTTAAAGAACAACATAAATTAAGAGAAAAAATCACTATAAAAATGAAATAGTCTTATTAAAATAAATTTTGGAGACCCATAATGGAGTCTCTTCTAAGTATCACCTGCCCCAAATAGTTTAAATATCTTAATCTGATCAATCAAAATGATATATCATTTCCACAACACTAAATACTTCCATGAAACATGAACATCTTAAACATAACCAAGAAGGACACAACCCACCAGAAACCACTAGAATACTCACATCTCTACATGTTCTCAAAGGGAGAATGTAGAATTATATGGTTCCACACAAGGACAAAAACCACAAAACTGATACTATGAATGAAACAGATATACTGACACGGGGAGGCCTGAATGGAGTCCCCATCCTAATAAATAGGCTAACACCGAATTAAACGATTCCCATGATGTTTATAGCCACCATAAAATATTATTGGATTAACCAAACTCTAAAACAATCCACATAGACAAAGAAAATCCACCACAAGGGAAATTGGGGGATGGTCGCAACTAACAGGGCATTAAAACTACATATGTTGATGTACAAACAAACTCACTCCCCCTGGAAGGACACAAACCATGGAACACTGAGGGAAAAAATTAAACCAAGGTCTTTTTACACTGATGGGGTTCTCCGGACTACGCACCAGCTTCACTCCAGGACCTATTGGTGGTGCTCTGATTATTGAAACAACTTCTTCCATGAAGTTAGGATTTTAAAACCCCCAAATAGAAATCACATATCTAAAATTTCACAAAAATAACTTCCATTGAAATAAGAGTTGAAAAATGGATCAACAGAAACCTTTCATACATATGATTAAAAATAAACACCAGAAAATATCACCAGACAATACTATTACATCCTACGAGCATTATAGAGAAAAACCCTAAAACTAATCCCAAACATCATCATACTTTTGTGGTGAGGCTAAGGTGACCTTTGATGTGTTGGGTCTGGATTTACAGTTCTTCCAGGAAAACCCCAAAAAAATCTATTCAGGTGACCCAAATGTCCAAAGGCGTGGTAGGATCTTGGACCACTCAAGCATGCAAGCTTTTATTGTGAGCCTTCTTACCATATAGATGACAGATCATGACATTGTTCTCTGAAGAAGTATAATGGATTTATGAAGGCATCTTAATTCATATAATAGTACCGCTTGCATAAGATTGATTCTCATTCTTCTTATTTGAATCATCTTCACCACTTACAAATACCAGAGGATGATTTTCCATCCTATGTCATCCTGATAACTCAACTTTAGCTCGAAAGTCTTGTCTCACCACATTGGAGAAGGTGGTTAGGTTGAGTTCGGCCACCTTCAACTGCAGTTCTGGTCGGCACAAAAATATAATATGTTGGGGATTCTCAGAAAAATTTGTGACAATCCCTGGGTAATATAGAACTAGGTCTAAGAAACATCGATATAATTATAATTCTGACCTAACACCCTACTAAAGACCACACAACTCCATAAACATTCTCTGCTTTATCATCTCTGAAAAATATTATAGGATGAACGATGACATTAAGAACTACCATGTATGATCATACAAAGGATTTCTTTAAGACATGGAATTCCACCATTTATAGAATGGTCTTTCAATCATAATGTTATCCAATTATACCATTGATGTCTCTTGAATCACTAGGATACTTAAGTCCATCTCAATCATGTGCATCCACTCTTCCACTTCGACAGGATCCACTTGACCATAAATAAGATGAGGGATCAGCATCAAGAACTAAACGATGTATTATATAGGTATATCCACTAGATTGATTGAAAAAGATTCACTACCTAAAGTTGTGACATGGGAATCCATTGAATATTAATGGGGGAAGATAAAAAGAACAAATAAATAAGAATCTTGATCAAAACAATGTCCTTACCATTTGAAAGTTAACTTTTCTTAATTAAAAACCAAAACATTACAAATAAATTTTATCGATTAAGAAGTGACAGAAAATATTTACTTAGGAGACTAGATCTGATGAGAAACTAACACATCTGGTTATTAGAAATACTCTAGTCTTGCTGCCATCCCAAAGAGTGTTCGAGGTCAATTCCCCCATCTCCACAAGGCTTTTCGGGACCTACGATCTCATAGAGACCACTTTCCTAAATACAGTTACATTTATCACTAAAATATAATTCACAAGAATCAATAAAAACCACCAATTCTAGACGTCACATGGTAACCCAATATTGTGAATGAGAATGGTTTCATGACATCATTCTTAATCCTACACCGAAAATCCTAAGAATTCTACTCCTTCTACCACAAAATCCCCAAGTAATAAAGGGTTATCTAAAAAGATGGGTCCTCAAAGGTGTTGACCTACTCTGATACCATTTTGTCACAAACCAACCTGTGAATACCCTAGAATCATGCGGTCTGCATACCGCTCAAGCCACCATGCGCATACCATGATGTAGCTTATGTCTGATCTAGAGGGGGCCACATGGGTACCCGAGTAGACCGCATGGCTTCTTCTAATAATGCAGTTCCTACACACCGGCCAAAATAGAAATATTAATAAAATTAATTATATTATTATTATTATTATTATTAAATTATAACATAATGAAAAAAAAATTAATAATATAATTCTATATATTAATAATGATAATAATAATAATAATCTCATCGATAATATTATCAATAACTTTAGTTCTATTTTTACTTTTTTTATTTTACATTAACACTCATTTTGAACATCATTTTACTCAGTCATTTTACTTTTTGATTCAAACTACATATCAGGCAGCCCGTATAATCTCTCAACATTTCTCTTTTTGTGTGCCAGACACTGCCAAACCCAAAAAACTCATTTTTAACTAAAAACTGAAAAATTAAATACGGACTCACCATAACCCTAACTGATCCGGAACCAAGGAAAAAATCAAAACCCTAGTGTGACATCCTATGTAAAATGACCTTGAAAATATGGATATAGGAATTATCAATGAAGTTGAAGCATCATTACTTTCTAAATTCGTTTCCAGATAATTTTCTTCCAAAATGATTGAAGCTTCTATATCAATGAAGGTTAAGCTTCATTCCAAATAATTTTCTTCAAAAATTTAATTAAAAATGCGGTGACATAACTATAGTTTTTCCCTTGTATTACCATAATCTCTAAGAAAGAATGATGCAATCTGAGTAATTTGTGATCAACATACCAAATCTACACATTTTCTCATTATAATGGAGGATTTTACACTCGAACACCATGCACAAAACTACATTCATGATGTTTTAAGAATTCATGGAGAACATATTTCAACTTTGATTTATCAGGATCCATGGTTTGCATCTATATTCTGGAAATCAAAATATAATGCTTTGGGTACTAAGCTTCATTTGAGTTCTTTTTATCACCCACAAATAGACAGGCATTCAGAATGTATGATCCAAACTTGAGAAGATAAGTTGATATCAATATCACCTGACATCCAAGGCATGTGGGTATAATATTTACCTTAGGAAATTTTCAATACATTGATAGTTTACATAAATCTATTAAAATTTCCACATTTAAAGCATTGTATAGGTAGAGATGTCATACACCATCTTTTTGGGATGAAGTTGGTCAAGGTAAGCTTATAGATGTAGAACTTGTGGAGGAAACAATGGAAAAGGAAAATACTACTCAAACCCATATAAATATAGCTCAATGTAGTCCAAAGAGATATACTAATAATCACAAGACTGATTCCGAATTAAAATTAGAGGATCATGATTTCTGGAATGTATCTCCATGGAAGGGTTTTAAAATATTTAGGAAAAAGGAAACTAATTCCCAGGTACATTGGAACTTTTGAAATCCTAGAGAGATTTGGAGCAATGAATTATCGTTTGGAGATTCCTCGAATCCTTCATATAGTACATAATTTTTTCCACATCTCATAGATAAATAAGTACAAGCCAACACATATGCATGTACTCATTTCTGATGGAATATATTGGGAACCCGATTTATCTTACTGTTAAGAGACTAACCAAATTTTGGATAAAAAACACATGTTGAGGAATCAGACAACTAGGATGGTAAAGGTACTACGTAAAAATCATAAAATTTAATAGGTGATGTGGTAACCATAAAATATTATGATGAAGAATGACCAAAATCTTTTTATGAGGTGACACTCTATAAATTTGAGGATAAAACTTTTATAGGAGGGGGATTATAACATCCCAAAATTAAGTCAATAAAATATCCCTTCATATAATTATTTTTTATAGTATAAATCACATAACATCACATAGATATCACAATAAGACATTATATATAATTAGATTTTGAAATATGAGGTATTTCTATAAGTTAAGGAGCCTACTCAGATGATATCGTATCTTGACCTTAAGAATATTAGTGTGACTCTTATGAATAGTAAACCAACCAAATGAATAAAATCCATACACATGAATGTAAAAAATAATATTTAGGTATCATAGAAATTAATTAATGATACAATTATATCATAGTATAACTAAATAAATTTTTGAAATTTTTTAATTAATATTTGGTAATTTCAAATGACTTAAATATTTAATTACAATTTTATAATTAATATAATGTTTTTTTAAATTATTTTATTATAATAGATTTATATAATATTATTTTGTTATCTTATGATTATAGGATAATTTCATGATACCTTATTTAATTTTTGAATGTGTCGTAATGTTACTTATAATATTAAAATAGGTATTTTTTAATAAATGGGGATTTTAATTAAAAAAAATTATTTATTATATTTAAAAACTTATTTTCATAAATAGTAGTACATTTTTTATTTTTACCCTTCAAAAATGGTTAAGGTTAATTTTAGATATTTATATAGATTACATGAATTGTTTTTTAATAGTGAAATGTGATAATTTATGGTATATAAATATATTATAAGATAAATAAACTTTTCATTGATTCATGGATGATGTATGAATCATAATATTAAATATTAAATATTATTTTAATATATTTTACGATAATAACCAATCTATTCATAGTATTGAGACAAAATAATAAACAAGTGAATAAAAAATTTAAAAAAACACCCCTCTCCTCACTATAAATACCACCAGTCAGTACCACTTATCCACACACCATTAGAGACACTATCCATGTCTAAATTCATCCCAATAATCTTCTCAAGCCCCTACACCACGTCTATATGATCATTCCCTAATAAAAATGACAAATAAATTCGACTTAATGATGTTGTCTAGGAGGGGAATTCAAGAGGTAAATACCATTTTTCTTTTCTTTTGTTTTCTTTTCTAAATCTTATATTTCCGTATAATTACCTCCCATCCCTTATTCAAAGAAACATGATAACTAAAATATCATTTATATACTATAATTATATAATATTAATGTAAGATCATTAATAAATATTTTTTCTCTATCCCTTTTATTCTATAATTGGAAACATCACCTTTGATGTGTCAGTATACCGACTTAATGGATAATGCATTTTCATTTTCCATTACCACCTTCCAGGATGTTTAAAAAAATTATAATGCATGAATATTATTGTAAAATTTAAATTATAAACATTTTATTTTCTAGAAGTAACATATTTACATAAAACTAAATGATGAAACAAAATGAGTTCATTGTGATCTAAATCAGTTGAATTAATCTAAAATATTTTCATTTACATGTTAACCGATGATCCATCATCATATAAAATAAAACAATATAAGACCAATTAAAATTATTTATTTTAAATAATAACATATAATTACAAATTTGGGGTATTAATCCCATTTTAAATGTTCTTGATTACCTATAAACAAGAGAACTGATCATGAAATCCAAGAAACCGAACTCTCTCAAATGATGAAATTAAAATATATACCTCATAATAAAATGACCTAAATGAAAATAATAAGACTATAATGAATAAAATTCTTGTATAAAAGGTTATATATTTTTTAATTAATGAAATTAATTTGATTATGTAATACATTAAGTATAAGGGGAGAACACTTTCGTATATAAGGTAACGATTTTTCCAGAACCTCCATTTTCATTCTGGTTGTGATTTCTATCTCATTATACCAATGTATTCATTCATTAATTTTTTATAGTTATTATGAATTCTATGTATATGACCCAAAAAAAATATATTTGGATGAATTTATCTTTCTTTTATTTGGAAATATATGTTTTTAAAAGGTTTATTTTCAATTATCTTTATTTAAAAGCCCGATTAAATAAAAATTCTTGATTTCTTACCCATCTTCATGAACCATACATAATATGGTTTAAAAAGTTATTTTTCATAAAATGATAAAAAAAATTAATGTAAAAGTATTTTTTTTTAATTTATGGTTTTATAAAAACAATTAACAATTATTTTTCCAAAATAACTCTTTTGTGCAAGAAAATGGGGATCTTATCTCATATATTTCAAAAACTCTATTGAATTATAAGTTTTATTGGGATTGAACTCTTATGATTATCATATAAAATAATTTATTAAACAGTTTGTGATTAGTTTTATAGTGGATGTGCTATCTTGAAACCCTTCACCATACTACTCAAAATGGTTTTTAGTTATGCTTATAGACTTGGGAAATTTATTTACATTACATATTTATATGTTTTTTATCATTATCCCCATTAATACGATAAATAAATTGGGCTTAGTATGTGATGAGAGGAAACCTCTATATACCCTCAATTCATCAATAGAATTCATGATGTAAAATATATATAGACTTAGCCAACTACTTACACATTTTTATATACTATTTTGGTCGAGGCCTTAACCATTTATTTTCAGATGTCCTGGCTGAGTCCATGATAGTATGTTTCAGGTGTCTAACAATAAATATGTTTTTTAATTATTGATAAACTCCCTTAATATTAAACTAGTATAATATCAATGGATAATCTTCATTCTCATTTAATTATTTTTATGGTATTACATACTCATCTTTGATTACTATCATATAATGCTCTAATTTATGTTCTAGAGGAATGTGTTTCTAGTAATTCACCATACCTTTTTGTTTATAGTATCTTCTTCTATTTTACATTCCTATACAGATAATATGAACTCAACCCTTTCTTATTTTTAATTTTTCCTTATGATGCGAAGATATATATTATGAATGACATGTTTGGATAACCAAATATTTTATTGGTGTTACCAATGAAATTTAAATATTTTATTTCCAATCAAGATTTAATTTACTACTAATGTATGTAATATGTCTTCAAAAACAACTAAACTAATTATTCCTTTGGGATTCAAGTCTTTATCTTTTCCAATGTATTAATATAAGTCACTAACTTCAAGAAATTGGGGTTGGAGATATTATAATAAACATTTTTCTAAAAATCATCTTATAATAACAAAAAATCATAAACCAAATTTTTTAAATCCTTTTCATAGAAAATAATCTTGGATATTATAAATTTATCCTCAAAACATTGAGTGGTACAGCTTTCACGAACTATCAACCCCATTAAAATAATTATTCCCTTTATATTTTTGATAAAAGAAAAACAGGAATTATTTTTGAAAACGCCTGGAAAAATAATTTTGAGACATTTGATAGAAATTAAAAAAGAGTGGAAATTAATTTAATAAATCTCATAGGAACATTAAAACATATTTGAAAACATTTATCGAAATCAAGGATAAGGTAAAAAAATGGTTTCTTGACTAATGATAGAAATTCTGTCGGTTTGCATTAAAAAAATTCTTTTGAATCCTGAGTACATAAAGAGAGAAAAGGTTGTGAAAAAATACCCTTAAGAAAATACTAGATTATAAAAAACATAATGAGTGTTTTTTGACATATTTTTCATTTAAATGAATTATTAGAAGAATAAATATAAAAAATACTGATAAATAATGAGATTTCATTAAAACGGACATACCACTTTCGTAACATCCTAGGTAATCATAGAATAAGTATTTTCATAGTTACTAATTTTTAAGAATAAGAATTAGATTTTACCTTAATAGGGATTCTATGTCTAATAGCGTACTTGACACACAACAATTGTTTCTCGAAAATCATATATTTCACATAAGACTCAGTTATATTAGAAAATGATATATTATTAGAATTATTAATTTATATGGTAGTCAACGCCTAACCATTTTATTAGAGTTAACTATCAAAACAAACTATATTATTTTATAAATTTTTTTAAAAGTTTGTTACTTTATTTCAGTACAAGTTTTGAGATTATAATAAGAATAAATACAATTATATACATAAAAAGATCTAAATTTTTTAAAATGTAATTTTAATGATTATTGATGGAAAACACTTTTTAATTATAAATTTTTATTTTTAATAAATTTTATATAACTAATCAAAATTATTATTTTGAATAAGGACATAAAAATGTATATTGGATGAAATTTTGGAATTTTTTTGATAATATTCATTTTTAATGAATAGTGAAAATACTACATTTTAAATAAAAAAAAATTTTTCTGATTAATTTATGCAGTTATGTTATTTTCTATTAGTTTTAAAGTGTAATTAAGTAATTATTTTATCATTTAATCAAATTTAGGTCATTGGAATCAATTTCATGTTGATATTGGATATAAATAACTTTGTAAACATTTGAACATTTTTACTTAAAAAAAACATTTTCTTGATCCGTCAACGGGATTTAGTTTAATATAATTTCAACACTTCTAAAAATTTAATTTTAAACAACGAACAGACATTTTTGTAATTATTTTGAAAAAACTGACCTAATATGATAAAAACAAACTGTGGGTAGTAACATTAGTATGTCATTCCCCATGATGAAAGGTAAATTGGGTAATTAAATGTAAAAATAAAATTATTATAATATAAAAATTCCATAAAACATGTACAAATATTAATTTATGAGTTCTTATCAACCAATACAATAATTTTTTTGAAATTTTGGCCTATCGATGACACACGGGTTAGATTACGGCATTAATGACATATTATTATAAGTAGAAATAAAGATGTGAAAACCATGTATCTTATTACTAATTTATTTAATATGGGGTTATATAAGTGATATATTACACTATAAATGGTACATATAAATCTAAAATTATTATATACATCAACATATCTTATTTAAAATTTTATAGACATTAATAAATAAATTTAATTGTTACACAATGATGATGTAGTAATAGTTTTCTTTAAGGAAAAATCTAATAACTTATATTAATAATATTAAACAAAATAAAAATTGAAATATTTCATGCTATCTGTGATTTCTTTTGCATTATATTGACATTTTATAGATATTTTAATTTAGTGTTTTCTATGTAATCAAGTTGTAATAATTTTTTAGAAAGTCATGTAATAAATAGTTTCAAAAATGACATAATTCATTACATAAAATAAAAAATATTTATTTAAATGATATAAAACTAATAAAAAGATAATATCTGGCTTAATATTTTATATATGTCCAAAATTGTCATTAATTAATCTGTCATTGGTCATTTGGAATGATTTGGTAATTATTTTAACTCTCAATATGAAAATTACTTAATAAAATGGTACGAGTTAAAATGGTTAAAACATAAAGATAAAGATTAAAGAATATCCATTCAATTTATAGTTTTATTATATGAGTCGGATTCAACACACACCAATCCTATATTTTAACTAAAAATGAGTGTACCCATTTGAAAATGATATTGAATTTATATTAATTTAATACTTTTAAAAATCCAATGGAGCCCCTTCGTACTCTTATAAAAGGCACCAATTCCTCCCTATTAATCACACATAAAAACAGTTTTTAATAGAATATATCTACCCAAACAACTTCTAGGAATACATAAACAGATTCTTGATGACTTAGTTTAGTCAAAACACCCTTCTTAGAGGTGTAAAGGTGTTAATAAATGTAACCATTCAAAGGAAATGTAATGTTTTATTTAATAGTTACTGTTTTATTTATTAGTCTTATTACCTCAAATAAAATCCAACCATGATGAGAGAATAAATAAAATATATTAAATATAATGATATTTTATGTTAATATCATCACCTAAATCTGTCTTCACTTCCATAAAATATAAAAGGAATTAATCATTCGTGTGTATGTGTGAACTACTATCTCCATGAATTGACATAATTCATTTAACATAATTGTCATTCATTACTAGTTTTATTGATTTAGTTAATGTTAATATGTGATATTTTTAACATATTAATCATTATAAGATAATAATATACCAATTATCTACTTAATTTCCATGCACATAAAAATGATTAAATCGTTTGTTCGTACGTGTGAACTATCACCTCCCAAAAGCGAAGCAATTAGTTTTTGTTCACTATATATCTTGTATGAAATATATAAGTGTATTTAAATGTTTAATATGAAAATAATTATGATATGATAATTTTGGAAAGATAAAATAATGATTACCTTCATAATTATCAACAAAATTTCAAAATGTTACTCATGCGTACGTACGACCTACCATCTCCAAGATTATAACTTTTTTCATCTTTCATAACACATATTTAATGGTTTGGTTTAAAAGTATATTTTATATATAAAATTGATAATTATTTCAGGAGTATTATTATGGTAATTAAGGACTTATGAACACATGGAAAATTTACCTCATAGTAAGTTCATTTTTGAACTCAAGTACCAGATATTGACAAAACCTCAAACATGAACATAAATATTTTATTAATTGTTATAAAATTAAAAATAATTGACATTAATGGAATAATAAACATTAAAAATATAACTATAAAAGTTTAAATTAGTCAATGTTTATTATTTGATAATATAAATAACGTATGAGACAACTCAGACTCATGGTAAGGGACATCATCTCAATTTCCCATCACTGAGGAATATTTTAAAGTTATAAATCTCCTTCCTTTATAAGGTGTAAAATAAACCCATTTTATTTTTAATTTTATTCAAAGATATTAAAATGGAATATTTTTATATGAATCAATTTACAAAATAAAAAAAATAATGTTTTTAACGTATACGACATCGACATCTCCTCTACCTCCAGGATGGTTATTCGTCATTTTTATTCCAATTGAATCATTAATGTTTTAAAATGAAATAAAAACACATATTCAATTTTTTGTGTTTTTTTTGTATTTAATATGGTTTTTATAATGGATTTATTATTTCAATATCTTAAATTATTTCTTATGATTGGAAATGAAATTTTATGAGTGAAATAGTGATAATTTTATTCTTTTATGTGTTATGATTAAGTAATAGTACTTTGACATTTTATGGGTGGTTACATGGTAATCCAATAATAGATGGTTATTGATAAACCATATATGGGTAGTTAAATTATATCTTATAATGCACTAGGTTTGGAAGTCATCCATATGCCTATTCCATTTGTAAGAGTGAAAAATATGGAAGTCAACCATATGGTTATTCCATTTAAGTGTGATTATCTCCCTCATTTACTTAAATATTATATTTCTTTAAATGGGTTTTATTCTAATCTATTGATTAAAAAAGGTGATAACATATCTTTCATTATAAGGAATGTATTTACTAATTCTTTATGGTGAAATTTATTACATAATGAAACTTTATTCATGGTATAAATGTTTTTGCAGCACGAACAGTTTTCCTTTTTCATTTATCCCTTACTGATATTTTTGTGCCCATCAATAGTTTTTATTTTTTTCATAGGATTTATGGGATAATAGTTTCCAGGATGGTATCTAGGAATATAGTTTATTAAACCTGAAAAAAACCATGTTTCAGTTTAATTTTTTTTGTTTTCTGAAAGAAATTGACATTGTTTTTGGTGTCCAACTTTTATTTATATGGATTTATAATTTTTGAGTTATGACCTAGTTATCTATATATATGAACATTAAATGATAATAAATGTGAATTCAAGTACAAATCTTCACATAACTCAAGATAATTAAATGATATAAAAGGATTTATTACAGTATGCATCAATGGATTGTTTAGATAACTTTAGGTGTTAGTATATTTCTCATAGAATATCTATAAATTATTTTTTACATTATGGTGATGTTGAAAATATATATAAATTGAATATTTCCATGTCTCTCCATCAATGATATATCTATTTATAATGGTTTTCTACAGAAAAAATCGTGCAGCTATTATGGGATGTAATTTAGAAGAAAAAAACCCTCCACATTAGCATCCAGAGATGGTTAGAATAAAAAAGACAATTTGTTGTATTTTTTTCTTAGTTGACTCAATAAATAAATGTTGGTGGTGTTCATTCACAAGATCAACTATAGAAGAATATATATGTAGTGGATAATTTGATGAATCAATGTGCCCCATTATTTATAGGATTATCTTACCTCGTTCTAGATAAAGTGTGGACTAAATCAGAATAAATGATTTTTGATGTAATGGGGTGTTTAGACAATAAAATGGTTAGCCCTTATATTTACCATTTTGAAGGTGAAGTCGATCCATGGTGGTATGTGGTCAAAAATATTAGACAATGTGATGATATTGATTTTATGTAATTGGATGAATTTTAGAATATATTCCCTAAGAAATGTTTTTATATGTCTATTTTAACTAGGATGGAAAATCAATTCATGGTATTAAGACAAAAGGGGTATGATTTAGTGGCTCCATATGATGAAAATTTCACCTATTTTTGAAAGGTACATCCCAAATTTTATCTGGTATATTGATTGTTAGATAAATCATTTTTACTCAAGTATTAATCATTGATGTCAAAGAGTTTAATTAAAATGACTTTAACATCTATGAAAAACTTTTTAGATGTTATAGGAAGGTAGAAATGGGTTTTTATTATGTTCGTTTGTTCCTTAAGAACAAGAAAAAGAAGAGGTCTAGTTGGTAGGAAACATGAAACAATTCATCAATGGAGTTTGGAGGTAAGAAAATTAAATATCCATATTGTGAAAATGGTGGTAAAAATAATCTAGGACAATTTCTCTCAATGTCTGAAATGTTCTACCAATGTGGTAAGACTAGTCATACATCTCATGACTTCAAGGGAGATTATTAGTAAGGTAATGAAAAGCTTGTAATAATGTGTTTTAGTTGTAATGAGTTAGAGGATTATGACAATTTGTGCCCAAAGATGATTAACTGTAGTAGAAACCTAGGATATCAAAAGTAGAAGGGTATGTGAAAATCATTTTCTACTTACTACAGTTTTTATGGGACCATCTAATGAATTGGTGACAATTATGTTACATGTTTTTTAAAAATATTCCAATACTTTGTTTGACTATGTGTCATCATTTTATTTCATTTTTGAGATATTTATAAGTGAATTGGAAATATGTCCTCACAAATGTGATATATAACTTTTGTTAAAAATCCTGGGTGAAATATTAAAGCAACCCTGATTAATAGAAATATTCATATTATCATTGGTGGTATTTTCTTTCCGTCTAATATTGGCAAACATTTCATAATAGAAGTTGATATCATTTTACATATGGATTGGTTTTCAGTTTATCATATTAAATATATTGAAAAGGAAAGAAATTTTTATTCCATGATGTCATACCTTTGATAATATACCCAAAATACAAGATATTGGTTAATGATGGTAGTAACAGTTATCTAGATCATGTTGTAGAAAATAAAGAAATAGTTTTGATTAGTTGAATTCAATTAGTGAATTAATCTACATATTTTTTTCCTGATGATTTACATGGTATTATTACTGATCTAGAATATGAATGTACTATTGATTTCATGGAAGATGTTTAGGCTATTTAAATCCCCCTTATTGAATGGATCAAGTAGAATTGGTGGAATTGAAAAAACAGTTTAATGAATTTCTTGATAAACGATTCACTTGACATAGAATATAAATATGGGGTTCTCTTGTTTTATTTTTGAAATGAAATATGGTAATATGAATTTTTTTGATTAAATATCCCTAAATAACATAACCATTAAAAATGTATCAATTTCCTCATATTGAGGATTTTTTTTATCTGCTATAGGCAGCTCATTTATAAAAAAATTAATTTGAGGTTCACATACCATCAGGTGAAAGATAAATAGGATAAAATTCCAAATTTAGAATTATAATTGATATATGGAAATTATGAGTTTTTAGTTATTCTATTTTGGTTATCTAATGAACCTTTTTTTATTCATGAATATCATTAACTGTTTCATTCATTTGTTTTTGGATTGGGTTGAGGTTGTGTTTATATATAATATTTTTTCTATATTCTAAAAGATTGGAGGAACATAAAATTCAATTAAGGATTGTTTTTAAAACCATAAAATAAAAGAAACTATATGAAATGTTTAGTAAGAGTACATTTTGGTTGCAAAAAAATTCCTTCTGTGGTCATATTTGTAATATCTCGGACCCTAATGCTACACAAAAGTGCCTTGATCCTAGATGGCTGCATGTCCTCAAGCACATCTCCTCAAATTCCTGAGGATTCCGATTAGCAGAGACTGTGTGGGTGAGTTAGTTGGGATATTATGCCCTCATTACTAGAGAATATCACAATGGATGTCATGTGAATAAATAAGAAGACGTCAGAAATTTGAGGAAAGATAGACATACATAATTACTCTAGAAATGGTACATAATCAATGATGTAGATAATACATGTTTCTAGAAAGTATCTATAATTGTAAATGTCATTAGAATACAATAAAATTATCCAAGAAGAACAAAAAGTCCAAAATGTGCATGTATTATCGCAAGCCTTAGATTGGACCCATGAACCCATGCCCCAATGAATCAGTCAACAACATGTGTTATAGTGCTTTCCCCTATCATCACATTCATCTGAACAATCTATTTGGGTCCCCAGGGAGGACCAAACATGGTGTTAGATAAACATACCAGTGGGTTTCCACCCAAAGATCTATATATTCATAATCATTAATATGAAACATGCTAGAAAGTTTAAGTAAACCAATAACATAAGTGTAAATTCTTATGGAATAAGTATGATGTAATAAGTAATACTAAAAATCCTATCAAGGATCTCTATAATAATTGTTATCTACTAAAAAGTAAGTAATAATAAAATTAAACTTGTAATAGGGCCTTTTCTTTCATCCATCCATATTAAAAACACATGACCACCCAATATATTAAAACCATAACAGAAACCCTTGCTCTATCGATATAGTGAAGTGTATTACAAATCCAAAACCAATCTATAATAATAATTAAGGTATCGAACAAAAATGTTGTATAATAATTCATCAACCACATTGGGCCAAATCCAAGGTGTAGAAGACCCACACATCCTCATTGAGTCCCATTGGCATCCAAGTGGAAACTCGGTCAAGGCACGAGTTGGAGTCTGAGGAAAATGTGTAGTTACATGTCATATTCATGTCCAAGAAAACCGAATCCATGAGGTAGTAAGGCCCATGGTATCCCACATAATCAAGAACCAAGGGGGATAGTCAACCCAAGGCATCCACTACAGCAATACATATCCATGGAGAGTAGTCTGTGGGATCTATAATTCATTCATTCAATTTAAACCATATGAGTTTTTACACTCATATAAACCATTTCCTTTCCAGTAGATTTTACACACTCATATTAACCATTTTGAAATTTTATTCCCCATCTGTATACCCACAAATATCATTCATTTAATCATACACCATGGGTTTACCCACCGAAAGATCAAAAGTTTAAAAAAGTCATTAAATGTATACATAAGGGTCTAACCACCCTTATAACTAAGAAAATTCATTTAGTTAGTATACCCTCTAATTTACATCACACACAACATGAGTATTCCCACTCATATACAATACACACAACATGATTATGAAAACTCATATAAAAAATCCATTAAATCCTCTTATCCAATTAAACATGGAATACATAAGGAATTTTCTAAAGGTGTACCCCTTGGGTAACCTTAATTTGGGTTATAGGTGCCAACACACCACAACGAACCGTATTGGAATCCTCACTAGGTCCTATTACATCTACTCCATCTAACCCTCTCAGAAACAGGGTAGTTTCGGAAAGTCCAATCGGCGGTATATCAACCGATCACTCTAAAAAGTATCAAAATCCAAAAGAAAAGCATAGAAAATCTACCTTATCTTGGTAGTATAGTGCTCATCTAGTATCATGTGTTGGTTGACATCAGTTTTGGTGAAAGTTTTATATCATATGAAGAATGATAAATTAGGGCATAAGAACGTAAATCCAAATAGGGCATCTGTTTTCATAAAGAATCATGAACATCTAAAAATTAATTCGTTACTTACTTTTTTGGTTCCAACATGACTCGTAGGGTATAAATCAGATTTCATATGGCCTCTAGATCAAAAAACCACAATATATGGTTTCTATCTTCAAAAAAGGCGAGAAAAACACATTCCATTCATAAAAGAGAGGCCACCACAGTTTTTTAAGAAAATATATCAGGAAATTACGTGATGTGGAATTTCATTACACATGATTTAATGACTGATGTACAATTCTTGAGGAAAATTCCATAAACATCATCACTGGGCCTATATAGAACATTATACATTGTGAAATGTTATTACTCAATGTGCATCCCCCTTTCACTTCGTGTAATCGGCCTAATGTAAACCTACAACCTTCCGGCCAGTTCTTTTTCAGGAACAACCAAACCTGCCCATAGACTAGCATGGGGTTTTAGGAAAAAAGGAATGTAAAGAATAATTTAATGTGAAAATTAAATATTCATATTTTATGATAAACATAAGATAATACAATATTCTTCATTTAATGAAATTCATCCAAGAAATTCCATCTCAACGGAGATCAAGATTCGTCTAAAAAACTCAATCCATTGAGCACATACAACAGCCTCTCTCTCCCATGTATTGTCCAGTAATGGTTTGTACTGCCATTGCACCCATATTACAGGAACAAACCAGCCTTAGAGAGCATTTCTTTTCTTAACAAACCAGCCTTGGTGTTGCAGAGATATGTGGAAGATGTCGTACATGGCGTTGCATATCTGAGGTAATAATAACTGATAGTATACCGACCTAACTCTCTCCAGAATCTCAAATAAATCAAAAATATCCTTGTTAAACATTACCCAATCACATGATCCATCTTTTTTTCAAGCATCAGCAAAACACACAAGAAAACATCATCCCAAAACATGAACACTAGAGGTAGTATCTGTCGTTCCTCATAAGATTTATGATGAGACTGTGTAGTATATTTCTACTTCTAAATTAACTATACCGCCACAGTAGTCTCCTGCATGAGATGTGGTCCCAGAAAAGTTGTGTCACCTAACTCTATGCATCGCATGGGTGATAAGAATGGCCTACGATATAAAGTATCATAATTAGATATCTTTATCGTCACGTGATAACTATTATTCTAAGAGTAATCAACCAAGAGAATGTTCCTCTCCCAAGAGCCTCCAATGTTCAAGACACATTCTTGCAGCATGTCCTATATCACCAAAATCATATGCTTTGACTATAAATCTGTATGTGGTTGTTAGGATGTGATCTAGAGCATCTGTGTAACCATATCCCTTTAAAAACTCTTCCATAAATGAGACATAAAGCAAGAATACCTATCTGAAATGATATAACAAGAGACCCCATGAAGTCATACTATCTTTCAGATATACAACATTCCAAGATCATCAACACTGATGGTCTCCTTGATCGGATGGAATGAAGAAACCTTTTTGAGCCTGTAAATAAAAACCCACACAACATCATTACCTCAAGGAGATCTTAGTAAACAGGCCACGAAATCTATAATGACATAATCACATTTCCACTCTATAATAATTAATTGTTGTAAAATACTAGCTGGTCATAGATTTTCTTCTTTCACCTACTGATAAGTGTAACCCCTAGTAAGAAATCTAGCTACTTCGCACTTCTTGGATGAACACAAGTACTTGACTTATAACCCATGATACATATTAGTTACTCTGAGTTTTACTGCCCAAGAAGAATTATGAAAGTCACACATCCACTCCTTGTGTTTATCCACTAGAACCCAAAGACATCCATGGATACAAAAGATCTCATCCTTGTTGACCGTCCAACAAGAAGGTGTATCCTCACATTCGACACTATCCCATAGAACTAGGCCCTCATAATCTAATAGAATCCTCATCCTAACTATATATAGTAGTGTAGAGGGAAAAACAAATGATGATAAATAAATCAGTCCCTGACTATCATGCACCTAAAGATGCATCTCAAATAACAACATAATAATATTCCACTCACTACTAGTCTATTTCACTTCTTGTATTTGAGTCATCATGCTCAGCACATCAGCCACTGCATTTCCTTTTCCAAGTGTGTAGGAATATTTAATGTCATAGGATTGTAGGAACTCCACTGAACTCCACTTCCTGAAATTCATATTGTGGTGTGTAAAATATAATTTAGGATATTTTGGTTCATGTACACCATACAATTTTCTCCCAGCAAGTAATGTATACAACAATGATATGCATGAACAACCACAACCAAATCTAGATCATGTTCGGGGTAATTCCCCTCATGTGGCCTCAGTTACTGAGGCCCATATTCCATGACTCTATCTACATGAAGCAGTAATTTTCCCATTCCATTTCCTTAAGCCTCATAGAACACTATTTAGATCTTTCCCTACTCTAGCAGTATCAGGACTGGTGATGTTTTCAACATTCTATTCATCTCCAGAAGGGTTTTCTAGTAATAATATTTCCATTCAAACAACCAAAATTTCATAGTCAAGCCTATCAATGGCTCTTCTAATCCTGCGAAGCCCTGTATGAAATTCATGTTGTAACTATATAGACCTAAGAAGCACCATATGTAAATAACCGTTCTAGAGATATTCATTGGAAACTACAGCTTTCACCATCTTGGGGTCCACTAATACTTCTATATATGAGATTAGGTGACCAAGGATGTGAATCTGATCCATCCGAAAGTGGAACTTCGTGACCTTATCTATAACTGATTCCCTATTAGTGTATTCAATGTCATCTAAAGATAGTTTTCATGGTCATGGAAATCATGAGAATACCCCAAGATATCTTCTATTAAAATCACTATGAAAGAATCCATGAATGTATATATCACTCAATTAATCTGGGGAATGACAGTTTTTGGAATGTTCATGCGATAAAATGATAGTAATAGATACTCATATATTGCATACCTGATATGAAAGGTAGTATGAGATATGTATGTAGGTGGACCACTGATCTGAAGATAACCAGACCTCAAATATATTTTCGAGGGCACTCAAGCTCCTCAAAGCTGATTGAACATGTATACTATCCTGGGAAAGGGGAATCTATTTTTAACCATCAGCTAGTTTAGTTTTTGACAATCCACATGTACCATCATAATTTTTTCCTAATTTTTCAAGGCAAATGAAAAGAAAACCCCATGGTGAAGTATTGGGTCAAATAAACCCCTTTTTCTCTTATTCCAATAGCTACTTCTTGAGTTCCTATATCTTTTTCATATTCTCCCTATATGGAGGAATGGACACTGGGGATCCTTTTGGAAATAGTTTGATAGATAAATAAACCACTCACTCAAGTGGTAAACCCAAAATTTCATTAAGAAACAAATCCATGAAAAGATCCACCACTGGAGGAATGTCCGCTTAACTCACACCATCATCATCCATGAACAATCTAATGATCTTGGTTATCATCCCTCCAATCCCACGATGCTCTAGTCTAGATCTTATCCCCTAGACATTTTATTCACCTTTTTTATTAAACAATTCACCCTATAGTGATTTGAAAGTCACCCTTTTGTGATAGCACTCAACATAAGATCGATAATCTACTGGATATTCTATCCTGAGAATGAATTCAAACCCAGTCATGTGAAGGACATAATGACCCAAGACAAAGTGAGACCCTCCAACCTCAAGGGGGAACTCCCTGCACTATAAAAATCATCTGTTCTGATTCCCAATGGAGTTATTAGCCTTAAAACATCTTTAAAAGACCGGAAAACAAGACAAAGGATTTCCACCACATGTGTAGATATAAATCTATGAGTTGTACCTATATTAAAACAGAGAATAAGACATTGTAGAGGATACTAAGAACAATCCTCTCATTATAGACGGTCTGACACCCTTCTCCTAAGGGGTAGGATATACCGAATAGATATGGCATATATCATGGTCATGTGACAGAAACTCACTTCTCAGAGTAGGTACACCCTGATTTTTCAATGTAACTAGTGTTTGGATAACTATTCCACGACTACCACTCCCTCATCCAAACCATACATCAATGCTCTATCTCCCTACCTTGTGTGGATATGAGGAACCTTCTCCTAAACCTAATGTCAGAAAAGACCCCCTACAACTCATAGATGGTGAAATGGTCATATAAAACTATTGTATGTTCTGCATAATACAACCATATTGACACTTGATAGGTTTGAGATCTCACTGATTCTTCATGAAACCCATCCTACCACAATAATCACATAACACGAAGTTTCCAATTATTAATGAATTCTAGGAACTCACCTAAAATGAAGACTCAATATGATGATTTCTTCCGAAAGGAATATGTCTAATGGGTCGAAAAATAGCACTTCCCTAATCATCACTCATAGATTATCTCAGGTTGTGCTCTATAATCATCACATGACTCACAATATTAGTGATAGAAGTCAATATAAACACGTTGAATTGATATTTGATTGCATGTAGAAAACCATCATCAAAGCGTATCACTATAAACATCTCATTAACGATGCAAAACACTGCAAAATTGTAAAGAATATTTTATACTCAATAACCATTATCACACCCTTCTCTAAATGAATGAAATCACTATAACACTATTCCCTCAGAGTCAATGGGTAAAATTAGTCATAGAAGAAGGTCTAGAAAATAGTCCAGCCCATATCTCGTATCCATTCATCTTGGTTCAGAACATCCCCACATCATTTTACTGATCCTCGTAGCATATATGTCATGAGATTCATCCACCTCTCCGGAGGAATTTCAAGATTCTTGGAGATAGATAATGTGGCATCATTTCATAAATCTGTAGCCTATGGACTGTTTTCCCCAACAATAGTGGGAGGATGTTGTTTCTGGAACACCTGTATTAGCTCAGCCCTTGTCAATATAGGCTATAATGGTCCATGAAATTTTTACATATAGAATAATAATCCTTCGTGGAACTATGCGACAATATTTTTTTTGGAACATTCATTGGGGCTCCAGCAGAAAATAAAGGAGGATAAACCAATATCCCATGGCCCACTGCCTCTGGAACATTGTTGTCGCCACCCTCCTGCCATACCATTAGAGGCCATTGGGGTTGCATTCCTTTAAAAATCCAAACCCACACCTTGGAAAACATCGATATCAAAGGCTTACATCACAAAAGTTTAGGACCATTCAAAGACCTTATAAAACCAAGTCATAACACATATCATATCACTAAATCTAGAATTGTATAATGAATATTCACCAAACTACTAGGAACACAACTTTTTTCCAACTCAATAGTTGTGTCAAGGTCATGTCCTGATTTTCCATTTCACTTATTTTCATTTTCACAATTCAATAATTCAGAAAATTCAACCAAGGGTTTACCAATCTAGATCCCATTAGAGACAATAACACCTCATGAACCATAAACATGTTTTTATTAAATTCACACATTTTAGATTAACATTGTTATTTTCATTTCTTTGCTACATCATTTTCCTAATACATAAGGGCTCATACTCTATGTGAATTGAAAGATGATGTCAATCATTTATCCTCTGGACAAATATTATCACAGTAGTAGGGCCAACTATCACATCATCTATCACAACATCATTCAATATTTAATACATCCTAAATGACATGGCATAACGCATGGAAAAAGATTTATAGTATGTTCCTATATGATACATGATATGTAATACCCTCATCTCATCAGGTTGTAATAGAAAAAAGTACCCAATCATATCAATAGCAATATAAAAATAATGTGTGTCACTCAATGATGAAATCAAATCAAATGTATTAGTCAAAATCCATAAATTCACAATTCAATTTGAGTCAATTTGGTTTTCCCTTATACCTGAGGTTGAAACTCTCAGGCACAACTATTTTACAAATCCCATTGCATTCATGTCCCTATCTATCGGCTCCAAACAGCAAGTCAAACTAGAATAAACTCTTTTGATAATTCTTTTAAATGTCCCAGACTCGGATGACATCCAACAGTACCCTGAGCTCGGTTGATCACACATCCTCAAGAACATATCCCAAAATTTTAGAGGCCTTAGACTAGTAATGAGGGCCTATGTGAGTCTATGGAGAGATTATGACGTCATTACTAGAGTATATCTATATGGAAGTCAAAAATAATCAATAGTATAAGTGAGTAAATAAATATCTAGCAAGAAATATAAAAAAATATGGGAATACATAATCAATACATAAATAGTACATAAAAAATTATACATATGATACATGTATCACAGAAGCATTCATAATAGTACATGGAAATAAAATAAAGCATAAGTATCAAAAAAGAACAAAAATATCAGAACATTACATTATCATAAAAATCCTTATATTGGTACCATTCTCTCCTGCTCCAAAGGAACATTCAAAAACATATCTTAGGGAAGTTTACCCTATCAACACTAGTATCCATATAGTCTATTTCAGTCCCCAAGGATTCCAAAATAGGGTGTGAGATAGGAATCCTAGTGGGTTTCCACCAGAATATCTATACAGTTATAAACTACAATATGATACTTACTAGAAAGTCTACGTAAATAAGTAACGTAAGGAAAAATGCCCATGGAATAAGTCTGCTGCAATAAGTACTACTAAACAACCTCTCAAGACTCCCTGTAATAAGTGTTATCTACTAACAAAGTAGCTATAAGGAATGTAAACAAGTAACATGACCATTCAATTCATCCATCTATATTAGAAACCCATGGCCATGCCATATAATGAAACTATAAAATAAACCCATAGCCTAGACATATAATGTAGTGTTTCAAAAATCCACAACATTCCCATAATAAATAACTAGGTATCCCATGGCCTTATTGTACAATAATTTATAAACCACAATGGCCTGATTCAATGGTGTATAAGACCAAGGCATCCCCCTTGACTCCCATGGGCATCCCAGTGGAAACTCTGTCTAGGAACTCATTGGAGTCCTAGGAGAATCTGTATCGATATATCCTATGTGTGTCTATGAAACCCATATACACAAGGTAGAAAGGCCTGAGGAATCTCATGGAATCATGACACAAGGGACATAGTCAACCCAAGACATCCACTACTGCATGCCGGGTCAATGGAGAGTGATCCGTGGAATCTATCATTCGGTTATTCAATTTAAACCATATGAGTATACTCACTCATACAAACCATTTTATTTATAGATGAGTATACCCACTCATTTAATCCATTTCATTTCCATATTATTATACCCACTCAAAGAAACCATTTTAAAATTCCATTTCATATGAGTATACACACCCATATCATCCATTTAATATTACATGTTTGGTTTACCCACCCAATGATCCCAAGTTTAAACAAGGCTTTAAATATTTAAAGATAAGCATAAGGGTATACCCACAAATATTCCTATGGAAATTCATTTAGTGATTATACACACTCACATACATCACACACAACATGAGTACAGCATGAGTACACCCACCCATATAAACAAATCCATTTAATCCTCTTATCAAATTAAACATCACTAACTTAATGGATCTTTGATATTCACACCCCAAAGAAGACCTTAATTCAGGTAATGATTTCCAATGAACCCAAAAAACCAATATGAATCCTCAGTATGTCTAATTACATCTACTGCAAGTAACATGCTAAAAAATTATGTCACTCTAGAATGTCTGACGGGTTCCATATCAGTCAATCACTCTAAAAAGCACCAAAGTCCAAAAGAAATGTGTATAACACCTACCTTAACTTGGTAGTATAGTTCTCATCCAGTATCAAGTATTGATTCTTCTTGGTTTATGAGAAATATGAAGAAAGGAAGAAGAATGAAAAACTAGGGAATAAGAGAATAAAATAAAATAGTCCATTCATTTTTCCAAAGAATCAGGAAAGGATAAAAAGTAATTAAGTACTTACTAATGCAGTTTTAGCATGACATATGGCATATGAATTAGAGTTCAGATTACTTCTAGATCTATGAAACCATAATAAATAGTTTATGTCTTATAAAATGGGATAAAAATATTTTTTGTGCATAAATGATAGGCTACTACATATTTTTTAAAAATAATGTAAATTACACCACATGAAATTTCATTACACGACTGTAGATCCCAATTTACCCTTCCTATAAAAGCTCACATACTTGTCGAGAATGGTCATGGCCATACCACTAAAAATTATGAAATGGTATTAAACAATCTCTATCCCCATTTCATGTGATGTAATCAACATGCAGTTAGCCTATAATCTTCTAGCCTATCCTTTTCTAAGAACAACCCAACCAACCCATGACCCATCTTAGGATCAAATAAAAAAAGAAAAGGAATCATTTAACCTGAAAACAAAATATCCTAACCTCATGAAAAACATGAGGTCTTATAATATTTTCACCTTAGAGAAATTATTACTGAATTTTACTCTCAAGGGTGGTCAGAATTTATCTAAAAACAACACTGGCCTCTGGGTACATACACTGACCTCCCTCTCCTGGGTCTCATCCGATAACTGGACATTCTTCCATAGTAATCGTACAAGTGTAACTGACCGGTCTCATAGAACCTTTGTGATCATATCAACAATATGAATCAGATTCTCCTCAAAAGGGTGCAAAATCATGAAGCTCAACCTCCTCAGGATAAAAAATGTGACACATGTCCAAATGATATCAGCATAGATGAGATACATGGAAGACACCATGCATGGTTCGGTAGCTATGATGTAACTCTAACTGATAGGATACTGACCCAACTATCAACATAATCTAGAATAAACTGATATATCATGAGGAAAGATTAACATATCTCTTGATCTATATGTGTCCCAAAATTGGTGAAACACACAACAAAACCTGATCACCAACCATGAAATCTTGAGGTCTTCTTTAGTGACCGACATAAGATATATGATGAGAATGTGTAGTAGCCATCCTCTTGTGAATAAACTAGACCAGTTCAAAAGTCTTCTAAATAAGACATAGTCCCATCAAACCTGCCTCACCTTCCACTAGCCAGCATAGGGGAGATCATCATGTCTTACCATATAAATCCACTTAAGGTTCCATATGTATCATTTCATGATAACATTTATTGTAAGATAACTCAACCATGGGAATTTGACTCTCAGAAGAGCCCCCAAAATTTAGGACTCATGATCGCATCACATCCTCTTGTACATATATCGTACACACTAATTGACCATATATTTAAGAGTGGTATGCTATTCTAAGGTGAACCTATGTGTCCATCACCCTTTGAAAAATATTCAAAAATTAATACATAAAGTAGGCATCCCAATTTGAAATGATATAATGAGGGACCTTTTTTAGTTGTACTATCTCTTAGATGTGGAAATTTTCGAGATAATATACACTGAATGGCTTCATGATCGACAAGAAATGAGAAACCTTCATGATCTTGTAAAAAAACCCACACAACTTCATTACCTCAAGTTTCCTTCAGTAAACCGGTCATGAAATCCATCGTGAAATTATACCGTTTCTACTCTGAAATAGGTAAATACAATAAAATCCCATTAGGTAACTGACGTTTCACCTTCACATGCTAATAAGTGGAACACCTAGAAAAAAAACATCTACCTCACACATTAAGCCCGAACAACAGTACTAAAGTCGCAAGTCCTGATATATCATTGTGACTCCAGGGTGCACTGTCAAAGATAATGCATGAAACTCCAACATCATTTCCTCATGTATATCCACTAGATCCCAATAGCATCCATGGATACAAAGGATCTGATCCTCACATACCATCTAACTTGTAGATGGATCTGGACATTCAACACACTACCATAGAACTAGGCCCTCATAATCTGATAGTTGTCTCATCCAAAATCTACCCAGTAGAATAGAGGTCACAACTAAGTATGATAGATAAGTCTATTCATGACTATTGTTCAACTCCAGATGGATATCATAGAACAATACCATAAGCTCCCACTCACGAAATGACTATTGCAATTTCTGAACCTAAGCCATCATAATAAATGCATCTTCCAATATATTTTTCTTTACCGAAAATGTAGGAAAGCTAAAGTAAAAGGATTATAGACAGTGCACCCACATCTAGTACCTCAAATTTAGATCACAATATCTGGAAATATAATTCAGGTCAATATGGTCCATGTACACTATAAAATATTCTATCAGAAAGTAATGTCTCCAACAACGCAATGCATGAAAAATTTTAACCAACTCTAGATCGTCTGTCAAGTAATTCCTCTCATTTGGCCTCAGCACCTGAGATCCTTATGCCATGAATCTATCTCCCTACATAAGCACTGCTCCCAACAAAATACCATAAGTGTCACATTACACTGTGTATCTCATTCCCTACTCCTGCAGTATTAGGACTCATTCTAATGTTAACCTTCCTTTTATCTCTTCAAAAGATTTCATAGAAAAATATGTCCATAAAACATTCACACCTTTCATAGTAAATCCCGTTAACGATGCCACTAATTTTGAGAATTCCTATATGAAAATCATGTATTAACTATATAACCCTAAGAAACTATGTATGTCAAAACATTTCTTGGGTTGTTTGCAGGAAACTACATAACTCACCTCCTCTGGGTCAACTGATTCTATGGTCTTTGAGATGATGTGGCCCAAGAAGTGAATCTAGTCCATCAAAAAGTGGCACATTTCTAGAATAGAATATAGATAATTCTCTCTCAGTGTATTCAAAATGATCTCAATATGGTTTGCAAGACCAGGATGATTGTGAGAATACACCAATATATGATCCAAAAAACAAATTGAAAGAATCCATGTAGGAATGGAACACTTGGTTCATCAAAACTATGAAAACTACAAGAATTTTAAAGATACATAATGGTATAACTAGATACTTGTATAACCCATACCTACTGTGAATGTTTTTATGAGATATGTATGTAGGTCAACCAAGAATTTGATCATAATAAGACATCAAAATGTTTTTTGTGAACATTCGTGCTCCTCTAAGTTGATCAAACCAGTCATCTATCAGTGGATTGGCATATCAATTTTTATATATCATGAGGTTCTATTTCTAATTGTCCATTGGTAGATTAATATTTTTTCCTGCCTTTTTCACAAAAAGAACTGGAGAACCCCACTGTGAAGCATTGGGTTGAATGGACCTCTTCTCCACCAAATCATCTAGCTTCCGTTTCACCTCTTGAATATCCTTCCTTGGCATTCTATAAGAAGGAATGGATACCATTGAATCTCCTAGAACTATTTCAGTGTAAACTAAACCACTATCTCATGAAGGAAACTAGAAAATTCATTTGTGAACATATCCCTGAAATTATCCACCACTTGAGGAATGTCATCATGACTCACTCCATGATCATCCAAGAAATAACTAGTGATCTGGGCCATGCTCTTGCCCATCCGACAATGCTCTGGTCCAAATATTTTCACCTAAAAATATCATTCACCTTTATGAGTATACATTTTACTCTATTGTGAGGTGAACGTCACCCTTGGCTGATAACAGTCAATGAAATCTCGATATGCTACTAGTTATTCCACCCTGAGAATGTCATCAAATCCTTTCACCATTATGAAATTAAGACCCCAGAAGATGTGACACATGGAAACCTCAAGAGGTCACTCAACGCACTAGAACACATCATCCATTCAGTTTCTAAATGATTTTTCTATCATCAAAACACCCTAAAAAGACCATACATCGAAGCCATCGATTTTCACCATAGGTGTAGATATGAAATTATGAGATGTATGTGATTCAAAAAGAGAAAATGCAATAGTAGAGGACATTATGACCATACAAATCACTGTAGATGGTCTAGAAGAAATCCCTTTATGGGGTAGGCTATGTGGAATAAATATGGCCTATACCACATCCTCGTGAAACAACATCATTGCTCGGAGTAGGTCCACCCTGATTTCTAGGTGTAAGCTGTGTGTGGTTGCCTCTATTGAGACTACAACTACCTCAGTCTGAATGGCCAAAACAACTCCATCTCCCAACCAGATGCAGAGATGAGGAACTTGTTTTGGAACTAGATAAAAAAGATGATTCCTATCACTCATATATTGATGGAATCTCACACAGAACAACTGCACAAGCCCCATCCTGCGGCAATCTCGACACTCGACTGGGTCACGGTCGCATTGATTTTTCATATGGAATATCCTACCACACTATTGATAGAACACCAAGATACCATTACTCATATCATAATTGGAACTCATCTCACAGGAATCCCCAAAACTATATTTCGTTCTTAAATATGTAGAGCTGCTTAGTAGAGAAACAACACTTCCCTGCTTTGCACCCCCAGCTTCCCTCAGGTTCTACACTATAATTAGTACCTAATTCACCTTATCAGAAATATAATTCATTATAAAGATATTGAACTAATATTTTAATGCATGTTGGATACCTTTCTTGATGCATCTCACTCCAGAATTCTCATCGACAAGGTACTTTGCCACAAAATGTTGCAACTCTGTAAAGCATGTCGAGTACTCATAAATGTCCTCCCACCATAATCTAAATGCATGAACTCACTAGACCTCTCTTCCATAAGAGTATCAAGATAAAAGTTTTCATAGAATAGGGGTTGGAAAATCATCCATCCCATATCTCACAGCCCATCATCCTGGTTCAGAACATCGCACCAGCGCTTTGTTACTCCACATAGAATTTATTTCACAAGCTTTACCATACTCTAAAGATAGATAAGAATATGAAAAAATGATGATAATTTGGTCTCAATCCATTTCTAAATATCTTGTGGACCACCATCCCCCAAAAACATTAGAGGATACTATTGCTGGAACAGCAGAGTTAGCTCACCCATTGTTAAGGAAGGTTGTGGTTCTCCCTAAAAAGACTACATACCATGAAAGACGCCTATACAGAAATTTTCGGCAATACCTATGTTTGTAATTTCTCCTTGTGTCATAGATGGAACTAATGGGGGAACAACTAGTATCACTATTAACACAACCTCTAGACTGTGGTCACCACTACACTTCTGAAGTACCACTAGTGGTTGTCGTGGTGGCATGTCATTGCAATGGAAAACACACACCTCTGAAAAGAACAATATCAAAGTGGCATAGATCAAAATCACATGAGAGGTATAGAACCACCTAAAACCATTCCATAAAAAATATCCTACTCATAAATCCAAGTATGTATAAAAAATAGCCACCAAACCACTAGAATCTCTGTCACTTTCCCAATCAAAAGTAAGGACTAGGTCATGTCTCTATTTTCCGTTTCATTTATTTTAATTTACAATTTCAAATTATTCAGAAAATTCAACCTATTTTTTACTAATATCAAATCCACGAGGGCCCATAACTCCTCATAAACCCAAAAAATTGTTCCAATTACATTCACACATTTTAGATTCCCTTTTTCAATTTCATTTTTTTGGTGTTTCATTTCCTAATCCATAAGGTCCCTAAATCATTATGAAATAAAATATCATGCATCTCCTCTATCATCTTCACAAAGCATATCACAACAGCCAGGAAAACTATCACAATAACTACCACAATAGCATGAACAAGTAATATATACTTAATGTCATGGAATAATGTATGAAATGCGATTTATAACTCAACTATATATGTTTCCTGAGATGTAATTCCCTCATATCATTGGGATTCAATTTACATAGAACACAAACATATCAATATTAAAAAAAATCATGTGTGTTATAGAATTGTAAAATTAAATCATCTCTAATAATCAAAATCAAGAAAATCAAAAACCCATTCAACAAAATTTGGAATTTCCATGTACATGGGTAATCCACACATGGGAATAGAATATTCAAAATAATAATTTCCTTCCCATCTAGGTCTATCGGCACTAGATAGTAAGTCAAACTAAAAAAGACTCCTCTGATATCACTTTGTAACGTCATGAACCTAGATGCCACTGAACAGTGCCATGAGCCCGGGTGGTCCCATACCTTCAAGCATATCTCCCCAAACACCAATGGATGCTAAATTAAATAAAGGGCAGGGGTTCGTCAGTGGGGATAGTATTCCCTCCTTACTAGAGTATATCATAGTGGAATTTAGACGGATTAAATAACATAAGAGAGTAAATAAGAACACATCCAAAAATTTAGGCAAGACATGCTTACATAATCATTACAGAAATGGTACATAATTAATGATGTGTAATATAAAGGTATCTAGAATGAATCCATGACAGTACAAGGAAATACAACACAAACATGTATCTAAAATGAATAAAAACACCATAGTGTTCCCATATCATCACAATCCTCTACCCAGTTCCATGCTCCCAAGCTCCAAAACAACAATCGACAACTTGGGTTTGGGTGATTTCCCCGATAAAAACCTAGATCCATAAAACCTATTTGGGTCCCCATGGAGGCCCAAACTAGGTACGAGATAAAAATACTAGTAGGTTTCCACCCAAATATCTATATAGTTCTAATTGTTAATATGAATCATGCTCTGATGTTTATGTAAAGCAGTAACGTAAGTGTAAATTCCCAGGGAATAAGTCTACTACAATAATTAATAGTAATCAACATATCAAGTTTCCCTATAACAAGGGATAGATCCTAACAAGGAATATATAAGAAAAGTATGCAAGTAAGTCATCCACACCATTCATCTATCCATATTAAAAACCCATGACCATGCCATGTAGTGAAACTATAATAGAGACCCATGACTTAGTTGTATAGTAATGATTATCAAAGGCCATGGCCTTTCCATAATAATAAGTCAAGTATCCCACTTCCTCGCCATATAATAATTTTTTTACCACGAAGGGCGAGATATAAGGATTAAAAGACCCATGATTCGTCATTGATTTCCTTCAAAATCCTATTGGAAACACGGTCTAGGCATAGGTTGGAGTCCTATGAGCATGTTTTCTGATATGTCCTATTCAAGTCCAGGAATGCTGGATCCACGGGGAAGCACAAATCAAGGAATCCCATGGAATCAAGACCAAAGGTACATAGTCGACCAAGTCATACACTATTGTGTTCCAAATCTTTGGAGACCAGTTCGTGGAATCTATCATTCATTCATTCAATTTAACCATATGAGTATACCCTCTAATATAAACCATTTCGTATAATTATTATTATACCCAATCCTATAATACATTTTTTTTACATGAGTATTCCCACTCAGATAAAACATTTTAAAATTCCATTCTACATGACTATACAATTCATATCATCCATTTAATCGTACACCATGAGTTTATGCACCCATCGATCACTAGTTTACATAAGTCATTAAACATAATCATATGGGTGTACCCACCTCTATAACCAAGTAAATTATTCTCTAGAGTATACCCACTAACAAAAATCACACAACACATGAGTATACCCACTCATATACATCACACAAAACATTTGTATAGGAAAATGTCCTAAATTCATGTGGGAGGCATATTGGCTGATCGCTCTAAAAAACAAAAAAAGATGAAAGAAGAGTATATAACACCTAACTTATCTCGTTATTATAGTTCTCATCTGGTATCAAGTCCAAATTCACCTTGGTTTTGGAGAAATCTAATGAATAGACAAATAACAAAAAAGTAGGGAATAAGATGCTAAATCAAAAAAGCACAACCGTTATTCTAAAAAACCAGAATTAATAAAAAAAGGAATCAAGTACTTATCGATTTGGTACCAATGTGACTGAAAGTGTATGAATCAGAGTTTAGATGGCCTCTATATCTATAAAACCATAATAAATAGGTTTTGTCTTCAAAAGGGGAGAAAAATATGTTATGTTCATAAAATAGAGGTTACCACATAGTTCTTTTTAAAACTCTCAGGATATTACATGACAGTTAATTATATTACACGGTGTGTAATGACCGATTTTACCTTCCTAAGGAAAATCATATACATATCATGAATGGTCATGGCCAGATCATTAAATTTCATGAAATGTGTTTAAATGGCGTGTATCCTTGTTCTATATCTTCTAATTGGCCTATAGTTAGCCTACAACCTTTCAACATCTTCTTTTCCCAGAACAACCCAACTCACCCACCGCTCAGAAAATGGTCTAAGACAAAAAGTAATGTAAATAAGAGTTTAACCTGAAAATGAAATATTTGTGCCTCGTGATGAACCAAGTATCATACAATATTGTTTCTAATTATAAAATAAAATTTTACCCTTATAAAATAATTGTTTTTGAAGAGTGGAAAGTCATACCAATGTTACAGAGATTATTATTTTTCAAAGATTAGTGGGTTATTACCAATGTTTGGTGGAAAAAAGTTCTTATTTATCATAGACCATAACTATGTTAACACATTAGGGAGTTAAGTTCTTCTAAATAAAAGAATGTGAATATGGTTTTTAAAAAACTAAAAATATTATATGTAAATGCTCTAGTTTTGGACCTGCCTTCTAGGAATGGTGAATTTTTATCTACATTGATGCTTCATTGAAATGAAATAGTTGTGTCTTAATGTATAATGGTTATAGAATTTCTTATTCATCACATTAGGTGAAACCTCACTAGTTAAATTACCATACTCATGATTTTGAATTAGCTGATGTTTTATTTCACTAAAAATTTAACGGCATTAACTTTATTATGTAATCTTTGGGATATATACTAATCATAAAATTTTGATATATATATTCACTCAAAATGAATTGATCATGAGATAGAGGAGAAGAATATAACTAATCAAGGATTATGATTCCATGATTCATTATTGTCCTCTAAAATAAAACATTGTGGTTGATGATTTGAATAAGAAATGTAATCCTACAATAACCATTATATGTTTTGAACATGATCATTTTGTTAATAATTTGATTAATTTTTCCTTGGAGTTTTTTGGAGCAACAAATTCAACATTGTTTTTGGTGTTAATACAATCATCTCAATTAGAAATAATTATGAGAACCCCCAAGGAAGAAATTGAGATGTATGAACTAGTTGAATTGGTTCATAAAGGTAATTTACCTTTATTTAGCATTGATAATGATTGTGTTTTATGATTTATGAAGAGATTATGTGTGTCTAATGATTCATAGTTGACGAAATATTTGTAAATTTAAGATTTCAGTTCCCTATTTTCTTTTTATCCAGGAAACAGTAAGATGTACAAAGTCCTTTAGAAATATTATTGTTGTGTTGGAATTGAAAAAGAATTTTTTTATTTTAACCTATGATTACTGACATGTTAAAAGGTTAAAGATGAGTCGAATTTACTGAAACATATACTCAATAATTTTCCTATTTTATAATAGAAATGAGAAAATATATCCATGGGATTTTTTGTGGTATTACCAAAGACATATCAACGTAACAATGTGATCTGGGTGATTTTTGATCGATTAATTATTCATATCATATTAATCATATAAGAGATAATTTATATCTAGATCAACTTTTACTATTGTATATTAAGTATATAGTCAGGATACATAGAGATCCCATTTTTATTATATCTGACCGTGATCCAAATTTCACATCAAACTTTTGGAAATACCTTCAGAATTCAGTGGGTGTTGAATTAAATATTATTTAATATTTTCATCCATTATAATATGGGTACTCATAATGATCAATTATTATGTTAGAGGATATTCTATTTTCATTTTCAATGGATTATTAAGAATTTTAGAATCATAATATTCCATTGGATTAGTTTTATTATAATAATTGTTTTCATTCTAGTATATAGTTGGAACCATTTGAAGTGTTATCAGGATGTGGTGTTGAACTTAATCTTTTTGGGTTGATGTGGGTGAAATAAAGTTTTCAAGACCATAATTGATAGAGAATATGGTAGAGAACATTCAATTGATTTTGAGACACATTAGGACAATATAGAGTAGGTAGAAATGTAATGTGGATAATCATAGGATAGATCATTCTTTCAAAGTGGGTGATAATTTATTTCTCAAAGTATCTCCATGGAAAAGTTTGATGTGTTTTTGAAAAAAGGGGAAGCTTAGTCAAATGTTCGTTGGACACTATGAAATCATGAAAAGGTTGGTTCATTTGACTATAGGGTCCCTTTTCTACTTAGTCCAGAAATAGTTTAGTCGGAAGAGAATCTTTCTTATGTGGAACATCCAGTTCAGATTTAGGACCACAATGATATAGTGTCATGTAATAAGGTGATTAATTAGGTTATGGTTTTATAGAAAACCTATATTTTAGAATATGTAACATGGGAATCTAAAAATTCGAAGTGTGAGAAATACCCCCAAATGTTTGATAAGTGAATAGAAATTGTGAGGAATCATTTCCCAAAAGGTGGGAATGATGTAACATCGCATGTAATTATAGAATAGTAATTTTTTTAATTTATTAATATTTATGATATATATTGTGATTTTACCTTAACATGGGAACTATGTTTGATAGCGTACTCAACACACAATAATGGTTTCCCCAAATTCATACGTTTCTCACAAGACTGAGTTATATAAATAATAATATATAATTAGTATTATTATTTTAACTGTATTTAACTCATAATAGTTGAATTAAAGTGAATAAATTAAAATAAAAATATTATGTTATAAGAAGTTTTTTCAATGTTTTAACTTTCTTCTAAAAAAATTTGGTCTTAAAATAAGAATAAATTCATTTTTTTGTATTAAAATCTCAAATATTTTTAAAAGGATGCTTAACTTCTATTGATGGTGAACACTTTTAAATTGTAAAATTTGATAGCTATAAAAATTTTACAGGAATAGGGACATTAAAATTTACTTTGATTTATGTTCTTTTATTTTTAGGATAATACTTAATTTCTAATGGATATTGGAAAATACTACAGTTTAATTAAAAAAATTATTTCACCTTACTTATTTATATAGTTATGTAATCCTTATAATTGGTTTTAAATTATAAAAATAAATAAATTTTTTGACCATTTTTTCCAATTTTGATCATTGGAATCAAATTTAAATTGAAATTGGATATAAAAAACTTTGTGAACATGTGAACATTTTTCACTTCAAAACAAAACACGTTTTCTCAACCCCCCAAATGGGATAATGTTTAATTTAATTTTACCACTTTTGTGAATTTAATTTTCAAAAATTTACATACCTGGTTGTTATTAGTTTGAAAAAATTTATCTAATAAGATGAAAATTATTTTTGATAAATAGAAACTTTAGTGTTTTATTTACCACGATTAAAGGTAAATAAGGTAATTACGGGTAAAAATAATACTATAATAATATAAAACTACCCAAACACTTGAAAAAAATTTATTGGATGAGTTATTTGAGACCAAAAAATTACTTTGACAGATATTAAGGTATTTGGAAGCCATTGGGTGTGATTATGACACAAATAATGTTTTATTTAAAGTAAAACCAAAGATGTCATAAGCATTTATCATATTACTAATACAGTTTTAATATAGGATTATATGAGTGAAATATTCAACTATAAATTGTAAATAAAAATATAAAAATTTTATCTACATCATGATAATTTATTTTATATTTTTTAATATTATATAATTAAATTTATTTTTGACATAATAATGTTATAATAATTGGTTTCTTGAATTAAAATAATAATAAATGATATTAATAATATTAAATTAAATATAAATTGAATTATTTTATTACATACACTAAATTTTTGGATGAATTTAAACTTTTATAGATATGTTAATATGGTTTTTTATAAGGAATCAAGATATTATATATTTTTTTAAATTTAAGAAATGATAAGTGTCTAAATTGAAATAATTCATAACATAGAATATAAATTATTTAATTAAATGATGTAAAATTAATATAAATATAATATTTGACAAAATTATTTATATAAATATAAAAATTTCATTATTTAGTCATTCATATGTTTTTTTCTTAATTTAGTAATTATTTTTACTCTCAGGGTTTAAATTTCTTAATAAAACTGCAAGAGTTAAAACGGTAAAAAATAAAAATAAGAATTAAAAAATTCCCAAAACGTGTATAATTTTTACTAGATGAATGTATTTAGACTATTTATCCTATTATATTCAAAATATATACGTTTGTACCCATTTGGAGTGGAAATTGAGTTTATATTAATTTAATTCTTTTAATAATAAATCCAAGGCTGCCCCTTCCCTCCCCTGTAAAAAGACTCCCATTCATCTATATTACAGAAACATAAAAAAAAATTTGGTCTATGTTCATATTCCCAAGATCCTTTCTATAATCCATAACCATTTGTTTTAAGAATTATGTTAGGCATAACACCCATCTTTGAGGTGTTAATGTGTTATGAAATATGATCATCTGAAGGAAAGGTGATGTTTTTATTTAAGTGTTTCTATTTTATTTCTTCATCATATCCCGTTGATTATATTCCTACAATGAATAGATATTTAATCCAGTATCATAAATATACTAATATGTTATAATGTTATATAATCACTCAAATCCTTCTCTACTTCCTTCAAATGTAAATGGAATTAGTCATTCATCTATACGTGTGAACTATCACCTCAACGAACCGTTATAATTCATTTTCCATAACTTTCTTTCATTGACTTGATATAATGATGGAATTAGTGTTAATATGTGATATGATTAAATATTAACCATTTTAATATAATAATATACAAATTATTTTCTTACATTCCATGTGCATAAAAGTGATAACATCATTCATGCGTACATGTGAACTATCTCCTTCATTATATGATGTGATTCTTTTTTATTCACTATATCACACGTATGATACACATAATTATATTTAAATGATTAATATGACAATAATGACAATAATTTAATTATGGAAGAATAATATAATAATTATTTTATTTCCATAACGATCAATGAAAAATTAAAACATTACTCATGAATACATATGGCCTACCATCTCCCCGATTCTATCATTGTTCATTTTTTATAACCATAATTCATGGTTAGATTTAAAAGTATAGTTAATATATAAAAGATATCATTATTACATGAATATTATTATTTATATCATTTAATTATGACCACATGGATGGTTTACATCATATCAAGTCCATTTATGGACTCAAGTATCTGGTAAAGTGGGAATGATATAGATAAGATTTGACAAAACATCCTATATGAACGTAAATAACTACATAATCGTTATAAAATTATAAATAAGGGATATAAATGGAATAATCATCATGAAATAGGTTATAAATAATGTAAAAAAATTAACATAATTGTATTAATCCGAAATATAATGAACATGTGGGGGAAATCAGACTCATGTAAATGTTTTTTTCTCAATCTCCTTTCATTGAGGAAAATATTGATATTATAAAACAACTTGATTTATATAGTGTAAAATAAACACCTTTAACCTTTAATTTCACTAAAAGTAATTTGAACGGAATATCTTTATATGATTCATTTTTTAAAACAAATAATGAAATTTTTTTAATTTATAAATTGACAATGACTTCTCCACCATTGTAACCGTTATTTGATACATAGCTTCCTCTAAAAGACTTAAGGTTTTAAACAGAAAAAGAAATCAATTACCCCCCTTTTCTGGGTATTTTTTCCATTGAATACGGTTTTTGATAATGGATTGATTATTTCAATATCATGAGAGTATGTTTTGTGATTTTATGTAATCTATTTGTATTGAATTGTTTATAAATCCAATCATTTATGTGTAATGCTTATATAATGGTACTTAGACATTTGACAGGTAGTTGAATGAGAAACCAAATATGGGTGGCTCCAAGAGAAACCCAGGATTGGTGGTTACGTGAAAACCTCTAATGTATTGGGTATGGAAGTTGGTTGTATGACTATGCGAGTTGATATATTGACTTGTATGGAAGTCAACTATATGGTTATTATGTTTAAGCATGATTATGTACCAAGTTACATTTTTTATGTTATATGTTTTTATATGGGTTTTGTGGTAATATTTTGAAAAAAAGGGAATAAATGAACTCATAATCTAAGGAATGTATTTAATAATTAATTATGGTGAAATGAATTACATTATTATAAAGTATTCATGGTTTACATGTTTGGGAAATACTAATAATTTTCCTTATTTGTGTATCCCTTAATAAGATTTATGTTCACATCCCTTATATTGAAATTTTTTTCATAGGATTTAAGGGATAATAGGGCCAGGGATGGGATAAAGGTGAATTTTTTATTAAACATGAAAAGAAACCATGTTTCATTTTAATGGTATTTTTTATGAAGGAAATGGATACAATTGGAAGTGTCCACCTTGTGTTTTTTTTGGGTTTTTATGTACTATTTGTGGAATAAATATATGATTATATAAAAATTAAATTATATTCAATGTGAATTAATGAATAAATTTTGACTTAACTAAAGATTTTGTAATTCTAAGGATTGGGTCCTTATAAAATTCGTAACATTTAATCACAAGAACAATTATGATAAAAAATTGAAATGATACTTAAAAAACTAGTACAATAAATAAATTCCATAAAAGAGAGTTCCGAAAATAAATATGCAAATCCCCATAATTGTCAAGATAATTATAAAATAATTCATTGGTCTTATTTACTCCGCATTAAATAATCACATGGTGAAAATGACATGTGTCTCATAAAAAATAAAAGTGAGAGAAAAATTTGTATCCATACGTCTTGACTTCATTCAGACACGTGAATAACTAATGTATAATAAATATATGCTTATTATAAATTAAAAAAAACCCATAATATGATTCATCATACCATATATTATTTACTTATGATCATTTATTACCCATTCATTAACAATTCCTTGCTAAAATTATGCTGAGGTAATAACTCCTTTTTTTATAAGTTTTGATTTTTGATTTTTATTTCTCTTGACTTAGTCATGGTTTTATCATATCCATAATTTTAAATATGATATAAATATAATATATATTCATTACAAATGTTTATATCGTAATAATTATAAATTTTAAAAAGAAAATTAAATACACATTTTACAGAGACTCTTCCTACGCATGAAAAATGTTTCCATTTTACCTACATATGAAACAAAAAAATGAAAATTAATATTTTATTTTTTAATAATCAACTTTATGTCATATATTTCACATAAACTCATTAAATTTACCGTTATTAACTTCCATATAAAGTGTGTGTCAAAAATAAATATCATTTATTAGTGTGGAAGTGGTCTGCCATACAAAATAACGACATTATCATATCACCACAGGATGGAATGTAAGAAGGTGTATGTGATATATTTATTTAAGATGAATAATTATGTAATAAATATCATGTATATTAATTTATATGTCCTTATTACCATCCAAGTAAAATGGAAACAAAAAAACACATCATATTAGTTCGTGAGACTATAGTCTGCCTTACACACGCGCAACATTATTGTTTCCTATGGATTGGGTGGTAAAACTGTATGTGTCATATTATAATTATGGAGTAATATTAATGTCAAAAATATAATATATAATTAATAAATACTTCATTGTATCCATCTCTAAGAGATGATGGTGGAAATGTATAACATTAGTTCGCAAGGCGATAACCTGTGTACAAATAAAAGATGATTTCATATCACATTTTATGGAAGTGGATATAGATATATATTATAGAGTAAAACAGAAATAAATATAATTATATGATAAATTATACCGTTATTATAATATTATAGTTTAATGATATTTTAATGATTTATAAGAATAAGTAGAATAGAAATTCATAGTCAAAACCATTACCTCTTCTTTTAGAAAATATATTTATATTAAAATTAATGGATTCTTAGATTGAATTTATGATCTAAATATATCCAAAATAGTAAAATTAATGTTTTAAGGAAGGTATTTGATTAGTTAATTGCTGAAATAGATGGTTTTTTATATGTGAATATGTTATGAGAGGGTGCGTCATTTTATAAGTGAGGTGAGTAGCACACACATAATTTTCGTAATGAAAAAGGTGTACCAACATTATTATCAAAAAAAAGGATTAAAAATTTACTATTAATGATATTAAAATAAATAAGTTCATATTATTTACAGATAATGTCTGCTTGAAATGTTTCTAGGTCATTTTATCCCTCCTCATTTTAGTATAACCCCCGGTAAACTCGTTTTTACCCTAACTGAAATAATTAATTTTCACTTTTTTTTCTATTAATTATGGTAAACTTTTATGTATAGTTTATTATATAATGTAATATAAAATTATTATAAATATATAATTAATTTATTCAAATTGATTTCATGGAATTATATTTTTTATTTTGAATTTTATCCTATAGACGCGACGATAATGCAGTTTTTAAAAGAAAAAAGATTCAAAAGTTTAATAGCGATTTTATATAAACATTCAATATCAAATTAATTATAATGACTTAAATTGGATTGATAGATATATAATTGAGATATTTTTACATTTAATATCATATTAAATTCATTTTTATGTTCATAAAAGATAAAAAATAATTAAAAATTCTTAATAAAAACCCTTATTTTTTGTAATCATCAACAAATTTATATTTTTATAATTTTTTCATAAATTCACTCCAAGATAATTTTTACATACTAATTTCTCATAAAAAATATTTTTTGAAATAATTTTTCAAAATGAGGAAAAATATATTATAAAATATGTCATCACAATAAAGAAAAAATCATTTTTTTTAAATAATGTTTAAAAAAACAGACTTATTCATATATCTTATCTACAAAATAAATAAAATAAATGTTAAAGATGTGAATGAACATATAATATATAGATTATATTAAAATTATTCAATAAAAGTGGTTGTTTAATTTTTCGAGCTAATGATAATGTGAATAATAATATTCTTTCTAAGAAATGATTTCCTTTATTTTAAAACAGTTGTTTATTTTCATTTGTAATTAATTAGTATGTAATGAATTACTTTTATATAAATGATTAAACCCGGTATTTTTGTAATTTAGTTAAAACTATGAATATTCACCATAATAATGGATATGGGATACCTATAATATTTAATAATAATATTTTAATAATATGTCATATTTTGTTAAAACTTAGTGTTGAGTGTAACACATGATGCTGATGAAAAATACCTTTATTTGATAAAAATTTTCGATAAAATATCATTGGGAAAAATTAATATTATGATTAGAAGTGATAAAATAACATCTTATGTTAAAAAATATATGTTACACAGTTACTAATTTATATGATAATAATGGGATGAGTGGCCATGGAATTATATAGAAATCTATTAAATTAGATAATAATTTTATCTCGTCATAATCTAAGAATGCTTTTAGGTTGGTTATCCTAACCAAACTATGATATGGTGTCTCAGTGGTTATCCTTAACATATTCTTATGATTTTATATTCGATGTTGTTTACACATTCCCATGATACCCTTATATGATCATCTTGTATCCTGATTTTATATTCAATATTTTTATTCTCTCCCCTCTTATGTTACTTTGATATTCCCCATCTGTTATATCCCATTACCCGATTTTAGTTAACTCCCTTGTCATAGAATCTTTTCCACATTTATTTGGTGTGTCATTAGACTCCTGAGGATGATGAACATTTTCAAATAAAAATTACTCAACGTTTTGGTTTTTATGTTGTTTTAATTAATAGAGATCATGTGTAAATGTGTTAATGGATTAATGGTATTCTCCCCTTGTTTATAGAATGCCCATGGTAGTATGGGTTTTATGAAAGAATCTTTACTTTTCTAGTCCATTTGAGAAATAGATATTGTGTAATTGGATTAAATACATTTACATTTTATAGGAGAGATTATATAAACATGTGAAAAACATGAATGGAGTGCATGTCATATAAACATACATGCCATTTAAATTTAAAAACCATTTTTTAAAAAAATGGTCTTTTTTCAACATATTATGAACAAGAGGATTAAGAAATGTGTAAGGTGTTTAAAGGTCATGAAAATTTTATATATAGGGTTTCAAGGGTGTCGTATGAGTGATATGTTTTCTCAGTCATCCACAAGAATCCCAACTCTGGACTTAGTTCTCATCTCTTGGGATTTTGGATACCTCCATCCATTCTAGATCATTCTATTTGGATATTGATTATGGTTGCAGTTGTAGTGAATATGTATAAGTAAAATATCATTTCTATATATTCAATTCCATTGATCATGATAACACAATTTCAATTGAATCTATTGATCCTTCCTGATGATTCCATTGATTCTTTTCTAAATCCATTTTGAGATCTTATTTAGTGGGCAAATAATTTTTTTGGTTGTGGTGTGTTGGGTGTGCGTTCATGGGGTATGTTTTTAACATTACTCTTCACCAAAAAATTTTAATAAAATAAATAAACATTTAGATATGTTCATTGGTTTATGTTCTACCTATTCTTTTTTTATTCTTCATATTAGTTCAATTAGTTACAAGCCTATGTGACTCATGTATTGAGGTAGTTTGTTCTGTCTATAGCGTAATTTGGTGAACTGCATTACACTGGGTATTGATTAACTGGTTTATTAAAAAAATGGAATTATTGTGTGATTTGGATTGTGGGCGAAAAAATGGGTTTTTGATAAAAGCTTATTATACCTTATTTTCATTAAATAAAAAGGGGTTTTCAACGTAGTGTGAAATAGTTTTCAAAGAATTGCTTAAATAAAATGCTTTTTTGAAGTGGTTCAAAAAATAATGAACATGGGATTCCTTTAGTACTTATGTTTAAGGTATTGTAATAGGTCTCATCCACTATCTAGGGGGTTGCAAACATGTCTTTCCACTACTCCCTAGGAATGTTATTCTAGGGACATGATGGTCTTATTTGGGGTATAACTTTCTTAGGTGTCGCTCTAATCTCTAGACACTAGGTATATATATATATATGGACTATATGTGCATGATTTTAATTATTATGTATTATTTTCTTAGTTATCTTGACCTAGTGTAATCCTTGGAATGATGTTACATGTTCTTCAAGATGATTTGGGTTGTTTTGGATTGAAATTATTTGAATCTTATTTAGCTACATTATTTGGAAATTTGGAAAACGGGAAGCTAAAACATTTTACATGATTTTGAAATATAAAATGTAAAATTGTATATCATTACATGTTTTTTTAATGTTTTACATCCTTGTATAATTGTTCAGATACATGATTTGGAACACCTAGGTGAGACCATACATAGACTGTTAGCTCACACTCAATTTTCCCCATTGGTGGGGTCATAGACCATGCAATGCCTTTTGATATTGGGAAAATAAAGGCACCACAATGTGGTAGAGATGTTTTATATCTACGAGGTTTGAGTTGCGTGAGGGTGAGATATTGTGGGTTTTACTATGCTATCATTTAGATATTTTGGAGTATCTATAATAGGTTTGATGTCCTTTATAGTTTCAATTATCTCTTAGGGATTGTTTTTCTACCTTTTAATTATATAATTTATGGTTTTTATATCTTTTATGGAATATATTGTTATGTTCCATTGTTTCTATCTTCTTTTTGTAAATATGACTTGTTTTTTCAATTTGTTGTGTGAAATAATTCCCTCTTGTTGTTGTTTTTTTCCCAGGTGCTAGTCTCAAGACCGTGGGGATTGGAAACAACCTTCAATTATGTGGAAATTCTATTTTTGTACCATATTGTGTGGGTATTTAGGTCAAGATTCTCATAGTTTGGTATCAATGGTTGTATTCAAAAAATATTACTTATCATGGAATGCTTTATAGATATACCATTGGATTTTCACAACATTATAGGTAGAATATGGGTAGTTCACGACCTTATACATTCATGATGATACTCAAGTTATGATGGTAAGTTGGGATGTGTTTCTTTTATCTTGAGTTCTTTACCCTATTATCATTTTTAACTTATTGGTTTTTTGGTTTGAACTGATGTTATTTTATTTTCTAATAAATTCATCCATTTTGGTGTAGATCAGTTTGACTTTGATATATTTAATGAGGCATCCTCAGGAGGGTGAAACTAACTCTCCATAATACAATCATCCCATGGATCAAAATTATATTGAGGTTATCAGTTGGTGAACTTGTTTTGTTGACTAGAATATAACATAATTATAGAATAGAGTTGTTAAGGTACAACTGGGAGTTGTTGGATATAGAGTTAAATAACATAAATTATTTAATGAGAATCCACAATCCTTTAAATTTACTAATGAAAAACAAGATTAAGATGACTTTCTTGAATATATTGGATATATTTTAAACTTGTTTGATACATTTACAAGTATCATGGTGAAGTGTGAGGTATTCAAACATGAGTGTCTTTTTAAGAGATTTCTTATTTCCATGGTATATGCAGATCGAAACATGGCCTTTTAATAGAAGGGTTTCAGGATTTTCTTATTATAATGGGTTTTTAGGGTAACTGATGATGGAAATGTCTCTATAGTTCTTCTCTTTCCAATTAGAACAGTATTCAATGTATAAATAAAAAATAGGTTTTCTTAGCTCCTTCATTTCATAGAAGAGGTTGTAACGAATGACCCGATGAAAGCTCAGAAGTTCCTGCAAGTTTTACGACTTGATATTGGATCATTGGTATTTTATTCTGAATAATTATTCCTTAAAGACAATGTGGACTGAGCTATGATGGAAACATGAAAATGATAGATATTTTTTGATATTCTGTATTTTCTCTTCCACATAGATACATCCTCATTGGTGGTGGTTCTCAGTTGAGAACATTTTCATCCCCTAAAGTTTCCACTAGTCGTGTGCCTATGAAATTGTCTTACTTTGGCAAGGTCAGACACAGAGGAAATTATTTTCCTATACCTACAAATATGTGTAATAGTTTTTCAGGCTTGGGTTATTGAAAAAATTTCAGTCCGAATATTAAAACACTTTAATATTTTTTGAGATTTTGATCTCCAAAGTATACGTTTTTTAATGTTAGGTGCTTCTAATACAATATGGATCAAGCCATTGGACACAAGAGTGAATAACATTTATTGAGAACCATGTATATCATACATGGATATTAAATCATATTAGATGAATATTCAATAAATTATAGAAATACATTAATGATGACCATAGTAGTTTAGGTCTTCGAAATCATTGACCAAAATCATATAAATTGGTAAATATCTTAAATGTTTCCCAAAAAAATATTCCCCTTTAGTACTTTTACATATGACCATTATTTATGACCTCGGGAAAAGAAACATAAGAGAAAGATGAGATCATATGCACGATAAGGGTAAAATGTTGAGATACATAAGCTTAACATAAGCATAAGTGTATTAGAACATGATAACAAAATTTGAATATCATATCATACACATCAAAGATCATAAAAATGATTCATGTCATAATTATTGGATGTTCATAAGAAATGAATCATAAGGGAAAATATATCTTCGTCCATAAAACATGTAAGAACCCAGTTTATCACTGAGGTATGAATTATTTAAATTGTTTTCTAATTCATTATTATGGGACTAATATAGATTCCTAATGAGTTATAAATGGTCTTAGGGTGGTCTAATTCTTGTTCATATCAAACAACCCATATTTTTGGGCTGAACTATATTGAACGGTTAGAATATATCCATGCAGCCTAACCATGTTGGTTCCCTTTCTTCCTTGGTACTCATGAATGGTTTTCACAGTAGTTTTAAAATCATGAAGACAAACCATGTACATGATTAATTATGGGTAAAATTCATTTTCCTCCCTTACTGGTCTAATTATGTCCCTTCATTCTTCCTAATATAAGTTCCATCGAAATTATCATATTTTTGTCAAAAAAATAGTTTTCTTAGAAGTCCTAAGTTAGGTATTGAATGATATCATTCATTTGAGATCTGATAGAGCTTATGTTCATCTCATTGGATCGAAAACAATAAGTACACAAGTATATTTAAACCTTTATCCTTCTCTTATGATCCTGAACTAGTTATCATGGTGTGAGTGTTTTCCCAAATTTCATTGATATAGAATTATTCAATCCAAATGAAGGGAAAATATTAGAGGAGAATATTCTTATAAGCTTAAGGTGGGTGGTCTATAACTTATTCCACGTGTTCATTGATTTTGGATTTTCTTGTGCGGCCCACTGATTTCATTAGTTGCAGTTTATATAAATTATATTCCTTGTTTTAATTCATTATAATCGTATTATTTTGAGCTTTCCAAATATGTGATTGGTTATTGGTAGTTATATCCACAACTCCCAGCACCCCGTGTATGGTTTAATGCTATAAATTAGGTTTTTATTTTTTTTAAAAGTTTTTTCCACAGTTCTGGTGTTCCTTGGAATAACCATTCTATGGGTGAGATTTCTTATAATAAATGGATTGTTTTATAATTTGAATTGAATAATGGAATTTTCCATATAAGGTGACCACATGGCCTACCTAAGTAATGTTATTCAATTTGATAATTAAAATTGAAATAGAAATTTGAAAGTATAATAACTATATATCTTGGAATAAAATGTAATGAATAATTGGTTACATGTCTGTAGAACCCATACCACATTAATTGAAGGTAGAAGAATTAAATTTGAATATATAAGGTGTTTAAAATAGATAAAATGAATGGTTTAATTCTACATGGACTTTTCACACTAATGAAATGCCTGAATTGAACAAATGGGAATCATCACATGACATCATTATCAAATAAGAATTTACTTACTCGATCTCACCTTGGATTATTATCAGGGAATGACCTGAACACTCGGGAACCCCATTCCAATTCAATAGATCATGAAATGGAACAGACCACTCAGGTCAATTCCTTTTCTAAAATCTGGTGTTTGAGGTGTTCTAGGAGGTCAAGGTGTCTTATCCCCAATAATTTTCATAATTTCAAAAATGATTCATGAAAATATTTCATAAAACTATGTCACTTCCATTTTCAAATGTCCAAAATATTTCACGAAACAATTTCACAATATTGTTTCATATACATTTCCAAATTTAAAAACTATTTCAGGAAACTATTTAAAGAAACTATGCCACTTTGTTTAGAAAATATTCAAACTCTTTCTTGAAACTATTTCATAAAACTATGTCACTAATTTTCCAAATTTAAAAATTTCTCCATGAAACTATTTCATGAAACTGTGTCACATCCTTTTATAAATTTCCAAAATGTTTCATGAAACCTTGTCACTTCCTTCGCAAAACTTCCAAATTGTTTCCTGAAACTCTATCATGAAACTATCTCACTTTTTTTGAAAATTTTCTAAATTGTTTCATTAAACATTTTGAAAAAAAATTGCCACTTACTTTTCGAAATTTCCAAACATTTTTATGAAACTGTTTCACAAAACTATGTCACTTCCTTTTCCAAATTTTCAAACTATTTCATAAAATTGTGTAACAAAATGGTAGAACAGAAATTGTTTCACGGAAATGGTAGAACATAAATTGTTTCATGGAAATTGTAGCACAAAAACTATTTCACAGAAATTGTAGCCCAAGAAAGGTATCATGAAATTCATTACACCGAAATTGTTTCATAGAAACGGTGAGATAACTAATGATTTCATTAACATTTTTTTCAAAAAATGCTTCACTTTCTTTTTCAAAATTCTAGATTTTTTCTACATTTCCTAGTTTCACCCATTTATATTTTTCTTTGAAGAAAACACATTAAAATTATTTTTATAAAGTAATTAAGGCTGATTCATACCCCATAACTCTTATATCAGTTTTTTTAAGTGTTGATATGCCTTTACTTGGTCAAACAACATGGTTTAGTGTGAATCTCTTTTAATGGAAATCCAGTGTATCTTAAACCGATGCTTCATTAAATATTCTAAAGGGAAGAAATATCTCCCCCCTTGTGCTTCCTACTTATTCCTTGGTGGGAGACACCTGAACTGTTCCTTCATTCTTGTAGGAGTCAAGTGTAGTGTCATAGCCCTAGATCGTGCCTTCCCTGTTGATTCTTCACACTTTATGAACATTGCACGTTTGACTGCATCCATATAGTATCGATCAATATTCGATGTAAGGTATGATTTACTATTATTCTTCTAGGATCATGTCCTTTTATTTCTCCTTTACCTAATATGGAATGCTATCTGTAACAACCCGAGATTTTATAAAAAAATATTCTTTTTAATTTCATTAATGTCTTGTGTTGTACGCTACACCAAAAAGAGCTTGATCAACATGCATCCTTGACTTGCCTTTCATTACACACAATCACGACCTTCCTCGATAGCGTGTGTAGTACGCAATACCGAGTTTCACTAAACAACGATATGTTATTAAAATATTATTAAAACTAGCCGTTATGAATAGTAATAACCACCTTTTAAAATTTTAGAAATTTTAGCTCTCAAAATGGACTTTATTTTTGGATTCGGAGTATCGAATTTAGCCTAAGGTGATATTTTGGTACTTTTCGGATAACTTTCATATTTTGATGAATAGTGAAAATTAATAAATTTTAATTAAAAACAACTTTTTCAATCGAAATAGTTAATAGTGATAAATTATGAATTTGAGTGGTTTTAATGTACATTTAGAATATATTTTTACAATTTAATACAATGTTGGTCATTGGATGTAATTTCACATTTAAACCAGACATAAACAACTGTCAATCTTTTGATAGTTATTATCTCTTAAGAACATGCTATATGTTTTGACCACGTGAATTAATTTTTAAATTAATTAATGAAACTAATATATTTTGAATTTTTTAAAATAGACATCATTTTTGAGTTCATAATATCAAATATAGCTTAGGCCTAATTTTTGGTATTTTTCTGAAAACTTTCAATTTTTGATGAATAGTGAAACCACTAAGTGGTAGTTAAAAAACTGAATTTTTCATAAAACTTAATCTTAAGGCTTCTGTGAGTGGAATTTAGAAACTCCAAGAGACACGGTTGATGTCAGTATGTAAAATGTGGTTCAATGAGATGAAAATAATTTTTGGTGAATAGTAACTTTTTAATTTTTTTTACCACGGTTAAAAGTAAATAGGTTAATTAAGGGTAAAAATGATATTATTTTTACCCTAACACATGTCATAATTTTATTGGACAAGTGTAATTTGACCAAAAACAAACTTAGGAATAAAATATGACCATTTAGGCCCACTTGGATTAGATTAGGACATTTATTATTAATTTATTTAAAGAATGGTTAAAATAGTTAAAATCAAAGTCTAATAATTAAATCAATTTTAATATGGGGTTATGCCTAATAAAAATTCGACTATAAATATTCATTATAAAGACAACAAGATTTCATACCTAATGGTATTTTATTTGTAATTTTTAGACATTAAATATTTTAATTTATTTATGACACAATGATGATGCATAAATTATCTATTTAAGGAAATATTGACATAATTAATGTTATAAATACCCAAATAAATATAATTTGAGACTTTTTATGAATTACACTAATTTTCTAGGTTAATATGACATGTTAGTATTGATTTAATTTACTTTTTTTGAACTTATCATTCTGTTATGATTTTCAGAAAAAATCAATTACTAAATAGTGTCAAAATTGACATAAATTAGTTTCTAAAACAAATATTATATTATTAATTGTTATTTTATTTATAAAAATCTAAGGTTCGGCCAAATGACTTAGATAAGGTTATATATATTAATAATAAACAACTTGGGGTTCGTTTGGCTTGATATATTAAGTTTATTAACCATATAGTGTAAGAAAACAAAAAGACACGGTAAAAGTTACATTATTTAACTTAGATTAAATCTAATTGATAAGGTTAAAATAATAACCTAAACTTGTCTAAATCCTATTGTATCTGAGGATTTCGACCCATCCCCACTTTAGCTTCTAAATAAGACACTTTGGAACCATTATAAACCGATTTTGACCTTAATATAAAATAATATTTTGAGTTATTCCAAAGGTGCCCCTCTCCTCCCTTATAAAAGGGCACCTCCTCACTCTCTTCCTCACACCACTTTGAGCCTTCAATTTTGGCCAACCCCTGCCATTTTCTCCTATCCACTTCCCTAGAGACATCTTAGAGGTCATGTTCTTCTTCTAATACCAATTTTAGTGCCCTAAAAGGAGGTCTCAAATAAGCACTTCAAAAAGAGGTAATATCCATTACCGATCTTTTTCAATTTCTTTCTTCTTAAACTTCTTCTTATTTAGTTGTTTCATGATAAAGTAATAACATCAGTATTTATTATATACTGATATGTTATTATAAATATGAAACAACTCTAATTAACCTTCTATCCATCCTACGGAAAAAGGAAATCACCGCGCGTGCGTACGTACAAAATACCGTCTCCACGCCGTGGTGTATTCTATTTTCCGCTACCACCTTAATTGGATGGGTATAATGATGTAACGAGTAACTATATATGATTATTATAAAGTTATATTGATGTTGAAATATTATACATACACTTCAACACAATTCCATGACCATGGGAACGATATCATCGCTCGTGCGTACGTACGGACTACCGTCTCCACGACGCGATGAGATTCATTATCCATGTTAAACATTCCAGAATGATTATAAAGTATATATAATGAATAATAATTAAATATATGACATTTTAAATCTACTGGATTTATATGTATATATATATATATATGTGTCATCTACTTACTTCCATTCGAGACAATAAGGAAAGGAAAACAGAGTTCATGCGTACGTACGGACTACCGTCTCCATGAACGGTGTGTTTCATTTCATTTATCTACCTATTATATATATATATATATACTGAATATATATGATATATAAATCATATTTTATATTCTGGAAGTAATTAAATCATGATATAAGTAATAATAATGTCAAGAACAACAAGTCCAAACACCTACGATAAATGAAACGATTTTACCCAAAACGCTTCTATAACATGGAATTTACAAAAGAACGGGTAATATAAAGTAATAAGTGAACCATATATGATATCATAACATTGAATATGATTCTTTAATAAGTTAATTACATTATTTAAATCATTATACAGGAGGTTCGGATACGTACAAATCATATCGGACATAAGGTAAGGGAAATATCACAATCTCATTTTTTTTCTGAGATTGTTTATACTTTAGTATTTACTGGGGTGTATTTTATCATCCAAATCCATGTTTCCTCAATATTTTATGTTATTTCAATCCATATACAATTTTTTAAATCAAATTTTACCCTTATTTGAGTTTTTAGTAAAGGATATGAAAGGAATCTTTTGTCATTTTTCGTATGAGGTACTTTTTGACTTTTCCGACAAAAGTACGAGAAGAATGTTTTTTTAACTTATACGGAATGAATGGATTTTTAAAACATTATTTCCATGAAGCTTCCTTTACAAGTTTTCAAGTTTATTTTTAATCAACTTCTTTTAGTTTAAAATTGTATGACATGTTAAGAAAGGAAAAAAAATTGAAGTAGAAAGGATGTTTTCCTCAAGAATGGAGTTCAAGTGTTTTATCAAAATTATTTTCCATCTAAGATAATAAAGGGTTCTATTTCTGTCCCTATTATTACATTGATTTGATTATGTTTTGGTGGAATTATTTTTATGAATTCCTTTATCTTATATGAGTTGTTTTATGATGTCACGATGTTTAAGAATCCCATTTTTATTACATGGGTTATGCAATGATGTATGATTTATGATTTTGTTGCCCACATAAGAATGGTATAATTATGAGATGGGTGGGACCTATATCTCCCTCCAATGCATTGGGTAATGATTTTATACCTCATGAGATAGACATGGCTGAAACGGTAGGTTATGCTGGTTCAGTGAAACAGGACTGAAATGAGGAGTGAACTCGGTTCAGAAATGGACATTGTCCACTAAGATAGTCTTGGAAATGAGTCTTGACTAATAAGAAATGATTCTATAGGATTATGTGTGTATTACCCAAAGTTTCATGTTTTAAGTTATGATTATTTGGATTTTATTTCACTACTATTATTTATCCCATGTTATGAAATTAGGATCTCTTTTGCAGGTTAAGATTTCCACAAGATATGTTCTTGTGAATATGACGTGATTGATATTTCTTTTGTTTACCCTTACTGAGCATTTGAGCTCACCCTTTTATGTTTTATTTTCCCCAGTACATAAAGAAAGGATTTAGGTTTTAAAAAAAGAATATCTTTATGGGAAATGTTGAAGATCTTTCACCATGATTAGAAGATTATATTCCGAGTTTCCAAAGACACTAAACTATTACGGTCCTTGTGTGTGTGTTTTTGTTATGTACTAAGTATTCCAAAAAAGTAATGTAATTTCCTTGTAAGTTAAGCTTCAGGTCTCTACAGTTGGTATCAGAGGAAAGTTTTAGTTAACCTTTGGAAACTAGGATGCGAAAACGTTAGTGAGATCCCTAGAGATATTTCTAATGTATGTATAGGGATGTCCCTAAGGACAAGTATATTTATAGGATATAGTCCTAGAACCACAGTACGATATTAGAATTTAACCTAAGATTTTAGATATTGACGGTACTCCCCCCTTTACTATTTTGTTTTCCCTAGCATGATTTTTGCCTCTCACAAGATTCTTTTTGTGTTTTAGTTAATGGAGGGAACCAGGAGGAATTAGGTAAACATTGAATCCAATGGACAAATTGGTGACTATGAGCAACAAAATTTTGTAATTCCTAGAGAGAAAGATCTTGTGATTATGCCAAATCAGTCATCGCTATATATGATTAACAAGTTGAAATTTAGTGTCATGCCTAATTCATCAAAGAAGAGGAAGATAAACTATTATTCATGTTCGCATGTTGAGGAGCATAAAGAAAGTAAGATTGAGATTTCTAAAGAAGGGAAGAAGAACCTTGAGGAATACCTCAAATGGAGGGACCGATGTTATTTGTGTGTAGAAAAGGGTCATAGAGTGACAGACTGTTATGGAGTTCAATTTCTTATTTGTGGAGAACATGGGCATTACCCAACTCAATGCCCTGACCTAAAAAGTTACTTATAAATCAAGGAAGGAATTATTCCAGGACAATTATTGAAGTGGATGGAGAGAAGTTTTTATGTGTTGGTATTCAGGAATAATGTTGTTGAGGTACTTTTATGGTTTGTTGAATGATTTATGTTTTGGTTTATTGTGGTTTTCAATAATTTTATGGCATCGGTATCCATGAAAAGTGATTGAAATATTTTTGGAAAGCAGATGATATGCATATAATGAAGGGATAAAGAGAATATAATATGTTTGATAGTATTCATGAGCTGATGATTGATATAAGGACTTAGTGATATCATGGTTTGAGTATATAGAATTTTTGGATTTTGGTATGTGGAATGAGTTAACATTTGACAGCATTCATGTTTTCACTAAGGTTTAATGGGTATTCATTTTTCAAGAGAATACATCATTAAGGTATTAACATGATTAGAATGTGACCAACAAGATATATGGGGGATAAATGATGGTATTCACATTCTTGGTTGACGACATTTCATGTTATTGTTTTCATTATACTATGATCTTGGACCGAAGTATTTTAGATAAGCCTAAAGATTGGAATGGATTATGTTAACCATAAGTTAGTATTGTTTAAGGATAGAACTTTTTTTGATATTTTTTATGTGATGTTATAGTAATGTAGTTTTAGAAAAAACGACAACCTACAGGACGGGCGACAGCCCAACGCGTCGGACAAGGCTGTGGGAATCGAACCCACAACCGAAATGCGACTGGCCTTTATCGCTTACCACTGGCCTACAAGAAGTCCCTGTTTAGTAGAAACTAGTTTTATTATATTAATCAGTATGATATATGAAGTATAAGTCCATCTTAGGAACTATATATGATTAATCTCACTATCGATGGACTTATGTATTTTTTTTGATAACTTTTCTAACCTATTGTTTGAGACAGATGGAATGACCCATCATTCTATCACATGATCTGCTAACACATCACGAATGACAAACCCAACTTCATGTCTTTAAGAGATGAAGTGGAAATTGTCCAAAGAATGACCAACGGTGACACAGTACCAAAATCACGAAAGTATTTCTTCTAATTCCAATTTCATCAACTTTAGGGAAATGATCTTGAAAACCAAAAATGTTATCTTATTGCTCTTATATCTGATGAATCATATGGTACCTTCGTTCGTCACAAATTTATGGCTTTGTGATTGCTATCTTTTCCATAGCCATGTTCTCTACCACTCTCTATCAGAACATGATGGTTAGATTTCTCTTCCATATCCATATTTTCACCTATGTGGAAACCCACTGATCAGTTTATTTGGGTAACCATTACATTTCGTACTTTTGTTTTTAAAGATTGGTTTTGGTATTCGTTTTTACGATGTGGGTTTCTATTAAATAAACTTTCGAATAGTAAACCATTTATAACCCCGACGAATTTTGAGGGCGAAATTCATTTTAAGGGGGGTAGAATCTAACAACCCGAGATTTTATAAAAAAATATTCATTTTAATTTCATTAATGTCTTGTGTTGTATGCTACACCAAAAGGAACTTGCTCAACACGCATCCTTGACTTGCCTTGCATTACACGCAATTGCGATCTTCCTCGATAGCGTGTGTAGTACGCAATACAGAGTTTCACTAAACAACGATATGCTATTAAAATATTATTAAAACTAGTCGTTATGAATAGTAATAACCACCTTTTAAAATTTTATAAATTTTAGCTCTCAAAATGGGCTTTATTTTTGGATTCTGAGTATCGAATTTAGCCTAAGGTGAAATTTTGGTACTTTTCGGATAACTTTCATATTTGGATGAATAGTGAAAATTACTAAATTTTAATTAAAAACAACTTTTTCAATCGAAATAATTAATAGTGATAAATTATGAATTTGAGTGGTTTTAAAGTATATTTAGAATATATTTTTACAATTTAATAAAATGTTGGTCCTTGGATGTAATTTCACATTTAAACCAGACATAAATAAGTGTCAATCTTTTGATATTTATTATCTATTAAGAACAAGCTATATGTTTTGACGACGTGAATTAATTTTTAAATTAATTAATGCAACTAATATGTTTTGAATTTGGTAAAATAGACATCATTTTTGAGTTCATAATATTAAATATATCTTTGGCCTAATTTTTCGTATTTTTCTGAAAACTTTCAATTTTTGATGAATAGTGAAACCACTAAGTGGTAGTTAAAAAACTGAATTTTTCATAAAACTTAATTTTACCAATTCTGTGAGTGGAATTTCGAAAATCCGAGAGACACGGTTGATGTCAGTAAGTAAAATGTGGTTCAATGAGATGAAAATAATTTTTGGGGAATAGTAACTTTTTACTTTTTTTTACCACGGTTAAAAGTAAATAGGGTAATTAAGGGTAAAAATGATATTATTATTACCCTAACAAATGTCTTAATTCTATTTGACAAGTGTAATTCGACCAAAAACAAACTTAGGAATAAAATATGACCATTTAGGCCCACTTGTATTTGATTAGGACATTTATTATTAATTTATTTAAAGAAGGGTTAAAATAGTTAAAATCAAAGTTTAATAATTACATCATTTAATATGGGGTTATACATAAGATAAATTAGACTATAAATATTCATTAGAAATTTAAGAAGATTTCATACATAATGGTATTTTATTTGTAATTTTTAGACATTAAATAATTTAATTTATTTATGACACAACGATGATGCAGAAATTATCTTATTAATGAAATGTTGACATAATTGATGTTATAAATACCCAAATAAATATAATTTTGAGACTTTTTATAAATGAAACTAATTTTATAGGTTAATATGACATGTTATTATTGATTTAATTAACTTTGTTCTAACTTATCATTTTGTTATGATTTTCACAAAAATCAATTACTAAATAGTGTCAAAATTGACATAAATTAGTTTTTAAATAAAATAAAATATTATTAATTGTTATTTTATTCCTAAAAATCTATGGTTCGGCCAAATGACTTAGATAAGGTTATATATATTAATAATAAAAAACTTGGGGTTTGTTTGGCTTGATATAGTAATTTTATTAACCATATAGTGTAAGAAAACAAAAACACACGGTAAAAGTTAAATTATTTAACTTATAGTTAAATCTAATTGATAAGGTTAAAATAATAACCTAAACTTGTCTAAATCCTATTGGATGAGAGGCTTTCGACCCATACCCACTTTATCTTAGAAATAAGACCCTTTGGAACCATTATAAACCGAATTTGACCTTAATATAAAATAATATTTTGAGTTATTCCAAAGGTGCCCCTCTCCTCCCTTATAAAAGGGCACCTCCTCCCTCTTTTCCTCACACCACTTTGAGCCTTCAAGATCGTCCAAACCCTACCATTTTATCCTCTCCACTTCCCTAGAGACATCCTAGAGGTCCTGGTCTTCTTCAAAGACCAATTTTAGTGCCATAAAAGGAGGTCTCAAAGAAGCACTTCAAAAAGAGGTAATATCCATTACCGATCTTTTTCAATTTCTTTCTTCTTCAACTTCTTCTTCTTTATTTGTTTCATGATAAAGTAATAACATAAGTATTTCTTATATAATTATATGTTATTATAAATATGAAACAACTCTAATTAACCTTCTATCCATCCTACGAAAAAAGGAAATCATCGCGCGTACGTACGTACGGAATACCGTCTCCTCGCCGTGGTGTAATCTATTTTCCACCACCACCTTAATTGGAGGGATATAATGGTGTAATGAGTAACTATATATGATTATTATAAAGTTATATTGATACTGAAATATTATACATACACTTCAATACAATTCCACGACCATGGGAACGATATCATCGCTCGTGCGTACGTACGGACTACCGTCTCCACGACGCGATGAGATTCATTATCCATGTTTACCATTCCAGAATGATTATAAAGTATATATAATGAATAATAATGAAATATATGACAGGGTAAATCTACTGGATTTATGTATATATATATTTCATCTACTTACTTCCATTCAGGACAATAAGGAAAGGAAAACAGCGTTCATGCGTACGTACGGACTACCGTCTCCATGAACGGTGTGTTTCATTTCATTTATCTACCTATTATATATATATATACTGAATATATATGATATATAAATAATATTTTATATTCTGGAAGTAAGTAAATAATGATATAAGTAATAATAATGTCAAGAACAACAAGTCCAAACACCTACGATAAATGAAACGATTTTACCCAAAACGCTTCTTTAACATGGAATTTACAAAAGAACGGGTAATATAAAGTCATAAGTGAACCATATATGATATAATAACAATGAATATGATTCTGTAATAAGTTAATTACATTATTTAAATCATTATACAGGAGGTTCGGATACGTACAAATCATATTGTACATAAGGTAAGGGAAATATAACAATCTCATTTTTATCCGAGATTGTTTATATTTTAGTATTTACTGGGGTGTATTTTATCATCCAAATCCATGTTTCCTCAATATGTAATGTTATTTAAATCCATCTACAATTTTTTAAATCCAATTTTACCCTTCGTTGAGTTTTTACTAAAGGATATGAAATGAATCTTCTGTCGTTTTTCGTACGAGGAACTTTTTGACATTTCTGACAAAAGTACGAGAAGAATGTTTTTTTTAACTTATACTGAATGAATGGATTTCTAAAACATTATTTCCATGAAGCTTCCTTTACAAGTTTTGAAGTTTATTTTTAATCAACTTCTTTTAGTTTAAAATTGTATGACATGTTAAGAAAGGAAAAAAATTGAAGTAGAAAGGATATTTTCCTCAAGAATGGAGTTCAAGTGTTTTATCAATATTATTTTCCATCTAAGATAATAAAGGGTTCTGTTTCTATCCCTATTATTAAATTGATTTGATTATGTTGTGATGGAATTATTTTTATGAATTTCTTTATCTTATATGAACATTTTTTTGATGTCATGATGTTTAAGAATCCCATTTTTATTACATGGGTTATGCAATGATGTATGATTTATGATTTTGTGGCACACATAAGAATGGAATCATTATGAGATGAGTGGGACCTATATCTCCCTCCAATGAATTGGGTAAAGATTTTATATCTCATTATATAGACATGGCTGGAACGGTAGGTTATGCCGGTTCAGTGAAACAGGACTGAAACGAGGAGTGAACTCGGTTCAGAAATGGACTTTGTCCACTAAGATAGTCTTGGCAATGAGTCTTGACTAATAAGAAATGATTCTCTATGATTATGTGTGTATTCCACAAAGTTTCATGTTTTAAGTTATGATTATTGGGATTTCATTTCACTACTATGATTTATCCTATGTTATGAAATTAGGATCTCTTTTGCAGGTTAAGATTTCCAAAAGATATGTTCTTATGAATATGACGTGATTGATATTTCTTTTGTTTACCTTTACTGAGCATTTGAGCTCACCCTTTTATGTTTTCTTTTTCCCAAGACATAAAGAAAGGATTTAGGTTTTAAAAAAAGAAGATCTTTATGGGAGATGTTGAAGATCTTTCACCACGATTAGAAGATTATATTCCGAGTTTCCAATGACACTAAACTATTACGGTCCTTGTGTGTGTGTTTTTGTTATGTACTAAGTAATCTGTAAAAGTAATGTAATTTCCTTGTTTGTTAAGCTTCGGGTCTCTACACTATCTACAAGTCCCTAATGGAGTTTTCTTTAGTATTGGCTACTGTGGTGGTGTCTCTACATCCTCGGGTGGATGTAGTCCTCTAGGAGAGGTGATCATGATCTGTTTTTCTAGACTGTTCTCATGTAATGAGAGTTCGAATCCTTTTGAGGTAGGGGATTTGTGGCTTCACTCTTATTTTACATGGATCTGTATAGTTTTAATGTTTTTTCCATTGTCTCGCTATTGAATTGACATAATAAATATTTGAACCAGCTAAATAAATTACTATCAATCAATTGTTATTGTATATTTTTTTCTAGATAGTGTTATAACTATGCTTGATTTTTTTAACATGTAATTCATGATGGAAATTGATAAAGATCATAAGGATTGTATTATATCTAAATTAATTGGATAATGGTAAATAGGCATGTTTTAAATACAGTTGTGGTTGTGGTAAATTGTTTATAATCAAATGTAATAAGTTATACATATTTAAACGAAACGGATAATTCAAGATGGATTAAATAACCAGTTTTTTATAAAATAAAATGCCTAAAAGGGTTATATGTTACCCTATTACTTTTAAAGGACAGAAGCCTTATTCTTGAAGCCATGAGTGATCATTTTTTCTGAATGGTAGATTTATTTTTAAGGGCCAAGAGCCTAGTTGATATAATGTTTTTTTTCTTGCTGCTTATGTTGAGATGTGATCCAGGATGGGTGTAGTTATATGTAGGTGTACGGAGGCCCATTGGTTGTGGCACCAGTTGACACCTCGAGTAGTGAGATGCATCGGTTTATGCATGTGGGTGTTGGGGAGGTCACCAAAAATGATGAAATGGGTTAGATATGAATGTTGGATGCTTGATGAATCTTATTGGTTGTTTTCCTTATTTACTTTTCCCATAACTCAAGGCATCTAGTTTTTTGTACCCTCTTCCCAAAAAAGTGGTGAATACACATGGGGTATGCCATGTGATTTCCATGTTTAGCTTCTCGATGGAGGATAGTTCGGTACTCCTATTATAGGTGGAAAAGACATGATAGGTAGTTCATCTAATCACTGTGATGATCCCGCTTGTGTTTGGCATTTTAGAATGTTTTTCTAGAATTCTTGGGAATATGGTAATGTAATAATGTTGTTAATGAATGATTGAATAAATGATGTTATTCCATGTGATTGGATATTGGAGGGATGCAATGTTGAGGTTTTTATTTAAAGGAACCTGGGATCATGGTTGGAATGATAATTAAATCCAATATGGAATTGATAATGGTTCATTGATGTTTTAGAAATTAATTATTGTAATTGGAAACTCATAAAAATGGGAATTAGGAAAATATAATAAATCTCATTAAATTTTTGTGAGCTTATAGGATACATTGTCATAGTAGTGGTACCCAAGAGTCTGAGAGACGTTATTTGAAGTTGAGTCTAAGACAAGTTATTTCATTGGTGTGGTTGTGAGATATTTTATATTCTGTAATTTTTTGTTAATAAATTCTAATCCACCCCTTCAGTTATGGAAACTGACACTCCAAGGATTCTGAGCCCCGATGGTGTTTTCCCCAACATTCTGGTGGGAGGACGGATGGATGGCTACCCCCTTTGTCCCCACTCTCTTCTCATGGTATTTACTTGTGCTGGTAAAAGTATGGGTTATATTTCCCCATATATGATTATAGAGGGATGTAATGGCTTGTGGTTATTCACAAGGATATATTATGGATATTTTTTCATATGGTGTACCATATGTGTAATGTCAATAGGCTGTGATGGATTGAGGATCCTTACATGGTGTATGGGATATAATTGCTTCATCATTAATACCCGACGTTTGATACACGTTATGCTAGCTGTGGTGGCTCCCGAAAACTACCTAGTTACATTAATTACATAGAAATGGTGGTTATTTTCATGAGGTGAATGTTGTGCTACAGATAGGTGTCTTCAGGCAATCCTTTTAGATAAAGATGCTTAGGATGTTCGATGCTGGGGAGAAGCCAAAAACTAGTGGGAATGTGGTTGCGGGGTACCCTTGATAATATTTATTATATTATATACTCTTTTAGGCAATACATGGTGAGTATACCCATGGTAATGTTGGGGACATAGAATACCTGTTTAGTGACATGTTATATTGACTTGTTGTGCACTGTGCTTTCTTATGATTTCTTTGATTTTTCATGAGAGGGTCTGGGAAGGATATTACTAAGTATATTTTTTTACACACTGTACATATATATAAACTATTTTCAGATCAATTGGAGAAAATTTGAGATCATTCTAGTTACTACTATCTTGAGGTTGTATAAGCTTTTCGGATTTCATGGTCGCTACTGTTTTTTACTTTCATTTGGTACATGATGTTTTCTATATCAATCTTAAAAGTTTTTTATGAAATTAAATATATGTACTTGGGATTTCATTGATACTTCTTTCTGAGTTGGAGTTTGATGGTGTCTTTTATAACTTTTTATTACACATGTGTTCTCTTAGAGGGTAATGCCTCCCATTTGAGGGTTTACTAGACCCTCAGTGCTAGACACCAACCTAGGGCCTACTCATGGTGGGATGCGGGAGTCACTATCTATTTTATTGCATTTCCCACCAAGGAGGGGTGCACTTTGTGGGGAGGGGTCGTGACAGAGTGTTATAAGTGGTATGATTCGAGGGATTAGATGCAGTTTGGTGTTAGGCACAGATGAGGTTGGATGAGTTGGTAGGGAGACAATTTAAGTTATGTTTAGAAAGTTATGTAAACACTAGAGATCGGCTAAATCATAGGTGTTTAGGTCCCCCTATGATATGATGCATGGACCCATAATTTTATAGTGGCTACTAAATGGTTTGATACTATTTTTAGGTTAAAGACCTAGAAAAGGATCATGCATCATTATTTTTTGCTTCTGTTTTTGAATGCATAGACCTATGGATAGGCTAACCAAAAATCAATAATATAAAATAAGTAATTAATTTTGAGTCTTCCATATTTTAGTTTTAGAATATATAACTATTTTTAATTTTTCTGTAATGGATCCATTTCAACGTATTCATTAGGTTTGTGCAAAATATTTCCAGTAGGCACCACCAGCAGATTGCCACATGGTAGAGGTTAACAACGATGAATCTTGAAGGAGGAAACAAGAATAGTTTCAGTGCCATAATATTCCAATGTACATGGTATTTGAATCAGATGCAGTCAAAGAATACTTGTTGGAGGTGGTTGATATATACTTTAGTTCAATCAGTACTTGGAAAGAGAACTGTATGTCTTTGTATGTGATGATTTTTTGTTGGGAAGTGAGGTAGCGGTGGTTCTTGTTCCTCAGAGATCATGAAGAGTTGGTGATCTTGTGGGAGGGGTTCCAAGACAAGTTCCAAGTCAAGTTTCATTCTTTGACCGTGAGGGATTCCAGTTGTTAGGAGGTACATACCCTTTAACAGAAGCAATCTAGTGTTTGAGAGTTTAGAATTCATTTAAAGAACCATTTATGATATGCTTCTAACCTGTTTCTAGATGTGGAGGCTAGGGAAAGGCATTTTGATTAGGCTTTTCAACCGGGGCTCAAGTGCTTAGTCACCCTGTTTATGCTGAAGATAGATCACGAGGTGTTGATGAGGGTAAAGTTCATAGAGAGGATGTTATCCAGAACCATATCTTCACGATAGGGGAGTCTTCAGGATTCCTCACGAAGAAGAGATGTGGTCATGGGTTCCGGGATTGCAGGGCAAGAGAGATTCTATTTGGGTGGGGGTATCTCCAACCCCTTGGCATCTAGATTCTCTGGGGGTGGCGGCTATCAGGAAAATTTTAAGGGATCATGTACTTATTTTTCTTATAGAGTCTGAGGTCATCTGTAGCGAGAGTTCCCCAACTATTAGAGTGGACATCATGGACAAGGTGTTCCACTCCAGGTTCCTCCATTGAGAAAATTCCAGCCGAGGTAGTAGCAGTAGTTTGCACAAGATTTTAATTAGTAGAGATCAGATGTTTGAAGGAAGAGGACTTAACTATAATGTTCCTCGTCCTTAGAGAATAGAGTGCATATATGGTGGTGGTTGTCATCAGAAAGAGAGAGGTCGTGTATTAAGTCTTGGTCAACTTCATGCATTATCATTTAAAGTGCCAGGTGAGACAAACGTCGTTCGAGGTACCATTTTCTTGTTTTCTACATTGGTTTATGCCTTTATTGATTGATTATAAAAACAATCCTTCATATCACCTAAAATGTTCCATGATTTGGGACATGAGGTAGAGTGGCTTCCAGTTCCTTTAGCATTGACTATGCCATTTGGATATTGAGGTTACATGTTTAATGTATGTTAAGACTATGAGATGGTGCTAGGGAAGCACTAATATAGGGGATATTTCTTATGTTTATAGATACAAAAAATATGATTTCATCCACACCATTGATTGGTTGTATTCAGTGTAGGTTATCGTGGATTTCATTAGGAGGTAGTTAGCGGTCAGCGTTGCTAATAGGGAGCCAGCAGTGTTTATTGGCAAGAGAGAACCTCAGATGGGTTAGAGGCATGTTATATCCATGTCATCCTTAATGGATGAGATGATTCTGAGTTCTGCAGAGGATCAGTAGTTGGTGTCTCCCATGGTTATAGAAGTTTACCATGATGTCCTTATAGAAGAGGTTGTAGCATTACACCCTCGATGAGAGATCGAGTTTGGGATCTAGCTACAACCATGAGCAACTCTTATCTCTATTTCTCATAATATGATGGCCCCTTAAGAGTTTCAGGAGATATGTTTATATATCTATATTTTGTTATAGTGCGGTTTTGGTTATATGAGTGGCTCACCAAAGGGTACAAAAAAAATTTGTGAAGAAGGGTGATGACAGTTCATAGTTGCCTATAAATTATTTTCACATAAAAAAAGTGATAGTGAAGAATCACTATCCTCTTCTGTGGATTTTTTATTTATTAAATCTACTAAATGGTACAAGATGGTTTTGGAATATTGACTTGGGTTCAAGAGATCATCTAATGTGTGTGAAGGATAAAGATATCCCATATACTTCTTTCTATTATCGTCATGGGAATTATGAGGTCGTTGTAATGTCTTTTGGTGTGATGAATTCCCCAATTGTGTTCATGGGTTGATGATAATTTTTCAGTGAGATCTTGGATAATTTCATGTTGGTTTTCATAGATAACATCCTTGTGTAATCTGCATCCATGGAGGAGCATACAGAGCATCTAGATTTCGTTTTGGGAGTTCTTCCTCAACAAAAGCCTTATGATAAGTTATCAAAGTGCGAGTTTTGGGATTAGTAAGTTTGTTTATTGGGGAATGTTCTTTCCCGGTAGGGAGTATCTATGTATCCATTGACGAAAGATTTGGTTGTGTATTGGGAAGCCCTCGAGACAGTGGTAGTGGTTTGAAGTTTCATAGGTATTGGAGGCTACTACACGAAGTTCGTAGAAAATTTCTCTCCGGTTGAAACTCCTTTGACAACATTTACCATGAAAAGATTATGCATTCATGTAGACTTATTAGTTTTAGATAGCTTTTGAGTATCTTAAGGATAAGTTGCTAAGTTCCCTAGTTATTTGTATGCTAGGAGAGGGAGTTTAGTTTTATGTTTTATGTGATGCTTCACATATGGGGTTAGGTTGTGTTCTAATTCATTATATATCAGTCATTTGGTATGGGTCTCGTTTGTTGCATCCCCAGGAACGTAATTATGACACTAATGATCTTTATTTGGAATCCATGGTGTTTTCTCTGTAGTTGGGGAGACATTAACTCATTGGGGTGATCATTGTGGTTTTCATCGATCATACGAGATTGATGTGTGTTTTCTCCCAGTGTGACTTGAACTTGCAGTATCATTAGTGGATGGATTTCATACGGGAATATGACGTTGAAATATCATATAAACTTAGGAAGGGTAATGTTATAGCTAATGCACTGAGCAGGATGTCACGTAGTGATTAATGTGTAATTCTTGTGATTCCTGGAGAGTAATGGAAGAACATTCAACATTTCATTTGGATATGGGGATGTTGGGGGAAGAGGTTCACTTTTTAGATGATAGTGCATTCATCTCTAGTGCAGCAAGTAGAAAAGACCTAGTTGGGGGATCTAGAGGTGGGGGTCTAGAGAGACCGAGTTGTTTGTGGTGAGGACCATAATGGTTGGTCTGAGGATGAACAGCGTAGAGTGTTTCATCTGGGAAGGATTTTTCTTCCGTTGGAAATGCATGTGACAGTTCTTAGAGGGTTTCATTGTTCACCTTTAGTAGGGAATCCTTGTATGAAAATGATCTACCAAGAATTGAGGAGTTTGTTTTGGTGGCTAGGGATGAACCATGTAGTTGCGGAGTTTGTGTCTTGATGTTGGTCTTCTAGATGGTAAGGATCAACCCCCGTGTCCTTGTTGTTTTTTTCCTGCCAGTAGATGTTTCTCAGTGGATGTGGGAGTACATCTTAATTGGATATGTTACTAGTTTACCTCAATATCAAGGATTCCATGATGCTATATGGGTTCTTGGGGATCATATGACTAAATCTTCCATTTCATAGCAATCAAGGAGTCAAGCTCTGTGGAGGTTTTGATGAGGTAATAACTGGAGGAGGTGGTGAGGCAGCGCAATGTCCTCATGAAGAACATTTTTTATCAAGATCCTCATTTTACCTCTTGGGAGTGGATAGGTATCTAGCATGCTTTAGGATCTTATTTATTCCTTAACACTTATTTTTATCTATAGAAGGATGGTCAGATAGAGCGGACCATCCAGACTCTTGAAGAAAAGTTGTACTCAGATGTCCTAGATTTTGGAGGTTCATGGATTATGCACTTACCCTTTTTGGAGTTCTCCTATAACAATATTTTTTACTCCACTATTAGTAGGGATCCATTTTTTCCTTTTATGTCCAACCATGTCATTATCCGTTGCGTGGGACTGTGGATGGAGAGTCCAAAATTCTCAAGATGGGATAGGTACAAAATATGTTAGATATGGTTCAAGATATTTGAGAGAGGATGAAAGCAGTGCAAGATCGTCATAAATAATATGTCGATAAAAAGAGGAGACCTTTACTGTTCGATTTTTGGGATCACATTTTCTAAACGTGACTCCCCATCGTGGTTAGTGAAGGTTTGGACGTGCGAGTAAGATTTCTCTCCTGTTTTTCGGAAAATTCATGGTGTTGTCTTGTGTTGGAGTTTTTGTGTATCATGTAGTACTTCACCAACAGATGTGCTAGATACATGATGTTTTTCATGTGTCGCAACTCCATAATTATCATAATGATGACTCTAACATCCTCAATTGGGGATAAATTAATGTTGAAGATGATGCAACCTTTGAAGAGTGGCCTGGGAAGATCCATGACTGCAAGGAGAAGGTGTTGCGAGGGTATTCTTTTCCCTTAGTTCGTGTCTTATAGTGACATAGTGGAATGGAAGATATTATAGGGGAACATGAGTCGCATATATGTGCTCAGTACCCAGAGTTATTTGATATTTAACTCTATCCATGTAACGATGTTCGTTTATGATTGGAGACCTTTTGTTTTTATGAGATGAATTTCATTTTTTTGAATTTGTGGCTTCCCCTCTTTTGAGAGGTTTCTCATTGCGTGGTTGTTCATACCTTTATTCTATTTCCCTTTAGGTTGGTTTTTTATTTTCAGGGACTATAATTTTTTAGAGGTATTTTATGTATTATCCATGACCACTCTGGTCCATTAAATTTATGAAATCTGTTTTTTGAGGTGTTCTGGGAGGTCAGGGTGACTTATCCCCAACACTTTTCCAAATTTCACGAACTGTTTGATGAAACTGTTTCAGGAAACTGTGTCATATCCTTCTCCAAAATTCCAAACTATTTCATGAAACTCTAGAACTTCCTTTACTAAATTTCAAAAACAAATCATGAATGGATTTCATGAAACTTTTTCACTTCCTTTTCCAAATTTAAAAATTGTTTCATGAAACTCTTTAATGAAACTGTGTCACTTCCTTTGCAAAATTTCTAAACTGTTTCGTGAAACTATTTCACAAAACTATGTCACTCCCTTTTCAAAATATCATAACTATTTCATAAAACTTTTTAACAAAAACTATGTAACTTCATTCGAAAAAATTCCAAATTGTTTTGGGAAATTATTTCATTAAATTGTGTCACCTCTTTTTCCAAATTTCTAAATGGTTTTAGGTAACTTTTTTCATGAAAATATATCACATCATTTGGAAAATTTCAAAACTGTTTCATGAAACTGTTTCACAAAACTGTGTAACTTCCATTAGAAAATTGTCATACGGTTTTATAAAACTATATGGAAAATCGGTAGTATAGAATCTGTTTCACAGAAATGGTAACATATAAATTGATTCACAGAAACTGTAGAATAGAATCTTTTTCATTGAAATGAAAGCATAGAAATGGTAGCATAGAAATGGTATCACCAATAGTAATTCATAGAAATGGTAGCATATAAATAATATCACAAAAACTGTTTCATAGAAATGGTGAGACAACTAATGGTTTCATGAACAATGTTTCGAGAATAGATTCATTTCCCTTTCAAAACATCTAGATGTTTACCAGATTTCCCAATTTCTCCTATTTAACATTTTATTTTACTACAAATTAATTAAAATCTTTATTTCAAGGTATTTAAGGCTTATTCATAGACCATAATTTCTATATTAATTTTCCTATGGATCGGGATGCCTTTTCTTAGTCAAATCATGTGGTTTAATGTGATATTCTTTTAATTAAAAATCCATCGTATCTTAAACCGTTGATTTGTTAAATATTTTAAATGGATGAGATATCTTCCTCCTTTGTGCTTCCTCCTTTTTCCATAGTGTGAGACGCTCAAAAAATTCCTTCCTTTCTATTGGAGTCATGTTTAGTGTTGTATCCCTAGATCGTGTTTTCCCTGGTGTTTCTTCCTGGAGCATGCGCGTCCCATATTTTTGTGTAACCAAACAGTATCGATCAGTCTTCAATATAAGTTATGATCTACCATCGTTCTTCTAGGTTCCTATCCTTCTATTCTCCTTGACCTGTTATGGAATTCTATCAACATGTTACTAATCATGTTTTCATAGGAGTAGGATGTGGTGGTGGTGTCTCTACATCCCTTGGTGGATGTATTCCTCTAGGAGAGGTGATCGTGATATGTTTTTTTGGAGTGTTCTTGTGAAAAGAGAATCATAATCCTTTTGCTAAAGGGGGGTTATGTCTTCACTATTCTTTTATGAGCACCTGTAGAGTTAACTTGTTTTAGCACACTATAACACAATGGAATTAACATAATAAATATTTGATCCAGATAAATAAATGAGTATAAATCATATCTTATTGACTCTTGTTTCACTACATACTGTGATATTTATGCTAGATTTTTTAACATGTCATTCTTGATGGAAATTAGAAAAGAGTGTAAAGCTGGTATTATTTGTAAATTAATTGGATAATGATAAAGCGATATTTTATAAATACAGTTGTTGTTGTGGTAAACTGTTGATAATAGAATGGATTCAATTATGAATATTTAAATGAAAAGACTAACTCATGATGTCTTAAATAACCAATTTTTTTGATAAAAGATATTGACTGGAAGGGTTCCGAGTTACCCTCGATCTTGTAAAGTCCAAGAGCCTTATTCTTAGATATGTTTTTTCTCATTGTCTTTGAAGTCTAAATTCCTTGATTAAGGGACAAGATCTAAGTTGATATAATGTTTTATTACTTTTTATTTTATTAGTATGTGAGCCCAGATGGGTGTTGTAATATGTGGTGGAAGGGAGGCCCATTTTTTGGGGAAAAATTTGATACTAGAGTGGCAAGATGAATCATTTTATACATGTGGGTGTTTGGAAGGACACTAGAAATTATTAAACGGGCTGTAGATAAATGTTTGATATTTGCTTAATCTTGTTTTTTGTTTCTCTTCTTTACATTCCCTACTACTCAAGGTAGCTATTTTTTCTACCCACCATTAAAAAAGAGTTGATGACACATAGGGTATAACATGTGATTTATGTGTTTATCTCCTCATGAAAGGATTGGTCTACTCTCCTTCTGTATGTGTAAAATACTTCATGGTTTCTTCATCTACTCACTATGTTGAGCCCCCACATGTTTGATACCTTAGAATGTTTTTCTATAATTCTTTTGAATATGGGAAGTTAATAATGATGTTAATAAATTGTTGAATAAATGATCTTAATCCATGGGGGTGGATCTTTCTGGGATACAATGGTGAGTTATCATTTTAAAGGAACAGTGGATCTTGTTTGTAATGATAGTGAAATGTATTTTTGAATTGATAATGGTTTATTAATGTTTAATGAACTAATTATCATAAAATAAAACTGATAAAAAGGGAATGAAGTAATATTATAAAACTTGGTAAATGTTTCTGTGCTTATAGGATTCCTAGTCAAAGGAGTGGAAGCCGAGAGTCCGAGAGACATTAGCTGAATTTAAGACTAAGACTAGGTTATTCCTATAGTGTGGTTGTGAGGTATTGTATATTCTGTAATTTTTGTGTTTCTGTACTCTACTCCACCCCATAAGTTAGGGATACCGACACCCTAGGGATTCTAAACCCTAGGGGGTGTTTTCCCCAACATTATAGTTGGGAGATGTATGGATGACTACCCCCTTTGCCCCCTATCTTCACATGGTAGTTACTTGTGCTGGTAGGCACAATGGTTAGTTTTCCACATATATGTGTGTATAGGGCTATAACGGATGGTGGTTATTCACACTTATATAATATGGATATAGATTCCTATGGACTACTATAGGTGTAACGTTTATAGTATGTGATGGCTTGATAATCCTTACTCGGTGTATGGGCTATAATGACTTGATGTTTAATACCCAACATATGATAAATGTTATGCGAGATATGGTGGCTCCTGAAAACAACATGCTTACTTTGGTTGCATGGACATGGTGGGTTTTTTTATGATCTAAATGTTGTGGTTCTATGCATAGCTGTCTTCAACCAAGCCTTTTTAAAGATAAATTCTTAAGATGTGAGACATTGGGGCAAAGCGGAAAATCAGTGGGGAAGTGGTAGTGGGGTACCCTTGATATTCTTTTTTATATTATATAATCTTGTATTCAGTACTTGGTGAGAGTATCCACGGTAAGGATGGTAACATAGTATACCTATTTAGGGAATGAGTTATTTTAACTTGTTGTTCACTATGGTTTATCATGCTTCAATAACTTTTTTAGAAGAGGATTTGGGGAGGATTATACTTAGTATACTATTATACTCACCTTATGTATATATGAAATGTTTTTCAGGTCACGTGGAGAAGGATAGAGATTAGTCTAGTTACCAATAGCTTCAGGTTTCATGAGTGGTTCAGGCTTGGTGGTCACTATTGTTGTCTTATTCCTTTGGTACTTGTAGTTTTCCTTTGAGGTTGTAGTAGTTTTTCACAACATTACATATGTGCACTGGGGATTTATTTTATATTGCAGTTTTGAGTTGGAGTTGGTTGGTGTATGTCTTATCTCTATCATTCACAAGTGTTATCTTAGAGGGTAATTCCTCCCATTTGTCTGTTTACTATACCCTCAGTACTAGTCACCAATCTGGGGCCTACTGGAGGCCGGACTTGGGGGGTCACTATCTCCTTTCTCGCATTGCCATCACAGGAGGGGTTCACTTTGTTGGGAGGTGGTCCGGATAGTGCAGATTGCAAAGGTTGAGACCCACCTAGATCATAATCATTGTTCAATATTTGGATACCAAGTATGACACCATAGGATCCCTCACATGTAAATAAAATATTCCTTGGACACACTCATTGGATCCAGGATAGACAAGTAGGTGTCATGGTTAAATCCCATAGGGACCTGTTACTACATAGCCATGTTTTACCTTGGTTGATCACCTTATATTTGGTAGGAATATTATTGTTAAATTCCAGGGACTATGCTCCTTGGATTTCACTCTTACCCTTATCTTTACCCAGTTACAACTGAGTTAGTGATCCTATGGTATAGGTTTCCTTGGTGAATAACATAAAACCATTTTTAATTAAAAATAAAATATTGTTACCTGATTTCATCTTGAAATATTCATCATTGATAACGTGTGACTTATTTAAAAATTTGTATAATCAAATAATGACTTGGTTATATGTTCAAACACAAGTTGGGGGATGAATCATGTACTTAGGTATTTAGATACATTGTACTTCTTTACTGTATAAATGTTTCAATACATGCATGCATAGTATCACATTTCCATTATATTGCATGATGTTAAAGTCATTGTTAGTTCTGGCCCACTACAATTTATCTCGCACCCTCTAGGGGTATCGTTTCATCCCCAAAGTAGGTTACATGAGTACATCTGTTTATATAGGGAATAACAAGACTTAAATCCCTTGATTTCTTTTTGGATGATATGGATACTGATATCATATTACCAGGATCATGCTAGGGATTCTTAGGATAGTCTTTGATTTCATTATTCATTTGTGGTACATCGTATGCCCATTTTTTATATCCACCTCTTCTTGTTTTCTACTGTAGTGAAATATCATCATCTATTGTAGAATGTTGTTCATGTTTTTATTATTCTTGTTCATTTATGAATTTTTTATTCTTATAATGTTTACTTATATTAATTCAACTATTTACATCTATTTTATAATACTCTATTGTGCTACACTTTAGTAATGGGGGTATAGTCTCCCTACAGACATATTCTAGTCCCTCGCTTCTAGATGGTAGCCTTTGGTGTTTGGGGATATGCGTTTGAGGCCATGTGGCCCCACAGGATTGAGGAACCAATTAAGTGACATCCGGGTCTAGGATATCACAAAACCAAACTTTAGAATAAGAATGGAATTTGTGAAATACACATAACCATGGAAAATCCTCCAATATTTCTACCTAACAATACATTCATAAAAAGGTAGTCTTGGGAAAATAACCCAAGTATATACATTGGGCTTGGGATGCCCTCCCGTGTACCCACTTTGTTTGGTCATGGGATACCTTCACATGTACCCTCTTATTCTAGGCTTGGGAAATCCTCCCATGTAGCCTTTTCTTTGGATTGGGATTCCCACCTTGGTACCCTCTTGTTTTTTGTCATGGAATTCCATCCCTTGTACTATAGTGACCAAAACTATTTTGAATAAAATTATTGTTCTTTAATGTCTTATGTATATTGAAAACACATGCACTAATTTTTTTATTATATCCAATTATAATTAAATGACCATTATGTATCCTTAGTGTTGATAATAAATTTGTTGAATATTGATCACGTGACTAGTATAAATGTTGGGTTTTAACAAATGATTTTTGATAGAGACAAATTTATGGCCTCAACGAGTATGATCATACCATATGAAGCCCATTTATTAGATCTTCTGAGGGAGATTTAATTTCATGACATTTCTCTAAAACATGCCCATGCCGATATCCAATAACTTAAGCATGATCAAAACCCTTTATTGGAAAAGTTTAATCTCATAAATATCACGACCCAAACCATGTTCACCGAATGACACCCTGAATGTCCCACCATCATACACCTTAATCTTAAGAAATATGATGGTGTAATAAAGGGATATGTAACAAGACCATATCATTATGATTATGTTCATTATTTTTGTGTTAATAATGAATAAACTTTTATTACATTATTGATACTTTGTAAATGATATTTAAAGCACATATAGTATTTTTGGTTAATATTCAAATTTATTTAACAAATATATTTTGAGGAATTAATTGATTTTTTAATTAAATAATATTTCAATTATATATTATTATTAAATTAATTTCATTAAATTTACATGATTGTATAAGTTTTATGAAGTCAATTGTAATTTTCATTATGGTTTGAAAGAAGTTCTTTTAACCTGTTAATTTCTAATAAATGTCATTTTTTAGTTTAAAAGTGAAATTTAAATATTTATTAAAATATTTAGATAAAATGATTATCATATTTGGCACCATGATGTTGAAATTATCAAATGGTTAATTTTACATAATTTTATGAGGGAGTCAAATTTTTTGGTTAAAATTAAATATCGTATAAATATATAATTTATTGTACGACATCATAAATGACCCAATAGTGATGTAATAAAATAATATAAAGGTTATAATAAAAAATATATGTTTTCCATTATAATGATATAATTTTAGGTTTATTATATTTAATTTATAATGCCTTTGTGAGTCCTCCAAGACATATAAAATATTTTAAGAACACAATATCCTTTCCTTGAAATTGTAACTCATATCCACATAATAATGGGGAATATATTAATATCTTTGGCTCATATCATTTTAAAATAATTTATACCTCTCCTATTTTAGAGAAAATATGTCCAAAAACAATGTGATGGTTTCTTGTTTTGAATATTTTAGTGTGTAGGGTCCAAAACCTATATATTAAATTATTCCCTAAGCTTTCTTATATAATCCCACCAAAGCACCCATTCCTCTTCACTATTGATCTTCAAATCCTGACCAACCTCTACTCCCTACTCCATAGAGTCCTGCCCAGGTATCCATAGGATCCCAAGAAGCATCTTCATATCCTTTTAGATCACACATAGAAGTATGGGATCTTCCCCTCTCTTTTTCCTTCCTGCACCTCTTTTATTCCATGCAATTTAATTTCCATTTTTATTATTAGGGATATTTTATTCCATAACTCCTAGAATGTAAAATTTATTTATAAACTATTATATCCCCCATTCACACTCATTAAACCCCCCTTTGATCCTTCAAACCCACCCATTACTATGCTGAAATTCAGCAAGGGATTTCTCTTTTCACATTTTCATTCAATAAATTATTTTGTATTATGCTTCTTAAATTCCATTTTCGTATATTTGGATATGAATTTACATGATCTCTTTACTTTTAATTTGATTTATAAGTCATGTAATCTTCATTTAGATCACATTAATCTCCCCTATGATCTTTTAAGATCGCATGTCACTATACCAAACGTTCATAAAGGAACTTCCACCCATCCCATTTATCAAGCATCCCTTTTTAGGTTATGTCTTATAATATCCTTTTTCCTTTATTGGTATAAGTTTATAGATATTATTATTACTTTTTATTTAATGTCTATGTGATGGGATACCCCTTTATTTATAATTAACCCATTTTATGAATATCTATATGGTGTTGTTATGCTTTCGAAATTGCACCATGATGTTTCATGCCATGATAATGATGTAGTTAATACCAAACTAATTTATTTATCAAGGGAATTAGCCTTTTTTCTCAAAATCATATTTATTTGGGACTTAAATTTATGTATTCCATGTTTCTAGATCATGGAATAAAATTATGGTGATGAATGGATCCATGTTCTATGATCTATTTGGATCCCTTAAGCATGAGATTGAAATATTTATAAAGGGTGCACCCAAATAGCTCTCAAATATATTGGGTAATGTATAGTATCATTATATGCCATTTTGGGATAGTGTTTTACCAGATTCCATTATTTTACTTCTATCCACCATGATGGGATAGGGGTTTACCAGATTCCTTTATGTTAATGATGTAGTGTTTTAAGTTGTTGTCAAATTTCCATATTTGGATAATCATGTTATATCATGCATTTATGTTCATTTTTCTCTTATTTTCATTGTATTTGACTATTTCTTAACATGTATTGTATTCTTTATGTCATTCCTTATTTACTCCCTTACTTGTCTTTATAGAACTCCATTTGCTTTTGTATTTTATCATGTTATCCCCTGTAATTTTATGTATGAATTAATGTTGTTGTCATGCAAAAGATGTTGAGAATAATGACTTGTATTACATGTTTTGTGTTGTTATGTAAGGTTACTGGGCCTCAAATACACAAGAACGCTTGATCTTTTGAGTTTTATTAATTTCATGTATATGTAATAAATCTTGTTTAAATATGAAATAAGGAGAAGGATCTTTATAGTTGGTATCAGAGGATTGGATTAGTTATTTATTGGATTATGATTCGAAAATTGTAATTAATTCCATATGGATAAGAATAAGTTTAAGAAAATAATCCCTTAATTTTTTTGGTTATATTGTATGTGGTTTGTCATATAAATACATCCATGTCTGGATAAGAACATGTAGAAGTGTCTATGACACAAATTTTTTTATGATAAAACCCTAAAAAACCGCTTTTATATATACTTGAATGGAATCTAGAGCATGACAATGGTCCATGCTGTACTCTTGATTCAAAACTCCCAAGGGATATGCTTTAGTAACTTAATAATTATTGTATGAACCATTATTAATGGCACAAAAAACATTTCTCCTATGAATAAATGTTATGAAGTAGATCATCGATATCATAGATCGATTCTTAGAAATTCATAATTAAATGTGATAAATGTAATTATAAGTTATCAATTTTTTTTCAATAAACCCACCTTTATGTGTTTAATAGTTTAAAATATTTACCCTTATTTTTTCCTTTTAATCTATAAAATGCCTAGAAATAGGAGGAATCAGGTAAACAGTCAATTCAATGATCCATTTGATGACTACTCAAATGAAAGAACCAATCTTATGGGAGTCAGAATTGAAAAATAGTTCACAATAATTTCTCATCTAAATCATGTTTTGAATAGAAACATGGATCAAGAGGAATTTCCAACCCCACACCCCCCCCCCCCCGTTAATGAACAAGTTTCTATTGAGAGATTTATGAGACAACAACATTCTACTTTTGATGGATCATATGATCCCTCAATCACCAAATAATGGATCCACTGTATTAAGAACATCTTCTCCATCCTTCAATGTTCAGAACAAGATTATTTTCTTCATGATGCTTATCATATAGAGGTTGAAGCTGATAAATGGATTAGATTTATCAAAAATAAAAATCTTGAGTAAGATATCGAGGTGATGTTATGAAAGGATTTCCAAAAAATGTTTTTTTAAAAATATGTTCCATGCACCATCCGTATTAAGATGGAAGGATATTTTCTTGCACTCAATAAAAAGGATGATGAACTTGTTAGAGAGTAAAAGGAAAACATTCCCGACATTCACGACATGCCTATGTTTTTTTAAGTTACCCCCAAATGGAAGTTTGAAAAAAATATTGGAGGCTGAAAACCTTGCCTATGAAAACCCATCAATATCTGCGACATTCACAACAATGAAGATATTGTCTAATGATGCCTAAATGTTTAGATGGAGATTGGTGAATATCATGGTTATCATGGGGATAAGAATCGGAAATTGGACTTTAATTATGGTGGTCTAATTGATGAATCCAATTGAGCTAATAAATTCTAGCAGCCCACTTGTCAAAAGTGGGGAATGAATAACCCTAGAAATTTTCTAAAGGGGATGTGGAAATGTTTTTGGTGTGGTATAGAAGGAAACTTTTCTAGAGATTGTCAGAAAGAATATCCCGCTACTCCGAAAAAGGAAAGGAACTCTCTGTTCGACCCACAATGTCTTGTTCAGTACTACAACTGCAATTAACCAGGGAACATTGTGATTAAGATCCATAAACCAAGAGTTTTTAGAAGCATCTAACAACCTCCAAGGTAGTAAGGATGAGATTTTTTCATCACTACCACCGAATTTATTCCCATCCATGAAGTGGTGACATGAATGCTAATTATTCATTATAGAATAGTAATCTTACATTTTGATTATATTTCATTACATTTTTTATATCAAAAATTTTTAGTATAACAATAAAAACATCACAAAAAATAATGGAAGTAGAGAATTCTATAAAAACGATAAATGGAGAAATTATGGCATCCCATGAATAAAACTCTTCTCCAATAACAATTTGTGTACTGAACTTTGTGGAGAAACTCATTGTAGGACCCCGGGACACCCTGAGTGGGGAGGGGTGAATCAAGGTGTCAACTTTTTCTTCTTAAAGTTGTGGATCTTGTTCCCACATTGGTAGGAACGACTTAAATCTGTATGATGGATATAATCAGCAATGAAACATTCGCATTCAGAGAGATGGAATAGTTATTTTTACTTGGTTCACCACTAAGGGATACGTCCAAGGAGCATAAGCCGACAGGTTGTCGATCGTACCTAAATCCACTATGATTAACTAGTTGTAGATTACAAAGGTTCGGGTACAGTCACTCTGTCTCAGGCTCACTGCCTTTATAAAGGTTCAGGGATAGCTCACTGCTTCCCTTGGGTCACTCCTGTTGACTCCCCCTGGCTCACTACCGTTGGTGAAGTCCTACTCAGTTTATAGACGTGAAGGTCTCTTCAATTGATTTTCATTGAAGTCCTTTGTCTCCTATTCAGTATGAGACTTTTCTCGCATTAGGGTTCAGAGTTGATGCTCTTTTCAGTTCAATCCTTCTTCTTTAGTGCAATGACTGAATGCACTATATCCCCTTTTCTTCGATTTCCTGAATCACGATCACTTATGTGATTGCTTAATAAACGATGCTCAGCTTACTTGGCATCGTCAAAATCAATTCACCATGTATGCATGAGATCATGCATGTATCATTTAGATTTATTATTCAATATCCCTTGACACCGAATGAATCGGGCAATCATTCGGCTTTCGTGAAGTTACAAAAAGACCGGCGGGCTTCAGCAGTACCTGTCGTGCTTCTCCAAGCCCGGCGCACAGGTCTCCATACAGCGCGCAAGTCTTCAGTGCGCAGGTCCAAACTGGCGCGCAGGTCTCACCAAACGACATGCGCGACACTGCCTTCCTCAACTACTAACATGCGCGACACACTTCCTTTCTCACCCAAACCGCCTTGGGCGCGCAACCAACAACCGGCGCGCAACATCAAATATTGGCGTGAAAGTCGACCTGCGCGACCACACACAATACTTGCGTGACTTCCACACCTACGCGACAGGAGCTCTGGTTTTTCTAAGTGTTTAACTCCCCGAGAAATGAGGAGGGTTCAACCTATATTTATAGGAAAACTAGACCCCCTGCGCCGCGGCGCGCAAGTCACTCCTTGGCGCGCAAATCTCGGCGCGTAACTCATCTCCCCTAGCCTCTGTCGCGCAACTCACTTTCGCGACCCAACCAACACTTGTGCGAACATCTTTCCTTATCCATATTTTTATGTTCTATTATTGGAAAACAATAGGCGTGCAACTTCCAATCCTCCTAGGTGCCGGTGCGCATGTCCACTTGCGCGACCTAACCAACACGTGTGCAACCCTTATCCCTTTTCCATATTTTCATGTTCTGGTCCTCAAAAACATGTGGCGCACAAGTTTCCTCTCCTTCAAGTGTACGGCACGCATGTCCCTTTACCAAAATCACTATTCTTCATTTGTTGATTTTGAGGCCCTGAAATTTGGAAAACACTGGAAAATGGCGCCACATTGTATCTGCTCTTTTTGTACCTCCTCCAGATCATCCATTCCTCTATCGACGTTCTTGAAGAAAACATATATCGTTGACAACAACTCTCAAAAACACTTTATCTCGATGATTTGAATCCTTCAGCAACCCTTCTGTTTTCATCACAAACTCTACTTTCATGATATGTATTCTTTGAAGGAACATCTTTAGAATCATCGTCTTCTGATACAATGTGATGTGCATGGTTATCTCATAATTTAAATCTCCTCATGACCATCTCAGAAGTCCAATCCCTTGCACATTGTCTTCTTCTGCAGCCGTCATTATCTACTTCATGCAAAGCATATGATTCAATTCTTCAAGAAGTCTCTTGCATGGTTCTCATGCAATCATGAGTAATTGCATGGTCTTCATCAAATACCATGTCTCTCATGCAATAATGAGGAATTTTAATGGTCTTCATCAAAAACCCCATTCTTCTTTAATCATCCTCAGATGTATTACACCTCACATTCTTCATTGTTGTAAAAAATGTGACACCTTTGACACATGTTCTTTGAACTTATGATCAGTACAACAATCATCTGAATTATCATTCCTCCACTTCATCGGAGTACTTCTTGATCTCCTTCATTTTGACCTTCCATTCCTCCATTTCATTGGAGTACTTCTTTATCTCCTTCATTTTGGTCTTCATTTACAATTATTGACAACAAATACAACCTTATACACAAAGTGGTTCCAACACTCATAATACTACACTTGGTGTAATTTTAGGTAATTATTGTCATGGATTGGTTTTCCCTACATAGATTCAACATAAATTAATGTGAGAGGGAAATCACTCTCCGTAGGGAGAATCGACCCCCGATTCTATAAAAGTAAAAGGAGGAGAATGTATCTTAATTAGAACCATCATCTCAAGCATGGATATTAAATCCATATGAGTGCATATAACATTCTCATACGATTGAGTCTTAGGAAGGAACCATCTTTGAAAACATTCCTATTGTGAGGTAATTCGCTGATTTGTTTCCCGATGAATTTCCCTGTCTTCCTCATAGAAGATATGTGTAAATATTGATTGATATTATTAATAGAGAATTGGAAATATCCATGAATCTGAATAGAATAGATGTTTTGAACCTTTTGGATCTAAATAAACAACTACCTGAGAATCTTAAAAAAGGGTATATACATCAAAGTGCTTCACCAGGGGGTGCACCTGTCCTCTTCATCAAGAAGAGGGATGGGTCAATGCGCCTTTGAATTGATAATCTTGAGCTCAAAAAATCACGAGAAAGAACATGTATCCTTTTCCATGAATTTATGTCTTTTTCAATTAGTTACATGGAGCACAATACTTCTTTTAGGTGGATCTGTTGTTGTCATATTACCAAGGAAGGGTGAAGAAGGAGGATATCACCTAGACTACTTTTCGTACAAGGTACGGGCAATGTGAAATCATACTAATTCCTTTAAAACTCAATAATTATCCATAAATATTCATGGAAATGATGAATGAATAATTTAGAGATTACCTCAACAATTTCTTTTCAAGACATTATAGATGATATTCTAATATACTCCAAAACCAAGGAGGAGTATGTGGAACATCTGAGAACTATATTAGAGACCATAGAATGGACAAAATCTATGAAAATTACAACATGTGTGAGTTATGTTTGAAGTAAGTATCATTCTTAGGTAATATCATTTGAAGAAATGTGATATCTATGGATCCATTCATGAAAAAAGTAATTGAGTGATGGACGAGGCCGACATCTATGATGGATATCTGTAGACTCATGGGGTCAGCTAGATATTATCACCAATTTTTGGGAAGTTTCTCATGATTGTCTAACACTCTTACCTTGGTAAATCTGAAAGGTGTCACTTTTTCTTAAAATGATGAATAAGAAGAATGATTAATGGTGTTGAAGAAGGGGCTTATCACAACCCATGTTCTCACACAAACCACAAGCGGGAAGTTTTTTTAATCTTCAGCAATGATTCAAAGAAGGGATTGGGATGTGTGTTGATGCATAATGAAAAATTAATTGCCTATGCCTCAAGGGAGATTTAAATTTCATGAGAAAAACTTTCTCGCACATGATCTAGAGTTGGTAGTGGTGATATATATGTTTAAAATATTGTGGAATTATCAATGTGGGGAGAAATGTGAATTATATAATGATCACAAAAGTCTAAAATATATATTCACACATAATGAGAAGAATATATACCAACAATGATGGTTAGAGATCATCAAGGATTACTAATTGTCAATCCATTATCACCCTACGATAGAGAAGAAGGTGTATAATTATCTAAGTAGAAAAGACACCACAATTCTATCAGTTATTCGAATTGAAAAGGATCCAATATTTTTAGATTTTATGAATATAGAAATAATAATAATAATGAAGGGAAAATAATCAACCATTTCACAAATGATTGTTGAATCGTATCATTTAGAAAGGTTAAAGGATTTTTGATAATCTTATGTGGTAATTTAGAATATAGTGGATTGTACCGTAAAAGAGAAATAATCGGATTTCAATGTTATTGAAGAAGGAATTATGAGATTTCGGTCATGACTATGTGTTCCATCAAATCCATAGATAATGAAAGAACATTTGGATGATTCACATTGTTGGAATTTCTCCATTTAACCAGGAAAAAATAAGATGTATTGAGTTCTTCAGGAGCACTATTTGTGGGATAACATGAAGAAGAAGATCGGTAAAAATACATCAATGTTCCTTATATGATAGTATGTGAAGGATGAGAGGTTGAATTCTAGAGGGATGATGCATTCATTACCCAAAAGAACATAAAAATAGGATAACATAACTGTAGACATTGTCACTAGACATCTGAAGACATCTAAAGGATATAATGTTATCTACGTTTTTGTGGGATGTCTTATAAATAATACACACTTCACCTAAATTTGAGAGTATTTGTCATTGGATAAAATGGAACATACATAAAATGGATAATGGGTAAGGATTCATGGAGTACGACAATTGATTGTGTCCAATCGAGATCCAATATTCTGCTCTAGGTTTGGGAAGATTCACTAATATTCTCTAAACACTATATTGAAATTTATCACATCCTATAACCCTCACACTAATGTCCAGTCTTAGAGGATAATCATAACACTTGAGGAAATTTTGATAACATTATTAATGGGCCAAAGGAATATTAGACCAAAATCATCCTTTTTGGGAGTTCTCTTACAACAAATGTTTCAACTCAAGCATCAAAATGGTTCCTTATAAAGAACTTTATAAGAAGAGGTGTAGTACAATGACATGTTTGGATGAATTTGGGGATCTAAAACATCTATGTCCTTAAATGGGTGGAGAAATGGTGGAGAATTATAAGATCATCCAGCAACTCATCAATACTTCTTAGAGTCGAAAAAAGAGATATGATGAATATCATGGACGATACTGAGATTTTGATGTTGGAGACATGGTTTCATCTATATATCTTTATGAAAGATATTTATGAGATTTGGGAAGAAGGTAAAGTTTATTCCTAGGTACATTGGCCCTTTTAGATCCTTGATTGCTTTGATTTAATGGAATATCAACTAGCACTCCCACAAAACCATTCTCAAGTAAATGATTTATTTCATATCACTCATTATAAAGAAAATACCAGACCCATAACATTTACTCAATACAGTTGTGGTGACATTAGATAATTACCTCTCCTATGAGGAATATTTGGTAAAGATCTTAGATCATAGAGATAAATTTTTATGAAATAAGACAATTTCTTTCATTAAAGTGTAGTGTAGAAACCACAAGTTTGAAGAAACAACATGGGAACGAGAGTAAGTGATGAAGAAGAGTTACCCTCATCTATTTTAGTATTGTGAAAGGAAATTTTGAAGGTTAAATTTCTTAAGGGGGGAATTTTGTAACAACCCAAACTATTATGAATAAAATTACCTTTTTAATGATTTAAATATATAGACAGAACATACACTACTTTAGTTTTATTATATCCAATTAGATTTAAATGACTATTATGTATCCCTACCATTGATAATATAACCATTGAATAGTGATCTCATGACTAGTATAAGTAAAGGGGTTCAACAAATCCTTTTGGCACAAACAAAGGAGGTGATGGACTCAACCAGTAAAATCATACCCTATGAAGCCCATTTATCATAGCTTCTGAGGGATATAGCTATCATGGTATTATCACGATACCAAGGCTAATCTGAGATCCAACAACATATTCACCAGAGAATTTTTCTAATGGAAAAGTTTACACTCAGCCAAATCACGACCCAAACCATGATCACCGAACAACCCAAAGAACGTGCCACCATCGCACACCATACTATTAGGGAATGCACCGATGTAACAAAGGGATATGTAAAAAGACCATATAATTATGATTATATGAACTATTTTTGTATAGAATAATCAATATACTTTCATTATATTATTGTTAATTAATAAATTATTCTTAAAGCACAAATACTATTATTTGGTTCATTTTTAAATTTATTTACGAAATCTAATTTTATTTGTTAATTTATTTTTAATTAAATAATATTTAAATAAAATATTTTTATTAAAGTATTTTTATTTAATATTAATGATCGTATAATTTTTATGAAGTCATTAGTAATTTTTATTAAGGGTTGAAAACTGTTTTTATCCAAACCCGTCAATTTTCAATAAATATTGATTTTTATTTTAAAAGTGAAAATTAAAATATTTAGAAAAATAATTAAATAAAATTTATATTATTTTTTTAATTAGGTCATTGAAATTATACAATGGTTAATTTTTCATAATCAAAAATTTTGGGGAAAAATTGAATACTAAATAAATATATTATGTATTTTATGACATCATAAATGACCCAATACGGAAATAATATAATAAAATAAAAGGAATATATGGCCAATTATATTTTTTACATTAATATAATATAATTTTTTGTTTATTTTATTTATTTTATAAAACAATTGTGAGTCCTCTAAGACATTCAAAATGTTCTAAAAGTTTAAAATCATTGTTTTGAATGTGTGACTCACCTCCACCTATGAAAGTGAAAGATTTTAATATATTAGGCACATATAATTTTAAATTAACATATTTTACTCCCTATTTTCTGAAACCAATGGAAAAATATGGTATGGTGTGTGGTTTTGAATATTTTAGTGTGTAGAGTCCAAAACCAAAATAATAAACAATCCCCCAACCTTTTCTATATAAACAGAACCAGTTACCCAATGATATTAAATCAAGCTGTTTAAAATGTTTGAAACCCTTTAAACATAATCCTTTGAGTCCTCTCAAGGATCCCCTAATCTCTCAATAAGCCTCTCGAAAGCCTTTGGGATCACACATCTTTGTAGGGGCACTCCCACTCTCCTTTTTTCTTCAAGCACTTATTTTATTTAATACCTTTTAATTTCCATTTTCTTGATTTGGGATATATTTTTCCATGAATCCATAGTATTAAATTGATGTATGAATTATGATATCTTACTTTTACTCTCATTAATACATCTTATGAACCTTCAAATCCACCTGTTACAATGCTGATATTTTTTAAGGGATTTCTCTCTTCACATATTAACTCAAGAAATTATTTTATATTTTGGTTCTTAAATTCCATTTTCATAAGTTGGGATATAATGTTCAATTTTCCCCTTACTATAAACATTATAAAATATCATGGGAGATTCCTTTAACTCTCATGAATCCCCCATATGATCCTTTAATCTCACATTTTACTATACTAAAATTTCGTAAGGGATCTCTCATCTGTATCCCTTATCAAGCATACCATTTATGATAGGTATTATAATATACATTTCATTATGTAGGGATATGTTCTATAATGTTCCTCTTACTATCCATTTAATTTCTATGTGATGGGAGACACATTTTTCTCTCATCAACCTATTTTATGAATTTATATATGACGTCCTTATGCTCAAGATATTTTACCACAAACATTCATGACAATATAATGGTGTAGAGAATAACATACTCATTTCTCTATTAGAGATAGTCCCCACAGTGCAAAAAATCTATTTTTTTGGGATATACATATATAAATTCCAAATTTATAGATCATTAAACAAAATTATGGTGTCAAATGAATCCATGTTATTTTATCTATGTGGAAAACATAATCATTATGTTGAAATTTATATGAAGGGTGCACCCTGATAGTGCACCAATGAATTGGTTCTGTTTAGAATCATGAATCGTCATATTGGGAAATGGGTTTACCTAGTTAATTTATAATAATTTTTTCTACCATTTTTGGATATGGGTTCACCTGATTATTTTATGTTAATGATGTTTTGTTTTAAATTATTTCAACATTTCCATGTTATGACAATAATTATATACCATGCTTTACTTTCATGTTTCTCTAGTGCTTAATTGATATTACTTTTCACTAACATGTATTGTATTTTTCCTTTAATTACTTTTTTACTCCTTTATTGGGTTTTATATCTCACCATTTTCTTATGTATGTCCTCAGGTTACCCCATGCAATGCTTAGTAAAAAAGAATATTTGGGTTATGTAAAATATGTTTTCAATAAAGATGTGTATTTCCTGTATTAAGTTGTTATGTATTGTTCCTAAGACCCAAATACACCATACATATTGATATTATGAGTTTAATTAATTGAATTATAATTTATAAATCTTGTTTAAATATGAAATAAAGATCAAGGTCGTTATATGTACCCTCTTAATTCATTATTTGGATACCCTCTAGTGTACCCACTTATTTTGGGTATAATATGCCCTCTGGAATCTGACATAGTATGCCATAACCTCTACCCTTTTTATCTCATAAAACATTTATCATTACCAAAATCATTAGAGGTAGATATTGGGAACACACATCAAAAAATAATATCATATATTCATCTTCCATAATAGGAAAACACATTCATCATATCATGACCCATGAAGTGAAATGGGTATCATTAATGTTTCCTTGCATGATAACATATAGAAAATGGATGTGGTCCAAAATACTTTCATCAAATAATTTCCCCTGAAAAGAAGACGATTTCAAAATAATATAACATTCTGAAGAGTAGAAGTTTCCATAAACGTAATTTCATCAAAACATCAACCATTCAAGAAATAATATGAATGGTATTAATAAACTATAATAAATCATGTCTTCTTAGACAGAATAGTATTTTGAAAGATAACAAGGAAAATTACTTAAGGAAAATAGATTTTCCTAAAAAATCCATTTCACAAAACCATTTGAAAAATCCATTTCTTATAAAACAGGATTTACAAATTCATTTAATATGTTTCATGAGGAAAATATATTTTCTTCATATAATTTTTTTAAAAAAAATAAAACATTTTTAAAATTTTTTTATTTGAAAACACAATAAAAAATAAAAATAAGGCTTGAAATTATTTTAGAAAGCCTTTTTTAGAGAACTATTTTGATAATTGTAAATAAAAATATGATATCATTTAAATCCTTTTTATTGAAAATTAACCTATTGAAATCTTATAAATTTATTTTTTGATATCATTTAAAATAATTTTTAAAGAGGAAATAATTTTGATTTCATTTCTCTTAAAAAAATAAATAAAATAAATATTGAAAATATTTCAAAAAATGTTTCTCATAAAATAAACATGTGATCAAAAAAAGGAAGCTTTAGGGAAGTTAATGTCATGAATATGTTTATGTTTATACATAAAAATAATTCTTTTTCCACCATAAAATATTTAGAAAAAGGGCTTGAAACGAAAATGAAAAAAGGATTACACATAAATGAATTTTTTTTAAAAGTTAACAAATGGTTACAGAATTTCTTCAAACATAAAAGAATGATACTAAAATATTTTTGAATAAATTTTTCAAAAACATATTTCTAAATGAACATATTTTTCTAACTGAATGAATAAATAATGTTTAATTTTCATTAAAACATTTTATTAATTATATTAATTTACAAAGTGTTGAAATAATTATACTAATAACTAAAGATATCATGGATAACAATAGGAGAGTAATATTCATGAGTTTTCTATACATATCTATCATAATATTTCATAAATTCAATTGTAATTATAAATAATCACGACAAATGACAATATTTTAGGAATAAACTAATACCAATGTGGTAACATTGATTTACAATACTATGTAGGGAATAATATTACATAAACATAAAAATATAATAAAAAAATTATATTCATAATATATAACGTGAATGGGAAGTATATACACCTCATATAAAAATATTTCAATATAACATGGCATGTTCCTCCATGTAAGAAAATTCTGAAAAAAATTACATTACCAATATTGTAACATTTTAAACAAAACAATTATGATAGAAAGACCATCAAATCACTCTATAAATAACCATAAATTTAATTTTATGAATCATAGAATAAATTCATGTGAATTTTTATCAATATACAAATAAAACATCTGATTAATAAGGAATGTATCTCAAGGAAATAAAAACTGATATGAAATTCCCATACCATATGTCTTGACATTATTCATAAATGTTAAAAACTAATCTATCATAAAGATTAGATTATTAAAAATATATTATATAACCGTATAATTATATATAATACTATATATGATTTGGTTAAAAATTTATATTACCAATTTATTAATAAGTCCTTGTTATTTTTAACTTTTGGGGTAATATCCACTTTCTTTTCCATATAGGTTTTGAATTGTTATTCATGATCCTATTATGTAGATCGCGATTTAATTATTTAAATAATGTAAAATTGGTTATAAATATAATATATATTCAGTATATATTTATTTACAATAATATATATAGTTTTTAAGAATAAAATGAAACACATTATTCATAGAAAAGGTAGGTCGTACAGACGCATGAATGTTGTTTCTGTTTTATTTCCATTTTAAAGATATAATGTAAATGAAATATGTGTGTGTGTGTGTGTGTGTTTATTATATTTATAGTAGATTTTTTTTCAAATATATCATATATTTTCACTAAATTCATCTTTAAAATATTCATTGTTATGTGTGAATGAATCATATGATGTGAGGAGGTGGTGGTGTATGGTTTCCCCAACATAATTATCATTCATAAAAATGTATATCCTGAAGTTTTTTGTTATATAATATTCAAATAAGAATAAATAAACAATAAATATCATATATAACATATATACATAAATAATTCATCATAATTCCCAAACTTGAGAGGTGGTAAAGAAAAAAATGAACAACATCATTTTATGAGGTAGTAGTTCACTGTTCATAAGAATAGTAAGTTCATTATCCATTAGATGGAAGTCTGTTTATGTGTAGTTATAACCATTAAAATTAAAAAATATAATTATATTTCGGATAATTATGTTATTATATAAATATTGGGTATGAATAATTGAGGTGGTGGGGAAAGATACTAAAAGAAAATAGCTTGAGGAAGGATTTTACCTCTTCTTTTGGGTAACTACATTTTGTTTTCACAAAAGGGAATCATTGGTGGTATTTCTACCCAAATAGTGGATTAATGGAATATTTTTGGTATGTATGGAACTCATTTGAGTATATTTTGGGTGATACTTGGATATTTAGATGTGTGAATAAGTGGGAGGGTTTAGTGATTTTTTTATCATCGAGGTGATTAGTATTCATGTAAATGTTTTGAAATAGAATCCCAACCACTTTTTTCCAATGAAAACTAAATCTAAAAATGAAAAAATTATATCAATAGAATGATAGTGTTGATATATGTCCATACCATGTATTTTTACACGTTTCTAGTTCATTTTTTCCCTTTTGTGTAAGGTGTAGTCGCATTTGAACATTATTTTCCTCTTAATAATTATAATTATTTTTAATATCTTTCACTAATAATTATAGTCAAAAACTATGTTTACCTTATTATGCAATATAAATTATACTAATTCAAAATATTTAATCTTTTTTTGAAATCCAGTCACTAAAGTGGGAGAAATTAACTTATAGTAAATCCCATAGAGGGGATGAAAATATTGGGTTTAATGTAAAAACTTTCAGAATCATGCCATGTTTATATTCCTTATAACAAAGTTAAGTTATTCCCAATGACATAAATTGGATCATTTTTTGTATAATTGATATATATATATACATTAAAACCAATTATAAATATAATTTATCTTTATAAATAAACTAAGGAAAAAATAAAATTTCAATAAAAATTCTATATTTTTCACAATTCCTCAAAAAAAGAAAATATCAAATAAAAATACCAAATATTATTAAAAACAAAATATTCAATTTTAAAATTAAAAAATAATAATTTTTTACATATAAATTTTAAATAATTTCCAAAAGTAAGATATAAAATAATATATCCATTAAATAGTGGAAAAAATATTTTTCACAAAATATCAATCTTTATGTGTAATGATATGTTCGTTCCTATCTTGTGCTGATAAAATATATTAAATAATTTAAAACTGTTTTATATTATTTGAAATAAATATATTTATTTAAAATAATATAACAATTATAATTAATTTAATTTATTAGGATGAAAATAATTTGTGACAATAAAATTTTTTTTATAAAGACTTCCCCGTTATATTCAATCGGTTCTTATATTCATTACTAATTAATTTTTGAAGAATGAGGTTAACCATGAATTTTCATAATTTAATTAATCCTAATCAAAATCTCAAACTTAATGGATAGGATATATTATAGTATGTTAAATAATTATATCCTAAATTTTATATTTTTGATCAATAAAACTAGGTAGTGAGTGTTACACAAGTCATTGAGTAAAATAATTCTTATGTGTTACATAAGCTATCCATAATGATAAATTTAGATAAATCTAAACATCGTTTTGTTTTTACTTCATGATTAACATGATGTTTCATATAAATCAATATAAAATTATAGTTATAAAAAAACTATTTTCAATGTTTTGTGAAATGAAAAATATCAAAAAAAGATAAATTAATACGAAAAAAATTCAAAAAATATCTAGGTGTTACAATATACCCCTTTATAATAAATTTCACCCCTTTAATTCCTCTATGTTATCAATGGTTTAATACCTAAAATTATTTTCATAGATACCCAAATCGTAAAAATGAATACTAAAAATTCTTTTATAAATGGAAAGATAGAAACCTAACGGTTACCCAAAGTTATATATAACTAGGCTTCTACACAAAAGAACATAGGTGGGAAAGATAAAAATCAGACATGGAAGAAAAAAATATAACTATCATGTTCTAATGAAGTGTGATAGGGAACATGGTTAGGAGAAATTTAATCATTAAAAATACGAAAATATGTGATGACATATGAGGATATTTGATTCATTGTATATGAAGGTACTAGGATAAAATTTTAGGTTGCAAGGCCATTATTCATAAAGTTTAATAATTCTCATGAAAATATATACTTACATAATTTTAGGGAAACTATACCCATACATTTACCTAGATCATTTTTCACATTATCTTTCATCACATGAAATAAAGGTTAATTAGTCATTCTTAATGGATTAATATATAATGAGGACCATTAATAGAATGAAAATTCATTCCATCTATTTTTATCACATAAAACTATTTGAAAAAAATGTCTAATAGACATATTTTCTCATATAGAGAGATAATACATTAATCTCTTAATCCGAATTTTATGTTTATCATAAATCATTCTATAAATATTAAACAGTGTAACCATTACAAAATATAATTCACCCTTTATTCCTAAAATAATATCTCATTATATACCAAAAAAATTTCATTCGAAACATGGGCCTATACTTGTATCAATAAAATATAAAATGTGATTTGATTAAATCATGAACCATGTAGGGGGAGATAATCACATAAAACATCACTAAAGGAATAAAAATAATATTTTCAAATGGAATAATCAAGAAAAATCAATCATGAAATTCCCAACTATGGAGGGAAGGTTATGTGAACCCTAATTAAAATGATTCAAATAATCCATTATGATTGCATAATATCTCCTTCTTTCCTTTTTCTAATGATTTTTATGTGATTTATCATCCACAATTACCATTGTACTAGGAAATTATGAGCATAATATCCAAAATCCATGCAATTGAAACATTTAATTCTGGGAGGTCCATTTTTTGGAACTTTCTCATTATTCATAACATTACCTATCTTATTCCCATTAGTTTTAAAATAAGCCACATGATGAAATTCCCTTCCACACATTACACATTTAGTATTCCCCTAAAAAAATTCCCTTCATGATTCTTATAACACATTGTGAATAATGCAATCGTTTTTTTTTCTTTTTTACATAGTAGAAAGATTTTCCTCTGAACCCCATTAATATTTTCATCTCAAATATATAAGATTGATACACAATTCCAAAATATATTGACACCTTTATTACACATTTAACACTTCCTCATAAAATCTAATGTTTCTTATAGATAAGGCCTTTTGAAGACAAGGTTTCATGCCACCAATGAATCCATTAATTTTTATTTTGGGTTAGATGATAATACATGAAGTGTACCTCGTAAGCCTTGAAAAAGTTACTTCATAATCACTAATAGATTTACTATCCTTATCTTTATGCTGTAGGAATTAATTTTACATCATTGTCTAAAGAAAATAAGGAATGTGATTATTGAATAATGTTTTATTGAACTGATCCCAGTCCATGGATTCAATTTCATATTGTTTCCTCATATTATAGATTATGGTCCACCACTAGTCTGATTTGCCTTATAAATGTTAAACAACCAGAATCACTTTCTAATTTTATGAACACTATAGTATGGTTAATATATTTCCTATGGTACTGATCTGTTGTTCAACCAAAATTGAATTAGAAGACCCACCAAAATAGGGCTTAAATTTCTTCAGGAAGTACTGAACATAATGTTGTTCCATCTACTTAATATTTGGATGTGTATCGTGATTCCTAGATTGAGAAAAGATTTGTGAGAATAAAAACCATTTTTTAATTATAAATCCCATAACATTTGGTTGATCAAGAGGAAAATCATTTCATTTTCAATTTTATTCACCCTTAAAAAAATCCTTCGGGTTACAACCAGTGACTAAAATAAAAAATCATAGAGTAAGATACAATCATTATAGTGGGGAACCACATAATCTTGAAAAAGTACTTATAATATGTATATATAATGGATCGTACTTATTTAATCTATTACACCATAGGTTTATACTAGGTTATTAATAATCATGAATAATTAAATACATCATGATGGTTTGTAAAGAGTGGGTAAATTACCAATGTGTATCCCCCAAATGTTTCAAAATTGGTGTGTAACAAGGCTCGTTTTTTTGTACCTGATTATGCTTGAGTCAGACCAGATGCACCATTTTATATTTTTTTACCCATGGTACATCTATGGTAGAGACACATCCACTTGTACAGTTTAGATAGGGATATATTACTAGGAAACCACTCACACTATGCTTTACTAAAACTACATGGCATTTTTCCTATATTTTTCATTATCGTTAGACTTATCCTTAGGGACATCCCAAGAAATATACTTATAAAAATCCATTGGGATCTCACTAAATATTTATCATCATAGTTTTCAAATTTATAATAAACCTTTCTATGGATATAAACTATAACACCTCCAAGATTAAATACATTGATATTACATCATTATAGATTAATTCCCATAACATTAAAAAAATGTACCTAAGGGCCATAATAGTATTGTGTCTTTAGAAACACGGAAAAAATATTTTAACTCAGTGAATATATTCAATGTTTCCCCAAAAATAACTTACCCATAATAACTTTTACATAATACATTTCTTCATAATCTATTTAAAAGAAGCATAAGCAAAGGGTGATCTAAGATGCTTAGTAAGGGTAAATAGAGGAGATACATACTAATATCATGAGAATAATGGAATTTGAACATAATAATAACATTTTAAGATCATATCATTCATATCAAAGTTAAAATACATGGGTCAGGGAATTTTTTTTGGCAATTCATAAGACATTAATGATAAGGAATATAAGAGAATATTCTAAGAAATTAGAAAATAGGACTATGAAAAATAATTTGGGGAAATACATAAGTATAATAAATCATATTTAAAGGATAAATACCAAGAACATAAAATGTTGTTAGGCTTGGGGTAATAATATTTATATGTGCTTTATACATGGTATTCATTCATGTGTATCCTCCTCTTTCAGGCTTCGTATTTTCACCCATGTACGCTCTCATTTTGGTATTTGGATGGCCTCCTGTATACCCTCTTGTTTTGGTTAGGGGATTCCCTCCCTGGTACACTTTTTTTATAAATGTTGGATGTCCTCCCATATACCTTCTTGTTTCAGGATTGGGATGACCAAATATAAACCATATTGTTTTCAGATTAGGCTTTCCTCCTATGTACCCTGTTGTTTTAGGCTTAATATTACCTCTTGTTTTGGATAATGATTCCTTACTATGTACCCTATTGTTCTTATAAAACATATTTCATTACCCAATGTATTTGATGGATATATAGGTCTCACCCATCAGATAATGAAATAATACATTCATATTCCATATCATTACAAAACATTCATCATATCATGACTGATGAATTTAAATAAGAATCACTAACGTTTCATCCCATCATATCCTATAGAGAACAGATAAGTTTCATAATCTTTTCATCAATGAATAACCTGTTAAAAGAAGAATTTTTCAAAAGTATATAACCCATTGATGATAAATAGGTATCATAAGCATCCTTCCACCAAAAAAGATACCATTTAATAAAGAACATAAATGGTATTCATAAACTATAACAAAGTATGTCATATTATAAGGAGAGTGATTTTGAATGCCAACATTTTTTTAAGGAAAATAACCATTATTTGAAATTCATTTTCATAAAACCATTTCAATATTTCAATTCATATATTGAAGGTTTTATAATTTTATTTAAGAAATTTAATCAATAAAATATCTTTTCCAATTGAAAAACATTTTTTAAACCATAAACCATTTTGAATTTTTTTTTGAAAACCCCTCGAAAAATTAAAATTAAGGCTACAAAACATTTTGTAAATCTTTTTATAGGAAATGGTTTTGGAAAATTAAAAATAAAATCATCAATCATTGAAATCCATTTTTTGTGAAACTAACCCTTTTGAATACATATAAATGGAGCTTGGAATATCATTTAATAAACATTTAATTTTTTTAAAAAAAGATTTCATTGAAAACAAAATAAAAATAATAAAATTTAAATAATTATAGGAAAAAAGTTTCTATAAAAATAATCTTCTAATAATATAAAGGATTATTCATAAAGAGATGTTCATTATGTATGATATGTGTATACATGGTTAAAATTCATTTTGAAACATAAATATTTCAAAAAAATTCTTGATATGAAAAAGACAAGGTGATTAATTTTAATTTTGTTAAAAAAAGGTAAACCAGGGGTAAAAATATCTTTTAAATAATATTTTATAATCGTAAAACATTTTTAGAAAACATTTTTTTTATATAAAATATATTTTTTATTGAAAGGATAAATAATGATGGATTTTCATAAAAACAATTTTTTAATTATCAAAAGAACCAATGTGTGGAATTTTTTTACTAATACATTAATGTTTAATATATAACCATAGGAAATGAAAATTAAATAGTTTTATTGAGATATTCATCATAATATTTTGTCAATGGAAGCATAATCATAAACAAACTTGATAAATGATGACATTCTCCCCTTAAATTGTTACCACTTTGAAAACATTGAATCATAATAATATAGAAAGAATGAAATGAAATTAAGATAAAAATATCTTGAGATGAATTAAGTTCATGATTTATCATGTAAAATGGAATTATATACACATCATTGGAATATATATGTTCATAACATGGCATGTGTATTGGAGAAGGAAAAATGAGAAAAATTTACTTTAATGATTTAGTATCTTTTAAACAATAAAAACAATGAAATAAAGATAATAAAATGGATATTTAAATACCCATAAATTTAATTATATGAGTTTTAAAATAAATATATGTGAATTATACAATCCAAAAAAATTAAATAAATGGTGAATAAGGCATGTATCTCATGAAGATTACAAATTAGGAGACATTTTCTTACCTTATGTGTTGACTTTCTTCGTGCATATTAAATCCTTCTATATAATAAATATAAATTTATTATACATAAAATAAAGAACCATATTTTTCTATCTGATACCATATATGACTTGTTTATGAAATTATATTATCTATTTATTAACAACTCCATGTTAATGTTACGTTTCAGGTAATATCAACTCTATTTTTCATATATGTTTTGATTTTTTATTCTTGATCCTTTTATATAGATCATTATTTACATATTTATATAATGTAGAAAATGGTATAAATATCATACATATTTATTATATATTTATTTATAATAGCCTATATAAGATATAAGTATGAAATGGAATACACTATTCATAGAGATGGTTGGTCATAAGTACGCATGAACACTATTTCGGTTTTATTATAATATTGAATCAAGGTAAATGATATGTATATATATATATATAAATTATAGTATAATTATTATTTAATATATATCATAAATGTTTACTAAACAAATCCTTAATATATTCCATGTAAGGTGTGAATGAATCAATCAATTTGTGGAGGTGGTAGTCCACACCTCCCCAAACAAAATTATCATAATTACAATAAATGGAAAGAATGAATGTACAAGTGATATACGAATAATAGATGAATAAATACATCATAAATATCACATATAAAATATAAAAATAATTTTTCAATCATAATTCATAACCATTAGATCTGGTAATGTAAAAACAAACAATAGTGTTTTGTGAGGAGGTAGTTCACCGTACACACGAATGATATGTTTGGAACAAATTAGATGAAAGTGTGTGTAAGTGAAGTTGTAACCATTAGAATAAAAATAACCTAAGTATACGTTTTATTCTATTGTTTTTATATATTCATGGAATAAGAATAATTGAGGTTGTGGGGACAAAAAATAAAATTAAGATTCTTGAGGAAGGATGTTACCTTTTCATTGGGGTAACTTCCTTTTCTTTTCAGAAAGGGGATTCATTGGATTGGTTTATATCAAAACGGATAATTCAAGGAGGGAGGTAGGTATGTTGGGAGATTTATTTAGTTGTGATTGGGTGAACCAAAGTGCATGATAGTTGTTAATAAGTGGGAGGGGTGAGTTTCTTTTTATAGTGGAGGAGTGACATTATTCTACATTTCTTAAAAGGGAATTCTACCCAAATTTTTTCTATTACTAGTGCCTCTAATAATAAACCAAATTAGATCCAATGGAACAAAGGGTCATAATATTGAAATATAATGGATATTAAAATTTTTTCCCTTAATTGTAATTTTTAGTCCCTTATTAAGCTATTTATCCTCTTATTTTTTAAAATTAATTTTATCCACATTCATTATTTTTTTTGGAAAAGCACTAATTTTACCATGTTATAAATTATAAATTATTTTTATTTCAACTATGGAATCTATATTTCATATTCAAATAACAAAAGAGTAAGATAATAATTTAAATGTAATCACATATACTGGATGACTAAGTGGAAATTACTTTTTTATTATTCAATCACTTTTAAGGAAAAAGTGAGAAACCATACATGACTTCAAAGACCAAAAACATTCAAAGAACATTGGTACCAAAGTTTAAGAACAAAAAACTTGTTCAAGCATACACAGAGGATCTCCACCCAGTATCATGAACATTTAAATATTTTCTCCTACTCATCGCATCATGGAAAGCAGTCTTGTGCATGACTGCACGGTCATAGAACTGATGCAATAGACATACCCTCTCAAATATCCAAATCTGAAAGCAACAACCTTGGGAAAACATATCCTTAAACCCCATCTGAATCCATTCTTACAAGAAAATATAGTTTTGTTGACTCTCAAAACTCAAACTGCATGCCACTAAAAATCCATCCTTGAACCAAAAAACTCCATCCACACACCAAATCACACCATAAGAACCAACACACCCCATAATGAATAACCTCACCAAACATAAAAATAGAATTCAGAATCATAGAAGAAACCATCTTCTTGACCAGCAATTAGAACTAATCCAAATCGACATAAAAATATCCACCCAGCAATGTTGACCCAAATAAAAATCAAAACCAAAAAGTGAAATTTATCTCAAAGAAAAAATTGGTTCAATTGATTTATAATTGATATAGTTATGCTCAAAAAATATATTTTAAATATAATTTATCATTGTAAATAAATTAGACTAAAATCCTTTTCGAATTATAATTCAATATTTTTCACAATTCAATAGAAAATGAAACCTCATAGAAAAATAACTAAAATTAATCCTAACATAATATTTATGTTTATATTTCAAAAATTATGTTTATTTTTAATTATAAAATTTATACAATTATAATAATTTATATTTAAAACTAGTTTTCCATTAAAAAAATAAAACTGCTTTTATAAAAATATAGATATTTATGTGTAATGTTGGTTTTTTTCTTATATTATCCCTATAAAACATATTTGATTAATATATAAAATATTTGATTTAATATATAATATTTAAATTCATTAATATAATTCATCGACAGTAATTAATTTAACTAATTACGATAAACTTTAATTTTGATCATAAAAATAGATTTTAAAAAATATTCCATATATATTCAATTAGTTTTTATATTCACTTCTAATTAATTTTAACCAATGAATTCAACCAGGAATTTTCAAATGTCAGTTTATCCTATGCACAACCACCAACATAATGACTGGGTTATATCTTAGTGTATTATATAATTATATTTTTATAAATATATTATTGTTCGGTAAAACTCTATCTTTTTTGATATGCAAGCCATTGAGGAAAGTAAAACTTGTGTGTAACATAAGAAAAACTAAGCTTTCCACGTAAAGAAAGATAATCATTTTTTTGTGTGTAGTTCATGCATATCTTGATGTTACATATAATGTACCAAAAAAATAGTTCTATAAAAACTATTTCTAATGTTGTATGAAATGAAAAATATCAAAAATGTTAACTTATATTGAAAAAATATATTTATCAAAATATGTGGGTTTTAAGACATTAAAGTGGTAGATGAGTTTTTAATAGTTATATTTACTGGTCCAGAGGTAGTGAAAGGTACCATTTTTATTGAATCATTAGAGGGGATTGATTTATTTAGTATTGGTGCCTCCCACTTATTTTTATCTAGGGGTTTTGTTGAAATAATTTACCTTCCAATAGATCTCGTGTACATTATTGTAGATTTAGATACATCTCTTGGGAAGAGAGAATAACATGGGTTTTAGTGTCCTTGTAAACTATCGAAAACTGATGTGGAGACAGTATAAGATTTTCTTGTTCTTTATCTTGATATATTACACATCATCATTTAGATGGATTTTCTTATTTCTAATTATTAAAGGGTTTATTTTTATTATCAACATGTATTGTTTATTATGGATTGTGGTACCACATATTGTTTTAGGAAGAGTAGGATTTATGGTCTGGTCATGCAAGACCCTCCTACCCAGATCACTTGATTCTATTTTCTGTTGTAGATGGAGTTCAAAATGAAATATCTTTTATTGTTGATCGTCCAACCCACATTTTGGAGTGTCCTGATGTTTTCTAAGATGATCTCTCTCCGAATCCTATAGATAATTATATAGAGTTTATGATTTACCTGGTAATGGGTTTGTACCAAATTTATATTCCTTAATATTGTGAGAAAGTTTCATAGATGAGAGGGATCATGGTTTAATTGTATGGTTTGTTATTAAGGGTTTATTTTTTCCTAGATTCTCTCATTATCCATCGCCAATTCACTTTTACCAAAAGGATAATGGGTCACTCCGATTGTGCACCGACTGCCAAATTTTGTACGAGGTAACAGCTAATAACATGTTTCCTTTTACACTTGTTTTTTTACTAATTAAAGGTGAAATGTTGTTTTCAATTATTGATATCATTTATGTTATAAGAAACTCAACGTTCAAAATAATAATATACCAAGGACAACTTTCATAAGTAGGTATAGCCATTTATAATATATTGTTATTCTATTTGGTCTTACTAACACTCATATAGTTTTAAAATCATTGATAAATCAAATATTCCATAAGTATTTTGACACTTTTGTGGTAGATTACAAGGATAAAATTTTGTTTTATTCATTATATGAGATCCAGAACAAGAGACATTTTGTTTTGGTTTTGGAAATATCTTGGAGTCACCATTTGCATATAATTTTTTCAAAAAAAATGTTTTTTGATCCATAAAGTGATGTTCTTGGTGGATGTGATTTCTGAGCAAGACATATTATTTGATCATGAAAACATGAAGGCTAATTTATCCTTGGAATAAACATGGATTATTTTTTTAATTCAATGATTCCTTGGGAATACTGGATACAATTGATGTTTTTTCACCAAATTCTAAGATTTTGCGTCACATTTTACTACTTTCCCAAGGAAAGGGGAAAAATCCACATGATATTCCAAGTGTTGGTCTTCTTTTGAAGGGCTGAAATGATATATGACCTCAACTTAAATTATTATTTTACCTAATCTCAGTAAGGGGTATGTGGTTTTCTATTATGCTTTAAACACTATTAGGTGTTGTGTCCTTATGTAAGATTATCATGTGGGGGAATACAACTCTCTTCATATTATACCACATGATAGGAATTACCTTTCTAATGATTTATAGTTTTATATAGTTCTGAATATTCTGAAGTGTTAGAGTAATTATATTTTTTTAGAAAATCTCTATAGCCTTTTCTCACCATAAGAGTTTTAGGTATATAATTTCTGAAAAAGGATTTAATCATAAATGATGATTATGAATGAAATATCATCGTATTATTGACTTTGATATCTCATACACCACAAAAATGTGAATTTTATTATATATTATATTTAAAAAAATGTTCTATTTCATTTTATTCCATAATTGAAGGAATGGTGGAACCCTTTGGGTTTTTTTACTCATTTACATCTGGATGATTTTGAGGATGTTTTAGGTTTGATTCTGACTAGTGTTCATTTTACATCATAAATCCTTAATTCTATCTGTGGAGTAAGTAACAGTATGATCAATTCATCAAAATCTATGAAATCTTATATGGTGTGGAGTCCATTTTTGGTTCGTTATATAATCATATGATAGTATCCTTTTTATGTATCCATTTTTTGTCCCAATATCTGTGAGTATTTACGTTTTTCCTCATTTTTATAGTTCATTGTGTTATATTAATTTGAGAACTATGAAGATGCATTATGTCATGCTAAAATGATTCTCGTGTCATGGTATAAAGCATTATAGTGCTGGTTATGTTTCTAATTTTTAGGCACGCTAGCTATTAAAGGTAGAGAATATGAAATATTCTTCTATGTTCCTGCATCTTCTATTTCCATTTTGAAAACAGGATTAGGTATCCTTCGACATTGATGTTGGATTTCCATGGAGTCCCTAGGGGAAGAAATTTATCTAGTTGGTGATTGATCGGTGAAAAAAACCAGATCATTTCACTCCAACATGGAAACTATTGAATTTGATTATATGGGAAAACAATATATATAGATGATTATGAGGTTACATGTTCTTCCTTCATATAGTTGTCTTAGACAATGATCCTATGATTATGTTGAGGTTATAGAGGAGTCTCCAAGAGGTGACGTAGAATTAGTTTATTTTGATTGAAACATATCATCCATTGAATAACTGTAAAATGGATTATACTTTTTAGATTTTGGTTTATATGATCCATGTCTATGTATTAAATTTTTTATATTTATGGATATACATGTAGCGATGGTTGATATTTCTAATGTTTTTTTCATTCATTGATCAGAATGGATCTTTTTATAGCTCTGTATGGTCACCCATGTGGGTAACAAATTTTTTAGGAAATAGTGGGTGATGATTCTTTGGTGGGATACATTTTGGTTCTAGAGATATTTTTGTGGATTCAGGAAATATTTTGGTTTCTGGTTACAATATCCGGTTGATAGAATTCTTATGTGGATCAACATATTTATCCTTTTTATTTTTCAATAAGTGAATGGGAATTCTTGAAATTTTCCTCCCAGTTAAAACACCTTCATCTTGGGAAATTTAGAATGGTGGATCTAAGATATGTTAGACCATTTTAATTCACCAAATTAATTGGGAAGGGTTTTTATCATATAGTAATATTAGTTCAAATCATTAGAATTCATGATGTATTACACATTTCCTATATCATGAAATACCACCCTAATCCCTCTCATGTTCTGACATGGGAATAGATTGTGATAAATCCATATGTTTTAGTCATGGAACATCTAGTAGAGATCATTAACTATCATGTAAATGTCTTGTGTGGGAATTCATTATGATTGTTCAGATTGTTATAGAGGAATGGATCAGAATATCATGAGACCTAGGACCATGATTCTTTGATGAGGGTTCAGTGTCCTTAAAACTTTATCAGACTTGATTCATTCACCTGAATTCCCTAGGAAATAATATATTATAGTGTGAAGTTTATAGAATCTTATTAATTTCATTCTATTAATTGTATTTATTTTTTATGGTTTCCTCTTCAACTAGGTAAATATATGGACACCCAATTATAAAGAAATATTTCAGAGTAAAATGATTGAATTTTCATGGATTTATATATATAAAAATTAATGATTTTTAGGTATAACTATTTTATTAGATTATTGGAATTATACCATAGTTCAGTGAATGCATAAGGTAGATTGGGTTTTCATGTAAGAATATTTATTTTTTTGTATATTTTAGGGTAAATAAACACCATTTAATTAGACAAAAAGATGTGTACATTATATAGGAAAGATGTTGTGAAACTGGTACACAACATGAAGGGTCTACATATCAGGATAAGGTTACATGTCATGTATGGTTAAAAAAGTGTTTTTAATAAAAAAAATTGTTTTTCTGTTTATCTAGAACCTAAGGATAAAACGCCGTGTAAATGGATTAACATCTATGTAAATGACATGGGAATTAATTTTTCAGAACTTTATGTGTAATATGTTTTCTCATTTTTCTGAAAGAGTCCATTCTCTCAACTAATATCTCTTTTCTACTGATTTTTTAGACCTCCCACCCATCTAAATAGGTTCATTAAGCTATTGATCTTTGTCTCAGTTGTAGCGCATCTATATAGGTAGGATATCACCATTATTATGTAATCTAATCTATTGATATATTCTGATTATTACATTAATTATTTTCTATAACCATTGTTTGATTTAATTTGAAGGGCCAATTCAGTAGTTGGTTGTGTTGCGGTATGTGTAGATTCTTATGGTATAATCTAATCTGTAAACATCAGAAAACCTTTTTATAAATTTAATGAATTATAAGTGGTATGAATTAGATCTAGTGCCTCTCCTATTATTATTGTGTTCTTCTTGTGGGTGGATCCCATTATGAAAATGTGTGACTGATGTTTTGAGGTAGGCGGTTTCATCCCTTATTATTGTTTGTGAACTGAATTTCCCTAGTTTTTTATAATCATTTTAAATGAAATAGAATGGATGATTACTTTAATGTTTTTTTTAAATTGTTTTTTTGATAAATATGTTTTCCCCTTATTATTGGTAAGTGAAAAAGATTTTTCAATGCAATCTAAAATGGTTTTGTGGAATTTTTCACGAAGAATTGTATGAATGAAATGTTTTGATGAAATGTTTTGGGAAATTGAGAACATGGGAAGACTTGGTTACATAGGTGGAATATATAGAAAAAGGTATCATAAACTTTTTGGTGGTGTCTTATCATGGGGTATTCCCCTTCACCCTATGATATTTGATATAGGGACCTGTTAGACCTATTTAGGGGTTCATATTTTGGGTAGTTTCTCTCCTCTTTAAACTCGATGAATTTATATAGGTAATTGATATTCCCAATTGTTTTTTTAGGTACAATTGTCCTAGATATAAAAACCATGTGTGATCATTGGATAGACTCTACATGGGATTCTACTTATTTTTTATTTTTTTTGTTTGAAATTTTTTGATTTATCTACTGTGGTTTTGACATGATATTTGATGCATGATTTGTTTTGACATAAAATATTTGTTTTGATATATTCATTTGAGATTATTTCAAAACCTATTTACCTAATTTATTTTGATATGTTGAAAAAATTAAAAAAAATCTTTTCCTTCAATTTTATATAGTAAATATAAAACTATATATTTTGATTCTTTTTCATTAATGTTGATAATTCAAGGATTAATTTACAGAGACTTGATATAGAACACTAGGGTGAGACCCTGTTGTTCTTGTTTGATCATAACATATGTAACATTTTAGTGGTGTGTAGGCCCAGTTATATGTTTCAGTGTATGGAACGGAAAGTAAATATCGTGAGGTGGCATGGTTTTCTATCATCATGGATTGCGTAGCTGGATGGTGAGACAGTGCAGGTTTTATCACATTGTCAAATGAATATATTGGATTGTTAGTTTTAGTATTTTCATACTTTGTAGTTAAAAGAATCTATTAGATATTGTTTTGATACCTTCCAGTTGTATCATTTACATTTTTTCTTATATATTATGGCATATATTTATATTATCCAATCCTTATCTCTAAAATGTGTAAATACTCAAGGTTGCTGCTTCTGGTTTGGAGAAATAAATCCTTCTAGTTTTATGATGCCTGAGTGCCAGTCACCAGCCCATGGGGATCAAGGATTCCCTTTCGGTATTTTCAAATTTTGGTCGGGTACCAGTTTTAGGGATTTTTTATTTTGGTTTCATCAAATTTTTTTCTCATAAGTACTTCTTTAACTTACGGCTTCATTTGATTATTCTCTTAATATAATTTAGATCACACCAATATTTACGCCCCTATGTTATCCCATGAATTATAGTATGAGAAACATATTTATTAGAAAAATTTTAAAGATTATTAAATAATTTTTTTATTACATAATTGTATGTTATGTACCTAATATAGAAACCTAGACTTGACATACATGGATGTTACATTATTTTAGATGAATCTGGAACACATTACAAAATTTCGTTCAGGAGGATCAAAATAGTTTAGTGAAATTGGAAACATGGAACATTATTCATATAATTTAGTAAAATAACTTTGTATTCTAGTGTAATTATACCCCCCTTTAGTAATTTTACATAAATACATTCCACAAAACCTAGTCAAAGAAAAAATAAAAAATTGTGAGATCAGATTCCCAGTATGGTTAAAAATAAAGGTGATATGTATGCAACACATGAACATTAGGGTATGAGAACTTGATCATAATATGGGAAGATCATACCCTACATATCAATGATCATTAAAAGAGTGATGGTAAAAAGACTAGTAGATTGTAATACATAAATCATAAAAAAATCAAAGAGAAAAATCAATGATCGAATAACATTGATGTAACACATGTAATTTTTTTGATACACATAACCATATAAAATTATTTCCATAGTAGTAAATGTTTAATTACATGGATATAATAGTAGAATAGGTTAACCCTCTAAACCATCATAGTATTTAATGATCACTACCAAGGAAATTCAAGTAGTCAAGGATCACTCCCATAGCCATTTTACTGGGAATGGTTCAGTCCTAATACTATATTAGTAGTAAAGGTTCTCTCTTGATACCATTTTAAGAGTCAAGGTTCACTTAAAATAATGTATAAATAAAAAATCGATTACTAAACTGAGAAAAATACCCATTAAATTAATTTCTATGTTCAGAAATATAAATATTTAACCAATCAATTGGATGGAGATATCAATCACACCCCTCTCATAATTAATTCATAAATATGTGTGCCACAATATCACAAATTTTCCTCTTATAATAATGCATGAAATTAAATGGGTATCATAAACATGTCATCATATCATAATAATTGAAAAAATTAGAGGTTTCATAGTCGTTTAATAATTTTATAACCCTTTAAAATAAGTGGGTTTTGTGAGAGTCTAATAATGGCATCACCTATGGATGAGAAATGAGTTTCATAATAATATAACGTGTGAAAGAGAAATAGGATTCATAAACATCATTCCATTAAAACATAGACTAGTCAGAGAGAGAATATGAATGGAACCCTTAGATCCTATTCCCAGAAAGGAATGAGTAAAAACAATTTATTTCATCATGGATGGAAAATAATTTTGAAATATTTTTTAAAATCATTTCATGAGGAAAATATCATTTCCTATTTGAAATGAAATTTTCCAAAAATAAAACCTTTTTTAAAAACCATTTTCTATTAAAATAGATTTTAAAACTTATAAATGAACTATTGAAAATAAATGAAATAATTTTCTTTGATAATAATCATAAAATAATATTTAAAATAATATTTTGAAAACATTGTTAGAAAACATGGTTTTGGATGAAAGAATATTTCCAACTGAAGAGAGAAATCAAGTAAGATTTTCTTAATTATAATAAGTAATAAAAAGTGTAAAAAATGGAACCATTAAATCGATATAGCATGAATTTTGAAGTGGAGAAGAAACTTGATGATATTTTTTGAGATATTTATTGTAATATTTCATAAATGGAAGCAAAATCATAGACAATCAGGACAAACAATGAGATTATAGCAATAAAATTTTACCACTATTCTAATTTTGAATCAAAATACCTATAAATAAATAAAATTACATGAATCCTAAAATGTCATTACAAAAATTATATTCATAATATATAATTTCAATGGGTGTTATATACCCATCATGAAATAATTTAGCTGTGTAACATTACATGATTCTCAAAAAATGGAATTGAGAAAAAACTACCTTACAAAATTTGTAACATTTGAATTGTAAACACCATTAAAGACAAATCATAAAAATGTATGTTTAAATGCACCAAAATTTAAGTATAATTATAATAAAATATATTCAAGGGAATAATATACACCATACAAAAGAATCATGTTTGTGAATAAGGCATAAGTCTTGGAGAAATAAAATTGAGATTAGAAATCCTCTTACTATTTGAGTGACTTTTGAATCATAAAATCAAAAAAAATAACATAAATTGAAACATTTAATAACACAAAAATATTAAATTACTATTATTCTATGTCATAGGGCTCTATATATACCGCATAAAATTACCATGTGGTGAATATGAAATTATCTCATGAAAAATAAAATGTGATATGAAATTCACTTACCATAAGTCATGCATTTATTCATATAAATTAAAACCACATGTAAAATAAATATATGTTTAGTATAAATCAATCCAATAATAATATTTCTAAATATAATAACTTATTTTTTTATGAATTTTTATTACATATTTATTATCAAATCCTTGTTAAATTAATGGTTTGGGGAATAACTTCTTTGTTTTTCACATATGTTTTTCATGTTATTCATGATAATTTTACTTATATAATGATTTAATTATTTATTGAATATAAAAAATTATATTAATATATTATATATTCAGTATATATTTATTTCTAATAACCTAAAAAACATAGAAATACATAATGAGATACACCATTCATAAAAATTGTATGATGTATGTACGCATGCACGTTTTTTATATTTTCTTATCGTATTTAAATAATGAAATATGAACTATAGGTATATATATATATTAAAATTTTAGGATAATTATTATTTATATATAGATAATATGTTTTATTTAAACCAAACTTATTATATTCTCGGTAATATGTGGACGAATCACATAGCTTTGATGAGGCGTTAGTCCATATGTCCACAAATGATTTTATCATATTCTAAAAATTTGAAAATAATGAAGGTATGTGTTATATAATAATTACATAGTTATAAATACATCATAAATATATCTTATATATTCTAAAAATAGTATATTAATAATTATTCTACAACTTGAATGGTGTGAATGGAAGAACGAACGATAATAGTTCACGGGGTGGCATTCCATCATACACACAAAACGAAACTGCATATCCCATTTGTTGGATGTTTATGGAAAAATAAGGGCTAAAAATAACATAAAAATACATTATTATATTTTTTATACTAATTTTATTATATAAAAAATGAATAAAAATAATTAAATGGGTGAATAACAAAATAAATAGAAGTGCATGTTGAAGAAAGTTGCCTCTTCTTCTAGTAACTTCTTCTGGTTTTTCAGTAAATGACATACTTTATTTGAATTATTTACAAGTTTAGGATTCTATTTTGAGATGAGTAATATTTAGAGACTGATTGGGTAGGTTTTGGTTGATCCAAAATGTTTTACATGTGTGAAAAAGTAAGGTGGGGCGTGTTCTCTTCTATAGTCGAAAAGGAGTGGAAATATTATAAATACAAAAAATGTATTCATTTTTTAGAGGTATCCCTTTCATATTTTCCATTAAATAGTGAAAAACATTCAAATCACGATTAAATGTGGTCTAAATATATCCATAAAATTAATTTTTTATCAGTTTCTAGGTCATTCTCTCTTTAATATTATTGTTTATCCAGTTAGTAAATTCATGTTTGATATTAATCATTGTAAATAATTTTAATTTATTCACTATTTCCTATGTGAAAAAATATTTTTACCTTTCTATAAATTATAAATTATTTTTATTAAAAATATATAATCTATTATTTTCTACTCTATTCTCATAAGTGGAATAAATTAATTTAAAATTATTCTCACAAAGAGGATGAAGCGATGAGCATTTAAAGTGAAAATATTAAAATGTTTGAAATGTTTTAATATATAATTTCAATGGGAAATTGATTCCAATTAAAAAAATTTGATTAATATATTCATTATTTATATAAATATACCTTAAAAAATTAAAAAATTATCTTTAAAAATATTGTAGACAAACACTTAGTCTTCAAATAATATCCAGTACTTTCCCTATTCATCAAAAAATAACACTTATCAGAAAAATAAAACATATTTACCCTAGTTAAATTTGGATATTTTCCATTAAAAATTATTTTTTTTAAATAAATATTATTGAAGTTTCAAAAATTTATTTTAAAATAGTTCTGTCATTAAAAGAAGGGAAAATGCTTTTTTGAAAAAAATCATACTTTTATGCATAAAACTGGATTTGTTCTAATTTTATTCTTATAAAACATATCAGATTAATTTATCAACATTTTGTTGAATTTATTGTTTATAAATTTCATTAATATATATTAATAATTGTGTTTAAATTAATTTATTTTGATAAAAAACTTTGTGGTTATAAAATGTTTTTTTTATAGTAACACATCCTTAATATTAAATTGTATAGTGAATTTCAAACAAAAATTTAGTTTTTAAAAAATGTGTAAACCATATTTTAATAATTTATTCAATATTATCAATGTCATCTATTATAATGGATATGTGATAAATATAAAAGTATATTTATTGTAATATTAATAGAATATTTTATTTCAGTAAAACTCGGTCTTGTATATAATGAAAGCTCTCTTGGGACATCGATATTGTGTGTAACCTAAGAAAAACAAAGTTTTTTTTGTACCAAAAACAAATAGATGTTTTTTATTTTGTAATAATAACTATTTGACTCATATAAATCATCAATAACGTTTTTTATCATACAATGCAAGCCATCAATGTAATTATATTTATTTTTTAAAAATTAATTCATAAAATTTACAGATGTAGCTTTCTACCCCACTTAAAATGGTTTTTTCCCTAAAAAGCATCTTGGTCGCAAATTTTTTAATAATTGAACGTTCCTTTCATAAAACCAACATAATAAAAAAATGATTTATCATACATTCATTAAGAAGGAATGACTGAAACATAACAGTTATACATTGTAACTCATTAATAAGTTTCCATATAAGAGAACATAAATGGAGAGTGAAAATATGGAAATGGAAGTTGAATATAACTATAATTTTATGATGGAGAGTTATAGAGAATTTGGTTAGAATAATGTTATCATAAATCAATAAAACAAAGTGATTCAAAAAAGGTCCTCAATGTCATTAAAAACGATGATTACCAGACAACATTTTATTTCAAGTCCCTTTTCTTATAGATAATTTATTTTCATGAGAAGAAATACATATTTATTTAATTTCCTTTCATAAGACCAATCTCACATTTTTTATACCTTTACCAATTTCCACATATTCTCTTACTCAATGAAATAATGGTCAAATTTTTATCCCTAGGGCACTAACAGATCCTATCATGCATAAGTATAATGATAACTCATACTATCTTCCATTAGTTAACATCATATAATACTAGTTATCACATTTTATACAATATTCATAAATTCTCATAGTAAGAGATAGTATTTTAATATCTATAACCTCATCCCCATTTTAGCTTAAATGAATCTATAACTGGTTAACCTTATAAACCTTTAGAAATATGACAATAAAAAAACATAGAATGAAGGTTACAATATTTCATTAAAAAATCATAACCATGATGTCATATATATCATTGAGTAGATATTGTTTTTCACATAAGAAACATGTGAATACATTGATCATATATTCTATTGAAACATGGTAATAACCTGAATTACCATAAAACCATATTTAAAACAAGCATGCTTTATTATTCCAATGATTATGTATATAATCATTAAAGACCAAAAACGTTTTGAACATCATCCATGATAACTAATACCACTTTTTTGAAAATAAATTATTAGTTCCTTGGTTATATGTAATATAAGATTTACTTTATCCACAAACATCTCATTATCCTATCTAAATATAATTTTCACAAAACTAAGAACATTTTAGTGGTTACCTCTCCTTAATAAAAACATGTCATTTACATTATGTCAATTTTTTAGGTCATTAACACCATTACATATATATTTGAAAATCCACAATACAAAATGTATAAATAAATATTCATATAGCATAGTACATGAATTCAATTACATATACACTTCAATCATTGAACATTTTCATTAAACCACTATTTACGATTCATCAAATTATTCCTTAATTACCATTTCTTCTAATATGAAAAATCAATCATTTATTAAGGTTCCAAAATCTCAATTTCATCATGCTTATTACGTTCAATATAAACAATACATTGTAACATCTGAATCAATTAACATTTTATTCATTACCTCTTTGTCTTATATGGTAAAACCAATACTCCTTCCACCTTCCTATGTTTCCTCATGAGATTTCTACATAGGACACTAATTTTCATAATTAACATACATTCCATATATAAATAATTCAATTTTAATATAGTTGCTTCTATTTTTCTAAATTAACTATGATTTTAAATCATCATGTGATAAATATTTATCATAGAAAAAAACACCATAAAAATGAAAAATTACTTTTTGGATGTCTAAATAATTAATCCTTATGTTAAATCAATTATTACGAAGGCTTATTGATAGATAAATCCCTCGAAATATCCTAATAAATACCCCAAATAATCTAACTAATGTCTTCTCATCTTAGTTTATAAAGTTTTACTAAACCATTCCATTGATGTCAACTATAGTAATATAGGCTTAATATATATATATATAGCATCATCTTAGATTATTATTCATCAAATTAAATAATTTATGCCTAATGATTGTAATTTTTTATTGTCTTTGGAAACATTAAACACATTATTCTAATTTAGTGAATGATCTTGAACATCTCATATAAAGATATTCCCCTTTATTACACCTCTGTTAGACCTTTATTCATAATCTAAGGAAAGAAAACAATAGAAAGGGTGAGATAATATTACCAATAAGGGTATAAATCAAGGAGATACATATACATAACATGAACCTAAGGGTAAGAGAACATGAGATTGAAATTTAAAGATCATACCATATATATCAATGATCAAATATTAACGTCATGGAATAAATATTGGTATATCATAAGAAAAGAATCATAACGAATAAAATATAATAATTCAAGTGAGAATAAAATTGGAAAGACATAGAATTTGTGGAATACACATAAAAAAATTTGATCCATTATAGTCAAGAATTACTATGAAGTTTATATTATTGGAATGGGTTCACTGCCCAAACCATCTTAGTAATCAAGGTTCACACTCAAGAAAATCATAGTGGTCACTTGTCACTCCTAGGAAAATATTAGTTTTCAAGGTTTGTTTCTATGACAATATTAGTTGCAAGGTTCAATCCCAAGACCATATTTGTAGTCTTGGTTCACTCCCTAGACCATCTTAGAAGACACAGTACTTTACTAAATCAATTTGACTCATCATTCCAGTTATTTATATCTCATGAGAAATAAATATTTACACAATTAATTAGATTCAGATATGGGCCCCACCCATCTCATAATTATATCCTAAATATATGTTCCACAAGATCATGAACAATCATCATATCATAACCCATGAAATGAATTGGGTATCATTAAAAATATCATAATATTTGGAAAATAAATAGATTTTTTTTATCATTTTATCATAGAATAACTCTTTAAAATAGTGTAGTTTCATGAGTGTTTAATAATGGTATCACCCTTTGATGATAAAGTGGGTTCATAAGAATATAATTCGCGGAAGAGAAATGGGATTCATAAATATCATTCCATTAAAACATAAACCATTCATAGAAATAATATTAATTATAACCATAGAAAATATACCATTAATTGAATGAGTAAAATAAATATATGTAATCTTAGAGGTAATATAAATTTTAATTATATTTTAAAAACATTTCTTGAGGAAACATCTTCCTTCTTTGAAAAATACTTTTTGAAAAAAATAATGATTAAAATAAAAAGTAATGAAAAATACTTTGAAAAAATTTAATGGAAGACTATGGAAATTATTGAAATAATTTTTCATTAAAAATAAGTTTAAAATATCAATTAAATCATTTTTTGAATCATTTTTAAAAAATATTGTTTTGAAGGAAAACATATTTCTCACTAAATAAGAAAATGAATTCTTATTTTCTTAAAACAATTATCATATTTATGTTAACTACACTGAGTTGAAAAATGGTTCAATTACATGTATATATCATTAATTACCATATGGTAAAAAATTCATGTTAATTATTGAGATATGGATCATATTATTTCCTCAATGGGAGCATAATCACAAACAATCGCGTTAAATGATGAGATTGTAACAATATATTTTTTACACTTTGGTAAATATGAATCAAAATCCACATGAAAAAAAATTCATGTACTAGAAAATATAATTAAATTAGGAATGATCATGATATTTCATTTCAAATGGATTTATATACACCTCATAAAATAATGTTGGTTCATTACATAACCTGTGTCTCAAAAAAAGAAAATTGGGGAAAATTACGATACCAATTTGTTATCATTTTATTCATAAACACCGTTAATAATAGATAATAAAATATAATTTTAAATATGTATAAATATAATTAAGTTATGAAATAATTCATTCATGGGAATTATATAGACCACATAGAATAAAAATTTGTTGAATAAGGAATAAATCTTATAGAAATAAAAATGAGACTATAAATCCACTTACTACACAAGTAACATTTGAATAATGATATCCCGGAAAGAATAAAATTAATTGAAAAGTTGAGAATCATTAAATACAAGAAATTAATTATATAAAATTTCACTCGGAAGTATATACAAAACAAAAAATAAGTGAGTGTTCAATATGGCTTTTATCTCATTAATAAAAAAAGTGAGATGTAATTACCTTACCTTAAGTCATGGCTTTCTATGAGCATGTTCAGGACTCCAAAATAATAAATATAATTTCATTATAAATATATTAAAAAAACTTATTCATGTATATGATACCTTGTATATATATTTTGACTTTATATTACTTGTTTATTAACGATTTCACATTGATGTTACATTTCAGATAATAACTTCGTTGTGTTCATATATTTTTTTATTTTTTATTCCATATAATGTCACGAGGATTGGGATTTAATTATTTAAAAAATATATAAAAATGATATAAATTTAATATATATTCATTATATATCTATTTATAGTAATTAATAATATGTATAAATAGAAAATAATATACACTATTCAAGTAGATGGTAAGATTTACATACGGATGAACATTATTTATGTTTTCTTATCGTACTGAAAGAAAAAAGTAAATGATATATATGTATATATAACTGTATTGTTATTATAGAAGAATTATTAATTTCTATAAATTAAATATTATTATTCAATACATATTTAATAAATTACATGTAACATATGAGAAAATCAAATCACTTTCAGGTTGCAGTTTTCCAGACACCCACAAACGACGTTATCGTATTCTCAAAAAATATAAAGCATGATGTTTTGTGTTATATAAAAATTAAATAAAAATAAATAAACCATAAATATCATATATAAAAAATTAAAATAGTTTGAAAATCATTATTCTCAACCTTTAATGGGGTAATTGAAAAATATTATATCAGTTCGTGAGGCATTAGTCCACGGTACACACGAATGATGATTGTGTATCCCATTTTATGGAAGTGTTTGAAGATTTAGGCCATACCCATAAAATTATTTTTTTTTAATATTGATGACATTTAGAATATTATTTAATCTTGTAATAAGATGAATTATATGTACGAAAAAAAAATAAAACAAAATTTCACATCAAATATTTTTACCTCTTCTTTGGGTAACTCTTTTTAGTTTGTACCAAAGTACTTCCATGGATTTATTTATTAGAAAATTAGGTTTATAGGATAAAAGGAGGTATTGTTATGGAAAATGTTTGGAGGTTTTTGATGATCTTAAATAATATATATGTAAATATTTTAGGTGGTTTTATATCTCTTTTATTATGTAGGAGGAGTGGTATTCTGGTCAATACAAAAAGGTTAACACTATGAGAGGTCACCCTTAAATAGTGTGCCTACAATAATGAAAAAAGATTAATAAATGATTGTATATGGTTTATATATGGCCATAAAATGGATTATTGATAATTTATTAGGTCATTTGGAAGCATAATATGAAATATTAACCACAAAGTCAACTCGTTTTATCATTTATTTTTATAATTAACTTAATTGATTTGACTATTTTTTTTTGTAAACAACTATTTTTACCTAACCAGACAATATAAATTAATCTAATTACAAATATAGAATCAAATTTTCCAAATTCTAATAACATATTTTTAAGAAATTGTTTTTTTATTCCCATAGGCTGGTTGAAACAACGAGTTTTAATGTGAAAATATTCAAATGTTTGAAATGTTTCGATCCAATTTTATTGTGAAATTTATTCAAATGAAATAAAATTTATTAATATATTTAAAATGTTTCTAAATATATCTTAAAATATAAAACTAATATTATTTAACTATATGAAAAAATTAAAAAAAAATATTATTCTATTTTAAATTATGTATTTTTCACTATGCGTCGAAAAATGAAACTTCTCATGAAATATCAAAAAATAACCCAAAGAAAATATTAATATTAATATTTTAAAAATTATAGTTATTTTTTCAACTAAAACTTACAATTTTATAAAAATGAATTTTCAATTAATTTCTTTTTTTAAAAGGTAGAAAAAATTCCTTTTAGAAAAATACATATTTTTAGGACTAAAATTGGATTTGTTATTATTTGATACCTATAAAACTTATTGGATGAATTTATAAAAAAAATAGAATGTTTAATGTATAAATAATATTTATATCTCTCACTGACAATGACTAATATATCTTATTTTGATAAAATACATTTTTGGGGAAAATTGTTTCTATAAAAACACACCCTTTATATTCAATTTTTTGTTTAGCTGACAACTATGGAATTCATTTTATAAACATGTGTAAACCATATTTTAATAATATTAGTTAATATTATAAATATATACCATTCCAAAAACTAAGTGATAATTATAATAATATTTAAACAATAATATTAACAGTATGTTGTTGTTCGGTGAAACTCTGTCTTGCATGTAACAAAAGATGTCGAAGGAACTAAATAATATGTGTAAAAAAAGACAAAAATAGTGCTTCATGTACCTCAATATAATCTAATAATTGTGTTTAGTGAAATAATAACTTGGTTTCTCCTATAAAAAATCCTAAATTGGTCTAGTGTGTAATTTTATCCATCAAAGAAATTTAATTGATTAAAAAAAATTATTTTATGAAAACTCAGATGGTTGCACTTAATTACCCAATGACACTAGGCCTCATAATATTAGGGGGTTGTATTAAGTGTATATTTATGTAAAAAATCATGGAATGGAGTATATAAAAGATATGGGTTTTTAAAAAAACAATGATGTCTACTATAATATGACCTCACAAAATCCATAAAAATTTATGAAAAAGACTCTCATTATCATTTCCCAAACTCTAGATGGCCGAAAATCTAACTCAATTTTCCAATAGGTGTATCCATAATTCCTCCCATCACTATTCGAGGTTCCATATCTGGAATCCTACAATAATTTCCCACAACACACAATTATTTATCACCAAAAATACGATATTTCTCTTTTTTCATAAATCTACCTTGAATTAGGGGGTTCGATCATGCTTTATTTCATTAAAAAATATGTCAAAACTCTTTCTCATAGTCCAAAGATGATGAATTTGATGAATAATAATGGGAAAATCACAAGAAAAAAGGTAACTTTATAATTTGTATATTAGATAATAAACCATGTTAATTAAACTCTAAAAACTATATGTCTATAAATGTTGAAATATATATCACCAATTTGGTTTCATTAATAATAAATAGAATAGGGCCCATGTGAATAACATAATTCACTATTGAAATAATCTAATAAGAAAATACATTATTATCAAATTAATAAATTGAGGAAATCAAATAAATATTGTGCCTTTCTATGTGAATGGATCCATAATTTCTGAATAACACATATTCTAGAAAATTTGAATATGATCCCACTATGTTCAGCCATAACATGAACCTCTTTGATCATTAAACATTGATCCAAAATCTTGGGTCTTTTGGCACAAAACATAGATCTCCTCTACCTCTCCACTAATCTTAAAATCATTTATAGGTAACCCTAGATATTTTACATAATATAATATTTATTGGTAAATGGTTAGGAAAAAAAATTAAAAAAAAATTAAATTAATACTTAATTTATCAATATTTTTCTCCAATGAACACCTTCCAAATATTTTTTTATGGCAATAAACTTTTTTTTATACCAGGGTAAATCCCATGTCTTGGAAAGAAACTGTTGTCTAGAATTTTCAATATTAGTTCTCGATCAATGGTAAAACCATTTTATCAAATAATATTCATAAAATGATTTAATATATCTTAGTTTTTTAAATATTTTAATTCTACGGTCTTTCAATACCCAAAAACAATGAAAACTCTAAGGGAAAATCCAAAGATACCTTTAGAAATATTAAAATGACTAAACCAATGAATCTGGATTTATTAAATTATCCCATATATTTTTTATTTTCAGACCATGAAGACATGTTACACTAAAATACGGGGTTAATGATCTAGAATTTGACTCTAATTCTACCAAGATAATTACCACACACTCTTAGGTTTCCAAAAAACTAAAACCAAAAGAATTTTCTTTTAACGCAGGATACACTTCTAGTAATCCTAATTTCCAACAAAGTGATATGATAAGGGGAATATAACCTAAATGTAAGAATTACCACAATATATTTCATTATATTTTGATAATGTATGTATAGATCCAGAATTTCCATGTAATCTGTTTTTAAATATATGTGAATTTTACAAGTCTATGAAAATTGATGGCGGGTGATTCTGGTGCCCGGAGTGCCTAGAATGAATTTCTGAACTTTTTTTCTGGTATGTTTAGTAAACGTGCGAGCGAGTTTTTTTAACCTTAAACACAGTGCTCAGAATTGAAATATGATGACACCGTTGAACTCACAGCAACGATATTTTCTTAAAGAGACTTTCACTTCAATGACAGTTGGTTGAGGGTGAATGTCAGTTTTGTGCATTTCATGAAATAATTAATTAAACTAAAAATTTCTAACATTTTTATTTTAGAATCCCCCTTAACATGTGTTAGAGTGGTGGGGACCACCCGAGTCTAATCCACCCATGTGAATGTTAAGATGTGAGGACCACCTAAACTCACCCCCATTTTGAATTTAGAAGTGGGGACCACCTGAACCCCTTTAATGAGAGAAAACCTCTCAACTCCTCCAACTTTAATAAGTTGGATATACCACATTTTGGGTGGAATTGGGAGGAAAGGGTTGCAAGAGGAGAGATTCTGGAGTATTATTCTCTCCAAAGAAGAACATGTTCTCCAGTGAAGAACGTGCTCCCCAACAAAGAATGCTCTCCCCAATGAGGAACGTCTTCAATGAACGAACCGATGATTGAGGAAACGCTGACGTCACCGATGTCCGTCAATCCCTCCTCACCGAAGTCATCAAAACTATGAGGTAGTGGTTTTATTATGTGTGATTATTGTTTCCCATGTTATTCCCTTCTAAACAAAGATCTCAGATCAACTCTCTAACTACTTGATTCGTAGATTAGTTCTTTTTGCAGGTTTGGGAATAATCATTGCTAGAGGTAGAAGGGTTTGATGTTCTTCATTCACGTTTTTTTAACCGCTTGTTACCGCTCTAACATGGGGGGTGTGGGCCATACAAACATGGCCTTACCCTTCCATCATTCTTCATAAATGGTGTGTTCTTCACAATGGAAGAACGCAGCTTTGTGACATGACTACGAATGAAGAGAGGCCGGTCAAACCGACCACCAATGAAGGCGCGACATGCCACCTCACCGCGCGGAAAGGACGGTTGTCCATCCGTCCAGTTGTGGCAGACCACCGAACCGCAGCCTACCTTCTATAGTGGATTCTGGGGGCCCCGCGGCCTTAGCCACCCTGTGCCCTCCGCCGCCCTACGGCCTCTGCCGCCCCGCCGCCTCCGCCGCCCCGCCGCCTCCGCTGCCTCGTGGCCTCCGCCGCCCCGTAGCATCCATAGCGCCATGCGGCCTCTGCTTCCCTCGCGGCCTCCACCTCCCAGCGGCCTCCCCGGCCTCCACGCCACCTTGCGGCCCTCACGGCCTGCCGAGCTACCCATAGTGGTACTGGCCGGACCCAGCGTTCCGGGACGGACCTAGTGGAATGGGTCAATTTGAACAGGATCAGGTCGGCCTAGGCCGATTCAGACTGAGTCGGACCAGACCCGGGCCAGCTATGATCAAATTTTGCTCTTTGGCCATAACATTGGCATTGGGAATCCGTTTGACGAACCATAAGCGGTGTCGGAAACCTTGGAGTAAGACGGTCCCTTTGGTATACCCATTTTAGATTTGGATAATGTTGGGGTATGGTCCGGTTGGATCGAGCACAAATCCAACTGGGCCATCAGAACTAAACGGCTAATAACATAGAGATCGGGCGTCTGATTGACACACCGTCTATTGCGTTGAGAGCCCCATGACGTGGCAGTTCTTTGGGATACTTCTTCTTGGGACTTCATGGCATTTTGAGTATCTAATAGGGGATTGAAGAGAGGACCCTCCTAGAGATGATAAAACATAGTGCGTGAATCCATTAGCTGGCTTTGACAATGTACTAGGATCCTGTGTGGTTCTGATGACATACTGACAATTTACTAGGATCTTATGTGGGTCTGATGATGTATTGATGATGTACTAGAATCCTCTATGGGTATGACGACAAACTGACTATGTACTAGGATCCTATGTGGGTCCGACGACATACTGACGATTTGCTAGGATCCTATGTGGGTTTGACGACGTACTGATGATTTACTAGGGTCCTGTGTGGGTTTGAAGATGTAATGACTACATACTAGGATCATGTGTGGGTATGATGATGTACTGACGATGTTATGGGATCCTGTGTGGGTCTGATGATGTACTAGGATCCTGTGTGGGTCCGATGAGGTACTAGGATCTTGTGTGGGTCTGACAATGTACTAAGATCCTCTGTGGGTCGGATGATGATTTAGGATCCTCTGTGGTTTTGTCTATTAATATAGTAAGATGAATATGTAGTTACATATATTCATATCAACTATTGTACATATGATATACCTTGTGTGAGCTGATTCTGTACCTGTGTGGTACTTTCCTTTGTGGTAATACCTTGGTGGTATTCTTCTGTGTGGCGTACATGTGTGGTACATACCTTCGTGGCAATCTTTATTTTGATTAAAAGTTGATCTTTGGGCTAATGAGTTGGGCCTTGTGGTTCTTCATGATTGAGATGTGTTTATTTGATAAATTAGGTATATGTATGGGCATACAACTAAGTAGGTTTTTTAGTTTTTTTCTTGATTTGTGGTTTATCTTTTGTGGATTTGGTGAGACCTTGAGGGTCTCGGGGTCCCTACTGAGTATCGTTATACTCACCCCTGCCCGGGCTATGCCCGCACCTCATTGTGTTTGGTGCAGATGACCGATATTGTTGACTGAGGACGAGAGTACCAGGACTGGAGGTAGCTCGGAGGTGGACCTTAGACATGTATTACCATCGAGGCGACCATTTGAGAGTTGTACCTACCCTTCAGGTAGGATCCTTTGTGGGTGATCACAAGAGTTATTCCAGATTACTTGTACATTCAGTTTCGTGTACTTTTCAGTTGGACTTGTAGTATGTCCCCTTTTACTTACTGTACTCACTCTGTTTACTATTAATCTTACTTGAGTTCGTATCTTTCTTTGTGCTTGGTTGCGTGTGTTTTCAAGTTATAAAAGCAATACCTTCCCAGTTTTAGTGAATACGCCTTTCGTGCTAGTCTCCAGCCCCTAGCCTATGGAAGGCAGGCTTGGGTTAGTCACGGCACTGACCCTGAGGGACGGGTTGTGACAATTTATATACTCAAATGTGACACCTGGATGATTTCTTTCATTTGTCCTAAAAATGTGGTTAAGGCCCAACGATAAGAAAAAAACCCACCCCACATAAGAGATTATATAGCTTATATAACCATGAGTAAGATCTCACCATATACGAATACTCTACAATAAAAATAATGTGGAGAATCTCAAGAATATATTTCATCATTTTTTGAACATAAATTGTCCACGAAGTTGGTTTGAGTAAGAATCCTATTGATATGGATCTATCATAAAATTTTCATAGAAATTTATCCACACAGCTCCTTCCAAAAATAAAACATGATTACTAGAATTGCATTCCCCAAAACCTTGATGGTCTACCTAGAAGAGAAAATTACTTATGGATGGAACATATTTTTCTTAGATGACTAGGTAATAAAACCCCATTAATAACATATCCAAACCCATGATGTATAAAGAACATTGTGGTTAGAAAATACCATCATGGTTACCCCATAAAGATAAACGATCTCGTGCATGTACTTTTACCAAAAAAATATCCACTGATCTCTACCCTTGAATATAAATGAAGTGTGTAAACATCATATATCACTTAAAAATCAACAATATAGAATAATAAAATCTCATATCATGTGGTATCCTCATCACTAAATTTTTGGATTGTATAACCCACTGTCATTCAGAGAACTAAAGAGGATGATTCAAACCAGCTAGATCCCAATGTTTGGCCTCACACACTAAAAGGTGAAGCGTTCAGGAATAGACATGAAAAAAAGATGGATAATTCGATCTATCTAAAACCACTACGGAATTCCCTAGTGAATAATTTCCACTCCATGATGTTCAACCAAAGAGTAGGTACATAACTCACTCAACACATCCTTATGATATGTAATCCAAACCACCCTTCAAGCATATAAAAGGATAAAAGTATCATTCCTTAAATAAATTTATCTATTGTATCAAAAAAAATATTTGATCATGAAAAAACACACACCCATCATCTTCCAACGTAGCATCTATCATGCACTAATGAAGTAGTGTAGTCACTACAATCGACCATAGAAAATATACACCCATGTTGTCCTCTAGTTTTATCTCCATTAATCCCAAAAATGCACATAAATCATTTAAATATGATAGAATAAGATTTATTATTAAATGAATATATAAAAAATATTCCCTTACACATATTATATAATATCTTGATATAATAGTCATAGAGGAACTCCTACCAATTACACTATCTAAGGATAAGTTATCTCTGTGTAGAGATGTCCCTGAAACTACAATGGTATTAAAAAAATTTATAATTATCCACTATAAGATAAAACATCTACATATATAACCTTAATAAAATCACTTTCTAAACTGAGCCGATCATATAATAATATTGACGTGTTCTTAATTAACTCAACCAAAAATAAAAAACTACCAACCTCAGCATCAAAACCAATTTGAACCCAAATATGAAGGCATCAAAAAACAACACAAAACCAACTACATCCTATGATAGTAAAATATTGGAGAAATAATCATGATCTACCTCAATACCTCGATGGATATGTCATTTCATAAGAAAATAAAATTACTTCCCATTTGAAGATAATGTAGTTAATGGGTCTTTTATCCTAGAAAACACAATAAAAACCTCCAAATGTACCCTAATAAACGATGTATACTCAACACCTGCTCTATAAAACTAGTTGGTTTAACAGAATCAATATATCAACATTTTTTATGACTATTTATACACCATGATAAGAGTTCACATTCACTAAAAATATTTTTAAATCTAAAACAAACACTTAATTAACCTTATGTATATGTGGTTATTTCAGAGTAAGTATAGGAATAACCACAAATTTCATGCATGATCCTCTTTTATTGTAGAGAAAACCCAAATGATATAGATAAAAAAACCATTAACTAATTATAATATGGTCGTTAGATCCAATTAAAATGTTAAACATGAATTATAGGGTCATTTGTTCATCCCAAGGGATTCAATTGTTACTTGTAATGCATATAATGACATTTGGATGTTGGATTCATAATATTATCCACATAAACCATAAAAAGTTTATAGTTAGACCTACGAACAAACTTTGAGAACCATATCAAACCTTAAAATGCATTCGAGATGGAATAAATCCTCTAGAAAAAGGGAAAAAAAATTTGACCATCATCTAATTCATGAAATGAAAAAAACACACAAAGCTTTAATATTTCTTATGCCTTTCCTAGAAAAACTATTGAGAGGCTATGGGAAAATATTAGCACTAAAATAACTTAACTTATATTTTCTACTACTACTAGGATCATAATATCCAACTAATATGTAGTCATACATATCCTCTAGAACATACTGGAAAATGTCACAGGGTCTCATTTCCACTATAGAAATATCCCAAGAGACGATATCTTTTCAAAGAGTCAAGTCACATTGTTAGAAGAAATATGGGACCTTGAAAACATCCTCTGTTGTAGTCTATAGACACAAGGGTCAAGCAAAAGGCACCACTTGAATCTATAGGCCTCAACTAAAAGATTACTTAAAAAGGACTAAATCTTGCTTCTGTATAATGAAACTATGGCTAATATTAAGAAGTCACATATCGTAACACATATCACTCTGGTGCCTCCAAAACATTATCTTACAAAACCTAGAGCTATAATTTTAATTTATTTATTGTTTCTATCAATTTTGGTTTGTACTAACATCATAGAAGAAAAAAACCAAAATCGTATAGAAAAATGAACTCATCGTCCAGACCTCAACACTATCTTATTCGAGTATCACAAACTCAGTAGAATAGATTAATATTTCATAAAAATGGGCCACATATTTGTGGGTGTGGCATCCATATTTCTTTAATTCTTGAATCCACATCACACAACATCCATATTTTAGGACCACTATCTCACTACCATGGGTCCTACATAAGGTGGAAAAACCATTCAATCACCTCTAGATAAATAACAGTTACCTACATGGCCATTAGAAGGTACTACTCTCCAAATTTATGCTCATATATATTTCAATTTAATGTCACCTTCTCACGGATTTAGATCAACAAATCGAAATAGTTTATTTCTACTCCATGAAGATGATTGGTTGTAAGTGCAACCACATGATTGATTAGGGTATCAACAAACTAGAAAACATGGGCCACTACCTTATAAAAATTTTCCAATACGTAAGTGTTTAGATCTTTGTGAAACTGGAGTAGTCATTATCTCTGGAAAGTTTTTAATGTGCCATTCCTACACATCCCACAATACACACGAACTAGATATATTGGCTACCTAGTATTCAATTGATCATTCACATGAAGCACATGAGGTGGAAAAATATGATGTTAAATATGTGGAAACACTATTTTTTCCCATATAGAGGGAAAATAAAAAATATTCCCAAAAAAATCCCTCATCAATAAATTAGTCATAATAATGACACTATAATTGAATCATTTGTTGGCTTCCATTATAGAGACATTGGATAATATCAATATGTACAATGATGAAAGATAATCTTTGGGGGTTTGGCTAAAAATGGAAATAGATGTCAATAAACCCAATCTAATATAACATGCATTCCATTGGTCTCCAATGAATTGGTTCATCAACATGAAATTTCAAATTGTAGGTAGTCATAGTATTGGAAAATTGATACATCATCCACCATAACTCCAATGTCTTCCCTATCACAAGGGATTCACTCAATACACTATGTATTCATTTCCCTATGTTCCTAAACAAAACCTCAAAATATTACAACCTGAAACACTGAAAAGGGGGAAGGAACTCCTTTCATACCACTATTTCAGGGACCAACCACATGGACCCCTTATGTTCTAGTGGCATACTAAGGGTGAAAACCCACAACCACCACCAAAAGACTTGGTGTAGACGATGGTCACTAAATAGGAATATCACTAAAATAGAAGGCTATATAATAAGTACTGAAACACAAAGAGAACTAATTCAATGAAATATTGTATATATATAAATAGAAAAATATATTGTTTAACACATGCATGTAACAAACTCTAGGAAAATAAAACGAGGTATATATGTGTAGTCAATGTCCATAAATGTAAAAATACTTTCTAAACCAAAAATAATGTTGCAAAACCAATGATGAAAAAAAAAATTAAAAATACATTTGTGGAGAGCCCAACTCTTGATCCTAGATTTATACCATAGAAAATGGTATGTTCCACCATGTATTTCTGGGCTCCATTAATTCCAAGTCCCCCATATTCAATGCTGATGTGACTATCATCTGTATATAATGAAACTTGTATAGACAAAGGCCATGTAGGATAGATTATATACATAATTATTATGTATCATAAAAAACCACGAATGAGAATAAATAGTAAAAAAATATTCATCTTAAAACATAATTCTAGAGGGTTACATAACCAAATCATCAGATGTTCTTAAAAGAACCCCTAGCGAGAGAGAAAGGGGCTCTTTATCTCCCTAATCTTCTAAGAGTGGAGATTTAGTATATAGATCTAAAGAAACCATCATAAGAACCAAATGTATTTTAAATCCTAAAATGGAATAGATCTTAGGGTACCGATCCTTGATACTATGTATCATAGTTAAGGAATAAATATCTCTCACTCATTCATCTCTCACAACATCTCAATAATATAGAGGCCCCTCACTTCACAACTGTGTTGCATAACCTATGGAGTACTACTCTAATGGTGGACCTTCCCACTTCCAAAGATCAATGAAGGGGACTCAAATCCATAGAAATTATACCTAAAGTCTCTATAATTTGTGGGAGAACCATCTTAGTTAATGTTTCAATGATCATATAACAATTGATATGGGGGGGGTAAATCTACTGTTCACTTTTTATAAGATTCAAAACGTTAAGAAACATCACCCATAAAACCTATCAAGACATCATTCATAATGAACCATTAAAGAATAATTATTCTTGAAATAATATTAAATCAATTAAGGCACACACGATTTACAAGGATCATCCTCAATGTGAAAACCTACATCCTTTCCATAGCCACTACCATGGGTCTATGGAAATCCACTATAATGAACTAGTCAATACAACTTGTGTCAACCCCCATTAGACACATTCAACCTCATGAGAGTAAATATTATATTAAATCCCTTTAGTTTATAATGTTTTCTTAGAGAAAAATTTAATGAAACACATGAATAAAAACTTTTTGGAATCTTCTCTATAAATGCTCTGTATGAATCCTCAATACTATTTGTCTAAGTCCAGTCTTTTCTATATGGTAAGGATGGTTCTAATTGTTTGTTTCCTTAAACACTAAAAAAATCTTCTTCAAACATGTGGTAACCTTTTACATTCAATTATATCATTCTCTACCATTTCCAAATGTGTGAATGTTTTAAATGAGAAATTGATCTGAACACATATTTATAGGAAACTCAGAAAAGAATGGTAGGAAACATGAAAATCTATCCCACTTCCTCAAATCTCAAAACACCAAAAATATCTCACATTTAATCATCAATATTACACTTATTTAAACCATCTTAAATATCACTGATACTTACACATTGTTGAAATTATGGTATGATAATGATAATTATTGATTGATATTTTTCCAGAAAGATGATCTGAAATTTAGTTCATATTTTATCAGAAAAATAACAAGAAATGTGGTTTAGTTTTTCTCAAAAACATGCTCAGAAAAGTGGTTCAATTTTATTAAAAAACACACTTATAAAATGTTCTCATTTCTCTTAGAAACATGCTCAGAAAAGTGGTACAATTTTCTCAAAAACATGCTTAGAAAAAATGGTTCTGTTTGTATCAGAAACATGCTAAATAAATTAGCTCAATTAATCTCAAAAACATGATCAGAAAGGTTCTTGTATTTTATCATAGACATACTCAGAAATGTGGTTTAGATTTCCCAGAATCATCCTCAGAAAACTAGTTATGTTTTCTCTAGAAAACTAGATTCGATATGTTCAGAAAACATGTTTTGATTTTCTATTTATTCTAGTTATTATTTTCTCATAAACCAGCTTCTGATTGATCATAATTATGGTTCCAATTGTTCAAAATTGAGGTTTTGATTTCCTAAAAATGTTTTTTTCGATTTGTGCATATTTGAGTTTCCAAATTGTGAAAAAAGTAGGTTCTGATTGGTGTAGAATTTAGGATCCGATTTGTTCTGAATTCAGGTTCCACTTTGTGCGGAATTCATGTTTGGATTTTTATTATAAATATAGATCCTATTTTTTCCTAATTCTTGATATGATTTTCACACAATTATTCTCAAATTTCAGGATCTGAATTTTCAATAATGTTTCTCATTTATATAGATCCAATTTTTCTTAGAATGTTTCTCAAAATTCTATATCTGATTATCAGAATATTTCTCAAAATTCTGAATCCTGTTTTTTAAAGTATGTTGCTCAAAATTCTAGATCTAATTTTTCTAAGAATGTTACTCAATGGACGTATTCTAACCTTTTAACCATTTCTTCCATAACTTTTTTCAAGAAACATTTCATGATTTTTGAGAACATAAAGATCAGTAATGCATCACATGATTTTTTTAAAGGGTTTGATAAACTTGTTAACATCTGACTATTCAACAATATCCTTTTTTATGATTCTTATACAATAAAAAGTACATCAATGACATCTTTAAATCTCAGAAACATCATTCAAGCTCAAAAAAATAAGTTCTTTCTCAGCAACATCCTTCATGACCATCAACCACTTTTAATATCAATAACTTCCTTAAACTCAACAACTTCATTATTTCATAGCAAAAAATACAAACATCTATCAACCACCATTCTCATATTCCTGTATATCAAAAAATTATTCGACTAAAGGACTGTTTTCAAAAAATAAAAAAAAATTGTTTAAACAAAACATCACAAAGCTTCTTCAGTCTCCCCCTTTGTATTTTTTGAAAACTTTTGTTAACTACTTTCCCAACTCTCAGAATTTATCCACAACTCATATTTTTGAAATTTATGAAAAAAATATATTTTTCAAAAGAGAGTGTCCTAACACCACACTATTGAATAATGTAAGGTTTTTGATTTATTTCTATAACTCTATGGAAAGAAAATTGTATGGTCATGTAATGATAAACTCCCAATTACTCAAACAACCCTTTACTTTTGGCATTCCCTTTCTCACTTTTCTTTTTGTCTCTAATTTTTATTTTTCTCTCCACCATTACATGACATCTAAAGAATTAGATTCACATAACAAATCTAAGTAAAAACTTCTTACCAAGTAAAATGTATTTCTTACTCTCCCCCTTTCTCAACATAATCCAACGAATAGTGGGGGTAATTCATTATGAGTATTAGGAAGACATGGGAGGATTTTGAACATGGAGATGAAACCTAAATTCTAAAAACCTTTCCTTTTAAATTTCTTTTATAAATACATCATCAATTTTATAATGTGTTGATGTGTATTCCAGAAAAAACATCATCAAAAAAACATTCTCTTTTATGATATAAAATTTTATATCAATGTGTTTGACTCATGATTATTGGACAAGATTCTGTGAAAGATCAATTGCACTCTGATTATCCCAATGTATCTTCATATGTTTAGAAACTTTTATTTTCAAATATTCCTGCCAAAATTTCAACCACATCATAAACAATATCAGGCCATGAAGCTAAAAGGTAAAGAAGACTTCCTATCAAATTTTGAAAATATTTATAATTCACACAAATTACATATTCATCATTGTTCAACATTATGGTCACTAAAATGATATTTTAATCCTGTTTTTATTATCCCATTCCAAACTTCTTTAACAATTCCTTGGCATATTTTTTCAGATAAAAAAATGAATCATTTTTTGTTGAACATGTAAGACATGGAAGAACGTTAATTCTACAATCATTGACATTTCAAATTTCTTGATCATCTCATCTACAAACTCTTCAAAAACCATCTGTTCATCCGTAGAAAAAATTATATCATGCACATAAACAGTTACAATTAAAGATCCAGTGTCAAATAATTTCAGAGAAAACATTATATTAACTTTTCATTTAGAAAAGTTCATCTTTATCAATAAATTTTCAAGTATAGAATACCAAGAATGTGGAGATTCTTTCTACACATAAAATGATTTCTTCAATTTAAAAATTTTGGTTTCATACTCATAAAGGATAAACCCACATGTTTGACAAATGTAAACATTTTCCTCAATATCACCATTTAAGAAAGTCGTCTTTACATCCATCTGATAAACATTGTAATTACGTAGGGAAGCTACATGAAGAAACATTTGAATAGCTTCTTTCCTTCAAACTAGGTCAAATAATTCATCAAAATCCACACATTCCTCTTGTGCATATCCATTTAAATCAATACATTATTTTTTCATGAAAAATATACAGGCTCGTTCAATTTATTTCTATAAAACTACTTGGTTCTAATAACATTTTTATATGTTGGACATGGAATAGGTTCACATGTTTCATTCTTCCCAATCTGATCCGAATATTCATTCCTAATATCCACCCAATATTTATATTGAATAGCCTCTAAAACTGAATATCGTTCAGCTTTTGAGATAAATGATGTCTGATATTCTATTCTCAAATTCCTTATTGTTAGAACTAGATCCTTTTGATTACCAAAAATGTTATCATATTCGACCTGCTTTTATAAGGTAGTAAATTTCTTAGTTTCTTCCCCAATATGACTTTCTTCCCAACATGAGTCATCTAATTCATGATGATGATGTTTTGGATAGCATTCACTATTGTTGGGTTTCTCTAATGTTTCATCCTCAACCTTCTGAACTACATTTTTTATAGAACATTAATTTTCAATTACCTTTACAACATATGGGTCCACAAAAATTTGTAAAAGTTATTTCCTTCATTTCTATGTTCTCCCATTTGGTGAATAACCAATAAAACATCCTTCATCGGCTTTCTCGTCAAAATTTTCCAAATCTATATTTTTTACATTAAGCTGACATGGACCTCCGAAGACTTTGAATTATTTCAATGATGTTTTTTTGTTATACCACATTTTATAAGAGTAATGTTAGTTTTTAGTCTCAACAAGAAACTATTTTGAAAAAGTATAGCAATACTAATAGCTTCTCTCTAAAATAATTTTGAAACATTGTATTCTCATAACATACTTCTTCCTATTTTCACCAAGCTCCCATTATTCCTTTTTACTACTCTATTTTTACGTGGATTATAGGGAGAACTATACTGATGTGTGATACCATTCATTCTAAGATAGGATTCAAAATAATTATTTTTAAATTCAGTAACATTATCTATTCATATCTTCTTTATGGAATCCCAAAATTAATTCACAACATATTTTATGAAGAAGTTGGACAATTTAATAGCCTATGAATTGTGATTCAAGGACATGATGTTTGTCATCTATGTAAAATAACCAATAAAATTGATAAATCCTAAATCCCTTTTTTTGATTAATGAATCATCGACCCACACAGATCGGAATGAATAAGACCATGTGGTTTTTTAAAATTAATCTCAACGGTTTTATGAATTTATTTTAGTCATCTTTCCTTTCTAGAAAGTATTAAAAAACTCATTATCTCTTCTTTTCAATTCGGGGAAATTCAAAACAACATCAACATTAGAAAGCTTATTCATGTTCTTTTTCACAAGGTGGAAATTTCTTCGGTTCCACAAGTTGTTTTCATCATCATCACTCAAATAGAAAGAGATATTGGATTATTCAATTTGAGATAGATTCCCACTGTTTCTTTTTCCTTTTGTAATGACTTTTCCATTTTTCACACTATTTATTATAGAAAAATCATTTCTGATGATTAATTATTTTTCATCATCACAATGTTAACTTGTACTATGTATGATATATTTTATCTCATTAATATGTTAGACTTACTTTGTTTTTAGTTTCTCTAATTCAATCTCTCTAATTATTATTCCATTAATTATTAAGAAACTATCATTACCAAAAGTAACTGCTCCTCCATCATGATTTTAAATGTGTTCCAAGATTTTTATATCACATTCCCTAAGTGAAGAAAAATCACAATCAATAATCTATGGTTTTTTCCTCTTTTTTTATTTCAAAGCTATCTCAACAACAAAAGCTCTCTCATCAACCTTCTTATTTTCATATTTTTTTTCTTTCTTATCATAAAAAACCTGTATTTTAAAAAGTTTCATTAATATTTTTGAATGATAACTAGAATTATCACATCTTTGAAAAACAAATTATAGAAAATCAAATTTATTATTTTTCGGAATATTTCTAACATTTTGATAATTCACCTTTTCATATTTCTGTGAGTGAGGAAAGTTTCTCATTATTCTTTCACTATTTCATCCAGTTTTCACAAAACATCTTTTGGTTAGAGATAAATTGTTTCAATAGTTATAATATTTATGCCCACATATTTCATAAAACCAACAATATCCCTCAAATCATGATTTTATATTAAATAATGCTCTTTCTCTATAGAAACTTTTTTTATGTTGGTAAATTATTTCATCCCTAACATTATTAGGATATGGATAATATTTTTCTTTATATTAGGATTAAACAATGGTAGATTTTATAGGTTCTTCACAACCTTTTTCAAACCATTCTTTCCCTACACATCATCTAGAACCTGAAATGATAGATAAACTAGATGAAACATTATTTTTGGTAAGAGAATATTTCACTTGATTACCATAATGAGGATTCACAGTAATTATAGAGGTCTCAAAATTTATATCTATATCTTTTTGGAGGTTCCCATTCATCTTCCTCAGGGTATTTTCAGGATCAAGAAGTATTAATGGAATGATGTTAACTTCCTCATCCTTATATACCAACTTCATTCTAGGATCTTCAATCACCAATCATTATTTATAATTTCTATGTTTCTAACATAGAATCTCATGAATTAATTCATCTTAATTTTTAATGACATATTTTGTTCCATCAGAAACTTCTTATTTATAATTCTTCATTACTCTAATTAATTTATTGAGATATTTTTTTCTCAACACATGAAAATTTTCAGTTATGGGCTGATACTCTCTATAATATTATTCCCCACCTTCTTCACCTTAGATCAGTCTTTTATTTTCTCAATTTTTCTAATGAAGGATGTAAATTTTTGTGCACTTTCAACTTTAGAATAATCATTTTCATTTGAGTCTGATTCAACCATCCTGCACAACATGATTCTTTTATTTCCAGAGGACTTATTCTTGTATTTTTTGGAAGACTTATCTTTTTTATCATTTTTGTTCCAATTATTCCATCTGGTTTTTTCATTCAAATCATCTCAATATTCCACATCTTTCTTTTTCGGGAAATTCATTGAAATTACATAGTTCCAATACCCTTGAAACATTTGAGAGGTAGTTTTCCTATATACTTTATTCTTCCTCTTCGATTATTATTTTATATAAGAGACATGATTTTTTCATTTATCTCATCGTATTTTTTTCATTTATCTCAACATCTTTTTTCATTGGATTAATGAGAATTTGATTGAAAAGGGTTGGATTCATCAACATCATGTATTTTAATATTCTTCATGGACTCTAAATCCATTTGATCTTTCATTTTTTTCATAAATAATGGATCTTAACACATTTCATAAGCACTCAAGATGTTATAAAAATCATCCTGAGTTTTTTTTTGATAAAAGAAGGATTCAATAATGTTGAAGATCAGCAGACGTACAAATGTAAAGCCATGAGGTGAAGTGGTCCAGCCAGAGCTGGTTTCCATCAAAGGGGCCAGAGGCTTCCAGCTGATGGGCAGCATTGTTACCTTCCCTTTTGGTAAAGGAGAAGGTGCAGCTTGAAAACCCTTGATGCAGAGAGAGTATTATCTTGATGAGGGAGCCAAATAACTGGAGTTTTCCATCTTTATGGTTGATATCATTGATTATGATGAGGAAGTTAGATTCAAGGTTGATTTTATCCTATCCACAATCTTTAGCGAGCATCATACCGGCAAGGATTGTTGTAGCCTCGGCTACCACAGGCTCCCAAAATGCATGGTGTGATTCATGTATGGCTACAATGATTTGAACCTGATGATTCTGGGCCAGATGGCCGAGGGAAATAGGTCCATTAATGGGGAGAGACGCATTCACATTAATCTTCAGAAAACCTTCCATTGTCAGGCACCATTGGGAGGAAAAGGAAGGGGTTACAAAGGGATTTTTTCCATTGTGATGTTGAAAGACCTTAGTCCATGACGTGGCCCGATCAGTCTAGAATTCGGGTGGTTTGTGGATGTGGTTGAAAACAACATCGTTGTGACAGTCCCAGATGATCCAGGCCAGGGTATAATGTGAGCTCACATTAGTCTATGAGAAAGAGGACCACCATCACGTCAAGATAGAGGGGAGGTCAAAGTCTATGTCCATTAAAGAATATTAATCAGAGTCCCATTTATTACAAATTTCCTTAGCCCCTGGGAAATGAATGATGGCGTCAATGGGGGATTTTGGGATGTTTGGGAAGAAGAGGGAAACATTCATCACTGGAAATATGTTGAACGACCAGAAGGCTCATTATAGGGAGGGTTCCCCTGAATACCTGGCACCAGAAGTGGTGTATCTTATTGGGGATGTTATGTTTCCAAAGTGATTTCCATGGCCCCCCTTTCCGATCAGATGATTGAGCACCAATGGCGATCTGGTATCCGTATTTCACCGTGTATTCACTCGAAAGGTCCTTGGTCCAAAAGAGATGGTTGGGGCCCGCGTCTGGGACCTAGGGGTACTCAGGATAATTCTTTTGTCATGTTCGTTTAACCAAGCGTTGATCTTTTCCAAACACCACCCCGATCCCTAATCAGAAAAGAGGCATCTAACAGTGGAATCCTTATAACCTAGTTGGGCAGGGGAGGATGCCCATAAACCATCCTTATCAATCAGCCAGGGATCGGTCCAAATATTAACAGTTGAGGCATTCCCAATCCTCCAACCTAGCACTTTTTTCATGAGACATCAGGCACACCAAATGCTTCTCCAGAGGAATCTAGGACGGGGGTCCAAGGGAGGATTCGTGGAATTCCTTGTGGGGAAAGTATTTATCTCATAGAACCCGCACACAGAGATAAGATGGATGGTTAATAAGGCACCAACCTTGCTTCACCATAAGTGCATCATTGAAGTAAAGGAGGTTCTGGAATCCCAATCCTCCCTCAGATTTGGGAGAGCATAGTTTCTCCTAGGAAATATTGTGGGTTTGATTCCTTCCATTATGCTTTCCCCACCAAAAGATAGTTGTGCGTGCGTGAATCTGGTTGACCACAGCAGACGGGAGCTTAAACCGGGACATAAAATAGCTAGGGATGGACTGGAGGTCGGCTTTAATGAGGGTCTTCTTGCCGGCTTTGGAAATTATTTTATTGGTCCATCCTTGAATTTTTTTTCTCAATCCTATCCATAAAAGATGCAAAGACTTATTTTTTAGAGTGGCCAACCACCGAGGGTATCCTGAGATACTTCTCGTGTTTCTCAACCACATGGATGCTTGCAGTTGCAGAGAGTTTTTCTTTCATGGATGGAGGAAACCCTGCATTGAAAGGGGTTTCCAATTTTCCATGGATGATTGACTGTCCATATTCCCTTTCATACTAACGGATCACATAACTGATCATCCAACATTCATTATTGGTTGCTCTGTAGAAAAGAAGACAGTCTTCGACAAAGAAAAGGTGTGAAACCGGTGGGCTTACACAACACACCCTTGCCCCAAGGATAGTATTAGAGGATTTCGCACTGGAATTGAGGTTATAAAAAACATCAGCCACCAAGATAAAGAGAATAGGGGAGAGAGGATCTCCCTGGCGAAGGCCTCGGGTTAGGGAGAAGCCTCAGGTGAGCTCCCCATTGACTTTGATTTGGAAGGAGACGGACATGACACATTGCATGATCATATTTTTTCATTTTGGACAGAAGCCCACTTTTAGCATCACGACTCTGAGGAAATTTCATTCCACTTTATCGTAGGCCTTGGTCATATCAAGTTTCCAGGCCATGGTTCCTCTTTTCGCGGTGAAGTGTGTTTTCATAGAATGGAACACTTCATGGGCCACAATTGCATTATTCGTGATCAGTCTCTTATCCACAAAGGCTCTTTGGTCTTCCGAAATGATTCCAGGTGACCAAATTCATAGATGATTAACTAAGATCGTTGAAAAGATCTTGTAGGAGAAATGGCAGAGGCTGATAGGTCTAAAATCTGAGACCGCGAGAGGTTTCTTAATTTTCGGAATGAGGATGAAGATGGTTTCATTGATGTCAGAAATGCTTGTTTTCCCAGCCCAGATATTCTTCATCAGATTACCGATTCTGGGACCAATAATGTTCCAGTATTTTTTAAAGAAAAGGGCGTGGAAGAAGTCTGGGCCCGGGGCCTTAGTAGGATGAATATTCTTCAGAGCCAGACATATCTCATCATCCGTCACATCTTTGGAAAGCTCCCGATTGATCTCATCGGTGATCACAGGTCTGATACAGTCCTCCACATTAGATGAAATGTAGGGAGTTCCTGCAGTGAAGAGGTTCTGATAGAAAAAAATAAAGGCTTCTTGGATTACCTCAGTGTCAGAGAATGTTCTACCATCAGGTTGCACGATGCAAGGAATAAAGTTTTTCTGGTGCCGATCTGATTCTTTCTGGTGAAAATACCAGGTATTGGCGTCCCATTCTATAATGTGTGTGTCCCGCGCTCTCATAGCCTAGAATATTTCCTTGATGCGCAGGGAGACATCCATATCTCATTGAGTGGCACCGATCATAGAGATATTGAAAATGGATGGGCGTTCATTGAGAAGGTAATTCAATTTTCTTTAAAGGAAATCACAATGCCTATCAGGATGGCGGAACTTCTTATTGCTCCAATCTCTCAGATCGGATGCGACCTGCTGGAGGTTGGATCTCACACCTACATGAATACTCTTCTAGCTTGATCTGATAACATCATCAAATTCATGATCTTTTGACAAGAAGACTTCAAATATGAAGGGTAATTCTCCATGAGTTCATTCAATGATAATTGGGTAGTGGTCCGAACAGTGGAGTGTCAGGTGGTCAATGTGAAAAATGTTGAAGAGAGTTTTCCAATCATAAGAGCCTAGAAATCATTTTATCCACTCAGTGATGTGGGTGCCATCCGTATTACCCTAGAACCATGTGAACGGATTACCCACGTATCCCAGATCGACCAGGTCCTCCCTAGAGACTGTGTCCTTAAAATTTGACATAAACACCGAGGGTTGGACAGCACTGCCTCTTTTTTCCTTATGAAACATAATCTCTTTGAAGTCCCCTCCGAAGAGGAGAGGGCTCGGAATCTCATGATGAAGATGGAAGAGAATATCCCATGATTTCCACTTCTCATTATGGAATGACCAACCATAGAATCCCACAAAAGTCCATGGCGGGGTGTGGTCCACTTGGATTCTTGCAGCCACATGGTTCTAGGAGAAGGACACAATCTTGACATCGACAGAATCCTTCCATAGGAGAAATATTCCCCTGGAATTTCTTTGTTGGGAGACCGGGAGTTAGCCTTGGAAGCCACATTTTAGAGAAATGTTAGTGGTGTCCTTGTTTTCCAGTATGGTTTCGGACAGGAAAACCATATTGGGGCGACATTGGGTGCAATTGAGCTGGAGCATGTGAACCGTTTGTGGGTTTCCAAGCCCACAACAGTTCCATCATAAGACAATAATTGCTCTAGGTGGGGCTGGGACTTACCGCCTCGGCCTTTGAATCCTTCGGGCTTATATTTACACCCGTCATTTTCCATCTTTTTGGGGCATTCCCCACTAACTGACATGTTTCGACTCGTTGTTTCAGTTCCCTAGGTTTTGGGTTTTCCGGTTTACCATCTCATTCCTTCCATTGCTCCCATTTCCACGTTCGATGGGTGGTTTGGCCTGGTGGTGGGGTTCCGTACATACCACAGTCACCTTGTGCAATGATACCTGACATGGTCATTTATGGATTAGCGTTGGGTTCTAGTGGTACAAAGTGTGTCTGTTTTGGCAACGATCGTTGTTCTGGTGGGTCTTTTGGTTTAGAAAAAGGCTCTGTAAATGTTGAGTCATTTTTCTTCAGGGGGTAGAAAACATGGCAGTTTTCCCTTGGGTGGCTTGATAATATTGAAGGAAAACTTGTGGTCCAAGCATGATGGATTTTACATTTTTAGTTTTTGTCTTCCTTGTGTGGGCCATCGTGAGACTATTGCGATCCTTTTGTTTTTTTTCTCTATAATAAAGGCATGTCTAGTCGTTTTGTCTTGGAGCCATGGGCCATATTGAAGGATGATATTACCTAATTCATTATCTTTATTTGAGAGACATTCTCATTCCATATGACCAAGACATCCACAAAAGAAGTAGAAGATTGGGAGTTTCTCCAAATCTAAAGATATCTAGGTGTTGGTGTCATCAATTTTCAAAAACATGCCGCTCATCAGAGGCTATAAAACGTCAATCCTAGCTTTAATCCGAACCACGGGTACCCATTGGATTGGGTCCAAGTAGTCCCACTCTAGGAAATGGCCAATGCAATCCCCAATTTTTCTCATGACCCGTTCCGTTCGGCCATGCAAAGGGATTCCTTTGATGAGTATCCAGATGGGTGACCGTGTGAGACTGATGTGTTGGATGTCGTCCCCCCCCCCTTTGAATTATTACTTGAGGAGGATTTGATTATCAAAGGACTACGGCCTACCTTTAAGGACTTTATCTTTATCTCTCTCATTGAAGAACTCAAAGACAATGCAATTGTTCCCTGCTTCCCAAATTGAAACTCCAGCTTCTAGTTTCCATAGATTTTGAAGGGTGTTTTTGAGGGGCCCTGGTTGACTGAGATATTTTCCACAAAATTTCTAATAACGAGTAGAGTCAAGTGTTTTACCAGTAGTGAATCTTTGTTCCTCTATGCCTCGATCGACACTTTCTCTTTGTCCGTCTAGGACATCCTCTGTCATTTGTTCACCAAATCTACATCCATGGATCTGTTCCTGAACAATAGATTTCACAAAAACACCACAATGGAAAACACCCAAGAAAAACCCACAAGACCTTGAACGGATTCCTCGTGGGATAGGATATAGCTCCTTGAAAGAATTATGAAGCTCTGCTCACCAAGGGAATCAAGCAGTGGTCAGGATGTCTCAGCTGGCCAGGTTTCACAACAATGCACGCCCACTCTCATGGGAATCCACAGCCAGGAATCACGGCCCAAACAAAACCACAGGTCTAGACCAAATACCCCGGTCCATGGCCCAGAAAATTAACGCCCCAACCCAAAAAAATTCCCCGACCCAAAAAAAATTCAAAAACAATAATTGTGCGGTCAAAGCCTTCATTTGCAACCAGCACTGCACGGTCAAAACCTCCAGACCGATGCCTCCTTCTGCGACCAGCATTGCGTGGTCAATGCCAACGTGAAGGGAAAACGCAGACCAACCTGTCGCGAAAATCATCACCCTGGTCTAGCCTGACGGTGAACCTCCACTGTGTGAAAACCTCCTTTAGGTATGTCCTATCGCGAAAACCTCCACTGTGCGGTTAAGGACTTCTTCTGTGACCAGCAATGTGCGGTCAAAGGCTTCTACTCTACTACCTCCTTCCATGAATCTCTCCACCAACATGAAGCACTCCACCATCGTGGTAGCTTCTTTGCGAAGGGACAAAGAGTTCTGGTCCGAAACGACACCAACTTTGTGTTCTTCTTTCGTGGCAGGGTGTTCGCACATCAAACCAAATCTCAGCTGAGTCTTCGTGACCTTTCTTCGCAGCTGATTCATCACTCATCTCTCTAGTGTGAAGCCAAAGGTCTTCGATTTCAGATCGAGGGCCTCCGCGAACTAGGGTTCCGTCACGCCGCCCACTGGTCGAAGGTTTAGCCTTTGTTCTTCTCTAAGTGGGTGTGACCAATCATGACTAGGGCCTTCAAGAACCAAGATTCCTCACGCTCCAGTGATCACCCTTATAAAACAACAGAAGCATTTCAACAGATCTTGGGTTCGGGATCTGGTTTCCACCAGTGCTTTCCATCTCCCATTGAAACAAAGGTATCGGGGTATGGTAACAAGCTCAGACACCGGGGTCGGGTTTGTGTCTTCGTCACCAAGGAGAAGCTGGCAAGGGTTGACAGAAGGGATCTTTGAGGATGAGAGAGCCTGCTTTCAAACCAAGGAATACAAACCCGCCTGAAAACTGAGGGTTTACAGGCTTTGCATCCATCACCGTGAGCAGATTGGGGAGGGGGGAAACTCGAACCCTAGGAATACCTAGGAGGAAAACACTCTCACACGGGAGAGACTCGATGTATTTCCTTCATCCTATGTTAAATCATCTTTATCTTCTAAGGCAGAAATTTTAGAATTGACCCTCTCTGAAATGTTTCTTATATATTTCTTCACAATCGTTGAATCTTCCAAAACGTCATTGAATCCTCTCATATTCCACAAAATTTCACTAACTCGGGTGAATTATTCATCAACCGTTTCATCATCTCTCATTCTGATGTCATTGTACTTACTAGGACAAATTTGTAGCTTGGAATCCTTGAATTTTGAATTTCCTTTGAAAACACTCTCTATCTTTTCCCACATGATTTTTGATGTTTTGAGATGAATCAACTTCTTATAAATATTTTATGATAAGAACCAGATAATGTCATTTCTATCCCTTCCAACAACTTTTATTTTTCTTTTATAAGAAAACGTTATAAGAGCATCCTTCTCAATAGGTGGAAAACTGATAATAGTTGCGTCAACAACTTCATGGACAAGATATATGGGATAAAGAATCATCATATTTTTTCATCAATAATAATAAATGAAATCTAATGTAGTAATTACTCTAATATTAACAGAATTGATATTATCCATGATAAAAATTAAATAAGGTAACCTCTCTATGACACCACTTGATGTTCCAAGAATCGAAAAACAACTGAGAAGGGGGGGGGGGTAGTTGGATCAGTTGTTCACTTTTTATAAGATTCATAACATTAGGAAACATAAGAACTAAAACCTATTAAGATTTATTTACCTATCAACCTTTAAAAAATACATATGCATGAAATAATAGTTAATAAAGTAAGGCATACATGATTTACTAGGTTTCGCCTCAATTTGAGAACCTACATCCTTTCCAAAGAAACTCTTATGGTTCTATAGAAATCCACTATAATGAAAAAGTGAATACAACATTTTTCAAATCCCATTAGACACATTCTATATCTCAGTACTAATGATTATACTAACTTCTATTAGTTTACAATTATTTTTTAATGAACAATTGAGGCAAACATAAGAATAAAAACATTGTTGAATCTTCTCCACAAATGGTTAGTTTGAATCCTCAATCCGATTTGGCTAACTCTGATCTTCACAGCATGGAAATGATGGTTCTGATTTTACTTTTCCTCAAAAAATCTATGAAAATCTATTCATATTGTTGGGAATCCATCACGTTGATATCTCCATCACTCTACCATTTCTATGTGCGTGAATCTTTTAAATGAGAAAATTATATGATCACATATTTATAAGAAACTCCAAAAATGAGGTGGGAAACATGAGAATATTTTCATCTTCCTCAAATATCAAGAACTCACAAGATATCTCACATTTATTCATTAATCATTGACTTCTTAAAACCTCCATAAATTTCATTGCGATATAAACAATGTTAAAATTTGGGTTTTAAAATGCTGAATCTTGATTCAGATTTTTTTAGAAACTTGATCAAGAATGTAGTTCATTTAATCTCTAAAAAAGGATTTGAAATGTGGTATAGTTTTTCAAATAAAAATTAACAAAAATGTGGTTTAGTATTTTTTTTCAAAAACATGATTAGACATATGGTTCATGTTTCTAATAAACATGATAAAAATTGTGGTTCAGTTTTCTGAGAAACATGCTCAGAAAATGTTGTTTGGTTTTTCTCAAAAACAAAATCAAAAATGTGGTTGAGTTTTTCTTAAAAACATGACCAGAAAAGTGGTTTAGTTTTCATCAAAAAACAATATCATATTTTTTCATAAAACAATATATGATTTTCTCCAAAATCTTGTTTTGATTTCATCCGAAATCGGGTTCTGATTTCTCCAAAATTCAAGATCCGATTTTCAAATAATTCAGGTTCTAATTTCCTTTAAATTCATTTACCGATTTGTGTAGTGTTCAGGTTACAATTTCTATAGATTTTTTGTTCCGATTTCTGCAGAATTCTAGTTCTGATGTGTGTAGAATTCAGGTTATAAATTTTTCAGAATTGAGGTTCTTATTTTCATAGAAATCTAGATATGATTTTCAATGAATTCGAGATTCGATTTTTTAATAATAATTCTTATAATTCAGGATATAATTTTTCTTTGAATTTTTATCAGAATTATTGATCATAATTTTCTAAGAATATTTCTCAAAATTCAATATCCGATTTTTACATGAATGTTTCTATGAATTATGGATCTGATTTATGCAAAAATATTTCTTCGAAATCTGGATCATATTTTTCTAAGAATGATTTTCATTGAATGTCTTCAAAACACTTCACCATTTTTTCAACGGCTATTATTATGAAACATTACATGATTTGTGAGAACATTAAGATCAGAAAACAAACTTTCAGTCTGTTTATAAATTTTTTGAAATATTCAATCCTTTGACTATTCAACAAAATCTATTTTCAAGATTCTTCAACAACAAAAAAGAATTCAGTAACATCTTTCAAACTCAAAATCTAATTTCAAACCCAATAACATATTTATTTCTCAGTAACATCCTTCAAACTATAGGACATCCATTAAGAACAATAAGTTCCTTAAACTCAACAATTTCTTTCTTTCTCAGAAAAAAAAAGAAAACGTCCATAAACCACCAACATCATCTACCTGTATATCAAAAAAATTCTTCAACAAAATGGTTATTTTCAAATAAATACAAAACATTGTTAAAAAATGCCACAAAAGGATCTTCATCAACCATTATGAATGATATGGTATTCTTAGAACAAGAAGATATATTAGGATAGTAATAACCCTTGTAACAATATAATTACCACACCTAATCACTTCCACTGACTAAGCATCACTAAGAGATTAATCCCACTAGTATGACATAACATCATATATATTCTATTGAAATAATGTCCACCATAATTTTCTATATGGAACAAATCAATATAGAGTACTTACTATCCCAAATATGTGTCACATAGAAGAAGATACAGATGTTGAAATTATTAGAGATATGTATACAATGTCTATATAGGGTAACACATAGTGTTAACTTGCCTATAAATTTGGGTGTGTTGTGGTCTTGACACAACTTGGGAATCCATTTGAAGTTGCATGACATGTACATGGGGTACACGAAATTACATGCCTAACAAGGGTATGTCGTTGTACTCCAACCTATGTGTGTGTACTATGGCTCTTGAATATTTTCTATGGCACTTTCCAATGTACTTCAGGCCATGAACATATACTATGTTGTTTATATAATGCACATGGCTTGTCTGGCTATGTGCTTATATATTCCATGCATGTTATAGTATTTTGTCTGTCTGACCAAATATGGTCATGGTCTCCATCCTTCAGCACATGTATTGGGTGGATGAGTAGGGTTACATGGAATGTGGACATATCCATATAGAATTTTATATTTATCTCTCTCAAAACCCTATTCATCACAGCTTAGGTATTTTACAGTGTGTGTTACTATACTTCATTCCATGAATATTGTAAATTTATACAATCCCATTATCTTCATATGGGAGATATGATCTAGAAAAAACATCACTCAATTATTTTTTAACTACCCAAAATCCTGTGAAATTGAAGGGTAATATGTTGATCATCGATTCTCAATGTCCAATTAGCAAAACAAAAAAATTTATTGACTCATAAGTGTAACTGATGTGTCTCTCATCGTCATTCATGATTAGAAATCCCAAATCCATCCCTCACATCCCACAACACATTATGATCCATTAAAATAACACTAATCTATACATTATTCATGCATCATCAATGAATCTTTGGGTTCATTCATCGTCAAATCTGGCAAGAAAATTTCTTAAAATGATGCCATGGGTCAACCATGGAGATCATCGATAATTGTGGTTAGATAATCGTATGAATGAATGTAATGTATCTACTGTATGATGTAATCTAGGATAATAGTCTTTAACTTATTTAAATCATGGGTGCATAATCCGGACAACATATATGAAAAGTTTTTTTTCATGAATACCATAATAGAATAGGGCGATGGGGAAGAACGAAAGTCATCTGGGAAATAAAAATCTAATAAAATCTATTCATATCAATATAAAAAAGGGTTCATATCACAACAATAAATTTTTCTACCTCAAGAACGAATCAGTTTTGATTGAAAAAATCTTCAGTTATTAATGAAGAATAAGATCCCACTATGTTCACTTTTGTCACAATACTCATCAATAATTCATTGTGGATCAACATTTTTTTTATTCCTTTGTTGCCAAAAATGAAATCACATATTCAACTGTAATATTCAAGGGTTATACATATAAACATATAGATGTTCAATATTGAAATATTTATATTATATGGGGTAATAAGTAAAATATTGATAAATTATATCAAATTTAAATTTAAATTATTTATCATTTCCAATAATGATATCCTTCTATGGGACATCTGATGTCAACCAAATTTATGTCTCACCTAGGGAAAACTCCACATTATAGACAAAACAATGGTCTTTAACTCACATATAATTTTTCAGTCAACAAAAAAACAATTTATGTCTAAAATATTTGTGTTCTTGATTTTATATATTTTAATATTTTCGATATATTAATTTTAGTGTCCTAAGTCACATAATCACATTTCCATATATGAAAAAAATATGTAGAGATGCCAATAGTAATATTCAATGGACTAAACCAATGAAACCAGAGTCATTGTAGGAGGAACCATTTATGGCCCATTAAGGCAAGACTATTTTATTTCATTTTTCTAAATCATGATATCTATCACTTTATTTCATCCTTTTAGACCTCCACCAATCCCAACACCCTATAATCTGTCATCAAGAGATATCGGGATATCCTACAGTGTTTAATATCCTATGTTCGGTGCTTGGACGTTATTTGGATCCTTCACATGAAATTTTGTGAGTTCTATTTTAATTTGGATTAATCCCTTTCTCTTATCCATGGTAAAAAGTAATTTTATTCTCAATGTATTGATAAAATAAATGGATTTTGGCATGTTACAACATAGTAATTACAGATCATGGATCAATCTAGCATGTGGATTCATGGAATTTTCATTTACACATCATCTGGACCTAAACCATTATTGAAATCATATCTTCTTGTTTATGTGTTATCTTTTCCTACCATTTGGGTATGTAGTATCATTAATATTTATCATTTAATTCAAATCATTAATGATTGGGAATGGTTAATGGATCTGGATTGGTTCTTTTAAACATGGATAGTGATCCTTGTCATCGGAACATCCTTTGTCCGAATGTAGTTTGTACTTATTATTATGGATGTTTATAAGCACTCTTGGAATGTTTTTTTGACATGAAGTTGTGACTCACGTAACCAATTATTGATTTTCAATAACATGTTATGTCTGTTGTAAACCCAGAAGAATTCATCTTGGTATTCTATCATCTATGGTGTATGAGTTTGTGTGTTCCATGAGACATATGATTGATGATTTTACACATGTGGTTATATATTTATGAATATTTCATTATATTGGATGAGATTTAGATTTTATCTTGCATATATGAGTGGCATGATCTATCTATGGACTATCACCTGAGAGGGACTTTTTAGTTGTTTTTTGGAATATACAGGGGATATCCCTCTCATTAGGGTATTTCAAACATGTTTACCTGGTTATCCCATTGAGGGGGGATGTGTTGGACTAGGATGGTTACCATGCATTCTGGTATATATCCAGAGAAGTAATAATTGGTATCTATGGTCCAGTAACATGTGTTGTGCTTTTTTCATAATATTTTCACATTTTTGTGCTCTATTTACTATCATGTCATGCACTAGAATAACTTATTCACTTATGTTATGGTCCATATATTGAAACCTACCAAGTCTATTACACACCCTCTAAATGGGAATCATAATGTGAATTTTGATTTGATGAATATAGATTTTTTGAAGAGAAAAGGTCATATAGTGGGTAGTATATCAGGTCTAGGATAAGGATATGGGAATCATAGAATGGGACACAGGATGGATGTTTTATATTATTTTTACTTAGTTCAATTTATATTGTACTTTTCTCCACTACAATGGTGATCATTATTTTATTATCATGAATTTTGTGACTATCATGTCTTATTATTATCATATAGATTGGTGATTTTTTATTATGATGCAGCCCAAGTGATTTCATTATTTACCAATTATATATTTATTTATGATTATTATAATCTATTCAGTTGCATACTCTTATGAGTACCTGATACTGATGGAATAGTATCCCACCAAATGTTTTTATAGTCCCTTTCAATTGGTTTACAACCAATTCCATATGGAGAGGAATGCATGACGTCATGTGGCTTCCTCATTGAGACTGATTGTTCTAGTTAGTGTGTTACACATTAAAATAATAATTTACACTACAAAAATTATTGAAATTATATGTTCAAACTAATACAAAATTCAATGGTATAAATATGGCCTAATTTTAATTTGAATAAGAAATTGATAGAGATTCGATTACATTCATGGTTAGTATGGACAATGTAAACGAAATTATCAAAAATAAATGTTTAGGAGCCTAAAATTCTATTTTGTACATGATGAATTTTTTGATAATCATATAGTCTAATAATTTATTCACTATATTAATTATTGTTAAAATACTATTCATGTCTTATACAGGGGTATATATCAATAATAATTAAAGGGTAAAACCTATGAATAAATAATTTTTATTTATTAGTAATAAAGTCACTTATACATGGTAAATTTAAAAAAAATATGTAGGTTTAAAATAATAATAGATACTATCTAAAACATCTGAAAATAAAATAATAGATGAAAATATAATCTTAATATCTACAATTCTTGGGATAAAAATCTAAAATCTAATCATATAAAATATATTTTTATTTTTTTATTACCTATTTTTTTAATATGCATTAGACGATATTATGATCAATTTGGGAAGTCCAAAGAATAATTTTTAACCAAAGCGTGGATATCAAAAAGATCAATGGTAAATGAGGTCCCTTGTGAACATTTATTATAGTACATTATGCATCTTAAAAAACATTAAATTATAATGATTATCTAATGATATAATGATCATTATTTATAGAAGATTGCTATTTATTTATCATCAAAATCACAATATAATGAATGTTAATGCTCACAAGAAGCCAATATATTAAGATAACTGGATATGTATTAGGGTATATTTATTTACCATTATCTATAAACCCATATATCAAACTAGATTAGTTATATATTTTCTATTGTTTCAACAGTTCTTGAATAAACTAAATGACAATAATTATGATTGTTAAACTTGTAATTTTTGAATGATATAATATTCCATTAACAAATTAGAATCCCATTGTAGGTTCTTATTAAGGTAATTAAAATATAATTTAATATATTTACTAAATCTTTTTATATATATTTCATGTACTACTATGAAAATTACTGGTCCATGTATTAAAATATGTAAATAGATTTATTTATAATTGATTGGGAATCTTACATGGTGGAAAAATGTTTTCATACATTGTGAAATGAAATTTACAATGGGAATTTTAATTTTTTTTCATTTCCCAATGATCATGAATACTTGGTTTTCCTTATAATTATTTAGTTATTTTTGTTATCATTTTAAATTTTTCCATCAGATGGATACTTTAAAATTTAAATGTGTCTTTCTTAGTAGAATTAAAATATATTATATGGTGCCTCAATTTAGAAATGGATTTTATAGATATGTTATGGATATGAGATTGGGAGCCCATAATTTTTTCAAATGTGTTCATTTTTTAAATTTATTCTAATTTATAAATAAATAAAAAGACTAAAATTTCATTTTAATTTTATAGAAATTAACCTAATATCATTCTGACAAAGGATGTGACCAGATTTATAAAATGTAAATATTTATTATTTAAAAGTCACATTTTATTTTAAAACATGTTTCACATAATCAAAATTGGGAAAAAATATGGAACATACTGATAATTTTTTGAAATTATACTATTATCTAGTTATTATATTTAGGAATCAACCACACATTAATTTGATACATCTTGTGGTGGAATTGACTCAAAGTCCATATTTTTTAGTATTATAGATTAATTTTAGTCTAAAACTTGTGTCAAAAACTCAAATATAAGAAAATGATATTGAATGTCCTTGATACATTCAGAACATCATACAAAATTACTTTTTGATGTGTATGAATTCACCTCATGTCAACTATAAACATGATGTGTATGGATTGAAAAAAGTATATGTTTTTAGTTTAAAATGACATTTTAAGCCAAAACACACATCATATGCATAAAAATGAGAAGAACTCTGATTTTATTTATAATTTAAGATAAATATTGATATTTTATTATGATGTTTTTAAGTTAACCACCCTTTAATCTAATGTAGGGTATGGATGGATTTACTAAAAGATAATGATAATAGTTTAAAAGTGATTTTTTTAAACACATGTGTCGTATACTAAAAAACAAGATAACATTAAAGAAATGTTTTAATACATTATAGTAGTGATTTATGATTTATTTATGATATGTATGAATCAAAATGACACAAATGTAACACATGGTGTGGCCAAATTGAATCAAAACACATGCTTTCTGTAAAATAATCAGGTTTTAGTCTAAAATATGCATCTAATAATCATTTTTAGAAAAAAAAAATCATTGATCATATTAATACTTTAATAAAATTACCCTTGATTCATTACCAATGTATTGGAATTCACATAATTTCAATCGTGAAAAAATGTTGAAAATTTTACTGAAAGTGTATGTTTTTTGTTTAAAGTCCATATTTAAAGCTAATACCTTCATCACCTACTAAAAATATCTGAAAACATAATTTCATTATCTAGATAATTTATTAAAAATAGAAAAATCAAATATTATATTTATGAATTAACCTCCCATAAATCATAAATAGGTTATATATAGATGTATTGAAATTGTATGTTTTCATTTTAAATGTTCCTTTTTTGTTGAAAACATGCATCACATAATGAAAATAGATAAAATACTATTGAATTTTATTCAATAAAAATCCATAATTAAATTACGCCTTGTAGGAATTTACCACTTATCATTTTTAATAAAAATTAGGGCTAGCTTTACATAAAGTGTATGGTTTCAGTTTAATAGTGCAATTTAAGCATAAACTCCCATTGAATACTCAAACCATTGAAAAAATATATGATTTTCTTGAATCATTAGTAAAATTAAAAATTATTTATTTTTTTATGTAGGAATTAATAGTAAATCATCCTCACAAATGATGTGTATTTATTGACCAAAAATATATTTTTAGAATTCAAAATTCAAAATTTAATAAAATAAATGTGCTGCCTATTAAAAAATAAGAAGAAATAATGTTATTTTTTAAAAATTTTAAGAAAATGATAAGAGTTTTTTACAAAGTATTAGAATTAATTGAACATCATTCTAATACATAGTGTGTTTGGTATGACCAAATGATCATCTTTTTAGTAAAAAAGAAAAAAATTAGATGAAAACCTGATTCATTTAAGAAAACATTTAATAAAACACACTTTTTGTTAGATGATACATTAAGAAATTTATTTTTGATTAATTTTTTATATGGTATAATTAAATTCAACTCAATTATAAGAATTGTGTGTCCAGACTGAGCGAATGTGAATGGGCTTACATTAAAAGTTATATATTTTTTAAAAACATTTTCTAAATGCTCAAATATGATTCACTGATCTAAAAGTAACGTGATATATTTGGGAAAAATTAGTGATTCATTTTTTGTGTCAAGGAATTATCCAAACATGAATAAAGCATAAAATGAATCATGAATGACTTAAAGTGCATATTTTCATCTAAAGATGACTTTCTAGTAAAAAACATGTGTAATAATATTAAAATCAATAAAAAACACAATAATTATCATGCTAATTTAAGAAAATTATATATGAGATATTTTTTAACAAGTAAGTTTTAACTATATTTCTATCTAACACATTATGTGACTATTTTGATTGAATGTTCATGTTTGTATTTAAATAATATATTTTAGTTTAAAACATGTGTTAAATACTCAAAACCAATTAAACGTTGTCATATTTCTTTGAAAATTTTAAAAAATGATCTATGATTCATTTTTAATATATATAAGTTCATTTTACATCAATATGACACTTAGTGGGATTTTTTTTACTAAAGTTACATATAATCATTTAAAGGTGACATTAATGTTCAAAAAGACGCCACATAATGAAAATGAAAAACAAACACACAAATCATCATGATAATATATAAAAATTAATTTTGAATCATATATGGATTTTGAGAATCAAACACATGTAATTCTAATACATGATGTGGCCAGTATGACTCAATGTGCATGTTTTTATTATAAAATTCACATTTTAGATCAAAATGCATGTCACACAGTCAAAAAACGAGAAAAAATATTGGAGTTTTATCAATACATTAATACGATGATATGTTATTTAATTTTGATGTCAAAGAATTAAACCTACATCAATCCAATACACAATGTGACTTATTGACTAAAAGAGAAGGATTTTTTTTAAATCTGATATTTTAGTCTAAAAAACGAATCTCATACAAAAAACCAAGTAAATAAACTCATACTAGGATGAAACATTACAAAATTTATCATTGAGTAATTTATGATGTGTACAAATTAACCTCGTGTAAATCCAACTCAATTTGTGGTTGGTATGATAGAAAGTGCATTGTTACATTTAAAAGAGACATTTGGTTTTAAAAATTATGTGACATAATCAAAATAAAAAAAATTCATGTAGATTTTGATTATATTTTATGAAAGAATATTGAGAATATATTTATTATTTACATGAATTATCCAAAAATAAATATGATACACTATGTATCCAATATGATTGAATGTACTTGTTTTCTTTTAAAAATGATATTTTTGTTCAAAACATGTATTATATAATCAAAAAGAATAAAATTCATTTAGTGTGTCTGGATAATATATATAATATTATATAATTAATTTTTGATATGTAATAATAATTATATCAAGATATGACTCATGGTGGGACTATTATATTTCAATGTACATATTTTCAACATAATAATAACACTTTCTCTCACAATGCACTTTACATAGTCAAAACCAGGAATATGAACTCAAAATTTGTTGTTATTTTAAAATAATAACTGTTTATTCATATGTGACATGTAGTATATAATAAAAAATTCCTTAAACCTAAAATTTTTCAGTGACTTAATATCATTTAAATAATATTTTTTTAAATTATTTTTATATACTATAACTAAAATAATAATTATTTTATAAAAACACACTTGTTTTTTATAAAGTTGTTTTTTCATTGGATCTGGATTTCTATGAGTGTTTAGTTTTATTATTGTATGTAACTAACTTTTTTAGTGAATTTTACATCATTTTATGGATATGGTAATGAAATTATTTAATGTAATTTTTGTATTAAAAAAATAGTGGAAGGTGAATCTAAATTTTTTTATGATTATTGTATTATATGAATAATGAAATTTAGATTATTTTTAGAGTTTCTATTATCATTTTTATAGTTCTATTTATGTTACTAGTAGAACTATGTGACAACTAGTATTTTTCTTTATTATATTTAGGTGTATCATTCATAAATAGCCCATATTATTCGCAATAGTTATAACACTGATAAAATGGGTCTTTATTAGTGCTTCACATTGTTCTGTTAAATCAATAATTAATCATATCTAAAATAAATGACGATAATGGAGTCCATTAAGAGTGATCTAATATAAACTGAAAAAATACCATGTAATCAATACATTTTATGAGTTGAAAAATACATTCGAATTTTATTAGTTCTCAAAACATGTGTTTTTTGTCATTAATAAATACGATTTCTGGCACTGATAAATATTATTATATAAATTATTGAAAAAAAAATTATTGTAGCTATTTATATCAAAAATTTATGTTTTTCGTGATCATAACAATAGAAATAGTTTATAATCCCCTTCATCTAAATGAATATTAGCCTTATTATTAATACTATGAAATCTAAAATAAAGTAAAATTAAATTGTATTATTTTTATAATTATAAAAATAGACTATAAATACAAATATGGATTGGTTGTAATGTGGACTCAAACCAACACCAACTGAGTCATACCCCTCTGTGAAGCATGACACTATATTACAATTCTATTTTTGTTTTCATTTTATTCAATTCCGACAAATGATTTTTTTATTTCTAATTTATTCATAAAAATGGATTTGTTTTTCTGAACACTATAAAAAATAATGGTATTATTTTATTTCCTCTTTTAGTATTCCAGAAATTGTTTTATGAATTTTAATTTAATATAAAACCTAAACTCTAATTATATGTCATGTTATTCTGAGTTTATCCCCCCTCCTTGTACTAGAACCTGAGTCTCAAATGCATCATGTGGATAAAAATATTCCTCCCCTACCATGGACTAACAATGTTGTTGAGGCAATATATGTAAAATTATGATATGATACCCCAATCTATGTGAATTGAATCATTAACTATATCATTCCAAGCAAATAATCATAACCAACGGCCCAACCCCATGTGAGTCATATTTTTTTTATGAATTATCATTATAATTAATTTTAATTTTCATGTTTAATAGAAATTTAAAAAATATATTTTATATATTATTTAAAATTTCACGAACAATAAATTATATTATTATAAAATAGATAAAATGACTTTTAAAATAAAATAATGAAATATATTTTTTATTAAATTCATTTTAAACCTTTAATATTTCTATAACTAAATTTATTACATGATCTAATAATTTGACATATGAAGAAGTCTATAAAAATGGAATAGAAGAATTTTTTTAATAATATTATTAATTTGGAAAACATTTTTTATTATATCATAGATAAACCCAAACATATATATTTTTTAGGAAAATTAGATATTTAGAACATTAAAAAATAGATCTATCTTTTCATAGCTTAAAATATGATAAATTTAATTTAATAAAACATATTATACAATTTTTTTAATAGTGAAAAGTAAAAAATGTATTTTAATAAAAAATTATCCATTTCAGAGAAAAATAATTTTTAAGAAGAATATAATGACTATCTTTTGGAATGAAAAAAATTTAGTAACACTCTAATAAAAAATATTTTTTGGAATATATATTTTTAGAATAAATCAACTATATCATAATAAAAGGCTGGATTAAAATTTCTAATTATTAGATGATGGTTTTTCATAAATTATTTACTTTAGATAACACCTTTATTTTAATTCAAAACATGAATTTAGACACCATTTTCATTATAGTATTTTAAAATATGATTAATGATTTATAAAATAATTTCATTTAAGTGGTTTTCTATTCTAACAGCTTCACATCGATTTTTCCTTTCTGAATGAAAATAAGTTTTACTGAATTGAAAAATGAAATTGAGCACAATTATATAAATATTTAATGTTTGATTTAATTAATAAATCCCACAGTATAAGAATTCATTATTCATTTCATAATCATAAATTTTATTACATATAAAAAATTCCCATAATCATTTGTTTAATGCCTAATTTTGGGATTTACCAATTAGAGATGTTATGATAACCACATAAAATGACTTAGAAAATTTATTATTATATTTTTTAGTTTTTATAATATAAAAAATTAAATTGAATGTTTGAGATAAAATATGGAGACCTAAACAAAATATCTATAGTGATAAAATTGAAAATTATGAATGGTAACTAACCAAATAGATATCACATGCTTCAATATACTTTTTAACTACATGTATGACATGATAAACTCCCCCAAAATCCTTATTATTTAATAAAAACTCATATAATTTTACAATGTAAGATTAGAAGTTAAGAAATAAAAATACCAAAAAATGGTTTGAGAAGAATTTCATTTTAAATGGTGTGGGATGATGAACCACACCCTAAGGAGTTAATCTTACATTACCTTTTCTAGAAGAAATCACACAATGCTCCTAAATGAACAAGACACATTAAATTTAAAAATTACAAAACAAGGAACTTTTGGTGTTTCCTTAAAAGGATATATTATATTACCAAGAACATGGTTAAGACATTATGACTGAGTAATTGATGTGCTAATTGTAATGACCTGCGTTTTGAGCAGGGTTAAAAAGCGAAGGAATTTGAACTTTTCAATTACTAAACTGGTCAAATTTAATATCGGGCTTCGTAATGAGATTCTGAAGGTTTGAACCCTACTTTTCAATGTTTTTGTGGTTGGTCGAGGGCCGGAAAAGTTTCCCGAGTGCCTCGGGGTTTTTCTGGTGCGTCGTACTCGAAGATGGATGGTTTTTAAGAAACAATAGAAGGTGCATGGTTGGAACACGGTTTCACAAACTGTGCGTCTAAAAATATGGAGTTAGAAGAGCCCGCACGGCCTGTGCACGGTTTCCCCAAACCGTGTGGCCAGCCTGTGCGGGGTGTCTTGTGTTACCAGTGGGGGACGCACAGTTTTCCAAACCATGCGGCCCAAGCCATGCGCCATTCCTTGTTTTGGGTTTCTAAAATATTTAAAAAAAAATTGAAATAAAAACCTAAAAAAAATATAACCTCTCCCCTCTTCCTCTCAAAACCCGCACGAACCCCTCCTCTCATGGAGCCTCGGCCTCGCGCTAGCCCTCCCTCGGCCGGACCCCCTCTCCTCCGATTCTTGGAGATTCTTCTTCTGAATCTTCATGGTAGGTCACTCCCCTCTTTCCCTCACCTTCCTTGGCTGATTTTCGGCCTCCCCTTTGCCCTAATCTATTCCGGTTGAACCCCCATGTTTAGGGGTTTTGTTTAATTCCTTTTCATTCTTGTTTATCTTGTTGTAAACAGGTGAAAAAGGTCCCTCAGGACCTTTTTGGTGTGCGTATGACATCTACCGCCAAAGGCGAGGCGAATAGCGGTGATTTCGATCTACCGATTTGATTCTGAGGTAAGGGTTTTACCTGTTCTTTGTTTACGCAGCTCCCAATTTGTTATCTTTAGTTGGTTTAAGGTTCTTAGTGTTTTTTTCTTAGTGTTTTGGCGGGTTCAGGTTGGTTCCACTTTGTCGGAGCATAGGCGTCTCTTAGTTAGAATGTGCCAAGAGCCGGAGTGGACGGATGGATCCACCTTGAGGTAGGGTCCCACTCCTTGCCCTTTAGTTTTAGTGAAGCATTAAAAGAATTTAATACTACATTATTAGTATTTTAATTATAAAATTTTAGTCGATTAAATTCTTCTTTGAAAATCGTGTGAATTGCAGTAATAAGATAAAATGGTTTCTTGGTCACTAAACCAATGATTTAATAATAAAACCCCTCGATCAGAGATGCGATGTCTTCAAGATAAATGTAGGAAGTAGATTCTTATGCTTGCCTACTAAACACTTGTTATGATTTGGTGAAACTTGAAAGAAATGGCTTAGGGTGGTAAGACCATTCCTTAAAATAATATAATAAGCACGTCTTATGTTAATGGAATGAATTTAGTGAATGGTACTTACCTGGGAGAGGTATTCCATAGCACCTCTTAATGCTTTGTAAATCCCTAAATGTCTTTTAAATGATATAAGAGGAATGAAGAATGAATTGGGGGTTATCCAATAACGTACATGAGCGGGTTGCCTCATGTACCTTATATAAATGTGTTGAATATATGAGTGTCTAGAAATGGATACTTTAGAGGACTTACCTTAAGTATAAATGTGATAATGATACTTGAGATGGTTTGCCTTAGGTATATTTGTATGGACGTGATTATAACCATTTACGTGGATATGGGTTGTATGATTATTTGTGATTGTGATATGATTCTTTGAATTCTTATCAGGTAATTCCATAATTAGTATTTTATAGACATGGTTGTATTGTGAGTGCGCACATGCTGATGCCACTTGGTGATGAGATGCGTTTTTGGATGGGAGACAGTTATACCCCATGCCAGTGTAATAGTACATGTATGGAAGGGAGGCATTATTACCCCTTGTCAGTGAGTTCTAGTGATGAGATATGTGTTATGGATGGTAGGCATTCATACCCCATTCCATCTACTTTGAATGATTATGGATGGGAGGCATTCATACCCCATCCCATCTACATTGAACGATTATGGATGGGAGGCATACATACCCCATGCCAGCTTATTTTGAGTATGGGTGGGAGGCATGTCTACCCCACTCCAGATGTGATCTATATACATGTATGGAAGGGAGGAATTATTACCCCTTTCTAGTTGACCTGTAGGGATGACAGGCATTCTTACCTCGTGCCCGCTATTTCTCTATACGTGTATGGAAGGGAGGCATTCATACCCCTTGCCAGCTGACCTATAGGGACGAGATGCATTCTTCCTCGTGCCCTCTAATCTTGATTAATTGGTGGGAGGCTTTATTACCCCACACAATCTATGATCTAAATGCTTTTATATTTATATATATATATGGTGACATGATCAGGTTGCTTTACCGGCAACGAGCTGAAGCTGGTATAGCCGTCGGGTGTCCTTAGGGAACCTAGATGGGTGTTGTCTATCTATGTTGTCCTGCTTATTGAATATCGTTATACCTGCTTACTGATTTTATTAAATGTAGAATGTCTAGTTTGGGTTAGAAACTAGTGGTGCCGGCCTACTGAGATTTATATCTCACACCCTACTCAGGCCGCCATTACACCTGGGTACCTGAGTAGACCTTCTTGCTTGCAGGACCTAGGTCGTGTGCTGTGATGTTTGTACCTGAGGAGTTAGGAGCAATGGACCAAGTGATTGCTTGGGATGCTCAAGAGATCGCCTGTCGGGCCTTGCTATCTTTTCTTTATTCATTTACATTGTATTTCAAACATGCTGTATTGTTTCCTCTTTTCACATTGTATCATTCATCATCCCTGTATGGTGTAAACTGGATTTGGACACCTTTTATGAAAATGATCACGATTTTTCTTCCACTATTGCTCGTTCATTGTTTATCTATTATTTCTTCTTCTATTGAATGTTATTTACTCTGAGATACTGCTGTGTTACTCTGGTATGAGGGTATAGTCTCCCCAATATCACCTCCCGAGACCCTCAATGCTTGTTGGCAGCCTCTGGCTTACGGGGAGACGTGCTTGAGGTCATGTCACCTACCGGTCCCGCCACCAGTTCGATGGTCAGCCGGGTCGGGATGTTGCAAAGTGGAATCAGAGGAGTTTCTTCTTCTGGTTTGTTTTACTATTTGGTGACAATAGACAGGGATAGGAAAGAGATGGAATTTGGTAATAAGCTGTGCCCGGGAGTAGCTAACCCGTGTATAGAGAAAAGCCAAATTGCCTCAAATAAAATTGATATTTTAAGGATTTTGATTATTACGGTTGATTTGATTTCACCATTGGGTGACGCACATGGTTTTTGTTGATACTATTAATGAAATTGTGGGTTCCATTTCGGTTACAACCGGATGATAAGAGGGTATTCCATTTCATGTATCATATAGGCACCTTTTTTGAGATCCCATGCCATGCATTATTCCATGACATCTAGGATGCATTAGTTGATGACTGATGTTGTGATAGGTGTCGTGGTAGTTATTCCATGCTTCTATGGTATAGCATGTTTCTTTGTTACTGATTTCGATAACATGCTAGATTCAGTTAATATGGAATTGGTTTCTTTGACCAAATTAAATGATTTCAATTACGATGGGAGCCAATTTTCAGTTGTAAGGTGTATGGGCGCCTTATGACTAGGAAAGGGTAACCTGTGTAATCATATTTCCAAAAAAGGGCTGCTAAAGTCAACTTGTAAAATGAGATTGGTTTTGATTAATGGGAGCCAAATTCCAAATTGTAAAGTGTATGGGCTCTTTATAGGTTGGTATGTGGTCACCCTTATGACTGGATGATTGTTTTGAGCATGTTAAGTTATGAAATTAGTTTTGTTTAGTCTGTTGGGAGCCAATTTTCAAACCATGGAGTGTATGGGCGCTTCATGAGTTGGGAAATGGCAACCCATAATGAATGTGATGGCAGCATGCCTTGTGAAATGCTTATAAGTTTAAAAGTTGTCCGTTTTGATCTGATGGGAATTTGCTTGTTGGTACCCCCACAGGTCGCCTGAATTGTTTGAAATGAATTTATTATGATATATTTCCAGAATGAGATGGGATGTATGATGAATGTTAAATGGTTAAAAGGAAGTTTGTTGAAACTTGCCTGCTTTTCTTTGAGTTGTTTGTTAAAAAATGATCAAGTGCCTAGTGATTTATGGTTTTGAAACGTTACTTGAAGTTTTTAATTGAATCTTTTAAAGTGATTAAAAGAATAAACAAGATTAAATATAAAGGTCTTGGAAAAAGGAACCTCTAGTGGTGTCCTCTATTGATACCATGAGTGTGGGTAGGATAAGTCTTTCTTGTGAGTTCCTTGGAACGGAACCTTACACGTTTTCCGTAGGCTGTTTTCTTTTAGCAATGACATTAAATGTTAGGCTTTGAGCCCGAGGACTTTTGTTGGGCATGACTAAGTGCTTGGGTTGACGCTTATTTTTTGTGAGGGTCTAGCCCGTGGTAGGTAGCGCCCTTAGAGCATATGTGCTTGGCTTGTTCGGTGAACTTTCTGAAGTTTGGTACTGTTCAAGTACCGTTGTCCCATGTAGGACTTCCAGTTCTAATGATGCCCTCGTTCGGACGGGTGGTAATGCTTCTTTTGATCTTGTTAAGCGATTGAGCATCGGGTAATGCTCTGTATCAGTAGGTTGGACATTCCTCAGGCATGGTCGGTTGCCTTGTTAGTCATTTGACCCTTTCTTTTACATAGTAATGGATTACTTGACATGTCATCATCGAAGTGAATGGTCGTATGGGGAAGTACGATGTTTGGATGTATCGCTTGCACTGTTGTGTACTATCTCGGTCATCTCCCTGGTAGAGTGACCTGAGCGTTTGAGAATCAAGTTGTCCCAATGCTTGGGATGATTTTCAGAAGACTCGGGTGGTTGAAATGTTGGTCTTGTTGCTTTGGATTCCTTATACGTTTGACGTGGTGATCTTGGCTCGAAAGATCGACGCACGTCCGTTCAGTTATTTATGAACAACTCTGCTTATGAGCAGCTTGTCTTTCTCCTTTCGATGATGTCGAACCTTCTATGGTGGGAAGCATCGTGCCAGTTGAGAAAAGTGTGTCCTTCTGGGTAGAAGGAACACACCAAGAAGGACCATCTTTAAAAATTGTCAGGTTTGGCTTGGATGGTTTTGGGTTTTGGTGGTAAGGTTGATCGATGAATGCCTCGTGTGGGAAGAGGCATCGTGATCAGTTGAAATCTTGATGTTTCGGGAGGTGAAGCCGAGTTTCTTCTTTAGAGTCGACCAGGGGTGGTTCGACTTATCTCCTTTCCAGTTTTTTGGTATAAATAAATGGAATTTATTTTCAATCCTCTTAGTGTACTCTGCTATGCGATGAGCTTGTCCCCTATCTTTCTTTCATCCTGGATGCACTAAGAGAGTATCGGTTTTACGCAGCTCTAAAGTTTTAAAAAGCTGTCGAGCTTGGTTGTTTATTCCCTTTTGTCGTTGCACATAGCATGCGTGGTTTCGTTCATGGTTTGATCTTTGAGACTGTAGGACCCCGGGACACCCTGAGAGGAGAGGGGTGAATCAGGGTGGCAACTTTTTCTTCTTTTAGTTGTGGATCTTGTTCCCACGTTGGTAGGAACTACTTAAACCTGTATGATGGATATGATCAGTAATTAAACATTCACATGCAGAGAGATGACACAGCTATTTTTACTTGGTTCACCACTAAGGGCTACGTCCAAGGAGCATACGCCGACAGGTTGTCGGTCGTACCTAAATCCACTATGCTTCACTAGCTCTAGATTACAAAGTTTCGGGTACAGACACTCTATCCCAGGATCACTGCCTTTACAATTGTTCAGGCATAGCTCACTGCGTCCCTCAGGTCACTCCCGTTGACTCCCCCTGGCTCACTGCCATTGGTGAAGTCCCACTCAGTTTATAGACGTGAAGGTCTCTTCAATAAATGTGCATTAATGTTCTTTGTCTCCTGTTCAGCATGAGACTTTGCTTGCATCAGGGTTCAGAGTTGATGCTCTTTATAGTTCAATCTTTCTTCTTTAGTGCAATGACTGAATTCACTAGATCCCCTTGTCTTCGTTTGCCTGAATCACAATCACTTATGTGATTGCTCAATAAATGATGTTTAGCTTACTCAGCATTCGTCAGAATCAATTCACCATGTATGCATGAGATCATGCATGTATCATTTAGATTTCTTCTTCAATCTCACTTTGCACCAAAAGTATCAGGCAATATTTCAACTCTTGTGCAGGTCCAGAAAGACGGGCGTGCTTTAACAATATCTGGCTCTTCTTTTCAAGCCCGGTACGCAAGTCTCCCCTGGCACGCAAGTCTTAGGCGTGCAAGTATAACCTCGCGTTCAAGTGTCTCCAAAGCACCTGCGCGACTCTGCCTTCTTGAACTTCAAACCTGCGCGACTCACTTCCTTCCTTGCCCAAATCACCTGGGGCGCTCAACCATCAGTTGGCGCGCAACCTCTACTTGGGCGACCAAACTACCACTTGCGTGGTTCAACCACCTGCGCGACGAGAGCTCGAACAATCTCAAATTCTTGAGCACCGTAAGAAATTAGGAGGGGTGGTCCAGTATTTATATGCAAAACTAGACCCCCTGCGCGGCGGCGCGCAAGTCATCCATCGGCGCACAAGTCTCGGCCCCTACTAGGCACTTGCGCGATCAACATCCAAACTTGTGCGAACATCTTGCCTTTTCCAAATTTGGATCTTCTGGTCTCGAAAAACCTATTCTGCCCAAGTTATAATGCATTCAAGGCATCGGTGTGCAAGTATCTTCCCGGTACATAATTCACCTGCGCGACCTCACCAAAACTTGCGCGACCCTCACCCATTTTCCATATTTTGATGCTCTGATCTTCAAAAACATATGGCGTGCAAGTTTCCTATCCTCCAAGAGTATGGCGCACAAGTCCCTTTTCCAAAATCACTCTTCTTCATTTGTTGATTTTGAGGCCCTGAAATTTGGCAAACACTGGAAAACTGCGCCACCTTGTATCTGCTCTTTTTTTTGTACCGCCTCCAGATCATTCATTCCTCTGTCGATGTTCTTGAATCAAACATATATCGTTGACCAAAAATCTTGAACTCAACATGTCACCATGGAATCTCCTTTTTCAACAAATTTGTATGTCGTTTGTTTTCTTTGTCGACAAGCACGATCACCTCAACCACACTTCTTCTTGGTGATCTGTATCCTTTAGCAACTCTTTTTATTTTATCACAAACTCCACCATTGTGATATGTATTCTTTGAAGGAACAACTTTAGTACCATCATCTTCTATGACAGTGTGATGTGCATGGCCATTTCAAAAGTCAACTCATTGGCACATTTCCTCCTTCATCAACCGTCATGATCAAATTCATGCAAACCATGTGATTCAATCCGTCAAGAAGTCTCTAGCATGGTTCTCACGCAATCATGAGTAATTGCATGGTCTTCATCAAAACCCATTGTTCTCATGCAATAATGAGGAATTGCATGGTCTTCATCAAAGCCCATGGTTCTTATGCAATAAGGATGAATTGTATGGTCTTCATCCTTGGATGGATTACTCCTCACATTCTTCATTGTTGTAAACAATGTATCACCTTTGACACATGTTCTTTGAACTTACGATCATCACAACAATCGTTTGAATCACTACTCCTCTACTTCATCGGAGTACTTAATGATCCCTTTAATTTTGATATTCCATTGACAACTATTGACAACAAATACAAACCTATACACAAAGTGGTTCCAACAATATCCCCCTTTGTATTTTGTTGTCAATACCTTATACATCTTCTAAAATGAATTTTTCAATGTCAAAATGAGAATCTTCTATTCAATCAACTTTTCTTTTCAAACGTTCATTTCACTTTCTCTCCCCCTTATTGACAAGAAATACAAAGCACATGGTAGGGAGTGTATCAATCCACACTTAAGAAATGTTTTATTAATCATTTCACTCTAAGTCTACTTGAGCAATGCTCGACGTAGAAAACAAGAGGATTTCATTAAGTCAAAAAGGCTTTCCATTATCCACAGATCATGATACCAACATGTGATAATAACTCATGTATCTTGTCTTCAAGTGTTTACCACTTTAATTCCAGGTAGAATAAGATCAACTGTGATAGGGAATAATCAACCTGAAACTCCTGCACTCACATCAGCGAATAGATCAGAAACATTAAAGTGCAATTGGCAGGATAAGTGACCTTGGGGCACTTCCATTCTCTTTATGTCACTGATCAATTCAGTTACTCCACCTTTGTAGAATAATCTTTGATCTAAGTAACCAAGGGATAGAGATTGAGAAATGACATACCTTCTCCATTGGCGTGTTCTTCAAGAAATTCACAGAGTTACTGCTTTTGAGTCCAGCTGGAGTTGATATTGATTGAAACAGTGATTATGGAAGCTTCTTCATTCTTCTCCCCCTCAAGGGAAACACTCCTCATCATCTTCATCAAGAGTGATCCTTCATCATCATAATCTATGAATATCAATTGGAGAATCTAATAATGATAGAAACTTCTTCAGCTTGGCTCTCAAGAGTTGACAGCATTCACTAATTCTCAGGTTCTCCCCCTGAGAGCATGCTTCACCTTCAATTCCCTGCATTATTAGCACAAATACAATACACAAATGATTACGGGAATAAGGTGGTTCCTTCTTGCTTCATCAAGAAGACTTTCTTGGTTGATGTTCTTTTCTCAACCAAGTTCCTCTGTTCACTCCAGTCTTCATGCCTGTACATTTGAACATATATTCTGACATCTGTCGGTGTGGCATGGATCTGTCCACATTCTCTTCTGCTTTGTGTGGATAATTTTTCTGCTTAGCAGCCATCATGAATGATACATTCTTACTCCTCCTAAGTACTACTTCTTTCTCTGGTGTTAAGGTTAGGCAACCTTTTGCAATGTGACCATATTTCTTGCATCTCTCACACAGAACTTCTTTGACACATGTGTTTCTCTTTGTTTGCAATCTCTCAAGCATCGTGTCTTCATCATGTGAAAGTTTTCCTTTTCCTTTGTCACCATCCTTGGCCTTCTCATCTTCAAGTTTCTTTATTCTTTTCAAATCTTCTGGCCAGATGACCAATATGCCAATTGGAACTTTTGCAGCTGGTTTAGGTCTTCCACACGGGTTCATCCAAGATTCATCCCACTTAGTGTTTCTTTTGGATGAATGACCTTTCAATTTCATGGATCTAAAATCCTGGGTCTTCTCAGCTTCCCTACTTGAGATCTTCTTGGGGAAGTGTGTGTTCACAACATTCTTCTGATTTCTCCCCAAGGTACTTTCTTCATACATGGATGGCTTGTGTGGTCTTCTGTTCTAATCATCTCTGGATATTTGTTGACCTAGGCATGCACCAGTCTTGTGACCACTGTCATTGCATATATCACAGAAGTTATCAAGCATTCCAAATCTGTTTGCTGTAAACAGATGCTTCTGGACCTGTGGATGTTGCTTCTTCTTCTCTGGCTTCCTCCCCTTTGATATAGGCTTTCCCTGTGCTTTTCCATGAAAGGGATTATAAAAACAATCCAGTGCACAGTGCCCAAATCTATTGCAGCACCAACATTGGCCCACAAATCTTTTCTTCTTTGTTTCTTCAGTATTAAGTTGTTGGGCCATCTGCTTAATCGTTTGTGCTCTATTTGAGGAAGAAGATTCCTCCTTTTTCTTCCTATCCACCCTATAAATGGTGGTAGGTTTCTTCTTCTCACCGATCCTCATCCATACTTGTTTAGAGCTTTTCTTCCCACCTGCACTGATTGTCGGAGTGTATTTAGAAACATGAGTGCAAGATGATCTGGATGGTACCTTCACTTTCTCAGTTGCATGTGATAGATCAATGAGAGAAGTCATGATCTTCTTATCACATGTTGGAGGTCTTTTGACAATAGAATCCTCCATTTAGCAATGAGTACCAGCAGCAACTGATTCTTGATGTGGATAATCAAGAGTTGTCATAATCTTCTTGTCACATGTTGGAGGCATTTCAGCTTTAGACTCCTCCAACGAACATTGAGTGCAAGCATCACTCATTTCATTCTTTTGTGAAGTCTCAATATCTGTGTTCTCAATCTTGGTCAACTGAGCTTCCAATTTTTGACCCACAATATTGAGGATGATATTCTGATCTTCAATCTTGATCATCTTCTCTTCACAACTCTTCTTCAACCTTTCAACCTCATCTTCATGCATCTTAACTTTGTTTTGTAACAAAGAGTCAAGTTCCCTGAATTTAATGGAAGTTTCTTCCAAAAACAAAATTCTTGACTTCATTTCTCTTCTTCAGCTCAGCTTCAAGTGCATGGATCCTTTCTTTTAAAGTCTTATTGACTTCCTCTTCTTCTTCAAAGACTTTCACCCATTTGATGAGCTTCATACTTTCCATAACTTTTCCTTCCAACCCCTTTTCCATATTTTCAGCTTCACATTCTAATCGATTGATCTCAACCTGCATAGATTGGAATAGGCTACAAATAATAGCAACCCTTTCTTCTGGAATATCATGCAGATATGTTCTGAGTTTTTCTTGAAATCTTGAATTAGGGGTATCATCCTTTCCTCTGGATGAGTTCTGAGCCACCTTCTTGATACTTTCCAAGCCTAATGTTTCTTCATTATTGGAATGGCATGGAGAACAAGACATTGCATCTTCTTTGGATGTGGGGGACTTCTTCATCATCTTCTTCTCTTTCTTTTTCATATTTGTCAAAGTCTTGGTGGAAATAGATTTCTGCTCAGAAATGACTGCGTCATTATCAAGACTACTCTTCATTGTTGACTCTAGGAAAGAAACTCAAATCCTCTTCTCAATAGAATTACGGGAGAATATCCAACATACGTTAACCTTTCCCTTTGAAACCACTTGTAGGACCCCGGGACACCCTGAGAGGGGAGGGGTGAATCAGGGTGGAAACTTTTTCTTCTTTTAGTTGTGGATCTTGTTCCCACGTTGGTAGGAACTACTTAAACCTGTATGATGGATAGGATCAGCAATTAAACATTCACATGCAGAGAGATGAAACTGCTATTTTTACTTGGTTCACCACTAAGGGCTACGTCCAAGGAGCATACGCCGACAGGTTGTCGGTCGTACCTAAATCCACTATGCTTCACTAGGTGTAGATTACAAAGGTTCGGGTACAGACACTCTGTCCCAGGATCACTGCCTTTACAATTGTTCAGGGATAGCTCACTACGTCCCTCGGGTCACTCCCGTTGACTCCCCCTGGCTCACTGTCGTTGGTGAAGTCCCACTCAGTTTATAGACGTGAAGGTCTCTTCAATAAATGTGCATTTATGTTCTTTGTCTCCTGTTCAGCATGAGACTTTGCATGCATCAGGGTTCGGAGTTGATGCTCTTTATAGTTCAATCTTTCTTCTTTAGTGCAATGACTGAATGCACTAGATCCCCTTGTCTTCGTTTGCCTGAATCACAATCACTTATGTGATTTCTCAATAAATGATGTTTAGCTTACTCGGCATTCTTCGGAATCAATTCACCATGTATGCATGAGATCATGCATGTATCATTTAGATTTCTTCTTCAATCTCACTTTGCACCAAAAGTATCAGGCAATATTTTAGCTCTTGTGCAGGTCCAGAAAGACGGGCGTGCTTTAACAATATCTGGCTTGTCTTTTCAAGCCCGGCACGCAAGTCTCCCCTGGCGCGCAAGTCTTAGGCGCACAAGTATAACCTGGTGTGCAAGTGTCTCCAAAGAACCTGCGCGACTATGCCTTCTTGAACTTCAAACCTGCGTGACTCACTTCCTTCCTTGCCCAAATCACCTGGGGCGCTCAACCATCAGTTGGCGCGCAACCTCTACTTGGGAGACCAAACTACCACTTGCGCGGTTCAACCACCTGCGCGACGAGAGCTCGAACAATCTCAAAGTCTTGAGCTCTGTAAGAAATGAGGAGAGGTGGTCCAGTATTTATAGGCAAACTAGACCCCCTGCGCGGCGGCGCGCAAGTCATCCATCGGCCCGCAAGTCTCGGCCCCTACTAGGCACTTGCGCGATCAACATCCAAACTTGCGCGAACATCTTGCCTTTGCCAAATTTGTATCTTATGATCTCGAAAAACCTATGGCGCGCAAGTTATAATGCATTCAAGGCATCAGCGCACAAGTATCTTCCCGGTACATAATTCACCTGCGTGACCTCAACAAAACTTGCGCGACCCTTACCCCTTTTCCATATTTTGATACTCTGATCTTCAAAAACATATGGCGTGAAAGTTTCCTATCCTCCAAGAGTATGGCACGCAAGTCCCTTTGCCAAAATCAATATTCTTCATTTGTTGATTTTGAGGCCCTGAAATTTGGCAAACACTGGAAAAAAGCGCCACCTTGTATCTGCTCTTTTTTTTACCGCCTCCAGATCATTCATTCCTCTGTCGATGTTCTTGAATCAAACATAGATCGTTGACCACAAATCTTGAACTCGACATGTCACCATGGAATCTCCTTTGTCAACAAATTTGTATGTCGTTTGTTTTCTTTGTCGACAAGCACGATCACCTCAACTACACTTCTTCTTGGTGATCTGTATCCTTCAGCAACTCTTTTGCTTTTATCACAAACTCCACCATTGTGATATGTATTCTTTGAAGGAACAGCTTTAGTACCATCATCTTCTATGACAGTGTGATGTGCATGGCCATTTCATAAGTCAACTCATTGGCACATTGCCTCCTTCATCAACCGTCATGATCAACTTCATGCAAACCATGTGATTCAATCCGTCAAGAAGTCTCTAGCATGGTTCTCATGCAATCATGAGTAATTGCATGGTCTTCATCAAAACCCATTGTTCTCATGCAATAATGAGGAATTGCATGGTATTCATCAAAGCCCATGGTTCTTATGAAATAAGGATGAATTGCATGGTCTTCATCCTTGGATGGATTACTCCTCACATTCTTCATTGTTGTAAACAATGTATCACCTTTGACACATGTTCTTTGAACTTACGATCAGCACAACATTCGTCTGAATCACTACTCCTCTACTTCATCAGAGTACTTCATGATCTCTTTCATTTTGATATTCCATTGACAAATATTGAAAACAAATACAAACCTATACACAAAGTGGTTCTAACAGAGATGTCACTGAGGGTCCTGTATGAGATTCGATGAAGGTTCTTGTTGTAAGTGTGATATACCTTGGGAGAAGGCATCATTTTTCAGCTTACAAAGTGTCAGCCGTCTAAGTCGGGCGTCTTCTTGAATAGTTAGCTGAAGTGGCTTGACTCTTTTCGACTTGGGTTTAGATGTCGAGGGGGAAATCAACCATTTAATCGTTTCAAAATCATGCTAGCTGCATCGTTGGAACGCTTAGAGCGTGCTTTTGAAAGACAGTTCAAAAGATGGTGGAACTGTGGTTTGAGTCTTGGCCGTTTGACATGAAAAATCTATGGTGAGAAGTACGATTGTTTTGTTGCTTGTCGAGATGACGATGTGATCATGTCTCTTGTGGAATGGGCTTGGGTAAGAGATTTCATGTTGGTTTGGTTGGAAAACGAGCGTTGGCTCAGGTGTTGACAGCTTAAGTGTTGTGTGCTTAAGTGGATGTCTGTTGGTTTGTGGAATGTTGGAAACATAACGTGATCATTTGAACAAAGCTTCACGACCCTTGTAGGTCGAGTGAGGTGTGTGTTTTTCCTGATGGCTTCTCGAGGACAAGAAGTTCTAAGGTGGGATGGCTGTAATGACCTTCATTTTGAGCTGGGTTAAAAAGTGAAGGAATTTTAACTTTTCAATTACTGAATCGGTCGAATTTAATGTCGGGATTCAGAATGAGATTTCGAAGGATTGAACCCTTCTTTTTAATGTTTTTGGGGTTGGGAGAGGGATTGAAATGTTTCCAATGTGTCTAGGGGTGTTTCGGGTGCATCTTACCCGAAGATGGCTAGTTTTTAAGCAACAACAGAAGGCGCATGGTTGGCACACGGTTTCCCAAACTGTGCGGCCCAAACCATGTGTCTTAAAATAGGGAGGCAGAGGAGTCCGCACGGCCTGCACACAGTTTCCCCAAATCGTGCGGCTAGCCCATGCGGGGTGTCTTGGCTATCCAGTGGGGGACACACGGTGGGTGCACAGTTCGCCAAACCCTGCGTCCCAAGCCATGCATCGTGCCCTATTTTGGGTTTTTAAAATATTTAAAATAAATTTAAAATACAAACATAAACTAAAGGGGACCTCTCCCCTCTTCCTCTCAAAACCCGCATGAACCCCTCCTCCAATGGCGCCTGGGCCCCGCATGAGCCCTCCCCCGGCCGAACCTCCTCTCCACCATTTCTTGGTGATTCTTCTTCCGAATCTTCATGTAAGGTCACTCCCCTCCTTCCCTCTCCTTCCTTGGCCGATTTTCGGCCTCCCCTTTTCCCTAATCTATTTCGGCCGAACCCCCATGTTTATGGGTTTTGTTTAATTCCTTTTCGTTCTTGTTTCTATTGTTGTAAAGGGGTGAGAAAGGTCCCTCGGGACCTTTTTGGTGTGTGTACGACATCGTCCGCTGAAGCCAAGGTGTATTCCGGTGATTTTGATCTGCCGGTTGGATTCTAAGGTAAGGGTTTTACCCGTTCTTTGTTTATGCAACTCCCAATTTGTTATCTTTGGTTGGTTTAAGGTTTGTAGTGTGTTTTCCTTAGTATTTTGGCAGTTTCAGGTTGGTTCCGCTTTGCTGGATCTTAGGCAGCTCTTAGTTAGAATGCGCCAAGAGCTGGAGTGGATGGATGGGTCCACCTTGAGGTAGGGTCCCTCTCTTTTCCCTTTAATTTAAGTGAATAATTTAAAGAGTTTAATACTGCTTTGTTTTATTATTTTAATTATGAAAGTTTAGTCCATTAGATGCTTCTGTGCAAATAGTGTGAATTACAAGAATAAGATAAAATGGTTTCTTGGTCACTATACCAATGATTTAATAATAAAACCCTTCGATCAGAGGTGTATTGTCTTCAAGATAAAAGTAGGAAGTAGATTCTTATGCTTTCCTTCTAAACTCTTGTTATGCTTTGGTGAAACTTGAATGAAATAGATTAGGGTGGTAATACTATGCCTTAGGATAATAGAATAAGCACGGATTATGTTAATTCAATGAATATAGTGGATGGGACTTACCTGGGAGAGGTAGTCCATAGCACCTCTTAATGCTTTGTAAATCCCTAAATGTCTTTGAAATGATATAATAGGAATGAAGAATGAATTGGGGTTTAGCGAATACCGTACATGAGCAGGTTTCCTCATGTACCTTATATAAATTTGATGAATATTTGAGTGTATTGAAACAGATACTTAAGAGGAATTTCCTTATGTATAAATGTGATATTGATACTTGAGATGGTTTGCCTTAGGTATATTTGTATGGACATGATTATAACCATTTACGTGGATATGGGTTGTATGATTATTTGTTATTGTGATATGATTCTTTGAATTCTTATGAGGTAATGACCTAAGTAGTATATTATAGACATGGTTGTATTGTGAGTGCGCACATGCTGATGACACTTGGTGATGAGATACGTGTTTGGATGGGAGGCAGTTATACCCCATGCCAGTGTGACAGTACATGTATGTAAGGGAGGCATTCATACCCCTTGCCAGTGACTTATAGTGATGAGATACGTGTTATGGATGGGAGGCATTCATACCCCATGCCATCTACTTTGAATTATTTTGGATTGGAGGCATTCATACCCCATGCCATCTACTTTGAACGATTATGGATGGGAGGCATGCATACCCCATGCCAACTTATTTTGAGTATGGGTGGGAGGCATGTCTACCCCACGCCAGATGTGATCTATATACGTGTATGGACGGGAGGCATTCTTACCCCTTTCCAGTTGACCTATAGGGACGAGACGCATTCTTACCTTATTCATGTTATTTCTCTATACGTGTATGGAAGGTAGGCATTCATTCCCCTTGCTAGCTGACCTATACGGACAAGAGGCATTCTAAACTCGTGCCCGCTAATATTGATTAATGGGTGGGAGGAATTATTACCTCATGCCATCTATGATCTAAATTCTTTTATATTTATATATATATGGTGACATGACCAGGTTACTTTACCGGCAATGAGCCGAAGCTGGTATAGCCGTCGGGTGTCCTTAGGGAACCTGGACGGGTGTTGTCTATCTATGTTGTCCTGCTTATTGAATCTCGTTAAACCTACTTACTACTCTAATTAATATTACACTGTCTAGTTTGGGTTAAACACCGGTGGTGCGACCCTACTGAGATTTATATCTCACACCCTAGTCAGGCCGCCATTGCACTGGGGTACCCGAGTATACCTTCTTGCTTACAAGACCTAGGTTGTGTTCTATGATGTTTGTACTTGAGGAGTTAAGAGCAATGTACCAAGCGGGAGCTCGAGATGCTTAGGAGATCGCACGTCGGTCCTTTCTATATTTTCTTTATTCTTTTACATTGTATTAAAAGCATGTTGTATTGTTTCCTATTTTCACATTGGATCATTCATCATCCTTGTATTGTGTACACTAGATTTAGCCACATTTTATGAAAATGATCACTATTTGTCTTCCGCTGTTGTTCGTTCATTATTTATCTATTACTGCTTCCGCTATTGAAAGTTATTTACTCTAAGATACTGATGTGTTACTCTGATATGAGGGTATAGTCTCCCCACTATCACCTCCTGAGACCCTCGCTTCTAGTCAGCTATAACATCCCCTGTAAGTAATGAGTAATCGATATTTTTATCTACGTCTATTAATGAATTAGATAGTGTTTTAGAGGATTAAAATGAAAATAAATCCAATCTTAAGCGTGGAATACACTAATATTCTTAAAAGATTGTTTTACTACCTTTTGATGGCAAACCATTTTTAAATCTATATTTTGACAATTTTATAAGCTATGTTTTTCAAAATAAACTTATTATTTATGATTGGTACATCAAAATTTACATTGTGTGAATTTTTGGTATTTTTCTGACAATGTTCATTTTTTTTATGAATAGTGAAAATACTGCATTTTAAATCAAAACTTCTTTTTAATCTAATTTATTTATATGATTAGATTATATTTTTAATTGGTTTTGAAGTGGAATTAGAATATATTTTTACCATTTAATCCAATGGTGGTCATTGGAATAAATTTCACTTTGAAATTGAACTTAAACTGGTGTCAATCTTTTGATACTTAGTGTTTCATAAAAACACGCTATTTGTCATGACATCGGGAATTAATTATTAAATTAATTAATGTGACTTATATGTTTTGAATTTTTTAAAATAGAGTTCATTTTTGAATTCAGAATATCAAATATAGCTTAGGGTGAATTTTTGATGAATAGTGAAACCACTTAGTGGTACTTATAAAAACTGATTTTTCCGTTTAAATTAAATTTTTTCATCATTGTGTTTTGAATTTCAAAAATCCGACAAACATGGTTGTCATTAAGAAGTAAAATGTGGTTCAATGGGATTAAAATAATTTTTTGGTGAATAGTAACTTATTAAGTTTTTAATCGCGATTAGTGGTAATTAGTGTAGTTTAAGGTAAAAATAATGTTTTAATTGTATTAGATGAGCTTGACACATGTCATACCCTCATTGGATGTGTCATGGCCGACCAAGACAAGCCATGGGTCAACTTGGGGACCCCATGGAGCCACTTTGGTTGGGAAATGACATAAATAACTTTTTATTTAATGTTAAAGTAAAAATGACACAAACATGAGTTATGTTACTAAAAAAAATTTTATATGGGGTTATACAAGTCAGAGTTTTGACTATAAATATTAATTAGAAAGATGAAAATATTTCCTACATCATAGTATTTTTTTATAGTTTTTAGACATTAAAAAAATTAAATTATTTATGACATCATGATGATGCAGTGATGACCTCATTATTTAACGATTTAAATAAAATGGAAAGTTAATGTAAAATCTAAAACCTACACATGTACAAAACCAATTGGATGAGTTTATTTCGAACCCTTATCACCTTATCATCAAATTATATCAATTTGGGACCTTTTGAATCCGAAACTCTTTTTAAAATAAAGTAACTTATCTTTACTTTCCAAGAGTGCCCCTCCTCTCCTCTTATAAAAGGCCCCCACCTCTACCTCCTTACCCACACTCCCAAAGCCTTTGGCTCGGCCAACCCCTGCCCATTTTGTCTCTCCACTTCCCTATCTTACTCATTGAAGCCTCACTTTGGGTAGAAGTCTTCCCAAGGAAGCCTTTGAGCTCAAACCAAAGGGAGTTACCCGATTTTAAGGTAATGTCTTCTTTTGAGTCCTTTTGTTTTATTTTGCTTCTCCAACCCCCTAAACTCTTTTTATTATTTTATTTTGTAACAACTAAAGTATCCTCAATATACTAGGATGTTGTTATAATATGGATTAGAGCTACACTTACACACACCTACATCTAATGGTTAACAAACATACTGTTTCCGTGGATGGTGAATTTATGCCTCCCGAAACGACGATTGTTCAACTTTCTTTTAACACCTTTAAAGGTGGCCATTAAGATGTCACTATATTTATATATGATATATAATATGTTTATGTTTTCCTTAAGCTTCTGTTTTTTTCTTTTTGGTCATACCTTTATGGTTTTCATTATGGGTAAACACGATATCTCCATTTAAGGAAGTGCGGACTACCGCCCCCTCAAAGTGATTTGATTCGTTAAATACCATATGTGGGACGTATAAAGGATGGAACTATGATATTATATATGATATTATACTGGAATTATAATATACATTTATATCATTATGATTCCATTCTATAAAATATGAAATAGAAATGAAAGTAGCGTTCATGCGTACGTACGGCTTACCGTCTCCATGAACGGTGCATTTTATTTCTTACCTCTAAATGATTATGTAATATTATAAATGCATGTATATGCTGGATATATATGATATATACATCATTATTATAATTCTGGATATAATGGATACATGAACAATTTGTAATTATAATGGGTTTACTTTTGACTCAAGTACCAATGATCGTTAAAACGACCGTTATTAACTTAAATAATTACATAGTGTTCATGACGTGGAAATAAGTGATATAAAAGGAATAATGAACTTGAAAAAGGTTCTTAAGCAAGTAGAAATTAACTCATGTTTATTATTCAGGACATTAAATAACGATCGATTCAAGTCGGACCCGAGGTATGGGAATTCGTCTCAATCTGCTTTCATTGAGGCATATTTTGTTTTATACACAACCTTCTTTTATACGGTGTATAAACCCCTTTGACTTTTACGTTTATCCAAAAGGAATCTTTTTTTATACGAATTTTTTTACTAAATGACAAATGGGAATGTTTTTGTCGCACGTATGCGGCGACAACGACTTATCTGCCGACGTGACCATTTTTTTGAGTTTCAGCTTCCTCTACAAGCCATACCTTCTTTTTAAAAGAAAAATAAATACCATGTTTTAATTTTCTTTTATTTTGGTATTGAAAATGGTTTTAATAATGTTTTTGTATCAATGTGTTGTATTGATATCTTGTGATTGAAAGGTGGAAATGTTATGTTTCCTTTATGCATGTTTTATGTGATACGATTATGTTTAGGTTCTTGGGAATCATTATGAAGACGGGTGGTTCCGTGATAAACTAAGGGCGGGAGAGCCCGATATAGCTCTCCAATGCATTGGGTAACGCGAAGGAGTGAAACGTTAAGGTTTTTCCGAAGAGATTTAGGGAATATACTGTGATGGGTATTCCAAATGTAACAAAGAGGGTTACTCCCTACTTAAGAATGTTATGAATGCCTCAAGTTACCTTTATGTCTTATGATTTCTATGATTTATTCATGATTTGATGAGGTATGTTAAAGTGTATATGTTTTATGGGTAAATTATGATTTCATTCTTATGTATATATGTACCCATGTTTCCTTTCCATATTTTTATATCCCTTACAGAGCTTTTTATACTCATCCCAAGTTTTTTTAAATGTTTTTCACAGGTCAAGGGAAAGGTACATGATATGATAATAGTGTCAAGGAAGTGTCAAGAAATAATCCATGTTTTATTTTAAATATGTTTCCATTGATGGGAATGAAGAATACTATCTTTATGTTACCACTTTGTTTATATGTGGAATGTAATGAAAGGTTTATGATCTAATTCTCTAAAACTCTAAACCCGAAAAGATCCTCAATGTGTAATCTTGTAATAACTCAATATTAAGTAAGGTTTAAGGCTGTGGCCTTATATCGGCAGCCTCTGGCATACAGGGAGATGCGCTTGTGGCCATGTGACCTACCGGTCCGACCACCGGTTCGATTGTCAGTCGGGCCGGGGCGTTACACTAATGGTTTTTTATAAATTGTCATCTTCCAATTTTATTTCTTTCTTAGTAAAACCCTCAAAAAATTATTATAATAATGGTACATGATGAAAAAGGAAAATGGATTAAGTATAGTTTATATATATGTAGTTACTCTCCATCATCTCTATCTCTCTCTTACACCTCTCTTTGTTTAAAAAAATCTAGATTCTATAGTCCCCAATATGTTTAATGAGTGGGATCGTAGGAAAATTTGGGAGAGAAACATATGGAACCCATCTTAAATAATGTCATTCCAGGCAATGGATATGAAACATGGATGGGGAAGATAACACTGAAAAAATCATAAAATGAAAAATGAATAAAAATTGGAAAAACACCAAACACACATGAAACTCCAAGATTGGATACCAGACATGAAATATAAATCTAGGAAAAATGTGAAGAAACAAAAATACACATATGGAAAAACATAAACTATATCAGAACCATAGAATAACATAGATCAAATACTAGAAACATGCATGATATATTTTAGGGGAATATTTGTGTATTTTCTTTATGGAACATACCACGATCCATCATAGTGGGCCCCATTATACAACTCCCCAGGCCTACCTGCAATAGGATATGATTTTTTTCTAGAACCAAGTATACATATCACTAACATGTGATGAATTTCCTCTGTACTTGTACACATGAACACATCCCCGTGCCCACAAAATGCTGATTTGTTAGAACAACTAATAAACTAATTCATGAATACATCTATATACTACAAAAATTGTATGATAGGAATTAAATAAAGTAAAAATAGTAAAATAAAATCCAACAAAAGAGAATATTTTACAAAAGTTATTCCTAAAATTAATGGAAATGGGGTGATTGTTAGAAAGATGCATGAACACACCTCAGTCTTTCTGGTGTCACTATGCATTTTCTAGTCTTGGTCCACCTAGAACCCTATCAAAAGGTTGATCATCTTCACAAGAAACAACATCTACAAGAAATTCCCAAGCATGTGTGAGTATAGAAATACACAGTAGGATATTCTAAAAAAATAAAGAATACAGAAAAGGAAGGTATGTTTATCTATTCATATGTATATGTCTATAAAACATACAATAAGGATATGTAGATATATTAAAAGGACACACATTCGAGAGGTAACCCACAACTATAGTACAAATCACAAGTGATTCCAAATCAAAGATTCCATGAAGCACTTATTCAGGAGAAAAAACTTTTGATTCTGATAGAACTGATGAATTACATATTAGAGGCACTACTCGTCAGGTATCATCATGAGAAATAACATGTTGATAGATCTGAAGAGAATATGATACATAGATGATGATCAATGCCAAGACAATAGGGAGATACCAACAAACATAGTATGAATAAACCTTACTATGTATATGATCAGTGTCTGAGTAGTGTAGGTAATGTCAATACCAATAACTCCACCTTATGCACAAATAAGAATAGGTTATCTCACTCTGGTCCTCTTAGAGGGATTAAAATGACTCTATACAGGATATCCCACTAAAGGGATCATAATCAAAGGACTGGGAAGCGATTCATACTTACCTCTATGGAAAGGATAGTGGTAATGAATCCCAATGAAAAGTATCCTAGATATAATGGACATGAGTTGTAAGACTTGTTGAAAATAGTACATGTTGTGTAGAAGGATTGGACACCATGTCCCATGACCTTTAGTTCTTCCTTTTTTAAAAACTCATTCCATTATAACTATGTCTGTATAGTAGTACGTGTCATGTAAGCATATTATGTACACTAACCATTTTTTATTACACGGATTGATCCCATGAACCCATGTACGTGTACTAGTAAATAGGTTATCCCACGTACTTGGACCATCTCATGTCATGTGTGGGAGTACACACCCAATCGGTATCCAATGTACTCCAAACAGTGTCCATGAACATCGAAAAGTAAATATTGAGTATTCAGGGAGGGACAACATGTCATGTGATATGAGTCACTTGACTTGTCATATTTAAATTCCTACAAAATCTAGACTATTTCTCTGGTCCCGCACATGGTGTATGGATCTGGTTTAAATGTTGTGTTGCTTGAGATTTTGCCGAATCCCAGATCCATTTCTTGCATTCGATCAAATACCTCCAGTCTTCCATCTGGTGATCTTCTTACCAAGAAAACAAAGATCCAATATTTTATAAGAGGGTTTAATTTAGAACAACATGATTAATAAACATATCTTTTTGAAAAATGTATCAAATCATCATTCATTATTTCATGTCGAAGAATGTCGATGAATGCGATTTCAGGTTTCCTCTATCATCTGAATTGCTCTATCTCCATCATCGTACCTCTTTCAAGATGTGATGATTCAGATCTATAAAATCAGACCCTTGATCCAAGAAATGTTTTTGTAATGATCAGTCGATAAGGATTAGTTAATTCAAATTACAAATGAAGAATTACCAGGATAGAAATTGAATTTGGAGAGAAAAGAAACAATCAATCAAGATGAATGAACCTTGATCAATGTTTGTATCGATCATGGTTCATTTCCAATATAACAAAAATCGAATCAAATTAAATCGAAAGATAAATATCCATTTATAACCATATAAATAATCCCACCCCACATGGTGTTAGAACAATAGATCAATCTATTTTCCATTTGTTTTGTGTTTTTTAAAGAAATCAATAATAGGGAATAACTGAATAAAAACACATTCCCTGTGTTGATTTGGATTGATAACTAATGATGAATGATCTATTATCATTTTCAATTAACGGATCTGTCAAATATGAAGTTCATCAATCATCGATCCATGATCTATTGACGTTGTTTACCTGAGAGTATTTCCAAGAGCTCTCTCTAGTGGTCCTATAGAGGATCCAAGGCTATTAATACCCCCCTAAAAAATATCAAAAAAAATTCTATTTAAAGGTCTTTAGTCACTATGTCAATGAAAATGAAATAATTTTTTATCAAATTATATTATTCATTTCAATTCCCATGATGAATTTTCCACAATTAAGCAATGATAACTTATTTTATTTCATGCCTAGGGTAAATTTCACATTCATAGTTCAAGTATGTCCCTATATTTCTAATCCAAGAACCCACTTAGATGTTAATCCACTTTTTCTGGAAACCTCATATGTGTTCTATTTAATATATTTAATATATTTTAAAATGGTATTCAAGGAAAACTGGGCCTCATAATTGCATGTTTTCCCAGTGAGTATTCTCAAAAATAATCCATATAATATTGTAAAATAATACAAATAAAATTCCACACATTAAATTCTTCCCACATTGTGGATTCACATCTCGAAGAATCTAAAAAAATTACTACCAAAAACAATTGTCCTTATAGAGGATTAATTTGACTCTCCCAATCCCAAGTTATTTCTTATAGATTCTCATTCTACCACCAGACAAGAACTAAAGTAATCGATCATCCATGAATGATTATCTCCTACTTATCCTTGATTTTCACAGGGTACTCAGAAATGGATGTTCCATTCTTGATGTCCAACTCACCCCATTTGGTAACATGTGATAAGTCATACACATACCTCCTCAACTACGAAATGTGGAAGACGTCATGTTCCCGGTCTAGCTGGGAATGTAGAGCTAAGTGGCATCCCACCTCACCAACTCTACATAGTATTTGGAAAGGGATGATGAACCTCAAATATATCTTACCAACCCATCAAAATTTCTATTATGCACGTCAAGGTGAAATCCATAAGAGTATATGGTATCCTTACTAAAACAAAAAAGTCCTACATTGCCTATCAGTATAGGAATTATGATGTATCTATATAGTCTCTATCCACACCAGGAAGATCTACACCTTCTCCATTGTTGCTCACATCAACTATAGGTCCATGAGTGATGAATCTCCAGGGTCACTCCAACAAAGTGGTGACCTACATGGTCTCCCATATAATGATTTAAATAGTGCAATACCTATGGTGTATTGATATATATTATTGTTTGCATACTCCATCAGTGGTTGTTAATTCTACCAACTAAAACCAAAATCCAATATGAAGTCCTGAGTCATGTACTCCATAACATTACTGGTTTACTTAGTTTGTCCATCAGTTTGGGGGTGAAATGATGTTCTCAAACATAAATAATTCCCAAAATCTTCCTCTAATAACTTAAATATCTAGGATGTAATGTGAAGATCATGATTAGAAATAATAATCAGTGGGATTCCCTGGAGTCGAACTACTTCCCCAAAATAGGGGCCTCCCAACCACTCTACTGAACTCTTCTTTCATATAGATGGTAAGTGGACTGACATGTTGAGCCATTCCACAGTAAATCATATGGAATCATGTCCCCTATAATTATGTGGTAATATAATCCAAATGTCTATAGATATACCATCCCACATTAATTATGTCACCTCATGGGTTTGGGATAAACTTTCTATAATTCTCTAGCTAAAGCATCTAGAGACAATCTCTACAAATACTTTCATCAACCATGGACACTAAAAATGAAGTAGTAGGTCATTGTACATATTTTAACCACATGGATATACACCAAATGAGATGTATGATTCTATCTCTAAACATCCTTCTCCAAGATCAATTTTACCATTGTTCATCCTATGAAAAGAACAAAATGCCCCCCACCTTTAGAAAATCAATCAAGAGAATTTTTTGTGGATATCTAAGCATGTAGGGTCTCACAGTAAGTATCCCCAAGTTGTTCCACCTTAACTCCACGTATCAGTGGAAGGGTGACAACCATCTACTATAGGTAAGTTCTTCAATCTCCATCAATGATGGATAATTTAAACGAGGAAACTTCTTCGACACCTCATTCAAAAATCGAGAACATGATCTCCCATTGAGAACGTCTGCTACCACGTTCCCCTTCACATGAGTATAGAAAATTTCATAGTCAAAAACCTGGAAGAACTCTAGCCATAACCTCTATCACAAGTTGATATACTATTGAGTGAAGTTATACTTGAAACTCTTGTGATCAGAGCATATGATAAATTTCACTCCCATCAAGTTGTGTAGCCACATCAGTAACGTAAAAAATATCGTTGCTAACAAAATTTCATGGGTCATGTATTTATGCTAATTTTATATCAACTACTGTGAACCATATGAAATGACTACATGAAAATAAATTAGAAAAAAACCAATCCCTCTTCTAGATTCACCACTGAACACTATGTACTCAACACCCTCCTCTGATAATCTGATGATTGGAGTGCTCATCAATGTTTTCTTAAACTGCTGAAAAGACTACTGAAACTTCACTTTCCGACAAGAAAGGATTCCATTTTCAAGTCAAATATTTCATAGGTCCTAATACTATGAAGAAATCAAGTGTGAATGACACATAATAGAATTCCAACCCAATCTTCGCACCTCCATCACTTTCGTAAGTGGGTCTCATGCAATCACTACCTTGCCCTTAGCTGGCTCCACCGCTACTCCAAATGATGTGATAACGTTTCACAGAATAAAGAATACCTGAATCCAAAAATATAAATTTGATATACTTTTATATAGCATGTGTTCTCAAAGTACATCCATAAATATTCTTAAGTGTCTCGTGTGATCCTCTTTAGACAATGAGTATACAATGATATCATCGATGAAGACTACCCTGAATCGGTATAAAAAAGTATGTAATATATGGTTAATGAGTACCATGTACTCTGGTGGGGTGTTTTATTCCCAAGGGAATCGCATGTAATCATAGATTAATTTTAATTTCATCATTTACATATCTTCATCCCATACTCATAGTTGGGGATAACCATATATTGAGGTAAATCTTTGATAACCATCACGTCCCTCCCAACTAATCTATGAGGTCATCGATCATTGGTAGTGGATAATTGTTTTCTTCACAGTCACCAGGTTCATGCGTTGTTATTCCACACAAAACCTTAATCTCCCTAATTCCTTTTTGGAAAACAAAATTAGGGATTCCCTGTGTGAAACTTTGGGTCTAACAAATTTATTCCAAAGCAATTCCTCCAACTACAACTTCAAATCCTAAAGCACTGTGAGATCCATCCAATATGTTGGTGAAGTTATTAGAGCCATCCGAAGGTGTAGATCAATGAACAATTCTATCACATGGTGGGGAGGTAAACTTAGAACATTTTAGAGGAATATGTCCTCGTAATCTTCCACTAATATAGGAAAATAGAAACTCGTAACATCTAATACACCAATGATTAGGCTAGCCACCAGGTGTGTAATCAACTACACCCTCCTATGAATGAGTCAATCTTGAACTGTATGGGTTTTCCTTTCACCGAAAATGGATAACCTGGTTCCATCACTACGGACACACTCCACCCAGCACCTAAAACATTCAATCTAATTATGAACAATATATAATTAGTCAATAATAGAAATTACATCAAAATTCCTTAATGTCACTACCTAGAGTTTATAACTAAGTATTTCACCTCCAAAATCAAATTACACTCTCAGCAAAAGTGCATGACCACTGAGTCTTCTCTAGTCTGTTTCTCCAAGCGTATGGTTCGAGTCAATAGTTCTACTAAAATATATATATCTTGAAAAACATATGTGGGAAGAAATGAATGACTATAACTTGTTTCAATTAGCACTATAGGTAAATTTTAGAGGACACAGATCATACTTTGAAACATTCCTAGTGATTCTTGATCACATGCTTTGACCTACTCAAGTTGTCCCCTCCCCTATCCTCCAACTCCTGAATCCTGACTAGGACCAAATGGGGGTGGTAGTGGTATCAAGTCGAAAACTTAACCACCTCCAGATCCAATCCCAACTCCTCTTCCACAATCATTTCCTCGAAATACCATCTATAGTTTCTTTGTGAGCTATAAAACAAGTCAGATTATCTCCAGGGAGATGTCCTCATTGTCACTTCAGTAGAACTGCCTCTCTCTAGACTACGTAGACCCACCATATAATCCCCCTATTATATATCCCCTATCCTGATATGTCCTTGTGAAATGTCTCCCATGTCCATCTCTATGAGACTGAAATTGGCTCCCTACTACCAAGGTCTCTACTATTGTTTTCCTACTACTGAAAACCACTGACTATATATTCTCATCCACGAAACTCTTGACCACCAAATATTTCTACAACACCATAGAAAATTTAGCAATGAATATAGGGGTAAATATCCCTTGGATTTCTCTAAAAAACTCTCATCATGGCCTGATCACTAAAAAAAGGACATCAAATGATATCCATCGAGTACCTTGGCAGGTTGGTAAACCTAAATTAATACTCAGCCACTACCTTGATTCCCTGCTACAGCTGCAAAATATCCTGGATACACACTAACCTAAAAATATATTCTGAAAACTACTCTATGATGAGACACTAAAAAATTGTCCATGAAACATTTTATGCATCATAAGATAGGGTAATTAAACCCCACAATCACCTTGTTGAGCCAAGAAGAAGGTTTCCTATCAAGAACACCATATGATCTGATGGTACCCTCACTAGATGGAAATCATGGGTCACCACCTCAGGCCAGTTCTTGGTTACTTGTTGGTAGGGGTCGACTTGAAACTTTAGGGTCATTGTATTTGAAACTCTTTAAGAACACTCGGCATTCACACCTCATCTACTAGTACTGTGGTTACCTCTTACGACTCTATAAATGGCATGGTTAGTGCACCACCTAGAGGTAACATTTCATCAATTGGTCTCTATATCATGACCTCATTGCTGAGGGGATCATCCCCATTATCATATTGCTAAATCATAGCTGTAATATGTCACCTAGGTTTCCTAAGAGTAAAAAATCTATAATAGGTGGTGAGTATATCTGGAGAGATGACTCACGAAGGACATGGAAACCCATCCCATTTCTATATGATTCATGTACGATAATTTTCTTACCACTAGTATTCGAATACATAGAGTCAAAAATAAGGTTATTAGAGTTCTATGTACTCGTCTCCCACCACACCAACACTAGATCCCCTAGACTGAAAGCTGAGATCAAAGAACATTACACTGTTTCCCCTATCCAATCTCACATATTACCAATCCTAAGGTATAATCAAACACCATTGATACCACTATATCATGACCCGTCCCATAGGGGACTGTTCCACGACTCCCCATGCCCACTTAAAATTGTTCAGGGGCTAGACTACCACTAATTAGGTATATCAATAACATGGGATTAATTGTCTATACATCTCCCAACCCAAGAAATTATGAAATGTAAAAACAAATGAATAACCAATTCATGCATACATCAATATCTAACAACCAAAGTACAACAAAAAGTAAATATTTCAATCAAGGATGAATACAAGCCCACCATAGATAGTTTTTATCATAAGTCAAACCAGAATTTAAAGGTACTAGGAATAATATTTTAAACCCACGGGAACACACCTCGGTCTGTTTGGTTTCATTAAGTATTGTCTAGTCCTAGTTCACCTTGGACCTTGTCAAATGGTTGATCATCCTCACAATACATGACCCTTACAGGAAATGACCACGCAGGGGTGAGTATAAAAATACTCAATAGGACACCCTAAAACCATAAAGAATAGAAAAAATGAAATTAGAGTAATCTCTATATAGGTATATGACTAAAACACATATTAGAAAGTATCCATATATTGTAACGACCAAAACTCTTATTAATGAATATTCCTCTTAATATAATTAAATGTAAAATTATATACACGTACTTGGTTTTATGTTTTTGGAATTTAAAATTCCGTTAAGAATTGTTACCATTTCTGATATAGCCATTGAATAGTGATAACATGATTACTATAAATATAGGCCTTGAACAAATCCAATTTACATAAAAAAGGAATAAATGACATCATACAGTAGAATTACTCCATAAAAAGCCCATTTTTTAGATCTCGGAAAGGAGGTGGCTTCACTATGTTTTGTTCTTGACCAAGTCCAAGTCGAGCTTCAACACATTATGTTTGAATGGGACCACCTACTGAAATAGTGGAATTTGATAGAGATTACGGCCTGAGCGATGTTATCTGAGCCACCCTACGAGTCTATCTGCATCGCACACCATACCCTTAGGTCATATGTAGGTGTTATAATGGGTTATGTAACAAGACACAGTAACTATGATTATGTGCATTATTTTTGTATATAAAAAATAATATATATTCATTTTATTATTATTACTTTTTAAATTGTTTCTAAAGCACAAATAGTATTTTTAGTTAATATTCAATAAATATATCTATTTTTAAGAATTAATGTATTTTTTATTTGAAATATATTTTAATAAAATATTTCTAATCAATTACTTTTTTTAATTATAAATGATCGTATTACTTTTTTAGAATAAAATTGAAATTTTTATTAAAGTTTGAAACTAGTTTTTTCCAAAATCCATGAATTTTTTATAAATATCGGGTTTTATATTAAAAGTTGAAATTCACATATTTAGTAAATTATTTATATAAAATTAATATTATTTCTAGAATAAGTATGTTGAAATTATCCAATAGTAAATTTTTCATATTTTTCTAAGTTAATCGAATTTTTGGGTAAAAATTAAATACGATTTAAATATGTAATGTGTTTTATGACATCATAATGACCCAGTAGTGATGTAATAATATAAAATAAATGGGATTTTCGTCCAATATATGTTTTATCTTTAAAATAATGTGATTTTATATTTTCTTGATTAATTTTAAGGTGTATTAATGTTCCCTACAATACTTATAAAACATTTTAATTTTTTAAATTGATTTCCTTGAGAGTGTGACTCACCTCCACATAAGCAAGCCTAATATTTTAATATTTTTTGTAAATTTTCCATATAAAATAAATTTTTCCACTCCTATTTGGAAAAACGACTTAGAAAAAACCAGGGGATGGTTTGTGGTTTTGATTAGTTGAATGTGTAGTGTCCTAAACCTAAATAACAAAGAATTCCCTCTCTTTTACAATATAAATCCACCCAAGCTCCCACTTCCTATTCACTAAAAACCTTTTCAGATCTACCAAACACTAACCTTCTATCTCTATAATCCTTTTTATGATACTCATTCTCCCAATAAGACACTCTCAAGCCCCTTCCATGCCTTAGGGATCACACTTTCAAGTAAGGTATTTCTTCCATCCGCATTTTTGTCAAACATTCACTATATTGTTATGCCCATTGATTTCAATTAAAAATTATAGCATATGATTTCACACATCCCCATTACTTACCTAAATATATTTTTATGTTTATATACCCTTTTTTGCACATTAATGACTCCCATGTACACTCATTAAAATTCCAAAATTCTATAAGGGATTTCTCTCGCCACATTTACATTCAACCAATTCTTTTGTATTATGAATATAAATTCTATTACATATGTTGGGAAATGTCTCTAAATGACCCCATTACTATCAATTTCATTTATATATAATGAGACACCTCTTTCTCTCTCATCAACCATTTTTAGGAATTCTTTGGCATTCTATTATGCTACTGAAATTGCACCGCAATTTTCTAGGACAAATTCAGTGTGTTGTGAATACCATGCCCATTCAACTATCAGGGGTTTTCACCTATATGCATATTTAATTATTTATTCTCACATTTTATGTATAAATTCCACATTAAATTGTTGTGTAATAAATGAAAATGTTTAATGAATCCATGTTATATGATCCATGCGGCACACTTATGCATGAAATGAAATAATTAAGAAGGGTTCTCCTTGATAGCGCTACAATACATTGGGTAAATATTAGTATAATGATAAGTCAAGTGAAACAAGGGTTTATTCATTATAATTCTAGTGAAATTAGGGTTTACTCTTTCTCTATGTGAAACGAGACTAGGATCATGATAATATCATGTCAAATGTTGATACCACATTTCCATGTTATGATAATCATGTTATGTCATGCCTTTATATTCATGTTTCTCTTATACTCTCTTGATATGACTATTGACTTACATGTACTATATTCTTCATGTTATTTCTTGTTTAATCCATTAATGGGCATTATATCTTAACCTTTTCTTTTCATGTCTTTAGGTTATCCCATACCATTCTATGTACGAAGGAATGTGTGTGTTCATGTAGAGGAAGATTTCAAGAAAGATGTGTATTTAATGTTTTAAGTTGTTATGTAATGTTCATAAGCCCCAAAGACACTTGAAATATTCATATCATATATTTTATCAAGTGAATGTTTTATGTAAAAAACTATGTTTAAGTGTGAAATAAAGAGGAGGGTTGTTATTGTTGTTATCTGAGGATAGGTTTATTTATTTTTTGGGATTAGGATTAGAATTCCCTAGTGAAATTCTTGTGGATAAGACTATGTATAATAAAAACATCCCAATTTTTTTTGAGTATTTAGTAATTGGTTAATCAAAAAAATACATCCTAGTCTAGATAAAATCAGTTAGAGGCGGCTCTGGCACATATGTATCTATGGATAAAACCTGAAAACACCGCTTTAAGCTTGAATCAAATGGGAACTAGTGCATGAAAACGAAGAATGATACACTCCTGGTTACTACACTCTCTATGGATATGCTTTGGTAAATTAATATTCATAGAAAAACCCATTATTATGAGAATAAAAAAATTCCCCTATGAATATTTGTTGGGAAGTAGATCATGGATAACATAGATTTAAGAATATAAATTCATATGTTATGGGGAAAAAAGTAATTAATAAGACATCTATTTTTGTATTTGGATTTCCCATTATGTGTTACCCCTACCTTTATATTTATTGCATCCAATGGCTAGTAGTAGGAGGACTCGGGATAACAGTCAATTTGAAGATCAATGTGATGACTGTGCTAATGAGATGCCCAATCCGATGGGGGTGGGAATCACATTGGTTTTCATGATACCCTCTCAGTTAAATCAAATTTTTAACAGAAACATTGGTAAATTGGAATGTTCAACCCCTACTAGGAAAAAATGCCATAATTGAGAGCATTATGAGGCAAAGGATTCTTACTTCTAATGGATCATATGATCCCTCAATTTCCAAACAATGGATCAACTCCATTGAAAGGATCATCTCTATCTTTCAATGTTCTAAATAATAGAATGTTCTTCTGGATACTTATCATATGGAGGATGGAGCTGATTAGTGGTGGAAATGGATCAAAAGTATGAAGCCTGAGGAGAATATGGAGGGGTAGGAATTGATGGATTTTTTGAAAATGTATTTCAATAAATATTTTCCTCACACGCTCTGAATTAATATAGAATGGTACTTCCTTTACCTCAAGAAAAAAGACGATGAAGCCAACAGAGCATATGAGTAAAATATCACAAGGCTTTCACGATACACCTATAACTATGTCATTAAACCTGATTTCAAGGTTTACCATTTATCTGGTGGGATAAAATATAACCTACAGAAATCCCAAGAGAACTATGACTTCAAGAGCTATGAGGAAATTTTCTGATGTTCCCTCAAATTTGAAATGGAAATTAGAGAATATTAAGGGTATCTTGGGGATAAAAATAATAATATGGAAATTAATTTTGATTGTCTGATAGATAGATATAATGGTTCTATGAAAATACATCACCCCACTTACCAAAGGTGTGGTAAAAAGCACCCTGAAATTTTTCTAAAGGAGGTGATGAAATTCTTTAGTTGTGGAAGAGAAGGGAAATGGCCATTAACTACTATCAAGAAAAAACTATGGCTGCGATGGAGTAGATGAATTCTCCGTTCGACACTCATATAGTTTTTCATCACTTCGTCTTCAATGAACCAGGGAACTTTGGAAACCAGTTCCCTATGATGAGGGTTTTCGGAGTCATCCAAAAACCTCCATGGTAGCAAGGGAGATCTTTTTCCATCACTACCACTGAACTGAACCCCGAAAACAATGTGGTAAAAGCTACACTAGTCATTCATTCAAGAATAGAAAACATAATTTTAGATTCTGGTTCAATGCATTCTTTTATATACATATAGTTTAGTAGATCAATCCCAACACCACCAAAAATAATGGAAGTAAAGATGTATGTGAGAATGAAAAATGGGGAAATCATTGAATACCATGAATGTAACTCTTCCCCAGTCATAATTTGTGGATTGAAATTATCAAAAAACCTCATCATACATTCTCTCATTTAATTTTATGAAATTCATGGCATGGATTAGATTTTTCTATATAGATCCATAATAAATATTTGTGAGAGGGAAATCACTCTCCATATGGATAATCAACCTCCGATTATATATAAGTTCAAGGATGAGGATTAATATTTCATATCACCATCATCTCAAGCGTGGATATTAATACCCTATGATCACACGTATCATGCTCATATGATTTAGTCTAAGGAAGAAACCTTCCTTGATGAAATGCATACTATAAGGAAATTCGCTGAAGTGTTTCCCAATGAATTGCATGATCTTTATCCTATAAGATGTGATGAATTATTGATTGATATTATACCTAAGGCCTTTCATATATCCAACACACCATACATAATGGCTATTTTAATGCATGATGAGCTGAAGAAACAACTATAGAAGAATCTGGATGAAGGGTTTATACACCCAAGTGCTTTACCATGGGGTGCACCAGTCCTATTCGTCATGAAGAATGATGGGATAATGAACCTTTACGTTGATTATATTGAGATCAATATAATAACGATAATGAAAAAGTATCCTCTTACATGAAATGATAACTTGTTTGATCAGCTATGTGTATCAGAATACTTCTCAATGGTGGATTTTTTGTCAGGATATTACCAAGTAATGGTCAAGAAGGAGGATATCCCTAAGGAAACTTTTCGTTCAAGATACACGCACTATGAATTCATTTTAAATCCATTCAGACTCAATAACGATCCAGTAATCTTCTTGGGCTTAATGAATTGAGTCTTTAGATTTTACCTCAACAAATTTAGGGTTGTCTTTATAGATGATATTCTAATATACTCCAAAACCAACAAAGATCATTAATAAAATCTATGCATTGTACTAGAGACCTTGTGAAAGGAGAAGCTCTATGTAAAGTTCCACAAGTGTGAGTTATGGTTGAAAGAAGTCTCATTCATGGTTCATATCATCACAACCAATAGCATATATATGGATCCCTCCAAGGCATCTAAAATTGAGGTATAACCATGTCCAACACTAGTAACAGATTTTCATAGCTTCTTGGGGACAACTAGATATTATTGCTAATTTGTCATAAATTTATCATAATCATCCGTCCATATTACCAAGATAACTAGTAAGGAAGTAATTTTTTGTTGGAATAATAAATGTGAGGATAGATTCAAGGAGTTGAAAAGGAGGCTTATCCTTATTCCCTTTATCATGCTACCCTCAAGTGGTGATATTTTTGTGGTATTCTCTGATTCTCCGATGAAGGTAATGGGTTTTTTGTTGATGAAAAATGACTAAGTTATTTAATATGCTTCAAGAGAATTTAATGTTCATTAAAAAACTATCCATAAAATGATCTAGAGTGTCCTATAGTAATCTTTCCTTTGAAAATTTGGCAACATTACCTCTTTGGGGATAAGTGGGCAATATATATGGACCACAAAAGCCACAAGTATATATTCACATAGAAATAGTTGAACATGTGAAAACAAAGATGGTTAAGGATGATCAAAGTCTATGACTGCTTAATCCATTACCACCCAAGGAAAATGAACATGGTGTCATATGCTCTATGTAGAAAGGACCCAATGATTCTATAATTTATAAGAATTGAAATGGATAAAATCTATTTAGATTTGATGAATATGGACATGAGAATCATAAATAAGGGAACATCATAAATAAATTAACAAATGGTTTCTCAACTGTCTGTTTTGTAAAGGTTAAAGGATTCTCAAAAGGATGTTGTAGGAATTTAGAAGAAAGTGGAAACATTCATAATAGGTAAATCCTTGGAGTTCAATGTTAATGAAGAAGGAATTGGGAGGTTTGCATCAAGATTATGTGTTCCATAAAATAAAATGTTAAAGAATGAACTTTTGGAATATGCATATTTTTTGACATTTTCCATTAACCTAGGAAACATAAATATATATCGAGATCTTTGAGAGCATTATTGGTAGGATAACATGAAGAAGGAGATCATTGAGTTTAAATCAAAGTGCATGGTATGTCAGATAGTGAAGGTTCAGAGGGAGAAGTATAATGGGATGATCCAACCATTACCCATAACATCATGAAAATGTGATAACATCACCGTGGTAAGTCAGTGGACATCTGAAGACATCCACATAAAACAATGATATCTAGATTGTTGTGGATCTTCTTACAAAGCCTGCACACTTCATTGAAATTCAAGAGGAATTATCATTAAACCAACTGACATGGATATATATCATATAATTGTTAAGGCTGTATCTAGTACCACTATCTATTATATCTGATCGACATCCACGATTCACCTCTATGTTCTGGAATATACTATAACATGCTCTAAATAGTGATCTGAACTTTAGTGCGGCTTATCATCCTAAAATTGATGGAAAATTTGAGTAAACTATCCAAACACTTGAGTACATGTTGAGAGAATTCTCAATGGACTTCAAATGATGATGAGATCAACAACTTCCTCAGGTTGAGTTCTCATACAATAACAATTTCTATTCAAGTCTCCAAATGGATCCTTATGAAGCCCTTTATGGGAAGAGGTGAAGAACACCGACATGTTGGGATGAAGGTGCGGAGAGAAAATTCCTTTGCCTAGAAATGGTAGAAGAAATGGTGGATAAGTTTAAAACAATCCAGCAGCACATTAAAGATCCTCAGAGTTGAAAAATGAGCTATGATGATAATCATGGATGATACCTATAGTTTGATATCAGATACATGATATTCCTCCACAAAACATCGTGAAAGATAGTTATCAGATTTGGGAAGAAGGGAAAGATTAGTCCAAGGTACATTGGCCTTTTTCAGATCCTTGATAGCATTGGAACAGTGGCGTATTAACTGGCACTCCCACCAAAACTATCTCAAGTACATGATTTAATCCATGTATCACACTTGAGAAAGAACATAGCTGACCCATCACATGTACTCAATCAAGAGGTGTTACCATCGACGAATGACATCATTTATGAGGATAAGTCTGAAATGATTGTAGATCCTAGGGAAAAGTTATATGAAATAAGACAATTCCCCTTGTCAAGGTGTTGTGGTGAAACCATAATTTTGAAGAATAAATGTGGGAATCAGAGGAAGTGATTATGCAGAGTTACCTGCATCTGTTTTAGTGTGGGAAATGGAAATTTCGACGGTGAAATTTTTTGTATGGGGGGAAGATTGTAATGACCCAAACATTTATTAAAGAAAATTTCTCTTGATTAAATAAAATGTCTTATTATATTTACTTTCTTTTTTATGTTTTTGGATTTTATAATACTGTTATGAATTGTTGTTGTTTCAAATATAACTGTTGAATAGTTATCACATGATTAGTATAAATATAGGTCTCTAAAAAACCAATTTACTCAAAAAAAAGTGATAAATTCATTGAGTATAATTTCTCTATACGAAGACCATTTATCGGAACTCCTAAAGGAGGTGGCGTCACTAGTAATCTCTCTTAACCTAGCCCAATCTGAGATTCAACATATTAAGCTAGAATGAAACCGCATACGAGAAAAGTGGATGTTGATAGAGATTACCAACTGAGCGATGTTGTCCGTGTAACACCCCAGGTAAATAAAGAAAATGAAATTTTTATATTTATCCATATTTGTGAATAAAATATTAATATTACTTTAAAGGGGATGCTATGCTCGATGGCGTACCCAATACGCAACAACGAGTTTCTTGGGAATCTTACGTTGCACTCTAATAATAAAATAATAAAAAAATGACCACAAAATGTGTCCTAAGGCTACTGGTTGTCTCATGGCTGACCATGGGATGCCTTGTGCCAAACTTGGGGGCCCCATGGAATCACTTTTCTGAGAAAGTGACTTTTTATCTTTTTATTTTTAAAGAATGTTAAATGTAACAAAGAATGTATCACCTAAGTAAAATATTTTTAATTTTTTCTACATAAATGATCTTTTGGAATATAAATATTCATTGGAAATATAAAAAGATTTCCTAAATCATAGTATTTGTTTTATAATTTTTAGACATTAAATAAATTAAATTATTTATGACATCATGATGATGCAGCGATGACCTCATTATTTAACAATTTAAATAAAATGGAAAGATAATGTAAAATCTAAGACCTACACATGTCAAAAACCTATTGTATGGGTGGATTTAGAACCTTTATCACCTTATCCTCGAAACACATCAATGTGGGACCACTAAAATTTGAAACTCATTCTAAAATAAAGTAACATTTCTTTACTTTCCAAGAGCGCCCCTCCTCTCCTCTTATAAAAGGCCCCCACCTCTACCTCCTTACCCACACTTCCAAAGCCTTTGGCTCGGCCAAAAGCTGCCCATTTTGTCTCTCAAAATCCCTATATAACTTCTTGAAGCCTCACTTGGGGCATAATTCTTCCCAAAGAAGCCGTTTAGCTCAAACCAAAGAGAGTTACCCGATTTTAAGGTAATGTCTTCACTTGAGTCCTTTTGTTTTATTTTGCTTCTCCAACCCCCAAAACTCTTTTTATTCATTTCTTTTGTAACAACTCCAGTATCTTCAATATAATAGGATGTTGTTATAATAAGGATTCGAGCTACACTTACACACACCTACATCTAATGGTTAAAGAACATACTGTTTCTGTGGGTGGTGAATTTCTGCCTCACGAAACGATGATTGTTCAGCATTCTTCTAACACCTTCAAAGGTGGCCATTAAGATGTCACTATATTTATATATGATATATAATAAGTTTATGTTTTACTTAAGCTTCTGTATTTTTCATTTATGACATACCTTTATGGTTCCCATTATGGGTAAACGCGATATCTTCATTTAAGGAAGTGCAGACTATCGCCCCCTCAAAGTGATTTGATTCGTTAATACCATATGGCATACGTATAAAGGATATATTTAATGATATTATATATGATACCATACTGGAATTAAAATACTATTATGTATCATTATGTTTTAATTCCATTAAATATGAAATAGAAATGGAAGTAGCGTTCATGCGTACGTACGGCTTACCATCTCCATAAATGGTACATTTCATTTCTTATCTAAAAATGTTATGTACTATTATAAGTACATATATATAATGGATATATATGTAATATATTACATATAAATTATGGATATCATTATGGAATTATAACTTATATATATATATATATATCTCCCATTTTGTTTTAATTCCATTAATATTACAAAAAAAGAAAGTAGCGTTCATGTGTACATACGGCCTACCGTCTCCATGAACAGTGCTTTTAATTTTTATCTCCAAATGCAATGGAATATTATAAAATGAATATACTGGATATATATGATATATATGATATCTACATCATGAATACAATTCTGGATATAATGGATATTTTTTCACATGAACAACTTGTAATTATAAAGGGTTTATTTTTTTGACTCAAGTACCAATGATCGTTAAAACGACCATTATTAACCTAAATAATAACATAGTGTTCATGACATGGTAATAAGTGATATAAAAGGAATAATGAACTTGAAAAAGGTTCTTAAGGAAGTATAAATTAACTCAAGTTTATTATTCAGGAGATTAATGAACGATCGAGTCAAGTCGGACCCGAGGTAAGGGATCCTACTTCTCTCTTTCTTTTTATGTACACTCCTTTATGTCATTCCTTTTAAAGCTCATATTTCTTATGATTGGGATGTTCTTTTATATTAATCCTACTGTTCGTATTACGTTCATATGATGAGAGACCCTATTTTCCCTCATCAATCCATTTTGAATGTTTTGAGTGGCGCCGTTAGGATGCCGAATTTTCATAAGAGATCTAACCTCTCTCTTTCTTTTTAAGTACTCTCCTTTATGTTACTTCTTTTAAGCTCTTATTTGTTATGATGGGGGATGTTCTTTTATATTACTCTTGCTGTACATTTTATTTTAATATGATGAGAGACCCTATTTGATCTAATCAATCCATTTTTGGATGTTTTAAGTGGCGTCGTTAGGCTGCCGAGTTTTCGTAAGGGATTTTTCATCTCACTCTTATTCCTGTGGAATTTATGCTACATTTGCCACAATTTCCTTTGAGTGGTGTATGTACTGTCCATTATTTTACTCATTGTGTAATATACTTTCATTTATGAGTATTTAAATCAATGTTGTATTGTCTTTCTTTCACGGGGTGTATGTTTTGAAAGTTACCCAAGTCGGTAAGGGAACCTTTCACCATCCTCTTTTTAAAAGACTTATTTTGTTATGTCTTTTAATTCACATACTATTATGTTGGGATATGTTTTTATATATCCTTATTGATGTAAATTTTATGTCCAAGTGATGATATACCCTTTTTATCTCTCATCTACTCTTTTTTCTGAATTTTGAAGTGACGCCGTTAGGCTGTCAAATTTTTGCAAGGGAACTTCTTAACACAATTTTGATTCTTTGTGATAAACTTGTACTCCTTGAATATGTCATTCTATGAATATGTGTGAATGTCCTCTGATTGTTTTACACTTAATATACACTTATATTTGTGGTATTCTTTTGTCACACATAATTATGTAATTGATTTATCCTTAATCCAAGGATACCGTCTTTGTATGGGACTTCGTCTCAATCTCCATTCATTGAGGCATATTTTTGTTTTATACACAACCTTCTTTTATACGGTGTATAAACCCCCTTTTACTTTTACGTTTATCCAAAAGAAATCTTCTTTATATGAGGCGTTTTACTAAACGAGAAAAGGGAATGTTTTTGTCGTACGTATGCGGCGACAACGACTTCTCCGCCACCATGACCATTATTTGAGTTTCGGCTTCCTCTACAAGCCATACCTTTTTTTAAAGAAAAATAAATATCATGTTTTACTTTTCTTTTATTTTGGTATTGAAAATGGTTTTCATAATGTTTTTATATCAATGTGTTGTATTGATATCTTGTTATTGAAAAGTGGAACTGTTATGTTTCCTTTATTCATGTTTTATTTGATACGATTATGTTATGGTTCTTGGGGACTTATAGTTGGTATCAGAGGTTGGTTTAGACAACTTTAGGGATTAGGAGTTTTTGTTAGACACATGGTTAGTCCCTATATCTATTATTTTAATTAAATCCTTATTTTATAACTTTTTTCAGGACAAGTAAAGTCAGTTACGAATGGAAGGAGAATGATCTCAAATGACATTCCTATCTCTTCCTGATGACATGCTTGCAATAATTATTGCAAAGTCATGTTTGGATGATTCTGAAACATTTTCTAGAATACAAATCACTTGCAAGCAGTTTTTTTGAGATATCAAACCCCTCCTCTGTACCTCGTTATCATCATGGATCATGGGTTGTTTTTAGACAAATACTATTTTCACAATATTTTCATATTTTCAAGAAAGGTAAATATTATCAAGGTATTTTCAAATATTTTACATTATCACAAGAATTTGAAACATATTATGATTTTAAAAATGGTGCTGAGGAAGGAGACCCTTGCGCAACCTATTTATATTTGCTTTTAAAATATAGTATCTCAGCATATACTTGTGGTATTTTAAAAGGACCAATAATAGAAAGTTTCAACTCAAATTCTGTCCGACTATTTTATGAAATCATGTTTTATCAGATGTTTTGGAATTATATGTCATACATGATTATTTTCCAAAACTATTTTTCTGTGAACACCCATTTGACCCATGTTGTTCAAGGTGTATTTGGATGGAGGAACCAAATGATTTTTAAGGATCTCTAAATCATTGTTGTAATGCATGGGACGTCTACCTATGTGAACAATATGACGATGAAACCGAGTGGACGCCATGATCAAGGTATGCTGTTATTCATTTTGGGAATCGTTTTATTTTATCTTATGGTGGTGAAATAAGACTTCATGAATTAAGATGTTGATATCCTAACGAATTTGGATGAAAATGAGAGGTATAAGGGAACTATTGAGGTTAAAACATGTTAGGGTTTTTTTTGGAGTTTTATAAAAAGGACAACACACAGACCGTGTGACAACTCGTCGCGTCGGACAAAGCTGTGGGAATCGAACCCACAACCAAAGTGCAACAGGTATTTATCGCCTACCACTGGACTACGTGAAGTCCCTGGTTACTATGACTTATTCTTATTATTTACGTGATTTTATGAATTAAGAGTAAGTTGATTTTGGGTTATCTATGGAAATTTATTGACATATCATGGAGGATATGTGATTAGGTTAATTACCTTTCAATACGAGACATTAAGAGCAACTGACGTTGTTTGGAGATAAATGTTATGATTTAACATGGAGGACTATGTGACTAAATCCTTCAAATATTTGGGCTTCAATCCTAGTTTGGTTTACTTTGAATAATTTTATGGAAAATTTTTTTATCGAATGGTCCTCATTGAACTTTGGGTTTTTCTAGAAAAATTTTGGAGATTAAGAATAGATTTTCTTTTTATAAAGGGTTATCATTTTCTAGATTATCTGATCTTGTACTAACCTTTTTGGTTTTGGTTTTGGTTAAAGTCTAAAGACATGGGAATTATATAGTTCTCTTTTGTGGATTAGGTGATTCTCTAGAAGTTGATTATAGTACTCTTAATGTGAACAAGTCTTCCTAAATACTCGTCTTTTGGAGAAAATATGAGTTTTTGTAAGGAATCTAATAAAAGTTGAAAGTCAACATGATAAGTGATTATGTATCCTTATGAATAAATTCTTCAATAAAAAGTAACTTAAAACAAAAATGTTGTCTATTAAATTTTCTTATTGGGGAATCGAATACCGTTTAACCCATCACAAGTTTGTGATTTTCTTGTGGTTAACTTTCTCCTAAACATGTTTTCTATCACTCTCCATCAGAACATGACCCTTTGTTTTTTTCCTCCATGTCCATATTTTCATACATGGAATCCTAGTATGGGTTAACTCGGGTGACCTTTGTACTTATCTTTCCTTATTTTAAAGTGATTTTTTAATGACTCTTGTTCCGATGTGGGACTTTCAAGGATGTTTCCAAGCTCAATTTTAAAATTGCGAGGATGCGATTCCCAAAAGGGGGGAAGGATGTAACACCCCAGGTAAATAAAGAATATGAAATTTTTATATTTATCCATATTTGTGAATAAAATATTAATATTACTTTAAAGGGGATTATATGATCGATGGCATACCCAATACGCAACAACGAGTTTCTTGGGAATCTTATGTTGCACTCTAATAATAAAATAGTATTATTTTAAATGGTAGTTAACGCCTAGCTGTTGTGATGGCGGGAATGAATAGAAATAACTAAAAATTTATTATATATGTTTTCCAAATATTTTTACTTTATACAATAAATGTAATAGGATTAAAAATGCGAATGAATCCAATTTTAAGCGTAAACATTCTAATATTCTTTAAAAGGTCGATTAACCGCCTTTTGATGGCGAACCCATTTGAAATCCACTTTTTGACAATTTTATAAGCTCTATTTTTCAAGATAAACATATTATTTCTGATTGGGACATTGAAATTTACCTTGGGTTAATTTTTGGTATTTTTCTGACAATGTTCATTTTTTAATGAATAGTGAAAAATACTGCATTTTTCGTCAAAACTACTTTTTCTTATAATTTAATTTTATGGTTATATTATCTTTTTAATTTTTTTTAAATTGTAATTAGAATATATTTTTACCATGTAATTCAATTATGGTCATTGGGATTAAATTCACTTTTGAATTAGGCATAAACAAGTGCCAAACGTTTCATAAATATTGTTCCTAAAAAACCCGCTATTTGTTTTGACAAAGGGAAGTTTTTTTAAATTACTTATTGCAATTGATGTGTCTGGAGTTTGGTAAAATTAATTAATAATTTGGAATCATAAGGTCCAAATTATGTAATTAAGTCTCTTTTGTTTTTGGACATTATGAATAGTAACGATGGTAATTATCTTTAATTATCTTGATTAATGAGTAATCGGGTAGTTAAAGATAATAAGATAATATCATAATAATAAAAAATGACCACACAATGTGTCCTAAAGATACTGGTTGTCTCATGGCCGACCATGGGATGCCTTGTGCCAAACTTGGGGGCCCCATGGAATTACTTTTGTGAGAAAGTGACTTTTTATCTTTTTATTTTTAAAGAATGTTAAATGTAACAAAGAATGTATCACCTAAGTAAAATATTTTTAATTTTGTATACATAAATTATCTTTTGGACTATAAATATTAATTGTAAAGATAAAACAATTTCCTACATCATAGTAGTTTTTTTATAATTTTTATATATTAAAAAAATTAAATTATTTATGACATCATGATGATGCAGCGATGACCTCATTATTTAATGATTTAAATAAAATGGAAAGATAATGTAAAATATAAGACCTACACATGTCCAAAACTTATTGGATGGGTGGATTTAGAACCATTATCACCTTATCCTAGAACCACATCAATGTGGGACCATTAAAATCCGAAACTCATTCTAAAATAAAGTAACATTTCTTTACATTCCAAGAGTGCCCTCCTCTACTCATATAAAAGGCCCCCACCTCTACCTCCTTACCCACACTTCCAAAGCCTTTGTATCAGACAACCTCTGCCCATTTTGTCTCTCCACATCCCTCTATAACTCCTTGAAGCCTTACATTGGGAATAATTCTTCCCAAGGAAGCCTTTTATCTCAAACCAAAGGGAGTTACCCGATTTTAAGGTAATGTCTTCACTTGAGTCCTTTTGTTTTATTTTGCTTCTCCAACCCCCTAAACTATTTTTTATTCATTTATTTTGTAGCTACTCCAGTATCTTCAATATACTAGTATGTTTTTATAATAATTATTGGAGCTACACTTACACACACCTACATCTAATGGTTAAAGAACATAATGTTTCTGTGGGTGGCGAATTTCTGCCTCATGAAATGATGATTGTTCAACATTCTTCTAACACCTTCAAAGGTGGACATTAAGATGACACTATATTTATATATGATATATAATATGTTTATGTTTTACTTAAGCTTTTGTATTTTCCATTTATGGCATACCTTTATGGTTTCCATTATGTGTAAACGCAATATCTTCATTTAAGGAAGTGCGGACTACCGCCCCCTCAAAGTGATTTGATTCGTTAATACCATATGTGGTACGTATAAAGGATATATTTAATGATATTATATATGATAACATACTGTAATTAAAATACTATTATGTATCATTATGTTTTAATTCCATTAAATATGAAATAGAAATGGAAGTAGCGTTCAAGGGTACGTACGGCTTACCGTCTCCATGAACGGTACATTTTATTTCTTATCTCTAAATGTTATGTACTATTATAAGTACATATATATAATGGATATATATATGTAATATATTACATCTAAATTATGGATATCATTCTGGAATTATAACATATATATATATCTCATTTTTTTTAATTCCATTAATATGACAAAAAATGTAAGTAGCGTTCATGCGTACGTACGGCCTACTGTCTCCAGGAACGGTGCTTTTAATTTTTATCTCCAAATGCTATGGAATAGTATAAAATTAATATACTGGATATATATTATATATATTATATCTACATCATGAATACAATTCTGGATATAATGGATATTTTTCCACCTGAACAACTTGTAATTATAAAGGGTTTATTTTTTTTGACTCAAATACCAATGATCGTTAAAACGACCATTATTAACTTAAATAATAACATAGTGTCCATGACATGGTAATAATTGATATAAAAGGAATAATGAACTTGAAAAATGTTCTTAAGGAAGTAGAAATTAACTCAAGTTTATTATTAATGAGATTAAAGAACAATCGAGTCAAGTCGGACCCGAGGTAAGGGATCCTACTTCTCTCTTTCTTTTTAAGTACACTCCTTTATGTCATTACTTTTAAAGCTAATATTTCTTATGATTGGGATGTTTTTTTATATTAATCCTACTGTACTTATTATGTTCATATGATGAGATACCCTATTTTCTCTCATCAATCCATTTTGGAAGTTTTGAGTGGCGTCGTTAGGCTGCCGAATTTTCGTAAGAGATCTAACCCCTCTCTTTCTATTTAAGTACTCTCCTTTATGTTACTTCTTTTAATATCCACTATGTTATAATGGGGGATGTTCTTTTATATTCATATTTCTGTAAATTTTATTGTAATATGATGAGATACCCTATTTGATCTCATTAATCCATTTTTGGAAGTTTTAAGTGGTGCCGTTAGGCTGCCGAGTTTTCGTAAGGGATTTTTCATCTCACTATTATTCCCATGGGATTTATGCTAAATTTTCCACAATTTCCTTTGAGTGGTGTATGTAATGCCAATTATTTTACCCATTGTGTAATATACTTTCATTTATGAGTATTTACATCGATGTTTTATTGTCTTTCTTTCACGGGGTGTATGTTTCGAAAGTTACCCAAGTCGGTAAGGGAACCTTTCACCCTCCTCTTTTTAAAAGACTTCTTTTGTTATGTCTTTTAATTCACATACTATTATGTTGGGATATGTTCTTTTATATCCTTATTTATGTAAATTTAATGTTCAAGTGATGAGATACCCTTTTTATCTCTCATCAAATCTTTTTTCTGAATTTTGAAGTGACGTCGTTAGGCTGTCAAATTTTCGCAAGGGAACTTCTTAACCCAATTTTGATTCTTTGGGATAAACTTGTACTCCTTGAACATGTAATTCTATTAATATGTGTGAATGTACTCTGATTGTTTTACAATTAATATCCACTTATGTTTGGTGTATTCGTTTGTCACACATAATTATGTAATTTATTTATCCTTAATCCAAGGATACCTTCTTTGTATGGGACTTAGTCTCAATCTCCATTCATTGAGGCATATTTTCTTTTTACACAACCCTCTTTTATACGGTGTATAAAACCCTTTGACTTTTACGTTTATCCAAAAGTAATCTTCTTTATACGAAGCATTTTACTAAACGACAAAATGGAATGTTTTTGTCGTACATATGCAGCGACAATGACTTCTCCGCCGCCGTGACCATTATTTGAGTTTCGGCTTCCTCTACAAGCCATACCTTTTTTAAAGAAAAATAAATACCTTGTTTTACTTTTCTTTTATTTTGGTATTGAAAATTGTTTTCATAATGTTTTTATATCAATGTGTTGTATTGATATCTTGTGATTGAAAAGTGGAAATGTTATGTTTCCTTTATGCATCTTTTATGTGATACGATTATGTTATGGTTCTTGGGGCCTTATATTCCGTTCCACCCCATGAGTCTGTCGCTATCGCACACTGTACGCTTATGTCATATGTGGGTAATATCAGGGGTTATTTAACAATACTCTAACACTATGATTATATGCATTATTTTTTTATATACTAAATAATATACATTCATTTTATTATTGTTAATTTGTATATGGTTTTTTAAGAACAAATAGTTTTTTCAGATAATATACAATTAAGAAGTATATTTTGATGAATTAATAGATTTTTTAATTAAATAAAATTTTAATAAAATATTATTATTAAATTAATTTTTATTAAATCTAATAGATCAAATAATGTTTTATGAAAAAATTATAATTTTTGTTAATGTTTGACTCCCTTTTTTTGAAAACCCATAAATATTTTATAAATACCGGTTTTTATTTTTAAAGTAAGAATTCAAATATTCAAAAAATTATTTAGATAAGATGAATATTATTTTTTCAATCAGTACATCAAAATTATCCAACGGTGATTTTTTTATAATTTTCTGGGATAATAGAATTTTTTTCTAAAAACTAAATACGGTTTAAAAATATAATGTGTTTTATGACACCATAATGACCCAATATGGAGGTAATAGAATACTATAAATTATATTTTCGGCCAATATATGTTTTATATTTATAATAATGTGATTTTATATTTTTTTTTATTAATATTGTGATGCCTTAGTGTACCCTCCAGGACTTATAAAACATTTTAAATTTTTAAATTGATTTCTTTGAGAGTCTGACTCACCTCCACATAATCAAGCCCAATATTATATGATGTATGGACTTTTAATTATAAAATAATATTTTAAACTACTATTTGAAGAAAAAAACATGATCAAAACCATGATATTCATTGTGGTTTTGATTAGTTTTATGTGTTCTATCCAAAACCTAAATAATAAATAATTCCCTCTCTTTTATTATATAAATACACCCAATATCCCACTTACTCTTCACTAAGAACCTCTGGAACTCTACCAAACTCTAACCCCATATCTCTAGAATCTTAACAAGGCGCCCTAAGTTCCCATGAATCCTCTCTCAAGCCCCTCCCAAGCCTTCAGAATCAGACTTTCAAGTAAAGGATTTCTTCCTTTCTCATTTTTGTCGAAACATCACTATGTTGTTATACCATTTTATTTTCAAAAAAAAATGTTGGGGTCTAATTTTACACATCCCCCATACATGCATCCTTATATTTTAATGATAATAGAAATTTTATCTCCCATTAATGCCTCTCATGTACACTCATTACCATGCAGAAACTTTCTAAGGGATGTCTCTATCATCTTTTACATTCAAGGAATTCTTTTGTATTATGAATCTAAATTCCACTACATCTGTTGGGTAATGTATCTATATGACCCCCCCTAACTATAAATTTCATTTACATATTATGAGACACCCCATTCTCTCTCATAAACCAGTTTTATGAATTCTTATGCCACACCATTATGCTATCGAAATTGAACCATGATTTTCCATGCCAAAGTCATTGTGTAGTGAATAACAAGACCATTTCACTATAAAGGGTATTCACCTTTATGAACATTCAATTATTGATTATATAGTTTCATTCATGAATTCCACATTACTTTATCATGGAATAAATGATGATGCTTAATGAATCCATGTTATATGATCTATGTGGCACACTTATGCATGAAATGAAATGATTAATAATGGTTCTCTCTGATAGAGCTCCAATACATTGGGTAAAGATTAGTATCATGATACATTAATTGAAATGAGGGTTTACTCATTATAATTCAAGTTCAATGAGGTTTTACTCATGTCCATTTTCAATGAGCCTTGGCTCACGATAATATCATGTTAAATATTGATGCCACATTTCCGTGTCATGATAATCATGTTGTATCATTCCTTTATGTTCATGTTTCTTTTATTCTCCATTGATATGACTATTTCCTAACGTGTAATTTATTCTTCATGTTATGCCTTTTTTACTCCCTTATTGGGCTTTGTATCTCACCCTTTTCTTATGCATGTCCTCAGGTTATACCATGAAATGCTATGTACGAAGGAATATGTGTGGTCATGTAGAGGATGTTTTCAATAAAGATCTGTATTTCATGTTTTAAGTTGTTTTGTAATGTTTCTAATCCTCAAATACACTAGACCTCTAGATCTCCACTGTTGTATCAAGTTAATATTTTATGTAATAAATTATATTTATGTGTGAAATAAACAGCATAGTTGTTATAGACATACTCAACAAGACACACAATCTAGAGGTAATATAAAACTATAGTATACTCAGCCAACATTTCCATATCAAAGATTCCATGAAGCACAAATCTCAGAGAAGAAATTCCAATGTTTGTTTTCACTGATGGAATCTGTCTTAGTGGTACTACTCATTTGGACTTGTAATGAGAAAGATCATGTTGATAGATCTGTTGAGAATACAATACATAGATATGGGTCACTAACATGTCCATTGGTTAATAGCAACAAACTCAATATGGATTAACCATGACAAGTATAGTATCCACACCCAGATAGTGTTCATCACATTGATACCATGAAGCCCACATAGGGAATGAATAGGAATGGAGGATCCCACTCTAGGCCTCTCAGATGAATTCTAACGACTCTATCCAGGAAGTCCCACTGAAGGTATCATAGAACTAGGAGTAAGAAATAATTAATACCTACCTTTAGGGAACAGACAATGGGAATAAACAGTAATGAAAATTTTCTCATATATGGGGGAAAAGAGAACTACGCCATATAGAAGAGAGTACTCTTCATGTCTATATAGTCCAACTAGTGTCGTGTGGGGGAGTACATGCAATGTAGGAAACCCGTGTACTCCACCCTGTTTCTATGTACATTGAAATGTAAGAACCAAGTATCCGGGGAGGGAACACATGTAGTGTTAAAAGGGTCACACAAGAAGTGTTCTTTTTTACTTATTATGGATACCTATCTGCTTAATATGGTGGCCCACATGATTTGTAGATCTTGGTTACATGCCAGGTTTTTTGGAATGTTACGGAATCCAAGATCTGTTGTCTTTGTTTAACATGACACCTCCAGCCTACAATTCAGTGATAATAGATCCAAAAAAAACATTGATACAAACTTATAAAAGACATTATAACATCAAAAAAACGTTTCATAATTATATCTACACATAAGATGGATCAAATTTTTGTTTATTTTTGTATACCAAAGAATGATGAAGAACGTGAATTTGGGAATCTTCCTTCATCCAAATCACACAGTGTCCATCCTCAAAACACCATCATATTGTGCCAATCCATGCCATTGATATCAGTTCATTGTGGTAAGAAAAATATTCTCAATGATGGATTGATTAGGAAAAGATGAGTCTCGGGTGGAACAATGAATTCCCATGACGAATGATGAATCAAGGGAGAAAAGAACAAATCAATAAAGTGAAACGAACCTCAATAGATGTTAGTTTATATCTTGGTTCATTTAAATTTTAATGATAATTGAATCATATTAAATCATATGTTAAATCTTCCATATAAACCCTCCAAATAATCACATCCAATAAAATGATCTAACAGTAGATCAATATATTCATTGATTGATCCATGTTCATCGAAGAAATAAACAATGGGGAATAAGTAAATCAAAAAATATTACCTACCTTGATTTGGTTTGATCATTCATGAAGCTCGATCTTTCATCATTTTTATTGGGAGGATTCCTCAAATATGAGGTTCATCGAATGTCGATCCATGATATGTCACCATTGTTCACCAGATAGGATTTACTAGAGATCTCTCAAAACATCTCCTAGAGGTTCAAAGGTTATGCACCTATGCCGATAAATTTTGATAATTGTCTATTTAAAGGTTGTCATAAGATACATCAATGAAAATGAAGTAAAATAATTTTATCAAGTTATTTTATTCATTTCATCAATCGTGAAACATTTATGAAAAACAACCCACATTGACTGATGTTAATTCTCAGCTAGGGTATAACTCACATTATGAGTTCAATGGTGCCCTCATATTTTAAATATGGCCCCCTTTTATATTTTATTCCATTTTTTTCAAGAAAATAATGCTTACATGATACTAAATATATTTAATATATTTTTAAACCTTATTTTGACCACACCGGGCCTTATAATATCACATAGTCTCAGCTCCTAGTCTCAAAAATAATCAATATTATAAAAAAAATACATGGAAAATCATAGACATTACAGAACTTGTCAAGAATGATGGTCCATGACATGGTGTTGGAATCAAATTCCCATGGATGTCATGTGAATAGAAACCATAACAAATAAATAATCCCATCCAAAAATAAAAAAACTACACATAATATTCATAATAAGTATAACAATAATATTTTTTCAGAATAATAAAATTGAATCATGAGATATTTTACAATGAGAGGTCACATATATGAAAATGAAAATTTTATTTCAAAAAATTTAATGCCAAATTTGACAAATCATTCTATTACACATAAAAAATATAAACTCATGGATGAGGTTCCCGCAATAAAAACCTATAAATTTATTCATGCAATGAATCAAAAAACACGAGGTATGAGTTATTCATCACTTATCAAACAATTTAATAACTATGTTCTAAAAAAGTATCACATCGATACATGTGTGTGATTTTTATATGCCCTATAGTCAATGTGTGTTAGATAAATTTAAAATATTGTGTTTGATACAATATAAGGTAATGTTAATTTTATGATATCACTAATAAAGAAATATATTATAGTCCATAAAAATATCTATTATGGCATGATATATGATATCTTATTAAGAAAACCATTGTATTTTTACACCTAACAATAGAATTGTATCATAATTAATAGGTATGGTTGAATTATAAAAGGATATAAAACTATTTTAATAACTCATATTTTTCATATATTATTTTTGGATATTATATGAAGTATTTTCAAGACCATGAGTTGAGATGATATCTGATTATGAGGAACAGTGTGCCCAGAATAAATTTTTAAAATATAGGAAATATTTTGAATAACATGTGGGCATTGTTTTCCTCAAAAAGAATAATAAAAATTAAATGAGCTCCCAAATCATAAATATGAGGGCACCTTTGAGTTCAAAACACATGTTTTATCCTAGGTGTTACTTCACCTTAGACAATGGGAGGAATTTGTAAGAAATTATCCATGGGTGTGAAATGAATAAAATAATTTATAAAATAGTGTTATTTTAATTCATTGATTTAATGAAAAAGGTTCTTTTATAAAAGAAATATTTTAGGGAATTTTTAGGTTTATACACAAAATCCAAGATATCTAGATGAACATTGGATAGAATGTAATGTGATTCTACTAACTGATGATGACTGGTTCATAGATTTATGACCGATGAGGGGCAAAATTAAATGATATCACCAATTATCATGATTTAGCTTTGTTATTCATTATAAATGAATCCAAAATCAAGGAAAAATATTTTTTTTTTATTGGTTTATTTCCTTTGTCATGATTTTGATGATGAATGTGAATCAATTTACCAATATATTGACTCAATGATCGATTTTGTTGTGGGATATTATTATTTATGTTAATTTTTTCAGGAAAATTACTATGTGATTATTAATTCTTCATTGTTATTTTAATGATTATTGATTGAGGCCAAAATAAACATTATATGAGGTTATTTCCTTGTGTTTTGGTTATTTCTTTCATCCCCAATTCATTGTTTATCATATGAATTATTTTTTTGGATCAAGAATCAATGTATCCTAATGAATTGATCATTAAACACCCATTTCATAGCATAAAAACCCACAATTAGAGATCAAGGATACATGTGACATGAATGTGATGCGGTGATATAAGAGGTGGAGAATCTGATGGTTTTGGATATCTGATTTTCAGTTCTTTGGTGTACAATGAAGATTGACATATAAATCCATTTTCTGATTAGATTGACGAACTATATTTTTTTGATCGATGATGTAGAGAATCATCGGGACATGATAACCAATTTTATAGGTGAGGCACAAATATAACAGTATCTGAAGCACTAAATAATACCTACAAAACCAGATCTAGATTTCTAGAAAATTCCTCACTACATGATAAGTATTAAGGATCCACATGCCATGTAGGCCCCCATAATAAATAATTAGGCTTTTGGTGTAATATTAAGGATCACACATTGTGTGAGCCTATCACATGGTGTGTTCCATCTCCCTAGTAAGTCAGCATGTACCATGGAGTGTATAAGGAAACATGTTCAAGTATATGGGTTGGAGTGTGTTGTGTACTCTCTCAAATGGATAGCACCTAGAAAAGTACATTAGAGAATTTTTGTACTCATACAGGGGCAGAGTACACTGGAAAACCGCAAACTATCTACTATTACAGGGACATAGGACATAGGTCATTTAAATGGCTAGGACTTACTTTCAAGGGACACCGAGTGTACCCGATTACATGACATGTAGTCTTTATAATAGGATTTGAATCACATGCCCTCTGTATCTTGGAAATTTTATTTATTTTACATTACCCATATCCATTCCATTAGTACTTTTATGGAATCAACTCCCACTCCTACGAAAACAATCCATTTAGCATGACATTATGGATATAGTTTTTGGAATCCCTCTATGAGACCCGAAGTAAGATCCTATATTCATCTTCTCACCCTAGGTGTAGTTATTGGGAATGTTTTGATCAAAAATAGGTGGGTTCCAATCCTATACATAAAGGGTTATTCTAGATTGACTGGTTGGTATACCCCATGCACTTGTGTATGATCCTCTTTTGTGTATTCTATCACTTCAAACCAAGAATGTGTACTTATAATGGAGAGAATCCATAACCATTAACTCTCATATGGACATCAACTGTGCTTTCATAATCATGACCATGTTGTCCCAGATGATTACACTGTGGAACCTTCAAGAAACAATCCTAGTCTTGTATTATGGTTGTGTCAATAACTTAGACTATGACTTTTTTTGTTGTATCTAGATATTATTGTCATGTGTGGTATAGATAGGTACTCTTGGAAAGAAAAAAGTATTTCCTTTTTTTGTTTTAGGGTGGTCCAACTAGGTATTTTTATACTCATACCTACTAAGGATTTCCCTACACATTTCATTTATTGTGTTGAATAGACTTTTTGACATAGTCCAAGATGGACCAAGACTAGACAATGCGTAATGGGATTGGGTAGACCGAGGTGTGTTCCTACAGTATTAAAAAAGAATTCCCAGTTTTATTTTCATGTTGGACTTATTTTTAAAATCATTGTGGTGGGCTTGTATGTTTCCCATTTTAAAATTCCATTACATCATGTCATATGATAGTTGTGGGTTTTATATGTATTCATGCATGGTTGTTCATTTTTTATTTCATCATTGTATGATCTTGAAGATATGTGTGTGTAATGTTGTATAGGATAAGGACTCCCAGGTTCATGATATTCTTATATAGTGCTAGTTGCCTACCCCTAGACTATTAGCGGTGTGTTTGGGCAGTTGCGGCATAGACCCAATTGGAAAACTTGTGACATAGTGGAATTAGAGAAGTCAGTTCTACATTAAGAATGGGTTTTTGTATCCATTCCCTTATTTATTCATCTCTCTAGATATACTCATTGACTGTGGTACTTCTTGTTTACTTTTATGATGGCTCTTAGTGTGTTCAATCCAGGATTCATCATCAGGTTACCATCCCAAGATGTTACCATCAGGTGGTGCACCACATATACCACCAACAATGGAGCATCACAAGGTACCCGTAGTACTATATGATTATGTATAAATGATGAGTTCACTTTAAGAGTTTCAACAATTTAAACCCCTTTTTTTCAAGGTGAGCCTGACCCACAGGCTACTGAGGACTGGGTTGGGGTATGTGAGTCGAGTTTTCCATATATTCAATACACTAGTATATCAGATTGAAGTCCTAGTGGAGAGTATTCATAATGTCTTTGCAAGGCGATGGTTGGGGTTAGTGACCCACTCTTACATAGGGCCAACTATAGCTTGGTTAGAGTATGAGAACCTTTTTTGAGAGGAGTTATTACCCACTACACTAAGTATTATACATATCTAGGCACTTCTACAGCTCTAGTAGGGATTAAATATAATAGCTTTGTATTCATTGTGGTTTTCCAACCTCTCTAGGTACTCCGTGGATATTCTTCATGATTAATTCTTCAAGGTTGAGTCCTTTTAGAAATGTCTCCATGGAGCCATATGAGCTTAGTGGTCCCTCTATGAATTCCTAACAATACTGGGGTAATATAGTAAGTATTGTTTATAGAGAACATATTGGATTAGTATATGTCAAAAGTGGATTCTAGTAGTGGGAATGAAAGAGTAGATACCATGGAAGCCAAAATCCAACATCATTCTCAGGGAGCTAGGTGTGGAAGACAATTCATGAAGATGTCCAATGATTGAGGATATTTTCTTCACAGCTCACATAATGTGTCTAGTCATCCTAGAAATAGGTGGTTCTAATCATGTGACGATAGGGCCCATCATTTTTGGGATTATCTAACCCATCATATGGCTGATAGAGAGACTATATATGAGTCAGTGATGCAATGGAAGTGTTTGCAGAAGGTTGGTTTGAAATTTTGTGAACATGGAAGATGACCCAACACTATAGGAAGAGTTAGTAGATATTTTCAATTTTTACCACCCCCACCCCTAGGTGGTCTACACCAGGCTCCTAGGGATAGATGAAAGGGGTGGATACAACAATATTTGGTCAGTTCTTATGACCAATAGGCTACAATATTGATTCATGGTACATATTTTTTTCTTATATACCATTGATATAGAAATGATAGCTGCAGGTTCAAGTCATTCCTTTCTTTTAATCTGTCTTGTTTGAGGTTTAGCGATTCTAGTTGTGCCCAAGGCTAGACCCATGTTCTTAGATAATACTACTAGAGATGACTTAGTGATCACATAATTGTTCCAATAGAGTGACCTAACTCATGGAGGTCAGGAATCTTATTGGGATGTCTTTTTAGTAAGAACGAGGCCTTACGACATTATCTTTTTATGTAATACTTATCCACCGTTCATGACTAGATTCAACATTTCAGGTAGAGGATATGGTGTACCCTTAGTGAAATAACCATGTTCTCCTTCATTTCTGAAAAATATACACATATAGCATAGGATGGACTCATACATAGAATGGTGCACCTGATTACTCATCATTTGGCTAGCATGATCCATGGTGCAGTGCATGTTATGAGTTCCCAATTTACTACAGTGGTGGAAGAGTATAAGGATGTTACCCAAGGATGTTCTAGATTTTCCTATGCACCATGATATATATTCCTTAATTGATCTACCCCTTATAGAGGCATCAATATTTACTGAAGCATATCAGATGACTACCTAAGAGATTCATGAGTTGAAGGTGATGTTTGATGTCTTGCAAGTAAATGGTATTCTTAGACCCGGTGATTCACCTTTGGTAGCCCTAGTTTTGTTTTCCAAGAGGGTAGATGTGGTATTGAGGTTATGTAAGGAATACCAGAACCAAAATAGGGAAATCATGAAGAAAAAGAGTCCACTACCAAGGATTTATAGACACTTTCCTCAAATGGTAGGGGAATGATGGTTCTCAATTGTTGACCTAAGGTCATGAAACCACCATCTATGAGTACAATATGAGTATATACTAAACATGACAAATAGATGATGCTATATTCCCTATGAGAACTTGGTGATTACAATAAGAATGATGAACTCCCCAGTAGCGTTCTCGGTACTCATGAACTAGATCTTTTATCTATTCTTAAACATTTTCATGGTAGTTTTCATTAATGATATACTTGATACTCAGCATTAGAAGAAGAGAAGATGAGGTACTAGAGGGTAGTCTTAGATTTTCTATGAGGGAACTAGATTTAAAAAATGTTCTTAATGCGCTAGTTCTGTTTTTATGTGGTCCAAATTCTAAGATACATTATCTCAATAAATTAAATGGAAGTGGACATAAGTACATTCAATGAACATCGATATTGGGATACATACAAGATCTAAAGGGAGGTGACGAGATTCCATGGGTTGTTTGGCTATTACTAGAGATTTATTCATGATTTTTCCAGAATATCATCTCCCTTTGGTGATTTAACCCAAAAAGAGAAACCATTCTGGTGGACAGAAAGGTGATAGATGTCATTTCAGTAGTTGAGGTAGAGTTTGAAAAGTGCTCTAATACTGATATCACCATTGGAGGGTTTCAAGTTTGTAATGTTACAAAATGAATCATGGAAATGTCATAGTTCTGTTATTTTTCATAGGCCAGTGGTGATTTCCTATGGTTCAAATTAGTTGATACCATGGGAGCATAAGTACATGTCCCTTGATCTAGAATTAGTAGAAGTAGACTTAGGACTAAATATTTTCCAACAATACTATATGGGTGAGTTTTTTATCATGTATTCTAATAACAATAGCCTAAAGTTTATCATTTCATAGAATTAGATAATCGTGGGATGATGGTGATGTCTAGATTAAATCTCAGAATATGACTTTGAAATTATCTATAATCCATGGATGGAGAACCTTGTATCAAATTTTGTTTTTAGGATATAGAATTCGTAGTTACTGATTGAGGTACAAAGCAGTCAACCTTGCTACAGTTATCGTTTTTGGATTGAGATTGGTAAGCTTACCTGCATTCCATGCTTGTTTACCCTCTAATTTTGCATAAATTCAAGATATACTAGCTTGGGGATACCAAATGTGAGACCCTCTACACTCAAATACATAATAAACATCCTCAAAAAGAATTATCTAAAGGTTGGGAAGATGTCATTCTTCTCAGAGGATGCATGATTGTACAAATGACGTTGTGGGAGGAGGTTATGAGAGAGTTCGATACACCTCCTTTGGCGGTACATCTAGGTGTGGAAATGATATACCAGGACCTCAGCTTTCAGTTTTGGTCACCAGGGATAATGAAGGGAGTTGAATATTTTTTCTATTTATCCCTTACTTGTTAGCTAGTGAGGGCTGATCACCATGTTCGGGTAGGGTTCAGATCAAACCCATGAGGTGATAGAGTTAAAGTTGGATGGGATGTCCATGTATATAATGATTTTATTACTATATACGTATAGAGGAAATGGTCTCATATATGTTATCATAGAATGACTCACCATATTGGCTTACTTCTTAGAAAATCACAAAAAGAGTTCAGTAGAGATCTTGTGATGTCTATATGTTTAGGAAATAGTCCAACTCAAATGAGTTCCATCAAAACCCATTTATATCCACGATTCATTCTTTAAATCCTTGTTGTGGAAGGGATTTAAATTGGAATTTAGGACTTAGTTATACTTGGGCATAAAGTTTCACACACAAAATGATGGCCAGACTGAGAATACCATTCTAGGATTACAATACATGCTTTGAGCATTCATGGTGGACTTTATCCATAGTTGGGAGTATTACCTACACTTGTTAGATATTGAATATAACAACATATACCTTTCTCCCATTTGTATGGAACCTTTAATGGAATTTTATGGGTGACCTTACAGGTTTGTACTCTGCTAGATTGACCCTGGATAATCGTCACTTATGGGACCATATTCGGTTCAAGAAACAATCAAGAAGGTGTAGATCGTCCAAGAGTGGATAGAGACTCCATATATTTTTAGAGTTATTACACGGATAGACTATAGTGTCCTTTTTAGTTTGAGGATAGAGGATATGTGTTCCAACATTTTTCACCTCGATATGAATTACATATATTTGATCAGAGCAGTAAGATATCTTGAATTTTCATTGGCCCATTCCAAATATTATGTAGAGATTGTGAGATGAATTAGTGATTATCTATACTTCCATAGTTAGACTATGCATGCAACCTCCTCCACATGTCATTGATGATGAGGTCTTTGCATGACCTATTGCATGTTATCGAGTGGTGTGAGTTAGAAATTCCTGATGGGGATACATTTTCTATGTACTTTGTATAGATTGAGGATAGGAAATAGTGGTTACTTCATGGTCGAGTGATCCCGTTTGTGTTAGTCTTATGGAAGAAAAAGAATCATTAAGAGATAATTTGGTATCAAGAGGCCCAGATTCAAGCTCATTACCCAAATCTCATTATATAGACATTGATTTGGATTTTTGGGAAACAAATCCTCGTGGTAGGGAGAATATACTGACTTGGATTTTCTATGTTTTATTTTTTTATTGTATGGATTGTTTTATAGATGAAGTGCCTATATGGAATAATATTTTGAGTCCATGTGTTACAAGAATAAATTTTAAAATATATTAAATATATTAAATAGAGTGAATATAATTTTTTCATGAAATAGTGGACTAAATTCAAAAAATTTCCCCAGATTATAAATAAAAGGGAACCATTGAGTTTAGAATATGGGATTCACCCAAGGCACAATTTAACATTAGTCGTTAATGGGAATTGATAGAATAGTCATCTCTTGCATGAAATGAATTAAATAATTAAATAAATTATTCTATTTTTCATCATTGGCATATGGATCTGGCCACTTTTATAAATCCATAGGTATATGAAATTATTATTTTTATCTAATAGAACATAAATTTCTAGAGCACCATTGGAGAGCATCGAATAGGATTCCATTCACAGATGATGACTTAACCCGAGATCGACAATTGGTGAGAGATAGAATCAAAGGATCACCCCAACAATCACAACACAAAATCTTTCTTCATTAGTGATTGATCTATAATCAAGGTAGGATGTACATTTTTGTTTGATTTTCTTCATTCTTAATTTTTACATTTGAATGAGAATCAATTGACCAATGGATTGAATCGTAGATTGATCGTATTATGGGATGAGTTTATTTTAAGGGATATTATTGGAATGATTAATTGGTGATTATTGATGCTTAATTTTCATTGTAACAGTGACTGATTGAGGCATTAACATTCACTGAGGTTCATTAATCATGTTTTTCGTTGGGCATTTATCCCCCAATTCTTCATTGATCGTGAGAATTATACATTCGGCCCTTTGTACTGAGTATCTTGATGATTCAATCTTTTCACACCTATTTCATGGAAAAACAATCCATTATTACATATCTACTATCTGTATGGAACGATGGTGGTACGAGGATGGAAGTGGCTGTGAATCAATAGGTTTTGGATATCTGATTTCATGATATTTTTCCCACAATTATGAATGACATAAAAATATCTTTTCTGAATAGATTAAAGGGCCCAAATATAACACCCCAAACCTCCATGATGTTCTTACTTTTAAAAAATTCATTGGATTGTGATGTACGCAACATTGAGTTCGAACGCACCATGACCTTCCAAACTAGCCATATAAAAAGAGGTGATGAATAGTGTTAACCAATTTATAAAATATAAAAAATATATATTTCAAAATAGAATTCATTTTTGAATTCATAATATCAAAAAAAAAATTGTCTAAAATGTTTGTATTTTTAAAAAAAGTTTCTGTTTTTGATGAATAGTGAAAAATACTACATTCTTGTTAAAAACTAACTATTTCATTTGTATAATTATTTTACTATAAATTGATTTTAATGTAACAATAGATGAATAATAAAAATATTATCCTAATATATTTCATTGGAATCACTTTATAAGATAGTTATATATAAAAATTAATTAATCTTTTGAACGTTTCTTTTACCCGCCTTCTAGCCACATCGATGATATTTGTATTAAACATAATGGTACTGCATCAGTGAATTGAATTTCAAAAAAACTGTAATACATGGTTTTATTCACTAAGAAACAAGTGGTCTAATAGTATCAAATTAATTTTTGGTGAATAGTAACTTTTGGAGTTTATTTACCACGGTGAAAGGTAAATTGGATAATAAAGGGTAAAATTAATATTATAATATTATGAAATTACACTAACACTTTAATAATTTCATTTCATATGTGGATTTGGAACATAATAATCATTTTTTTGAAATTTTCATAATTTTTACACCACTTTTGTAAGATGAGGACATTTATTATATTTTTTTAACGAAGAGTTAAAGATTTCATATTAAAATTTTATTAAATATATAATTTTTAATATGAGGATATTCAAGTAATATGGTAAAACATAAAATTTATTTATAAATATAAAATTATAATATACATAATGGTAATTTATTTATAATTTTATTAAATAATTAGTTAAATTAAATAGTGACACAGTAATGATGCAGTAATTGATTTTTTAAAGAAAGAATCAATTAAATGTTATTAAAAATATTAATTTTAATTTAATTTAATTAATTAAATATATCCAAACAATTTATATATAACATAGATATTTTAGTGACTTATTATATGAATTGGTTTCATGTTATCAGGTTAGTTTGATATTTTTAAAAATTCCAATATTGAATAGTATCACAATTAACATAAATGATATTTTAAAATAAATATTATTTAATTAAATATTATAAAATTAATTAAAATATCCGGTAATTCCAAATAACTAGGATAATATTTCAATATTTCATAAATGAATCAATTGGGGTTCTTTTTTAATTTTATTGTAACAATATTAACCCTATAGCATAAAAATACAAGATGACACGGTAATATTAAAACTATTTAACTGCGAGTTAAACACAAAAGATATGGTAACTTTTGTGACCTAAACATGTATAAAAATCTTTGGATTCAAGGATTTTTACCCATACTCATCATATCCTTTAAATATATCATTTTTTATTTTATTTATAACAAAATTAAATTTATGATAAATTAATATTTTAAGATATTACAAAGCACCCCTCACCTCTCTAATAAAAGGTCACAGCTATTTCTCTTTAATTAACTATTATATAGCCCTTTTACACAGTCAAAACCATCCCAATTATTTACCCAACTTCCTTCACTTCATCCTAGAGGTGGCACATTGACCATTAATTCATCCTATGGAGTCTTTTTTGCAAACTAAACGGAGATACTCGAAAAGAGGTAATTGTTTTTTCACATGTTTCAAAGTTATTTTCTTATTATGACATCTATTTCAATGTTGAATCCACATTAAAATAATAAATACAGTATGATACATATACTGATATGTTACTATAATCATGGTAATACCATATTTTAAATTTTATTTATCAGATGAATAATTCTATCAAAATGTGTTCATACGTATGACTTAACATCTCCACACTGTGGTGTAATTTGTTATTAAAAACAACATTATTTGGATGTGTATAATGATAAGAATAATGGATATAAATAATAAAAATAACATGAATATTATTCTGTATAATTAATATATCATCCAATTCTGTACCACTTAACCATCAAAGGAATGATACTGATGCTCCTGTGTATGTATGTCATACTCTCTCCATGACATGGTGAAATTCATTGTCCACGTTAACCATTATAAAATTATTATACAATTTATATGATGAGTAAAAGTAATAATTATGAACAAAACTCAATATTGATATGAATAAAATATATCATATGCATAAAAACCATGACTTTCATGACAAAACAAGAATGGGAAAATGATGCTGTTATAACCTGAAACAATGGTAATACTGAAATATTAATACCAAAATGATATAAGAGGATCACATATGATATTATAAATACAAATATGGTCCTGGTATAGTTTAATAACTTGGTTTAACCATTATATAGAAGTATAAATCACCCTTTGCAAATATAAAGTATAAGGTAAGGGTTAATTTCACAATCTTTTTATTATCAGAGATTGCTTATACGTAAGTATCTAATGGGACATCTATATCATCCACATCCATATTTCTTAAAATATGATTCAAAATATTATCGACAATTGTTTAAATTCATTTTTACCCATGTTTTACTTTTTAGAAAATGTTTTTAATTGAATCTTTCAAATTTTTACCAAATGAGGTACTTTATAACCATTTAGATGAATTAAATAAAATAATGTTTTTGTACTTATATGGCACAAATAGATATTTTATACCATTATGGTTCCCTAAAATTTTGAACCATTACTTAAAATATTTTTAGGGTATTTTCAAAAGAATTGTTTTCTTTTATTATTGTGAGACTTATAAATTATATCAAGTATAAAAAAGCAATACTTCCCTCAATGAGTTTTAATGATTTTATAAAATTATTTTACAACTATGTAAACATTCTTTGTAGAATTTTAAGAATATTTGAGGTTCACTTATTATGATACAATAGTTTTTATTATATCAAAGTTTTTATGATATATTTTACTATGAATGTGCTATGTTTATATCATTCATGGTTTATGGTTAAATTATTAACATTTAGTATGTTAGTTTTAATACGAATGTTTAGGTAATGTTTCAAACTTTTCATTAGAGGGATGCATTGGACTTACTAAGTGACGGGGGGGACTGCTATATCCCCTCGATGAATTGGTAGGTCTTATGAGACCAAATAGTGTCTTGGCACAAGGCCTTGATGGTAAGGTAATGGTCTTGGTGTGAGACATTGATGGAAAGGTTATATTGTACAGCATTTTGCATTTCCTTATTATGAGATTAGTTAATGATATTTCTTGTGATTATTCTACTAGTTTAATATGAATGTGAATGTTGTTATGGAATTATTTGATTTATTATTACCATATTATGCTGAAAATTATGTTTAAAAGGCTTGTGTTTCAGTTTAATGACTTTCTTTAATAGTTTAAGCTTATTTATAATAGCTTCCGCTATATTTATTCTCCTTTCTATACATCTGATCTCGCCCCTTTTATATGTTTCATTTTTCCTTAGGATGCAATTAAGTATATTATTATTGACCTATAGAGATAGAATAGGGGATATGATAGTTTTCAAATGGTGTTATATGTGGTATTTCATTTCAAGATTCAATGTAGAACATATGTTTATATCCAGTATTTCCCATGCTCTAAACTAATCGGTCTTTCAAGATGTTATTTTATAATGATCATGCCAATGTAATAAAATAATACACTGACAATAGGAAACTTGGGATGAGCTGTTACTATTTGTATCATATTATTTTTTTTAGAAATAATGGAAACTAGATATAGAAAATTCATGATTATGGAACATTACCCTAAGATAATCTTTGAGAATAAGTATATAAGAACATCCTAGAATTTTATACTGTCGATATTATGTTGGTATTACGATAAAATACTTCCCTATATTGATAGTATAAGAGGAAATTGTTCTAGAATAGATGTGTCTGGGATTAATAACTCCAAAAAGGTTCTCTCTTCTTGTCTTGGGGTAACCCGGTACCTAAAAATGTGCCTTACTATGAAACTGGTTTGACACTCCTAGGGGATACGATTTGGATAATTCATATTGTCATTACAAATCATTATAAATGATTTATGTTTATTGTTGTCTTAACTAAACCAATATTATGATTTTGGTTAATATATGAATATCGTTTTTCTATTTATGTAAATTATTTTACTAGTTTGGAATTATGAATTATGATTTATAACCTAATCTAGTGTATTCCATTGTTTAAAAATGTATCATAGTGGAAGAAATGGAAATAGTATCAATGCATGTAATCCATGCCGGGATATCCCGCCTAAGAAAGATAATGACAATGGAGATAGTGATACTACTGGTGCTAAAAATCATATAATAATACACTGACAGTAGACTCAGGTTATGAATAATAACCTTACTCATGTGGAGAATCATGATTCACAACATGTAGTATCAATGTTATACTGATTAATGGGAAAATAACCTCCAATGTTAAATGGGATTACAAATCCATTTGAGGTTGAGTAATAAATAAGTTACATAGAAAACATATTTATTACTTTGGGGAGTAATTAAAGGTAAATGGGTTTCATATAAGATTATCATCTCTTAGAAGATTCAAATCATTGGTGTTCATTAATTAAAAATATGATGGGGGAAGAGGAAGTAGGAAATATGTAATGGAGTGAGTTTAATGAAATTTTCCTAGGAAAGTACATTCTTCGTGAAGAGAGAGATGATATCGAATGGAAATTTATTTTTTTAACGAAAAAATAGGATGAGGATGGTTCAATGTATAAGTGTAACTTCACAAGGTTAACAAGGAATGTTGAAGAAAATATATTTAACACAAGAATTATGATTGGACGATGATTTTATGGGTTAAAACCATCCATCTAACAAGCATTTTCCTCAAAATATTTCTCATCGTATGAATACATGGTCCATGTGATATCAATATTGAAAAGGAATTCAATGATTTTTATCTATTTTAAGGTAATCAAGAGAAGAATCAGTCCGCTAAACACTCTGGGAAAGGAAATAAGGGGAAGAAGGGAAAATTTGACTTTCCACAGTGTAGTAATTGTGTGAAGAAACAACCCAACACATGCCTAAAGTGGATGTGTGTTTTTTACAAGTTTGGAGAAAATTTCCAATAAGATCATGATTGCAAGGGGAAGAAACAAGCTAAAAATTTTCAATGCTACTATTTTAAATAAATGGTACATTTCACAAATTAGTTTCCTAAGAATCAAGGAAACATGCCTCATTAAAAACCATGGTATCATGTTTAGGCTTTTGTGATCACAACATTTGATGTTGAAACCCCTAATTATTTGGTGGCAGGAACTATAATCATCTCCTCAAATTTAAGAAAATATTTATTTGATTATGTTTCATCACATTCCTTTACATCTTTCCAATTTTCATTAAAATGTAGATATTTCCAATTAACTTTGACAAGGGAGTTCTAAGTCAAACACCCTAAGGGATGTCTCATTCCAACATGGATCTGTCAGTCAGTTCCCATTATAGAATATAAACTTACATTATCTACAGAACTTATTACCATAACTATGATTTACATTGATATAATCATCGGTATGTATTGGAAATAAAATTATGATGAATTTTTTTTTCAATATGAATGATGTTGTTATTTTTTAGGATGATGTATTATCCATTACCTTTAGAGAAAAAACATCGTCACCTGATTATTATCAAAATACACCCCTAGTAGCTTTACTAAATGAGATTGTTAGGGATAAAGAAGAAATAACATCTAGGGATAATGAATTAAATTTTCAGATTGAGGATTTACCAATTATAATGGAATACATTGATGGTTTCCCCTAAGATTTTCATGGAACCCCAAGAGCATGAAGTTGAGTTTTCAATTGATTTAATCCTATTTTTAAGAATAATAATAAATAATCCTTATAGAATTTCCATTATGGAATTAGTAGAGCTGAAGAAAAATACTAGAGGAGTTGGGTAATAATGGATTTATTCACCCTAGCGTTTATCCACGGGGATCCAAAGTTTGTTTGTTAATATGAAATATTGACCAATAAGGCTTTTTGTTTCCTATAGAGAAATCAATGCTATTGTAATAATGAACGAGTATCCCCTATATCTCATTAATGAATTATTTGATCAACTTCATAGAGATCAATATTTTTATAAAATTGGCCTTCATTTTGGATATCATCAATTGTGTATAAAAATGGTGATATTCCAGAGACATAATTCAGAATGAGGTATGGTCATTAAGAATTTATGGTAATTCCCTTTTGATTGACTAAGGAACACTTTATTTTCATGGATCTAATGAACTTTGTGTTCGAGGAATATCTTTATGATTTCTTAGTAGTATTTATTGATGATGTATTTGTATATTCCAAAAGATACATAGACCACGAGAACAACATTCATATTATTCTAAATACTCTTTAAAAGAAATGAACTATATAGTAAGTTTAGCAACTGTTAATTCGGGATTCATGAAAAAAACATTGACATATTGTCCCCATATATGGAATCACAGTCGATCCTGAATAAAATTGAAATAAATGAAAGGACATAAATAATGATTATAACCAAGGTTTGCATGTTTATTGTTTTATCATGTTATTATTTTTTTTTCTTCTGGAATTTGGACTGATTAGAAAACCCATTAACCACGATCACATGTAAAGGGGTTCAAATTTTTTGGACAAAAGGGATTGAAAAATGTTTTGAGGATTTGAAGAGAAGATTAGTCAATTATCCTACCATAACTCAACCAAATAGGAATGATAGGTTTGTGATTTATTGAAATGCATAAATAAAATACTTGGTAGTGTTTATATGCAAAATGATAGGGTTAATACTTTTGCATCCTGGAAATTAAAAATTCCTGAACAAAACTACCCAACATATGATTTGGAGTTAACATCAATAATCATATCTATGATGATATTGAGGAATTATATCTATGGGAAAATATGGGATATATACACTAATAGTAAGAGTTTGAAATATATTCTATCACAGAAAGAACTCAACAAGGACAAAAAATATAGATTGTGCAACTCAAGGATTATGATTTTACAATACACTACAAACCAGGGAAAGAAAAATAATGTGGTATATTGTTTGAGTAGAAAAGAAAATGTTATTTAAACCAAAATAAGAGTTCAAAGGGATCATATGTTTTTGGATATAGTATAGAAGGATATGGGAATTATCATTGAAGGTAAAAAATCACTAATTTTTAAAATGGTTGAAAAAAGTGAATTACCAGAACGGGTAAACAGTTCTTCTTCAAATGATGTGGAGTTTCAAATGAAAATTAAATCTATGAATGATGAGATACTGATTGAATTTATATTTGAATATAGTTCATGGAAATTTGGAAAGAGGATCTATGTTCCTGCTATAATTGAGATAAAAAGATAATTATTGGTTGATGCTCATAGATCTAGTTTCCTTAAACAATCTGGTGGCATTAATCTGTATTTAGATTTGAAGGAACAGTTTTGGTGGGACAACATGAAGAGGGAGATTTTTTATTATGTGTCAAGATTTTTGGTTTTTAAATAGGCTAAGGATGGAAGAGAACATACTAGATGTATCATAAAACCTCTTCCTATACCTTTGTGTAAATGCGATGATATTATTGTGGAATTTTCCATGGGGAAACCAAAGACTCCTAGAAAAAATGATGTGATATGGGTTGTTGTTTATCATCTTACCAAATCATCACACATTTTTTCTATAATATATGATTTACCACTTGAATGTTTAGAAAGATAATATAGTGATGATGTTTTGAGACTTCATGGTGTACCCCTATCGATTGTTTCTGAACATGATTGACATTTTACATCACAATTCTAGACAATTATTCAGAAGGCCTTAGATAATGAGCTTCATTTTTCATTTCCTACCACCATCACACTAACAGATAATCATAAAAGAGTTTTCAAAAAATTACAAGACTTGTTCAGATCATCCTCTATTCACTTTCACGGTATGTGGGATCAATATTTATCTCTTATAGAATTTTACTATTTCAATAGCTTCTATTCGTGTATACCGATAGAACCATATAAAGAATTTTATGGAAAGAGATGTTGTACACAAAATGTTGGGGATGATGTTGGTGAAAAAAACTAGTTGGCCTAGAACCTATTGAGAAAACAATAGAATAGTTAAAAACTATTAAGACCCATATGAAAACAGCTCAAAGTAGGAAAGTGAGCTATGGTGATAACAAAATGGAAGATATGGAATTTCAAGTGCGAGATCATGTTTTCATGATGGTATCTCCCAGGAAAGTTATTAAAATATTTGTTAAGAATAATAAATTATGCCACAGGTATATTAGATGTTTTGAAATTTCGGAACACATTAGAGCTTTGGAAATGCAGACAAATCACTCCAATGTTAATGATGTCATCCACATTTAAATCTTAAAGAAATACATGCTAGACCTAACACATGAACTCACCTATAATAAACTAAAACTGGAACTTGATCTGTGTTTTTTGAAAATCCTATCATGATTCTAGATACCACAGAACAAGTGTTGGGAAATTATATGACTCTTCTAGTAAAGGTTCTTTAGAGAGACCATAAAATGGAAGAGGTGATGTGAGATCCCGAAGAACATATAATGAAGAAAAACCTAAATATTTTTATGAAGTAATATTCTAGAAATTTAGAGGAAGATATTATTTGATGGTGGGAAGAATGTAACACCTCGAGCTTCCTTGATACCCTTCCTTTTAAACAATTCAATAGCTGTGTTGCACGCAACATCGAGTTCGAGCACACCATGACCTTTCAATATGTCCGTTTAAAAATAAGTTATCGAAAGTATAAACCAAATTTTGAAAGCTATAATGTTTATTTTTTCAAAATAGACTTCGTTTTTTAATTCAGAATATCAGAATTAACATAGGGTGAAATCTTGGTAATTTTATGAAAACTTTCAATTTTTGATTGATAGTGAAAAATACTACATTCTTTTTAAAACCCAACTATTTAATTTAGATAATAAAATTACCTTAAATTTACTTTTATGTCACAATAGAGTAATAATACATATATTGACCAAATATAGTTCATTAGAACCATTTTCTAATAGAATTATATATTAAAATTTATTGATCTTTTGAATGTCTATTTTACCAGCCTTCTAGCCACATTTACATAATATTTTTTAAACAAAATTTTCCTAATTTTTTGAATTGAATTTTGAAAAATGATAATTGATGGTTTTAATCATTATGAAAAAAAATTTCAAATAAGGTCAAAATAAATTTTGTTCAACAGTAGCGTTTGAATTTATTTACCACGATCAAAGGTTAATAGGGTAATTAATGGTTAAATTAATATTATAATAATATATTATTACAACAAAAATTCTCCTAATTTCATTGGATAGGTGTTATTTTACCAAAATGATATGTTGGATGAAATTATGATCATTTTTATAAAACTTGTGTCAAATTAAAATATTTATTTCATTTTATTTAACGAATAGTTAAAATTTTCATATGTATATTATATTAATTATATTTTTTTAATATGATGATATATAAGTGATATGTTCGACTATGAATTTTATTTAGAAATTTAAAATGAATATCTACATAATGATAATTTATTTATAGTTTTAGAAAAAATATAACTAAATTAAATAGGGACACAATAATGATTATGTAACAGAACTATTAAACAAAGAATCAATTAAATGTTATTAAAAATAGTAAAATAAATATTATATTTCTTTATTAATGACATTAAATAATTTTATTTATAACATATACATGTCAGTTACATATTATATGTATTGAATCGGAATTGTCATATTTCTTGAAATATTTAAAAATTCAAATTTTTAATAGTATCAAAATTGACATATATGATAATTTAAAAAAATATTTAATTAAATATTATAAAATTTATAAAAACTTCTGATTATAAAACGGACTAGGATAGTGTAATTTATGTCATAAATAATACCATTTGGGTTTTTTTTGGAATTTTATAGTAACTATATTAACCCAATATTATAAAAAAACAATAAGGCACAATAAAAGTTAAACTGTATAACTAAGGGTTAAACCCAAACTATATGGTTACCTTTATGACCTAAACTTTTCTAATAATCATTTTTTTAATGTTTTTTGGTACTTACTCATATTATTTTATAAATAAATCACTTTGGATCAATTTGAAATCAAAAAAATATTTATAATAAATAAATATTTTAAGAACTTCAAAAAGTTCTCCTCCCCTCTCATATAAAAGGGAACTTTAATTATTTTTATCTAACACCTCCATAGCCCATGGTCTTGGTCAAAACCTGACCAATTCTTCTCCCAACATCCCTAAATTTAACATATAGTCCAAAATATGGTAATAAAGGGAACTTATGGTTCCATTTGTCAAATCCAAAAGGAGACACCCGAAAAAGAGGTAATTGTTTTATCACCTATTTAAATGTTTTGTTCTTCTTATACTTCCTCATTATATGTTGTTTCCACATAAAAATATTAACCCAAGTATACTACACAAACTGAGATGTTGTTATAATCAATTTTCAGCCATATTCTTCAGTTTATCTAACATAATAATAACTATATCACCATGTGTGTATACGTATGACTTACCGTCTCCATGTTGTGGTGTTATTTGTTATTCAACGCAATTTTATTGTTATGTGTATAATTATGATTATATTTGATATAAATAATGAATATATAATTATAATGATTTTATATAATTAATATACCATCCAATTCCATACCACTTAACCATCAAGGTAACGATATTATTGCTCATGCCCACGTAAGACCTATCATCCCCACGATGAGGTTGAGATTAATTATTCATGTTAACCATTGAATAATGACTATAAAATTTTTATAATGAGTGATAAATAACAATTATGATGTTATTTTTATTTTATATATGAATAAAAAATATCTTCTTTATAATAAACATGACTTACACAACTAAATAGAAATGAGAAAATAAATCATTTAACACCCAAAACAATGGTAATACTAATATACTATTACCAAAATTATATAAGAGGATAATAAAAGATATAATAAATATGGATATGGTACTAGTATAATTGGTAACATGTTTTAACAATTTAACAATAGTATAACTCACCGTCAACAAAATAATGTATAATGGTTGATTTCACAATCTCTTTATTATATGAGATTTCTTATACATAAGTATCTACTGGGACATCCATACCATCCATGACCATGTTTCTTAAAATATAATTCAAAATATTATCAACAATTGTTTAATGTCATTTTACCCATGTATTTATTATTTTAAAATGTTTTGAAAGGAATTGTAACATCATTTTCCAAATAAAGTACAAAATATCATTATTAAAAATTAAAGAAATAATTTTTTTTACCATATATGGTGCATGAGGCTATTTTCGGCCACTATAATGCCGTAAAAGTTTAATGAGTTCCTTACAATATTATACAATTATTTTCAAAAGAATTTTTTTCTTTTATAATTGGTCATCGTCTAAATAATTTCACAGTAATAAAGTGATATTTCCCTCAATGAGTTTTAATGAATTTATTAAATTATTTTAATATATGTCAATATCCTTTATTGAATTTTATGCTTATTTGAGGTCAAATAAATATGGTGCAATCAACCATATTTTATTTAAGTGTTTATAATATATTTTAATGTGGATGTACTATGTTTATAACATTCATGGTTTATGGTTATAGTATTAACATTTCATATTCATGTTTTAATACGTATGTTTATGATATGTTTCACCATTTTCATAAGAGGAACAAATTAGACATAATAAGTGATGGTTGGGTCCCACTATAAACCCTCAATGCATCGGTAGGTCTCATGAGATGTAATAGTGTATAGGAACAAGGCCTTGAAGGTATAGAAATGATCTTGGAAATTGGCAATGACTGTATGGTTATGATGTCGTGAATTATGAATTTTCACATTTTGAGAATAGATATTGACATTTCATGTCATTATTAGACAATTATAATATCCATGTGAATGTTTAAAAAGAATTATTAGATTTATTTTGGAAATATTATATCAAAGATTATGTTTAAAAGGCTCATGATTTTGTTTTAGACCATTCCATAAATATTTTGGATTGTTTTTATAGGTTACTCTATATTTTTAATAAACACTAAAAATCTAAGATCACACCTTTCATATGATTTAATTTTCCCCATGATGCGAAGAATTATATTATGATTGAAATTCAAGGATAGTCCATGGGATATGAGAGTTTTCAAATGGGATAATATGTTGTTTTTAATTTTAATATGTAATATAAAACTTCTGTTTATATCATGAATTTCCAAGGCTACTAAACTGATCTGTCCATTGGGATTTGATTTTCATGTGATCATGAAAATGTAATAAAATAATGTACCAACATTGGGAAATTGTGGTCAGGGAATTACACAAATTTTGTGGATCTCTCCCTTGTGACTCAGTGTGTATGTCATAGGGTTCCCAAATATAGGTTGGAGTAAACGGGTGGGAATCACCGTGTAATCCAATACATGGGAACAACCTTAAAAAGTAAAAGGGCTAAGCCCTATACTGGAGTGTGGGTAGTGTAAATAAGAAACTATAAATCGTGTTATGTTACATAGACACAAGAATAATACCATTTAAAAAGTAGTGGACTAGGTTCAAGGGATATATCTTATAGACCTATCAGACTTGTTGTGCTCTTTAAAACATGGATTCAATACCATGTCCTATGTATATTATATAAGTGTATTTATGGTGTATTCCCCATATCTATTCCTTGAGAATTAGTATATAATTGACTCATACTCTTAAGATAGTGATCCCTTTAGCAAGACTCCTTGGATAGTGTTTTTGGAATCCTTATGTGGGAATCCAAGTGAGATCCTCTCTTCATCTTCATTCCCTAGGTGGAGTTCTTAGTATCATTGTGGCCAACACTATACAGGTTCTAATCCTCTACATAGAAGTTTAACACGGATTGAGATTTTGGTATACCCAATTTTATTGGGTGTAATACTCATATGTGTATCTTTTCTATTCATACCATCAACATGTACTTATAATGGCAAGAAACAGTAATAATTGCCCATTAGACAGACACGATCAGTTCTATTAGAGTCAAGATTGTGTTATTCAAGATGATTTATTTAAAGAACCTTCAATCCAGAATCATATACTTGTATTATGGTTGTGAATTACCTTTAGAATGTGTGCCTTTATTGATTACATCTTGATATTCTTATTATATGTTCTATAGAAAATTACCTATGTAGTGAGGTATGTATTTATTTATTATATGATTTTTGGTTTCAAGGTGTTCTTATGGGTACTATTCCATTCACCTCTGAATAGTAATTTCCTCCACATGTCATGTCTTATAAATAAGATCATCATTTTGACATGGTAATTAAGAGACCTGGACCAGAGGATGCTTTGTTAGACTTGGCAGACTGAGGTGTGTTTCTTTTGTATTTTGATAGATTAACATGTTTTAAATTCAACTTGGGCTTGTTTTTAGACTCCTTGTGGTGGTATTTTATTTTCCCTTATTTACACTCCTATCAATCTGATCATACCCTTGTTGTGGAAATTATATGTATTCATGGATGGTTTAATATTTTTTTAATTTAAATACAGTATAGAAATGGATATGTGTGTTTGTTTACATGTACTTAGGCTATGGACCACCATGTAATTGATATTCTAACTCAGCCCTAGTCTACAACCCCTGTCCTACTAATTGTAGGGTTGGGGAGTTACAACATAGACCCACTCATATGGGTCATGAAAACTATATATATATATATATATATTAATTATTTAATCAATAAAAAATCAAAGGATATCGTTAATGGGGTTATTTTATAAAATGAAATGATAAAGGATATGAATCCACTGAGGGTTATTATGGATTGTAATGGAAAATATTAACTCCTAACAGATGATTATATTCCATTACATTAACACAGAGTACTCTATTTCTATATGGGGAGGAAGGGGGTTTGTTACTGTTTCTCAATTGATCCATCCCAAAAATTATATAGTTTCATTTCCCAAAATACCTCAAACTCTCCTTCGATTTACTTCAAGTGTATCTGGTTTCCCATGTGTTCGGTGGACAGTTTTTTCGTTTTGATGGATTATCGTTTTTTCATTTTATTCTCATGGATACACAATAAAGGGATTAGTCATTTTATTTATTATAATGGATATCCATGGGGGCATATCAATGGAGAATGAGTACCAAAAATATCAGGTTATGGAACACAAAATTTCAGAATATTCTAGGGTATCACTAGTTTCGGGTTTCTATATTGGTTGATCTTATGAGTGTGATTCATATTTTTCCCCTACATTTATTAATGTTAATATATCAATTTAAAATTAATAATTATATAAGATAAATTCCATGCCATTTGATTCTCAAAATCATGTTTTATTTTAATGAAACATGATATAATATTGTTATTTTATTCCATAAAATTAAAAAATTGGAATTTTATTTATTAGTTCCTCTTTTTATGTATGATATTGTAAGCTATATTACAGTCATACGCTATGATATAGAACATTTGAGGCCACAATATACATTGATTTATTTGATTTTATTTTATCATAGTGTATGGCATTGAGATTTTCTAAAAGATGATAACATCTAATTGTGTTCGTAAAATAGAGAATCATAATATAAATAAAATATATAGGTTATCATAAGTAGATACATACCAAGAATTATATGTTCTATTATATGTTAGACCTTTTTAAATTGTGATTAAAAGGTATAATATATAAATCAGACAATGAGGCATATTTTTTTTGTGATAGCCAACATCCCAGTTATCAGTAATATTTTAGGATTGATAGTGCATTACCGTTTTAAGTTATCAATATTATCTATCATGATATACAATATCTGTATATCATTAAATAAAATACTCATTGAAAATTGGGGTTTCATAAAATTTATTTATCAATTGAATTATATAATTAATAAATTGTTTATAAATCATTGGAAATGTATTTTTGTATATTTATTAATTTATAAAGTGTTTTATAATTTATATAGTGATAAAATGATAATAATTATTAGTTATTTGTATATGAAACTCTAATTTTATAAATATAAAATATATTAATTGCTAATATTAAAAATGTTTTTCCAACTTATATGGAATTACTAAAAACATATAGATGATATTTATAGAGAAATTATAAGGATAATTTAAAAAATGTATTTAAATTAAAAAATAAGCTTAAAATAAGAGTTCGTTTTTCAAATATATATTATGAATAGTATTTTTATTTAAATTTAAAAATTAAAGGCCTCAATAAAAAATTATTCAAATATTATAAAAATTGGTTTTGATTATTATTTTAATAAATGGATAAATTATATTAAATATTTAATACTTAGTTTTACTAAATAGTTTACAATACATATTTTAAATATAAAATATTTATATTTATATTTAATATCATATAATTAAAAAAATACCTTATAATGAATAATATGAAAGGGTTCATATTATAGAGGACAATAATAAATTATATATATATATATATAATTATATAATATCCATAATGTTGGATTAACTATAATGTGTTTATAATTAGCTTTAATTACAAGAAGTTCATAGATAGTTTATCTCATGATTAAATTTATGTATTTTTTATTTATTTTTTTATTTTTTATTATTTTTCTTCACAAATATTATTAATATATTACTAATTGTGATGTAAGTTTTTTTAAAGAGTTAACATTCATTTATAAAATATCATTCCTATATCTAAAGAGTTAATAGCTATGTATGATAATAAATTTAATTTTACATTACATTAAACTGGACTTTTAATAGGTATTGATGATGAATTAAGAAGTTATTTATGAATAATACATAATTGGAATTAGATTTTTGATGGAAATATTGTCTCACTTCCTTAAAGTATCCCTAAGTAGAGGGGATTAGTGTCAGAAAAAACATTTTCATAGAGACTTATGCCTTTTTTAAAATGTGGGATTGTTTTTTATTTATCCATGATTAGTTATTTGTGTATTAATGAATTCATATGAATGAAATGATCTTCATAATGAATTATCATGAGCCATATTTTTTGGATACATTTGGGTATAGAATAATATAAATGTCTTATAATTTTTTTTAGTAACCCAAGATATGATTTGTGTATATTTACATATCAATATGGTTTGAAAATATTGATTTTAGTGGATTTAATATGCTTCAAAGATAAATTTGTAGAAGAATTCATACATAAATGAGAAAAATGATATAATATAGTGATATTAAATCACTTTTAAAAATACTATGTGTCTGATTTCTTCCATTGAAAATATGGTTTGAAAGTATTGATAGGTGAATGTGTTATCTGCTTAATGATCCAAAATGAATATGTGGTATGATTAGCATAATGAAATTCATAACTAACTTAGTTATGAGAGGAATGAAAAAGTTGACTCATTTCATAGTGAAATATATATCTTCTCCCAATATATGATTAATTTCATATGGGTAATCATTTTAGTGGGTTCAAATTTAATAAATGTCATTATACTTATTAATTATATATAAAATATGAAACTATTCTGGAAAAAACATTTATTGTAGATATTAAAATCTCCATCATCAAATACAACATTGATAACAATACTTTAGAAAGAATTATATTAATGAAAGAAAATTTTTAAACTAGAACAAAAAAATAAGAACTATCTTTGGGAAATGAAATTTAATTGTGTTAAGGAAAAATACGTAGTAAATAAATGAATTTTTTACGTTGTTAAATTTTTTAATCTATATGATTTTAAGAAACATTGAATATTTACTTATGGTTTCATTAATTATTTTTTGGTGACAAAAATCATTGAATTTTTATTCAAATAAACTTTTATAAAATGTGAATAATTTCAAGAAAATATTTCATAATAAATAAAATAATTGTGGATTGATGATCTTGGGATATGATTTCTTGGTTTTGGTGTTGTGATGAAATTTCAAGACGGTAAATTTTAAAATTAGAAGAAGAATATTTTCTTTGTAAAATAATTTTTTATTTAATATTGAGTCATGTTCATTGAAAACCGAATTTATAAGTCAATAAGAATGTTTCAATTGGATAAAATTATTCAAGATACCTGACTGTGTCTGTGAAACCCCAAGAATGTGACATGTTAGGTATCAATATTTTTTTAACAAATTCTTCGGTTTTGGATGGAATATGATACAAAATGTATGATTTAAAAAAAATTAGGTTTATGGGACAAAATATTATGCAGATTTGAAAGGGCATTTAATTTCCATTAAATTGATAAAAATGTTTTTCTAAATCATATATTTTAATATCAATTCATATATAGATATAATGTTGATATAAATAAAATATGTGTATCTTAATATCATTTATAGTATATTGTAGGTGAGGTTTTTTACTAAAAATTAAATTTTATGAACTAAAAGATATTAATAAACATGTTTTATGATTAACCAGATTCTATAATATGTTTTAAAAATGATAAAATGTATAAAAAATGAAAAGTAAAGTTAAAATTGATTATGATCTAATTTGGAAAATAATGAGGGATTTGGTCCCTCTACATTTAATGGAATACTACAATGAATAATATTCTTTTTGAAAAAAATGTCCAAACACAAAAAAATAACGTATATTATATGGAAATAATAATTAGTTTCATAAAAAATCATATTAATATAAAAATTTGTTATTTCTAAAAACAAATGTGTTTATGTATCATAAAACAATATTCTGAAATGACTATAGTGTGTTACAGGTTTGTAGGACTACATTTTGACTTTTAAAAGTTTAATGTTGACAAATAATGAATTATAATAGTCAAAACAAAAACTAAAATGTCACATTAATGTAAATATTTTATGGAATGGTTTTTTAGAATGATGATTATGTATCAAAAATTTGTTCAATGTGGAAAATGAAATTTATTAAAATTGTAACATTTGAAGTTGTATAGTTAAGTATTTTGAGTACGTACATGGTGTTAAACATTTGAAATAGTATCCATATCTATAACCATTATTCAAACTATATTTCTTCATATGTGTTTCTCAATAATGTTTTGATTGGCTAGGTTTTATAAGATGGTCACATTGAATTATATAGGGAATACATAGAGATATAATAATGACTAAAATACTATTTTTTTAAGAAAAATAGATAATCTGGAATACTATCATATCTGATATGATAAAATATATTCTTGTATATAGGTTTTTAATTATTTTAAAAGAGTTTATGAATACATAATTTATCACGTTGTACAGAATAAAATTTCCACATTACTATTATTTTATGTTTTATTAATATATATATAATGAATTTAAATTATTTTTGACCTTTAAAAACATGACATTGAGTAATCCTTAACCAATGTACATTAAGGTGTGTTATTGGTTGTGATGAAATATTATGGTTATCTTTAGTAGGACTCATATATCAGGATACTATGTTTGATAATAACGAATAACATAGGTTTCGTAAACTTTATGAATTGCTATGTATATAACACATGGAGATTCATACACTATATTTTAGTATAATAGGGGTGCATTTTTCATATTTGTTGTCCCCAATAACTGAGTTTTGAGAGATACCAAGGATGTGAACCAACATACTTTGACACATTTCATATACAATCCATGATTCATAGATAATTTTTTGTTGGATAGATAGGTTTTTTTCATGTTATTAGCCATATATTACCTATGATGATATTTTTCCATCTCAAAACAAATGAATACAATTTGGGCCTTTAATTGAGATAGACTAATAATGTTTACAATCATTAAAATATAGTTATATTATATGAGTATCTATTAGGTTTGGGGAATGTGATTTTCATATCCATAAAGTGAATGAAATGTGATGTATTCATTGATATAGTAACTATATAATCAATTAATCAAGAATGTATTGGTTTGATTTTTGAGATTTACAAACTCCAGTTCTTCTGGGTCAAATGATTTTTTAATAAAGGGATGATAATAAAATGTATGCTTACATTTGATGAAAATGGTAGAAACATGAATAGAGAAACATGAGTCGAATATAGATTATGTCATATCACTTTATATCTTTATTATAATTTTTTATTTTCTAAATTACACACCCTAAATAAATTTATGAATTTAGGAATACATATTAATTATCAATTCTAAAAAGGATAGGTGGGGGTTATTATTTTTGGATGACTATAAAATGATTTTTTGACACATGTAGATTCTACATAAATGATTTTTAATGATTATTTTATTGGGGATTTGTATGTGTATTTACAATTTATTATGTGTGATGAGATAGATGGTGAAGATAATGTAATATTTCGGAAAGTGTTTTAAAAGATATCCAAAATAATTTTTGGGTGATTTTTCGCAAGTTAATAAAAAATTCTATATATGGGGAAGCAACAAAATGACATTGAGGCTTTAGTGCATATATTATATTGAAGGAGATAAAATCCAAAGCATCAATCTATTGAATGAATTTTAATTTTCAATAGAAGATAGAAGGAATATTTTTTTAGATATCTATAATTCAATGGTTATATTTTATTTCATAAAGGTATATCATTTGGTATGATATGGGATATAATATTACTACACCTACTATAGTTTTAGGCCTAATAAAATGGTGATTTCTAAATTTATATTTATAAATGAACTATCAAATGTAGTATAATATTGGATATTAAAAATTGAATCAATCATCAATAAAAGTATTTAATAAGATGATTTAATTATAATAATGAATCTAAAATGTTTTACAAATTATTATAATGGAATTAATTTACTCTCAACATATAAGTAAATTCATGAATGATCAAGATGATTTATTTTGAATTCGGTTAGATCGAATGATGTCTTCCTCTTAGTTTTCATAATTCAAGATGAAATATAGTGTCATGATTCTAAAATAGGGATCTTCCAACGTGACAGGTGATTCGGTTTTCTCTTGTGTGAAATCAAATAAGAGGGAGTCCTTTATTTTTATATATGGTATATTCACCAAGAATATGAACGAGGAAGGAGTAGTAACAACATAAGTGTAAGTTATACAAAATGTTTTTATTTTTTCATAGCATCCGATGTTTTGGATTTCTAGCATCATTGATATTGTGAATTGAATTCTTATTTCTTCCACTTTATATGTATATTTTTAATATATATTTAGAGACTAAATAGTGTATCCCATAAAATTTACATAAAAAATAACTAATACTGATTCATGAAAATAAAATTTCATTTTAATATATGAAATTGTAAAATTGAATATACCCAACCTATACACAAGTTTCTAAATCAAATGATGACACAAAGGAGAACGAAAGATCTCATTAGAATTCACAACTACGATTAGAAAAAGTGTAGATACTTTATATTAGAAAAATATATATTAAAATAATATATGACTACTCAAATAACATTCACTAGTGTAATAAAAGTCATAAAATTCATTAATAGTAAAAAATAATATAGATATAATCATAATCAACATAACTATTAAAGACCTATAACCTCAACACACGTGAAAACACTAATAAGGAAAAAACATTGAACACCCATTATATTAATAATAACCCATATTGAAAACATAGTGGTATTATTTGGATTTTAAAAGGAATAAAAATAAGAGAAACACCATAAATATTTATTACAAAGGACACTAGATAGGTTTATAAGGTATTTACATCATCAAAACATGGGAGTAAAACATTATACTTGGATCCACTATCTGAATTATCATTTCTCTTATGATGATAGATCGTAATGTGATATATTGTCCAAAAATTATAGAATATTACATCCCTAAACCAAATTTTATATTCCCCCACCATTTGATAATTTATCATTTAACCCTTAACGTTCCTTAAATTCTTATCAAACCACATCCCCAAAACAATAGCTTCAATCCAGTGGCCTTAACACCTAAAGACAACAAATCAGTTTTAACATCATTAAGAATAATATAATATGATTTATATATCATTAAATATATTAAATTACTATTTGAGACTTTTAATGAGATTATTAGTATAATGATAATATATTTACCTTATGATTATACATCTACAATAGAAATACCCAATAAACCCATTTTAAATTCATCTAAATGAATCAAAATGGTAGTTCTGTGAAATTTTATAATGGTTAAAAGTCTCATCTTAATATAAGTACTTCTAACCACACACACACACACACACATATATATATATATATATATATATATATGAATGCTTCAACTAGATTACCGATATAATACCCTCAAAAGAACCTAAGATAACATACCTTCTCAAATTGAAAAAAATAAATGGTTAGGGTATTTTCTAAATATATTAAAAGGGATATCAATAGAAGAATTATTTCTTTATACATTGATGTATGGGATATGGGTCTTCTTCATAAGACCATAAAAATAATCAAAAATCCCATCATAGAAAATAAAGTTATACATAATGATTATCCACAAACAAATTTTGTTCTCTAAATCAAACATGACTATATGAATCTTTTAAATCTATATTTTGAAACTCAATAGAGGCTCTAACCCAAAATATTATAGTGAGCAATCCATCAGAGATGGTACAGACACTATCGATTAAGCATTCCATATTTGAGTATTAAAAAAATTTATTTATTATACCACGTATAAATTAAAGAAACACATTGATAAAATATAAAAACAGTGAATAAAATGAGAAATGTGACATGAATATAAATAAAATTGAGAAAGGTAAAGAACCGAGGAGACTTTTCATTTTTTACCTTGATTTGGAGATACATGAATGATAATAAAATTATCCACATATAATATTTATTATTAAAAAGTAATTTATTTCCTAAAATAAAATTCAAGGAAAATATGAAAATTTAATGAAATTGAAAATATTTGACAAACTGTTATTGTTAAACTGGGGGGATCAGATAAAAGACAATATATGAAGTTAATAAAAACCATCTTCATAAAAAGAAACACTTAACACACTTGAAATAGTCAAATAATACTTATAAATTTAGAGAAAAAAATGTGAATATTTTTTATAGAGGCATGTTCAATAACGATGAACCTAATTATGATTTGAAGATGGTGAAATTTTTATGCCAATGGGAATCTCAAGATTGGGATTATCCTCTACTAATGTGTCCTATTCATAAAACTCTAATGATTCTCCACTATAATATTAGATGGTAGATTAGGAACATTGTATTAATATGGAAATCTATAGATATCTCTACAATTGCAAAAATATTTCTCTATCTCAAGAACTATATTGGATGCATAAAAATATTAGAGGTCTAATTCCCTAAATAAACTGAAAATAGAAAAACATGGAAAAAAATGGACCTCCAATAATAGTAGAAGGTTTTAGATATTTTGTGTCAGGTGGTGTGAATATCCTAGGTGAAGGATGTGTGGTGTTGAAGGATTATAGGACATGAATGAATCCATAAGTAAAACATTGAAACAACAAAACACCTAAGACATGTGGAACACCACTATTGGATAATTTATATGAGACATACATCCCAGAAAAAAATGTTTTTGAAAAATAACACTAATAATAAACATCATTAGATATGTTAAATAAATTAAATCAATGGATAAAAACTCATCTAGGATATGAAATGTGAAAATATGATTATCCAGTAAATAGAATAGGGAAAGGAAAATGGATTACGACTTGGGATAAAAAATAATACCACATAGAGTACCATAAAAATTTGTAAAAAGGGAATATATTAATAAATATAAACAAAAAACCATAATTTGTATAATAATGATATGAAAAATATTTTCATGGGAAATAAAACATACATGTATAGAAAATTAATAATTGAAAAATCACAAAAAATAGAAAATGGTTATTTTTATTTTTTTATATGTTATTCCTAATGTTATAGTTCTTTTACTAATAATATCCATAATTTATGAAAAAAAGATTAATAAGTATTTAAAATAACATAAGGGTATATTTGTGAAAATGAGAACCATATACCATAAAAATATTATTACATTCAAAGGGGTTTGACATGAAAATTATTAATTATGATAAAAAATTATTTATAGTAAGAATAATAATTATAGAGCATCGATAAAAATTTATTCAAATAAAAAAGACATAAAAATTATATAATCAAAAAAATGGGATATATAATAAATAAATTATACACATGAAATTAATAATAACTAAAATATCCTTAGAATCAAATCAAATCAACTCCAATGAAAAGGATACCCACAAAATCATGTTATAGTTATAGAATCAAATGACATCACTACACTCCAATATAAAAAATACTATAATCATAAATCGTGAATAGTATCTTCAACATAAATCATAACTAAATTCATAACAAAGCAATATAATTCTTGAATAATCCATAATATACCATGTATAATGTATATTGGAAAAAATAATATATATACATATATTTGATCATAACATAAATCGACTAAAATGTCTCATCCCTCATCATGTTTAAACCATAAGAATCGAATGCGTTAGTAATCCTCAGAAATATAAAATCGAAGGATTATATAGATAACTAGATGAATATCACTCAATCAAATTTATAATTGGGTATTCATCATATATAAGACTTGGTAGAAGTAAATTTCATGAATTACAAAAGATTTAATGATAACATATATGGGTTATCTTTTATTATATCACAATGAATGGATACTTATATAAAATGGGTTTTAGTGGTGGAAAAAAATTTATTGATCTATAAACACCCGATAAAAAAATCTATATGTAATCCATTTATTATATTTGTATTGATGTTAAAAAATACAATGAGGGAGAGGGGTGGGGAGTGGGTAGATTCACTTGTTTCATTTAACTTCCATTCATTAAATAATCCCTTTAGAACCTATAAACCAATAAAAATCAGAAAGTAACTATAGTGACTTTAGGTTGACAAACATGGATATAACATTAATTATTTGAATACTAAGTACATTGCAAAAATACAAGATTGATGACCATGATAGATTAGTTTATTTGGAAACATAGAAACAAAATTTTCTATCATGGTGAAAGAGATTCATCAAATACTATAATGATCTCCACATTTAATATTTCTACTGAAAACCTTTATTCATAACATAGGGAAAGGGAACATATGAAAGGGGTGAGCTCAAATACACAGTAAAGGATAAAATAAAATATATAAGCATAAAATAAACATAAGGGTATGAAAATTGAGCATAAAATTTTTATACCATGAGTAATTAAGTAATAATAAATATTGGATGTTCATAAGACACTTATCATAATGAAATAAAAATCATAAGTGATGAAATCATAACATAAGAATAAACCATTGAATTATGGCAGAAACATAAGAATTTATAATAATTTCCATAGTAGAAAATGTATTGAAACCAATACCATCCTAGTGAGAAAAGTCCATTACTGGACTAGGTTCACACCCTGTTGATGCTCGATATTATTGAGATGAGTTCATTTCTTATACCTACCTAATAATAGTTAATCATGTTTATTTCTCCTTCCAGTCCTATAATATTAAAATTATTTCATTTCTCATTCCATCCTTGTAATACTAAACCGTGTTCATTTCTCATTCTAGCCATATCTATGTCATGAAATATATATCATTACCCAATGCATTGAAGGGAGACATAGGACCCACTGATCTTATGATGAAATTATACATACATATCCACAAAATCATAAGAAATCACATCATAGACAATGTAATAAAATGGGTACCATAAACATGTAATAATATCATAACCTGTGACAAAAAAGATTCATTTTTCATAATCAATTCATCAAAAGTATGACAGGTGAAATAGAATCATATTTCATAATAATATCACCCGTTAATGTTAAATGGGTTTCATAATGATATAAAATCTGAAAGAAGATTGGGTTTCACAAATAACATGACATTAATAATAACCCATTCATAGATAGAATATTAACGAAACCATTAGATAATTTCATTTAAGTGAATGATAATCTTGAAAAGATGTTATCATAGATGGAAAATAATTTCGGAATATATTTCAAAAACCTTTCATGAGGAAAATATATTTTCTTCTTTGAAAAAATATTTTTTATACGTAAAACAATATTAAAATAAATTTATTAGAAAATACATTGAAAAATTATAATTAATACTTTAAATCATTTTTAAATCATTTTTCCTTAAATTATTTTAAAATAAGCCACACCCTATTTTTGAAAATGTTTCCTTTGAAAAAACAATTGAAACATATAAAAGATGCCTGAAATTTTTTTGAAATCAATTGTACTGGAAAATATATGAAAAAAGACTGATTTTTTTTAAAATAATTTGTTTCAAACTACATGGAATTCTTATAAAGAAAGTTTAAAAAATATTAAAAACCATTTTTTTAATAAATTGAGAACTTATCAACAATTATTGAAAATGTTTTGACAATCATTACATTGAAAAAACATTAAAAAGATATAAATAAGGCACAAAAACATTTTAACATCATTTTTTTAGGGAATATTACTTTTAAAAATCATTTTCCTAAAATATATATTTTAATCATGAAATTAATCGTCAAAGTATATATGGTATACAATTTTATACATGTCGTACGAGGTAAAAAGAACATTCATTTTTCAAGGATAAAAGAACAGAAAAATTCTTTGTTCGTAATGAAATAAGAAGATTCCATTGAAAACATTAAAATAATAAAAATGGGTAAGATTTTATTTTAATGATCGTAGGATATTAGTAGAATATTCCTGTAAACCCATTTTAGAAAACATGGTTTTAAAGGAACACATATTTTTGACTCAAGAGAGGGTAATGTCGAGATTTCAAAAAAACATGTTCTTAACTATATTATGTACCAAATATTGGTAAAATGTTACTAATACATTGATATATCTTGAATAAACACATGATAATTAAATTAATGAGTGTTCTTATAATAGAGATCGTAATATTTCACCAAATAATCATATTCATTAATTGTCTCAAAAATAAATGATATTGTTCCAATAAAGTCTTACCACATGGTTATATGAAATCACACACTCCATTTAAGAAATATAAAATTCATGAAGCTCAAAATATCAGGAAAATAATTATATTCATGATATAATAAGTATAATGGAGGTATATACACCTCAAACAAAAATTTCGGTGCATAAAAAATATGAATCTCTAAGAAGGAAAATTAAGACAAAACTATTTTACTAATTTGGAAACATTTTCCACATGAACAACATGAGATAAATATAAAAAAATGGATATTTAAATACATATAAATTTATTTATATCATAAATATAACACTATAATTGGTAGTACATACACCACACAAAAAGAAAGAGTAGCGAACATATCGTGTATCTAATTAAAAAATGTGAGATGAAATCCCCTTACCATATGTCTTGACTATCAGCGTAATCATTCAAACCACCTATATTATAAATAAAAATTTATTATAAATATTTTACAGAAGTATATTATTATATGTTATATGACATATGGTTTTATAACGACCATATATTACCCTCTTGTTAACAATCTGATGTTAAGGATTTATTTTAGGTAATATTCATTTTATTCTTCACATGTGTCTTAATTTATTATATCTTTCATAATAATAATTTATATATTTATTTCCTAAATGTAAAACATGATATAGATATCATTTATATATATTATATTCTAATTATAATATTTTATAAAATATAGAAGTATTAAATGGAATACACCATCTATGGAGTCGGTAAGCCATGCATACGTATGAACAATGTTTCTGTTATTATTGTGGTATCAAAAGAAAGAAGGAAAATTAAATATGTGGATATATATAATTATTCTAGTAGTATTTTTATATCTTATATATAATATAATTTCACTAAACTCGTCCTTAACCCATTCTTTATAGTGTGCAAACGAATCACATCACATTGAGGCGGAGGTAGTTTACACTTCTTAAAATGAAATAATCGTATTAACACCAAATGAAAATTAATAAGATATGTGTTATAAAAGTAAAAGATAATATTAATGAAATAATAGATATAATATATGAAATATATAAATATATAAATATATTTTCCATCATATTTTTTATCGTGATAGGTCGTGAGGAAAATTTAACAACCATCATTTTTTCAGGTGGTAGTTTGTTATAAACGTAAAAAGTATATATGTTACCAATTAAAAGGAGGCATGTGTATGTGTAAGATTAAGCCATAGAATAGCTGAATTGTATTATATTTTGGATACTTATCTTATACAATGATGGAAAAATATATTGGGGGTGGAGAAAGAAAATAAAATAACGGACATTGGAGAACACGTTACCACTTAATCGAGTAACTCCATTCGGAATCTTCCAAAAGGATTACATGGATTGAATTATGATAAATGGAGGAGTTATAAAGGGAATTATAAGTTTATTTTTAATATACTGGCCTAATATAAGAGGTTAGAGAGGTGTAAATAAGTGGGAGAGGTGGTGGCCATTTATAGGGATGGAAAAGGCCTCACGTGGAATTTTTAAAAACAGGTTAGGTGTACAGATGTCTTACCTAAAAAATTTTAAAACAAAAAAAATTATATTAATAAAATAATTTATTTTATCAATGAATAAAAAATGGGTTTTTAAAACTTGTTAGGTCTATTGGGTCCCAAGATTTTGGTTTAGTTCCTAATTAAGAATAATTCAACCATAATTGTTGTGGTGAATTTTAATCACCTTTACTAATATTTATGATACAAAATTATGTTGATGTTATTAGACATGTAATATTGTACTAGTTAAAATGGTGTCTCTCAGTTTTTTGAAATTAAATTCACAGAAGTTGAAAAATTATGATTAATGCCAATCCCACAGTCAGGACAAAATTACATGTTTTAAAGGTAGAAAGAAGTTCAAAAGTTTGTTATGTTTTTATTTTAAATTTTGAATAAAAATTTATTATAATGACTAAAATTCTATTAATAGATATATTAATTTTATAATTTTACCTTAAAAATACAAAATATAATTTATCATTAATAATCATTTAATTAAAAATGTAGTTTTTAACAAAAACCGGTAGTTTTAACTATAAATAAAAAATGAAATTTCAAATAAAAATCCCAAAAATTAACGCTAAGATAATTTTGAAATTGAAAATAAAAAAATTAATATTAATTTCTAAAATAAAATTTTTCAATGTGTCTAGGATTAATTTTTTTATTAAAAGTAGTTCATTTTAGAAAATGGAATTTTTAAACTTAAATGGACATTACAAAAAATCATATCTCTCATTAACTATATGTTTTATCTCTCTAAAAAACTATTATATTAAAATTATTTATTACTATTCATATAACTAAATTTAATGATTTTGTTATAAATAGCTAATTTAAATAATTATAACAGTAAAATGATGTTTTTTAGAAACATTAGTATCACATGTAATGTATGCTAATATGGTGTTTCATGTTGCGTACACTAAGTTACATCTAAAATCATCATCATGTGTATAGAACGATAAAATTTATGATTGTTTTAGTGCATGATTAACTTGGTGTTTCATATAATTCATTCCAAACATACTACTTAAATATAATATTAACTATTTTCAGTGATATGTGAAATGAAAAATATCACATAGTTTTAATTAATTCTAAAAATGTATTTTACAGTATCTTAGGGTATTACTATATACCACCCTTAAAATTAATTTATCCATGTTAATTCTTCTTGGATATAAAAGTATTAATACTTGGTATGAGATTTCATAGAATGACACACTGTAAAATTGAATACTAAAAATACATTAAAAAAATAAAGTTGGTAACAAATGTGTTGCCAAAAAGTAACATATAACTAGTTTTTCTCAGGGGAGAAAAATAGTGGGAAGAGAAAACATGAAAATATATGAAAAATATAACTATTATGTTATGATGGATAGTGATAGCGGAAAAGTTCAGGAAACATTTAACAATCAGAAATTCATAAATTTATGATGAACAAAGGGATAATCTGATTCATCGAAAATGGAGTTACTATGAGATTTATTTTTATTTCAAGATTCTTTTTTCCTAATGTTGAATAAATTTCAGGAAATTATATAATATCATCATTTTAGGAAAACATGACACATTTTTGTTTACTCAACCACTTCACCTCTTTCTCTAAAAAAGAAGGTGACATTTTCATTCTTGAAGTACTAACAGATCAGGAGATACATGATATGTCATCCCATTTGTCATCAGTTGTCATCATCATAATGTTTTTTGAATAAGCTATCATATATGCATTAATTTTTATATGGAGAGATAACATTTTAATCTTACTGATATCATCTGAATATTAACATCAACATTCCATAAATCTTTAACCGTACAACCCGCCAGAAAGATGAAAATTCATTTTTTGGATATAATTTCATTAAATCGGCTTATCATTGACCCCCACATATCAGAATTTACCACATGTTTATCACATTATAAATAATTTAATACCCTTACCGTATATTCCCTTGAAACATGGGAACAACCTTAATTACCATAAATCCATTTGAAAATCGTTCATGCTTCCTTATTCCAATTATTACTGGATATATCTTCTATGTCCATGTATTTGAAAATTTTATCTTTGATGACATAGAACAATTCGTTAATAATCGGTTCCTAGATAATCCATACTGTAAAATTTTATTATTCTTATGCATCATATCTTAATACAAACATCACTATCTCAAAGTTAGGCATTAATTAAGGGTTTCCATCTATTAATAAGAATATCACATTTCTATTCATCCAACATTGTTCTTAAAACATTAGTTAGGCTTCATCAACATGTTTCATGATAAATCTTTTCTAGAATATGAAATATGATTCATGTCTTAAGGTTACTCAACCTATATATAATCATGCTTCATATGTTTGTTGTATAAAATACATTAATTATATCACATACCTTTCACATTTTATTTGTGGTCACCTTATCTATAGAAGTATAACCAATACTTGTACAACCTTCTTGATTTTAATTATGATATTTTCACTTGGGGAATCAATTTTTATAATTCCCATAAATTCCACATCTAAAACATTAATTTTTATTCGCATTCCTTCTACTTTCCTTCATTAAATTACACCAGAAGGAATGGTGAGAGAAACTTTTATCAAATTGGGATACCATATAATCATGAAAAATTACTTATAGTGTGCCTAAATCATGGCTCCTACTTCTTTAATCTATGATACCTTAGTTTTATAATAGGATATTCATAGTCATCCTATATTTAAATCCTACGTGATGGTTTTTTGTGTTTGGGAATTCCAAACGCACTTCCCCTAGGAGTGTCAAATCATGTGATCAGCAAGTCTCATTGTCATGTACCAAATTACCCCGAGTTAGGTCTGAGACATCATGTAAGAGCTTTTACCCCTAGGTATATCTATTCTAGATCCACATCCACATGTATTATCCAGACATGGATGTATTTCTATGAAACACTCACTCTATCCTTTACCAAAATTTCAATACATTTACTAAAATGTGGAATCATCCTTATACTTGTCCTTATATAAATCCCAAGACATATACATAGAAATATACCTATGTACCTCACAAAATCTACCTCATCCTAGTTAATAATGGTAGAAAAAAATTCCTTTGATACCATTTATTATGAACCAGACTTGACATACATGGATATTACATCATTTTAGATGAATATTCAGTACATTACAAAAATACATACCTGAAGACCATACCAGTTTAGTTTTTCTTGATGCATGGAAATAAAATGTTCGGTATCAGTGAAAGATCTTCAAAATGTCCCATGAAGATCTCCACCATTAGTATTTATATTGAAAAACATTTTTCCTAACATGGAGAAATAAAACATAAACAATGTGTGGGCTTAGATTCTCAATAATAATAAACAAAACAAATGTGTAAACATAACATGAAAAAAATGGTATGGAACATTATCATAACATTTTAATATCATGAAATTCATATTAGATATCATACAAAATATTGGAGATTTATAAGACATGAATCATAGTGGAATAAAGAATATAATCCATCAAATCATAACATAGGATGAAAACATAGAATTATGTTTGACAGATAAGAATATAAAATTATTTACATAGTAGTCCAAGAATTATTCTCAAGGCCATCATAATAGAAAAATAACCTTACCGAATTAGGTTTACACCCCGTTACAGAATAGTATTACTGAACTATGTTCATTTTCCATCCCATTCTGATAATACTGAACCAATTTTATATCACTTTTCATCCATGTAATACAAAACTGTATTCATTTCTCATTCCATCCTTATAATATAAAACTAAGTTAAATTCTAATTTAGCCACGTCTATCTCATGAGATATAAATAGGTAAACAATTCATGTGAGGGGGATATAAGTCCCACCCATCGCATAATGAAATCATACAGACATTTCCCACATAATCATAAATAATCACATAATAACCAATGCAATAAAACGAGTATCATATACAAGTACACAAATCCTGACATGTGAAAAAATATATAGGTTTCATAATCATTTCATCAAATTCATAACATTTGAAATAGAAACTGTTTTCGAAAACATATAAAAAGTGAAAGAGAAATGGGTCTCATAAATATATAAACTCTGAATGAAAAATGAGTTTTCTAAAGACCATGGAATTAATACCCATTCATATAATGAATATGAATGAAACATATATATCATTTAATAAAATTGAATGAGTAAAATCAACAGATTTAAAATTATATGGAAAATAATGTTGGAATATCTTTTAAAAATAATTCTTGATGAAAATATCCTTTCTTATTTGAAAAGGGATTATTAATACATAAAAAAATATAGATATAATTTTCATAGAAAAGAACCTTGAAAACATAAAAATAATAAATGAAAATTTTGTGGAATTTTTTTCAATGAAAACATATTAAACAGTTCTCACAATTTTTTAAAAACATATTTCTTTTAGAAAACATTTAAAAAATATAAAGAAATCTTGAAAATGTTTTGAAAACACTTTTTATTAAAACACTTGAATGAAAAATGATTTTTTTTTATAAATAATTTCATTGATTATAATTTGAAAGTTCATAAATAAATCTTGAAATTTTTTGAAATTTTTATTTTTATAAATAATTTTAATACATAATAGGAATGCGTGGTTAAATATTAAAAACTATTTCATTGATATTATATTAAAAACATATAAATGATTCTTGAACAAAAAATTGAAAAAAAATTATTAAAAGTTACATTAAAAAAGAATTTTTTTAAAAATTAACCTTTAAAAATGAAACCAAAACATTAAAGGATAGAACATATATAAATTAGTACATGTGGTATTTGGTAAAAAGAACATTCCTTTATCAAGGGAAAAAGGATAGAAAAATTATATAGTCAAAAAATTATAATATGATTCATTTGAAAACATTATAATTAGAAAAAAGGGTAAAAATATTTTTTAATTATCATAGGATATTAGGATAATATTCTTGGAAACACTTATTATAAGACATATATTTAAAGGAATATATATCTCAGGCCGAATAGAAGGTAAAGGTGTGCATTCATAAAAACACTTTCACATATATATTATGTAAAATAGTACAGAAAATCATACTGATACATGTATATATATCAAATAAACATAGTATAATGATAATCATGAGTTATTCTGAGATATAGAACATTAAATTTTATCAAATATTCACAATCATTAATGATCTTGCAATGCGATGAGATTGTTTCAATAAACTCTTACCACGTGGTTATGTGGGATAATACAGTACATTTATGAAAGTGAAATTACTTGAGTATTAAAATATAATTAAAATATGAAGAATCATGATATAGCATGTAAAATGGATTTAAAAAAATCTCTAAAAATAATTTAGGTGTATAACAAAACACTAGTCTCTAAGAAGTCAAACTGAGACAAAACAATTTTAACGACTTAAAAAAGTTTTAAACTTAAACCCCATGATAGAAATATCCTTAAATTGATATTTAATACCTATAAATTTATGAATATTATACAATTAATACAATCATAGGTTGTACATACTCCACAAAAAAGGAAAGAGTGGCGAACATAACATGTTTCTCATGAAAGTAAAAAGTGAGATGAAATTCCATTACATTCTTTCTTGAATCTCACTATACTTAATATTATGATTTCTATAATTTAAAACATGGTATAGATATATATTATATATATAACATTTTTATTATAATAATCTATTGTATATAGATGTAGGAAATGGAATACACCGTTCATGGAGATGGTAATCTGGGCGTATGCATTATCGATGTTTCCATTATTATTATTGTATTGAATGATTGAAGGTAAATAAAATAATATATATAAATGTATATATATCATTATTAAAGAAGAATTATTATATCATATATATCATAAAATTTCACTAAACCCATCCTTAATACATTCCTTGTAGTGTGTGATTGAATAACATCACTTTCAAGGGGCGGTAGTCCATACTTTCCCCAAACGAAATTATCATATTAACACAAAATAAAAAGTAAAATGATTTTTGTTTTAAAAATAATTTTGTATAATAAATATACAATAACTATAATTTATTACATATATAGACATATTTTCCATCATAATATCAACCATGATATGTGGTGAGGAAAATTGAACAATTATCATTTAGTGAGGAGGTAGTTCGTTGTGCACGTAAACATTATGTTCGTTAACCATTAGATGGTGGTGTGTTTTATTGTTTGTTGAACCCATAGAATAAAAAAATATTATAATATTGAGTATATTTTTTCTTTTATAAAATAGTGGAATTATGAAAGTGTAGGGGTGGTGAATGAAAATAAGTTAAAAGACTTGATAAAATACATTACCACTTAATCAGGTAAATCCTTTTGGTTTATGCCAATATGCTTCCATGGATTGACTTTTTCAAAAGGGAAGGATTATATAAGTATGGTAGGGATTTTTATAACATTATTTAACAAATAATGGCTTATAATAAGTGGTATTATAGGTGTGAATAAGTGGGCGAGTTTGTGTCTTTCTATAAAGGAGCAAAGAGACTCACTTGGATTTTCTGAAAAATGTTAGGTGTACACATGTTCTTACATAAGAAAATAAATATCAACAAAACAATCAAAAATTTAAGGTTTATTTCCAAATAATAGTCATACCATGGTTTTTTAACAATTGTCTGGGTCATTTGGGTGACTAAGATTAAGGTTTAGCCCTATAATTAAGCATAAATTCATCCTAATTACTATGATCAATTTTAATCACTTTTACTAATGTATATTTTCAAAAACTATATTTTTATTATTCAAATATATATATTATACTAATTATAATAGTTTATTTTAGTTTTTAGAAATTCTATTCATAGATCCAGAAAAATTAAAATTAATGATAATCCAGCTAATGGGATTAAATTATGTTTTCTTAAGGTATAAAGAGGTTCAAATATTTATTTTATTTTATTAATAAATTTTAAAGTGAAATTGATTATAATGACCTATATTTTATTAATATATTTATAATTGATCTGATATGACCTTAAAAAAAATTAATATGTAATTTTATATTAATAATTATGTAAATGAAATGGATGTTTTTAACTAAAATGCCATATCATTCAATATTCATCAGAAAATGAATTTTCTCATAAAAATCAAAACAAATCACCGTAATATTATTTAGAAATTATAAATTCAAAAAAAATTATTTCATCAAATTATATTAATAAATGTTTCTAATATTAATTTTATTGTTAAAGTAGGTTCATTTGAGAAAATAATATTTTTAAACATAAAAGGACATTACCAAAAATCATATCACAAATTATCTATATGTTTTATCTATATAATAAAATTATAATCAATAATTAAAAATTTATTATTTATTTTTATATATCTAATAATTATTTTCAGTTATTATTATCTCATTTGAATAATTATAACAGTAAAATAATGTCTCGTAGAAAATTCTGTGTTTTGTGTAGCGTACGCTATGTTGGTGTTGTGTGATGTATACTCCATGTCCCAGGAAACCTTAGTGTCATATGTACAGAAAGATAAAACTTATTTTACATGTAGTGAATGATTACAATTTTTTCATATAATGAAAGAAAAAAATATTAATTTAATAAAAAAAATAAACTATTTTTTAGTGTTTTGTGAAATGAAAAATATCATAATCTTTAAATTAATTCAAACAAAATATTTCACAACATATAAGTATGTTGTATAATTTTTATAAAGAGAAATAAAAATATGGAGTGTAGTGAGAAAATTAGAATTCAATTAATGATTATTTTTGTATAGGTGATTACTTATTTGTGAAGGACAGTGGTATTGTTTAAAAAAATAATCAAATTTGAATGAAAGATCTGATAAAAAATTATTTATGAATAAGAATTACATTATTGATTATTCACATAACTATGAACTGGTTGGAACTCATGTGAGTCTAACTATTTCGTAATAACATTATATATGAATTTATATACTAAAAATATATATTATTATATCATATTTCATATTTCATTTATTTTTTTATTTTATTACTAATTTTTTTATTTATGAAATAAACCAAAACATAACCAATTACCTCATTGTCACACATAGATTGCATAATTTTATCACATTTTATGAAATTCATAATTAAATTTTTATAAAAAATATTAAATAAAAATGTTTTACAAAAAAATAATCCATTTACTAAAAGAGATTTTGTAAAACTATTTAATGAAAACAATTTTATTGGAAATAAGAATGAAATAAAATAATCCTAATGAGATTCAAAAAACAACATTAATAAAAATTAAATCAACTATTATCAATTTTTAATAGAAATTTTAGTGGTAACCTAAAAGATTCCCATAATAGTTACCTATCAATAATATTTTTCATCCAATGATCATGTTATCACTCCATTAGCCATATTCTTAACATCTACCCTACTCTTCCAACAATCATAATACTCATTTATCATATAAATAATTCATATTTTTTTATTTTTTATGAAACATGAATGCCACTATTTTGGGATTAGACTAGAAAATAATGAGTAGATATCTATAGCCACTCAAAAATGGAGTATCTATGAAGAATTCCAAGCATTATATCAAAAAATGATTTATAAGGGAATTGATGTATGATAAATAAATTCTATAATCCAAAAAATAGTAAGATAATATAGAATCTCTGGACATAAAAGTGAATAATTATCAATACTATAAATAAATATTATATTGGTTTTTGGAACATTCCTATGTGATCGCGTATTTTTTGGTAAAACTCAGAAATAGTTCGGAATATAGACCAAATATCCCTTCATAGTTAGTTATTGGATCAGCACTAACATACTATTTGATACAATGGAAAGCCGAATAATTCAACATAACCACTTCTCTATATCTATTTGTTATTCCTTCACATCCCAACAAATAAATATAATGATATTCCAATATGATCAAATAACCAAACATGATTACTCCTCTAATTATCAAAATAAATCTCAAATATTCTATTTAAATTGTGCTTGATTAAAAAATATTGATTCACAACTCAATAATATACAACATATATAAAATATAAATAGATTATAGTGACCCTATACTTTTACACATATTATTACATGATAAAATGAATAGTTTTTGACAAAATAAAACCAAGGATCACAAATTCTAGTATCTTTGGAAGATTAGGTAAATATTTTGAAAACATGAATTCCAAAGTAAAAAATCATTTACTTAATCTATATAATTATAAACTAACTTACATTGAGTTCATATATCCTCAAATGATAACATGGGGAATACATTAACAAAATGGCTTATCTAAAAGACCTAGTAATGAAATCCGAATAAGAATAAAAAACAGACAGGTTATAGGAATACCATGATTACATAAAGTCATGTAACATGAATAAATATAAGTAATAATATTATGTATAACAAGGGAATTTATGGAAATGATATTATATAAAGGTGGAAACAAAATATAACATTAAACATGAGTCATGGATAACACCCAAGACTATATGTCATGATGTAAAATGTTCCAAAAAGGAATAAGGTTCACTATCTGTCCCATCATGACGACTCATGACAAAAAAAATTAAAAAAAATAATTTTAGAACTATCTAGACACACCCATTAAAACATTTCTTTGCATATGTGATCCACATGAATAATTAATCTTTAGGGTTTCCCAAGAAAATAATTGGGTATCATAATCATGACATAATGATTAACAAATGGGACGATTATAATGATTTCCCAGAAATAATTGATGTAAAAAATAAATTGAATCTTCTAAGGAAAACAATACATAGATCATGATAATTTTAGTCAAAAATATGTGGAAACATGTAAAAACAGTGTTTTAGAAACATAAAAAATAAATCAATTTAGTGCGATTTAAAAATATTAAAGAGCATTTAAAGTAGAAAATAAAAATTTATTTTTATAAAACAATAAATTCATAAATATTTTTTTTGATTAAAATGATTTATTTTAGAAAAATAATGTTGTCTTAAAATATATAATTTATGGTACATAAAAATGTGTATGAAATATGAAAGTTTCCTTTAATTAGGCTTGGTTTTCGGGAGGATTTGAGAAGGGATGATTTATAAAAAATGTATTTCAACATCAAACAGGGATAAAATGATATGGATACATGATTTTGGAGCATATAAATAGAATTTATAATATAATATTAAAAAAGAGTTACATTATGTTAAAGAGATATTAAGAATAACCAGAAGGAAAAAACAGAGTTCTGGAAAAAATTCTTACCATATCTATAAAAGTGTTTTGTACTTTATCTTTATGTCTTGGATAATCAAATTAAATCAAATAATTAATTAATTTAAAAAATTTGGTAAATATTTTTTACTTATTATAATTTTATGAAATTGATTTATTTTCATTTTGATGAGTTATGAGATACAATATTATCATTTGGGAGCATTCGTTTTCATGGTTTTCCTGATTGGTTCACCTATATTTATGTATGAAATATCATGTAAAATGGGAATGATATTAATGAACTGAAATTATATGTTATTAATGAATATAAAAAATATAAATGTTTATTTGTATCATTTTTTATATTTTATGAGAAGGAAACATTTGATTAAACTTTAGTGATAATTGGTGGGATTGTTATGGTGGTTTCCAATAATTAAATAATATCATTGTTTTATTATTTAATATTACATTAATATAGTAGTTCTATAATTTATAAAATGGTTATTAAAATATATTTTATAATCTGTCTCAATCATTATAGTGGTTTTAAGACCGTACTTGATGTAAATAATGAAAATGAAAACTTTTTGACCATGTAGGTGATAAAAACCCCTCACATACGAAGTTTCAATTTTTATAAAAAAAAGTATAGGAGAAGAAGTTTTATTATTGATTATTCCATTGTCATAATTAAATTACATAGTATATAAGTTACTAGACTTATTATTGATCATATATGAGGGGAGGTGAGGAGATAAAAAAAGGAAATATCATGAAAATAAATTAAAAGAAAAGAAAGGGGATTTTACCTATTGAATTTATCCTCCTTGATATCCTCCTTATAAAAAAGGGTTTGGTATTTTGTTGTGAGTAGAAGATCTTTTACAAGGGGTAAGGTCTTAAGATTTTATTTTACAAGAATTTGGGTATGTCTTAATGATTGAAAGTTGTGAGGAGTAGAGGTGGTGAGGAGTGGTATTTATAGAGTATGTGAGGGGTGTTGACTCATTATTGTTTTCATTAGTTAATTATTTTGGCTCATAACTTTGATTAGTTTGAGTATCATCACTAAATATATTAAAATAATTAATTAATTTTGGATATTTTGGGCTTAAATTTCCAATTATATATCTATGAATCCATAATTCGTGTATTTTTCTTTTACCGTAACTTATCATATTTTACCATTTACTAAAATGTTTAGTATTTTTTAAAAATCCAAAAAAATCACATGAACCATTTTTCGATGTGTATAATTTTTAAATGAACTCCATTTTATAAAAATAATTTTCTATATATTATATATTTAATGATAAATTAAAATAATTATTTTCTTGAAAAATAGAAATTTAAAAAATATAACAGATTTTACAACATATTAATTATTTTTATGGTTTCATAAAATTATATAAATAATCATTATGAAAACCTATGAATTTATGAGTATCTTTAATGGAAATAAATTTTCATTCAATAATTATATTATTTATAAAATTTAAAATAAACATTTATTATTTATAAAAATATCAACATTAAATTAAATAAGAGGTCTTTCTATAAGGTAAGGAACCTATGCCGATGAAATAGTAAAATAACCTTTGTAATTGTAATATGACCCTTATAAATAGTAAATATTCCAATAGGACAATATCCTCTCCCATAATAGTATAAATATAATTTATTTATATTAAAAATGAAACTATGATATAATTATATCACTGTACAAGTAAGATATTCCCTTGGAATACCTCCCCTTTGATCTGATTGAAAGGGGCACATATAATGTGGAGAGAAACTTTTTCCTCCTTTGTAATTATTATTACTAAGGGGTAGATGAAAAGAGAAATTCCCATGAAATATTGAAAAGTATCTATTTTATTTTTAAGTTCATGGTAATAATTAAAAATCCAAAGTGGGAGATTGAAGTGATCTTGTGATCATGTTTTTTTTCAATTGTTCATGTCGATAAGTATAGTGTCAATGAGTATGGTCGAATGGGTGATAGATTTACAAATCACCCATTAAATTTATATTTGAAGTTTTTCTACGATGTATGGGTAAAGGAGAAGAGTTGGATATTGTGTGTGAATTCCTTATACATCATTCGATTGTTAAACAAATATTCAAAAAAAAATAGAAACATATTATTAGAGTAATGGAAATTGTAAACTAAAAGATATATTGAAGGATTTTCTACCATTATAGATAATGGAATAGTATACATAAGGTGAGTGAAGAGTTTAACTTCCTAAAATACAATGTATTGTGTTGATGGAAGTGTTCAGGTGTTTTCTACAACAATTTGGAGAATATGAGAGTAAAGATAGATACATATGGAGACTAAAATAATATGATTAATGCAATAACATCTTGTTATAATTATAGAGGATTCCATTTTAGTGTATTGTTGAATATGAATATTAGAATCATTGTGAAATGCGACTTCGATGATGATTTATCAATGATGAAGTGGATCTGGAACTATAATAGAGGTCAATTACATGAAATTACTCTATCTTGTGTATTTTAAATGGTTTAATATTTTGGAAATTTATTAATTATGTTTTTAATAGTTCTCATAATTTAAGAAAAATTGAAATTTTTTTGAAGTGATTTCAATTGATTTGTATGGCCCATAGAATATTTCGATTTTCCTAGAGTTCATTTGAATAAATCTAGAAATACTATTTAGGTGCAGGACTTTTTAAAAATGGTAATGATGTTTTTTAATAGAATATAAAATTAAATATAAAGCATAATATGAGAATATGTAAGATAATATAACTCTGTGTGTAAGAATTCTCAGGCTATCTAAGTATTTTTAGTTGAGCATAAGATACTTAAATGACCTATATGAGTTATATTGTATGCATAAGAAGTTTCACCTTCCTATAGGTATTTTGAGAACTAGTAATATAATTTGTTCTAGTTCATAAGATTTTTTGGATGGCCTTTGCAAATAAAACAAATGAATATATCTCATATATCCCTAAGATATTTTAAATAGTGAAAACCATGATTTAAAAAATTACAATATTATAAATAATGTAATATCTGATTATGTTAAAGTATAAATTCATGGATTTTAATACCACTAAAAAAGGTTGTGTGATTCAAGACTAAATTATGAGAGATGAACCTTGAATAGTTGAAAAGAAATATTAATGTAAGATTAATTCTGGGAGATTTAAATGTGGTCTAATTGGGTAAATTCTATAATAAAGTGGAAATTATTCAGATAATGCTTCGAACAAATTAATAAGTTCAAAATTTCACATTGATATAAAATTAATGATAAATTTATAGATGAGATACTTGGGGTGTTCAAAAAATATTTTTTTAAATAGGAATATGTGGGATTTTAAGATGTCGTTAATCTATAATTAAATAGAATATATGCCATAAAAAAGTTTATTATATTGAGATTTTATTAAAGTGAGGATCGTTTTTTTTATTGGAGAAGTTTTGAGAAGTATGTGAGAAGATATTTGAGCTTACTAGAAGTTGTATGATTTTTTCATCTATTTAGAACTAGATTTTTTCTCAAGAATATTGGTTAAAAAGATTCAAGCTGCAAGATAGTTGTAAATCCCTGATCCTGCACTTCTAGATTCAGTAATAAATATTTTTGTATATTTTTTTTTATAAAATGTAATATAAAAATATACATTTCATTATACAATTAAGTGCCTTTTTCAGTCTAGGTTTAAAAGGGCTATATAAAACATACATTAAATTAGAGTTTATAGAAATAATTAAAAAATAAATAATTGGATTCATCTGCACTATCACCTTAACTGTCTTTTAAAATTATAACTAATCCTATCTAAAATATTTTAAAAACATAGGATGAGAACAAAAATTTCAGTAAGTAACATAAAAAATGTTAGCCCAGTGAAAACATGAAAACCCATTTAAAATGCTACTCTTCAAAAATCATAAGCATGCATAGAAATATCATGTAGTAGACATGGGACATCATTACCATATCACCCTTACATTTACAATTACAAATGGAATAACTTTGTGGTCAAACTCCATCTTCGGAGTACCCAATGCTTTGGAGAGCAATAATGGGGATCACCCACCATATCTTAAGGTATAATGGGATCAAACCAATATATCTTGTGGTGTAACGTGACTCAACCTATAATATATTGATCTATAATTGGATAAATCGATAAAAAACAATGTATAAGGAATGTAATAGGAATACAACTCTTGATAACTCATTTAAACCCATAAGAAAAACACAATCAGATATCAAAACACCATTTTCTCATAAAAATCACTTTTAAAATATAAAAATAGCTCACATAATAATGAAATAATATTATTCAAAAATAACTATGAAAACATATACAGGAAAAAAATAATAGTAATAAATATTCCTGAAATTATTAGAATATTCTCATACCGTATACAAAAAAATATTTTTGAATTTTGTAAAAGATATCGTTAGAATAATTTTAAAAAGAAAAGTCGCTTACATAACACCTGAGAAATATCCCTTCTCAAAACACATGGAATAAATTAAAAAACTAATACACATATAAATACATTCATAAATACTATTTTGAAAACATGGACATGGAATAGAAATATTTAGAAGAATAAATCTTTAAAACAATCAAACTAATGTTTTAGTTAAAGAGTCTCTTACCTCTGGTTCGACATCCTTCAAAATTGTTAAAACATATTGTAAAATAGTTTTAAGATTCTTATTAATTTATTACAGAACTATAATAATGTTTATAATACCTTAAATTATCTTATCATAACATTTTCCACCCATGTATTAACAATATTTTGTTATTTCCATTTTTTTAGGTGCATACTTTTCATAGTTTCCAAGGTCAGTTTATTATAGACTTCCTTGAAAAAAATATATAATACTTCATAAGTGATAACATATATTATTTTTTTTCATTTTTGAAAATTAAATTTGAATTTAAACTTTCTATGATTTCAGTAAAAGGGAAATTAAAACACATTATCCATAAAGGAAGTGAATTGACACACCATGGATGATGATTTCATTATTTAATAATAATAAAAAGATGAGGGATTTTTTATCCCTATAACATAAAAAAAACAACATTATATTATATATATAATAATAGAGTTGTAATGAAAACATTTTGTAGGATGTGAGGATAAGGTAGATATGAAAACAAATTTAAAACAGAAGAAGATGGAATCTTACCTCTTGAAATTGTCTCCTTGAGAACCTCCTAAAGGCTCCTTGGAGTAGTATTTTTGTGAGACCATGAGCACTAGAATGTCTAAAAGCGTAAAAATAAGGAAATTTGGAAAAATTCTTTTGTGAAATATAGCTCCAGGTGATAAATATATGTGACGGAAGGAGCCTCCTTTTATAATTGAGGTGATGTGTAACTTATGAATTTCTCAAATAATTAAAATACAATAAATTTATTATAGTGTATAATACTTCCAAAAAGGCCTAAAAACTAAATGGGAATACATTTTAAAAGGAATAATATCATTTTGTGCCTTTTTCAATAATTTTTTTAATGATTTAATTAAATATTTTATTTATGAAAAATAATTTTTATCAAAATAAAAAACTAATCATTACTATGAATTTAAACTCTTCAAAACAAGGATTAAAATTAGAATAATTTTTTTATTTTATCATAGATACATAATATTCATCCAAGGAATTCATTAATTAGACTTAAAATATCAAATTATATTTTTTTTTTATTTTTAATATCGTTGATTAGATTTATTCATTAAATAAATATTTATTACATCATTATTGTGAAATCTATAAAGGTAAATATGAATTCCCTAAAAATTTAAAAAAAATATTATGAAGAAGAAAAATATTTTATATTTAAATTACATATTTTTGTCCTAAAACTCTACTAAAAAACCATACATTAGAAATATTATACTAATTAATACTATAGTGTGATATCTTTACTTTTGAAAAAAAATTATAAAGGCCTTTAAGTGATTCATGTGGGACAAAAATCTCCCAAATTAAAATTAAAACGATATAATGGTTGATAAATACTTATTGAAAAATATTTATCTAAAATATGGGTCATTTAATAATTCTTATAATTTTAATTAAAAACACTTTATTTATTTTTCTTATGCTTGCATGTGCACTGTATCTGCATTGCACAGGAATTGAGATTATTTATTTTATATATTAAAAATAAAAATAAAATACTATCATAAAAATAATTTAATTAGGATCAAAATTAATTTATTTATTCAATAATTATTTATATCCACTTATATACATCTCAATAAAATTTCTTACATTTGTTATTTTATCGTTTTTTGTCATCTACAAGCATTGCATGGGCATTTGGATAAGATTAATGTTATATAACTCTAAAATTATAAATCAATAACCAAAAATATCAATAATGTATAATAATTACTAAAAATATTCAAAATAATTTTTATCACTCAATTAGTTTTTAAAAGAACCAAATTTTACGTTATTAATGGTGTGTAGGCACTACGTCGGCACTGAAAATAATATTTATACTTATCATGAAATAAATTATAGCATACATGTTCTAAATTATTTCTATAAAATATTATTATAATAAAATAATAATTTAGTCATTAAATAAATATAAAAGAAATTTACATCATAATTATATCTTCATGACATCATAAAAAATACCGTATTTTGTAAAAAATTGAATTTTTTACTACTCACCAAAATTAATCTTTTTTTCGAAAAAATCTCAAAAAATAATACGAAGATAATTTCATATTGATGAATTAAAAAATGAAATCAGTTTCTCAAAATTAGAATTCTGTAATTTAAAAAATCATGTTTTAAATTAATAACCATATAATAAATTATTAATTTTAAAAATTACTTAACATAATGAATATAACTATTTAATTCAATAATACTAATAAATATGAATATAAATACCTTGGTTGTTGCATTCTTCTTATCCCCCTATAAATTAATTTCACCTTAAGAATTTGTTCATTAAACATACAATTATAAATTTACATATTGATAATTATGAAAAAATAGTTTGTTATGGGTACTTAATCAAAAATAAATTATATCAGAATTTAAAAAAAAAAGACAATGTGTAATCTCCAAAGTTGTATAGTCCATTCCTATGATAAAAAATTTAAAGTTCTAAACCCACAATTATGAATTTATTAATAATTAATTTTTTGTGTTTTTTATAAAAGACAATAGGAAAAAACATTGCATTATACAATCGAAGACATTTTTTTGTCTATGTTTTGGAGTATTAGACAAAACATATATTAAATAAGAGTTTACTAAAATTATTAAAAAATAAATAATTGGATTAATCTAAACTAAAACCTTAATATTACTTTGAACTTCAAAATAATCCAATGAAAAACATTTTGAAAACATGGTATAAGCACAAAAGGCTTAGTGGGGAACATGAAGAAAGATAATCGTTAGTCTCATGAAAACATGAAAACCCATTAAAACCCCTTTTATTAAAAACTCATAAGCATGAATAGAAAAATCATGAAGTATCCCTGGTATATTATTACCATATCAATCTTAAATTCACACTTACTAATGGAATAACCTTATGATCAAATTCCATCTCCAGAGTACCTAATTCATTAGAGAGGAATAATGCGGCTCAACCATCACATATTAAAATTTTATGGGATCAATACAACATATATTGAGAAATAATATGACTCAAACCAAAATATATTTATCTATATTGGTGTCAAACCAAAATAAACAATGTCCAAGTAACATATCATGAATATCACTCGTATTAACTCACTTAAACCCATGAAAAAAACTCATTTAGATATCAAAATACCATTTTCTCATAAATATACATTTAAAATATAAAAAATGATCACATAGTAATGAAAAAATAATATTAAAAAAACAACAAAAAACATAAATAGGAAACAATATAGTAATGAGGACTCATGAAATCAGGATAAACCACTTGTGCCGTATATAAAAAACAATCATTTTGAATTTCGTAGAAGATATATATAAAAGGATATTAAAAGGAAAGTCCCTTACATAAAACCAAAAAAATATCCCTTATCAAAACACATGGGTAAATTAAAACTTTAATACACATATAAATAAATTCATAAATACCATTTTGGAAACATGGACAAGAAATAGAGTTATTTAGAAGAATAAGTCTTTAAAACATTCAAACCAATGTTTATGTTAAAGAGTCTTTTACCACTGGTTTGACTTCCATAAAAATTGTTAAAACCTCCTGTATAATGGTTTTAATAGTTATATTTTGTTTTTATAAAACTATACTCATGTTTTTAATTCCATATGTGATCCTATTATTACATTTTTTACCCATTTATTAACAATATTTTTTAATTTCCATTGTTTTGGGTGCGTACATTTTATGGTTTCCAAAGTCAGATTATTATAAAATTACTTATAAAAAATATATAATAATAAAAAAGTGATAAAATATATATATTGAGTCCATTTTATATAATTACATGTGAATTTAAATTTTCCATGATTTCAGTAAAAGGGAAATGAAAACACATCATCCACGAAGGTGGTGAATTGACACACCATGGAAGAAAGTTTCATTATTTAAGAATTAAAGGAGAAGAAGAGTGATTTTATGATGAATATAACATAAACACAATAAAATTATATTATACATATTATAATTTTGTTTTAATGAAACATTTTGTATGAGGTGAGGATAAGGTAGAGGTAAAAAATAATTTAAAAGAGAATAAGAAGGAATATCACCTCCTGAAAATTTCTACTTGAGAACCTCCTTAGGAACCTTGGAAGTTGTATTTTTATGATACTAGCAGAACTAAAATTTCTAAATATATGATTATAATAGAATCTTTCATAATATTTTCAAATAATAAAGCTCAAGGTGATGAATATTTTTGAAGTAAGGAGCCTCCTTTTATAATTGAGGTGACCGGTAACTTAGGAATTACTCAAATTATTAAAATATGATAAATCTATTATAGGCTTTAAGACATAAAAAAGTCCTAAAAAATAATATGGGTAATATTTTATAAGGAATAATATAATTTTTTCATTTTTCAATAATTTTTTACTTTAAAATAATTTAATAACATATTTTATTTTTGAAAAATAATTTTTCTCAAAATAAACAATATTCATAACAATGACCTTAAACACGTCAAAACAAAGTTTAAAATTATAATAATTCTTTTATATCATAGATACATCAAATTAATCTATTTAAATCGTTATTTAGAATTAAAATATTAAATTATATTTATTTTATTATTTTAATTATCATTAATTTGATTTATTCATTAATTGAATATTTATAACATCATTATTCTGAAAGTCATTACGGTAATTATTAATTCTCTGAAAATTAAAAATAAAATTTCATGAAGAATATAATTTTTTCAACTTTCAAATAAATATTTATTTTTGAAAAAAACTATTGTAAAACTGTACATTAAAAATATTATAATAATTAAAGCTATAATGTGACAACTTGACTTCCTTTTTTAAAAAATATAATAAATGTCTTAAAGTGATTAATGTGGATTACAAATATCCCAAATTAAAATAAAAAAGAGATAATGGTATAAAATTATTTATATAAAAATATTTATCAGAAATATATGTCATTTAGTAATTATTAAAATTTTAATTAAAAATATTTATTTAATTTTTTTAATGCTTGCACAAGAACCACATAATCATTGAAAAGGAAATAATTTTAATTATTTGATATATAAAAAAATATTATCATAAAAATAAATTAAGTACGTTCAAAATAATGTTTTATATACATTCATAATTTATATTCACTTATATACATGTCAAGAAAACTTCCTAAATTTGTTATTTTATCTTTTCTTATCATGTGCAATCATTACACTGGCATTTGGAAAAGATTAACATTATATAACTAAACAATTAGGAATTAATAACAAAAAACATTAATAATAATTAATAATTAATAAAAAACTTTCAAAATAATTTTTATCTCTCAATTATTTTTTATAAGGAACCATATTTTTCAGTACCAATGTTATGATGCCACTACGTAAGCACTAACAATAATTTTTATACTTATCATGAAATTAATTGTAATATACATTATCTGAATTATTTATATACAATATAAATCTTATAATATAATAATTTATTCGTTAAATAAGTTTAAAAAAAATTTATATCATAATTATGTCTTCATGATATCACAAAAAAATATGTATTTTATAAAAAAACTATATTTAACTATCCATTAAAAATTAATCTTTTTTCAGAAAATTTGAAAAAAACCATAATAAGATAATTTCATCATTATGAATACAAAAAATGAAATTGCTTGTCCATAATTAAAATTCTATAAATGAAAAATTAATGCATAAAATAAAGGACCGTGTAATAAATTATTTATTTTAATAATTACTTAACATAATGAATATAATTATTTAATTCAAGGATAATAATAAATATGATTCCATAAATACATGGTTTTTTATAATAGTACATTGTATAATTTTTATACAGCCATGTTTATTTCATATGTATTTCTTTCTATTTGAGATTTTGAGAATATGATTAAAACTTATCGAGCCAACTATTAGAATCTTTAAAAAGTTTCATTCATGGAAAGAGAATAAAATAATAAATAAAAGATAAATAAAGGGTATTCTTGTTATTGTATATGATATAGTCTAGTGAGGAAAAAATTATAACTGAAAGAAATTGGAGAGACACCCATAATGATAATGCATGAGAATGGAAATTAAAATTATGAGAAACTCCCACATAGAGTCTGTTGACAGGAATGGGTTCATTGAACAAAAATATTCATAAAATAATATTTACTATATTTATAATAATATATAAAATATATTTCTAGTTATCTACATATAAAATAAAAAATATATATATTGAAATTTAAGTAGTTAAAACCTAGGAAACTAAGAGATATGATACGTGAAAATATTAAGAAATTGTAAAAAAAATATCAAAAAGATTCGATAATAAATGGTTCTAGAATAATAATTGATCATCAAAGAAGAAGAAGAATATGATCTAGTTTTTTTAGTTCTAGATGAAGAAAAATAATAAAAGAAGAATATTGAGTGACTAACAATGATACTAATCTTGATTATTTGGTGTCGATACTTTTAGATTATTTGGCGTTTATAGATCTCCAAAGTTCAAAGAATATCAAAAAAGTGAGAAATCCAAGTAAACAATTTCGGTCGAGGATCTGTGAATCTGAGAAAAAATAGAGACTCTGTTGTAGGTATTCTTCCTAAAGAATCAGTTGGTATTCAAAGATTATGTTACTTTAGAATAAGGACATCTATTCTTATATGTTTTTTATCCCTTATGAGATATATACTTAAAAAGGGATATGGAAGAAACAACAACATAGATATGGTATAATGTTATAAAACCACTGGGACCTTGGGTAAGCCAGGAGATCACAATGTGACTCTGTGACTACAGTGAGAAGATGTTTTGAAGAATTCCAGTGAGATATTTTAATGCGTAGGTCTATGATTAATAGGACCTAGTATAATAAGAGACTGATTATAGTTTTGAATCCCAGATTGAGATGATAACCAATCAAGTAAAGGAGTAGGTATTTCTCAAAAAAACTTATTAATATTAGTGTTCTTATTCATTAATTTATTACAATAATTTAGGGGAGGCTGAGAGATTCAAATTTCAGTGGATCGAGACTAGGAGTTTTCTAAGAGGTTGAATATAAAATAATAGACCGTAAAATAAAATATACCATTGATTCACCCCTCTCATATCAGAAGTACATTGATTACTAAGTTCTACAATGATCTGAATCAAGTTGATAGATGACTCAAGTCAAATAATTACAAGAAATATTGGTGTGTTGTTTAGAAGTAGAGTAAAGTATGATAAAATTATAATAGTACTTCTTTACAAAAAAAAAATAGAACACATTAAAAACAAAATATTAAACTTTATAAGTATCATCTCTTAGTAGATTTTACACAAAGATGTTGAGTCAAAGTTAAAAAATTATCCACATAGGATAATTTGGTAGACCCACTAAAAAATTCATGTCTCAGCTGAAGCAAGAGAATTATGTAAGAGTTATCACGTTAAGGATAGTTAGTCATTAACTCTAGTGAAAATGAGAGTTTATTAGAGTTATTTTCCTATAGCAACTTTACTTATGTAATTTTGATTTCCATACCACCTGTATCCTGGTTAATATATGTATATTTTATTCTTATTACAAATCATTTACTCTATATCTAGCCTTATATAATAATTACATTAAAATATTTTTCACATTGATATTTTATATCAATTCTCACTATAATGGTATTATGAGAATGTGATGAAAATATTCTTTAAGTACATCTAATAGTATAGATACATCATTCTAAAAGGGAATAAAATATGTTTAGTTTTTTTGTTTTGGAGGCTCATTAGCATTAAGATTCCTCTTGAATTTTTCATGTAGTTATCTCTATGTGAGTTCATGAGGACATACCCACAAATAGGAATTCCATAAACTATTTTTCAACAAAAAGTACTATTTTTTAGTAGGTTTCTGAGTGTATATACTTAACATCATTATTAATTTATATCATGAATCGTGTAGTTATAATCCTCATGAAATCCAAGAAATTTATTCCCATAGAAAAGTAGTTTGTGTCAAGTGAACTATAAGTGGTATGATATTAATTGGATGAACAACCTATGGGTTATTAAATAATATATCGTTGGCCTATTTATTTTGATAATAGTGCCTAATTTAAAGTAATGGACTTTATGATCACAGGAGTATTCATATGGATATGTAAAATAAATAAAGATTAATAATTGATGGATAATGTCACATTTATGCAACTAAATTGATGATATATTGAATGGTAAAAGAGTTGTATTACAATTTTAACGTTCATATGGATATTTTCATTATTATGATTTATTTATTTATTTATTTGGATCATAATGTATTTATATTTACCGATCTTTCTATGTGGGTTAGAATCATTACCACTAATTAATAGTTCTAGTGTGTCGCACACAGAGTGTATCCAAAAATTCATTAGACTTAGTCAAATTTATTTTTATTATAATAGATGTGATATTAGTTTATAGATCAAAGTATACTCAATTTATATCAACCATAATTAAATCTCTTGTTATCCATAATCAATTATAGGGGATTTGAGGATTTATTTATCATAATATTCATATGTTTTCTTTGTGAGTGAAAGTGGATTTTTATTTATTAAGAGAGTTCTCAAACAGAGTAAACTATCCAATTCCAAATAACTATTAAATTAGATTAATTATTTCATGTAATTTCTGTAATTTTTTCACTTAAATAATTTTTTATTTAAGAATTGATAAATAAAATAAATATTGATTAACACCAAGATTATTTATTTATAAATAATATAATAATTATTTTTTTACATTTATAAATTAAATAATTGTTAATGAAAAGATGTTTTTTTAGAAATTTGTAATTTATGGGATAACTACTTGGTTATTATTATTTATAAACCCTATATACATTATATCATTTACAAAGGTAGATTAGGTATATCAAATAATATATCTCATTCATACTGGACATATATTGATATCCATCACCACAATACTATTAAAATATAAAGAAAAATAGAGAGATTTTTCTATGATCGATACATGGTCATTGATGATATATCGATTTTTTATGTTATCACTTGAAATATCAAGGTAGATATCCTTAGATTTGTAGAGTTCATGTTGATATCTCTAAAGGGATTCAAGTTTGGATCCTGGAATATATAATGATAACAACATCAAATGTAGATTGAATATAACAAAGTTTACTTGAATAAGCTATTATAAGAAGATATTTAGTTATAAATTAGTGTGTGTATTCTATGTCGATGGTTCCAATATAAATTCATCAAAATATAATCTTCTATATCAATATTTAAATGAAACAAAATTAAATTAGAGCTCATCAAGCTAATTTTATTGTTCCTAAATCTAGAAGATATCTGTGTTTAATAAACTTTATTTATGATTCCTTTATAGCATGATTAGTTCATAATCTTTTCAAGAATTATCTATTTTCTTTAGGTTGTAAATTGGTAATTAATAATTATTTTCATTGATATAAATTCTCATAGGTTCAAACAAAATGTTTCACTCATTGTGGAATTATTTTTTTATAATGTGTTTATGAAAAAAATAATAATTTTATTTGATACATTAACCTAAGTTAGTTTTTGAGGATATACACAACAGTTTTGGATAAATTTTCCAAATTTGTTACATATAATGTGACATAAGATAAAATATGATGAAAAAAACTAAGAGAATTTATTATATGTATATTATTGAAATAAATTTATATTCCCTATATTCATATTTCAAGATAAAATATGACTATATCAGGATATATGTTATAATGATAAGGAATATTATATGATTATACAACATGGATAAATATTCACATACAGTTTCAATCACATGGAGAAATATTGGAATATAAAATAAAGTGATATAAGTATATTCCTTGGAGTGATATGAAAGTGATTTGGGATATAGCATTATTCAACTTCATAAATTCTTCGGAAAGTTATCTTAAATTAAGTTTAAAATCATTATATGATATTTATATAATTTGAAACACATCATGATGGATATTTAATAAGAAAATATCAATATTTTTTTATTTGGTAATAACATATATGTTAAAATCACAAAAAGTGGAGATCAATTAGTGTGAGAATAGTTTCTCGCCTAATGGATATTATTCTTATGTTAATATAAATAAATAATATTCCATATATGTTATAACAAGAATGTCATGAACCAGCATATATAACCAAGAAACATGATATCTAAGTTGAAATTAACATGTCTCAAAGGGAATTCATGATACCCATGGTTTGTTGAGTAGCACCTGACATCATACAAGATAAAAGAGGGAATGAATTTTCCACAAAATAGTTTAATATAAAAGATACAATTTAGTATGATTAATACTCAAAAATGAGAATATACCATAAACTAAAAAGGCATATCAAATACCAAAATAGTATATCATCAATGTGCTCAAAATAAAAGAAAAAAATACTAGAAGAAACATCACTCCAATCCCAAATGATCAAGCATATCAACCACCTCAAAGTGGAAATTTCCCATTACTCAGACCTAGAAGAAAAAAATCTACAACCACTCAAAGGCAGTGGTTGGATGTGATCTACAAAGCCTGGTATAAAATTACCAATTGCTCCTTATAAAGAGTCCATAATAATAAACCAAATAATAAATTCAATTTAAATAAAACAAGTCATGGTAATACATTTCGATATTTAAAATAAAGCATTCCATCATTTAGAAATGATAGATAACATTTCAAACGTGGCTTAAAAATCATTTTATATAAAGAAGATTATATAAATCAGTAGGCATCGGGAAAATAGTTTCATAATATATTGATTTTATATTGAAATAATCACAACAATATCCTTTTTTATCTTCCCTATGGTATGATAGTTTCTATTTATAGGATCCCCATGCATCTTATACAATTGATCATGGAAAAATGTGTACACGCATCCCTCAGTCTTTGGATGAATAAGATCACCAACATCCCATCAAGGATAAGATCTTCTTTACGGGGTTTTTGTTAGAGTTTTCATTATCAATCCATTTCTAGGGAATTACCATTATATAATGATTTTCCCAAAAAAACCCACAAACTAACCTAGAGTTTATGTGTAAAACAATCAATCAATAAAGGGAAAATCATCTCATTTCAAATCAAATAATCATTTACAATTCAATTTTCCAACTTTCCTTCTCAATATTCAAAATAAATTTCAAAAGAAAAACATAGGTTTTTTATCATTTAATTCCTTTTCATAACAAAACCAATCATAGGTTTTAATCTTTAAAATTTAATGTTTTTTTCTCAAAACAATTCACAATTCACCAATTCCATAAACTTTATAATATTCTCCAAATTCCAATTCCAAGCTAATTCAAATCACAATTCCAAATTATATCAATATGTGTTTTCATAAAATTATTTGAAATCTATTTCAAATAATCAATCAAGTCAATGTTTTACCATATGAAAAATCTCAAATGGAATAACCTAGCTTTAATTATATAATCACAATGCACAACACCCACAGTGGGAATTTCCAACGAAGAATGATGGTGATGAAGATCAAGAAATCAAACCTAGATTAAATGTCCAATTTAATAGATTTTAGATCCATCTAATACATGATGATCTATCAAACTCAAAATTGGAAAGAAGTTGATATAGGGGGATAAATAATGGTACGAGATTCACCTACCTCTGGGAGATTGAATGAGATCCTCCGTGCTTCGATTCACCAAAAAAGATGATTATATGGGAAAAAATAGGTTTTTTAGAGAATATAAAACCTAGGAAATAAAGCTTGGTCAGGTTGTGTTGAAGAGGTACCTTTAAAAATTATTTAGGAAATCTTTTAATAAATTATCAGAATAAAAAATTCCAGCATGCATAGTTAGCTAGGTAGGGCCACATGGTTAGAAAAACGGTGTTCCCTAACTGTGAATCCCTATACTAGGGTTCACAATTTCTAAAAAGTGGGTAAATAATTTTTAAAACATTGTGAAAAATGTAAACAACCCCACATTCTATGTTACATGATTTTCACTGGGAGAGTTCATGGTTTGGGATAACCATTCACTAACCATGCACAGAACAACGAGCCTAAAAACATATTCGAAAATTCTCTCAAAACAACTCGAGGAAATCCCAAACCAAAGAATGATCAAAATAATGTTCAATGGATACCTCAAAACTAGTAATACAATGTTATAACCTCACCAACATAGAAACTAAATATACCAAAAACCAATCAAGAAGTTTCTATATCAAAAAATATGGGCCCATTGATCTCCCATAAATGCCTTTTGATCCCATGTATCATGAGAATAAGAACCTAGTTTCCATAGAACATAGACAAAAGGTATCATCCTACCATGAATTACTTTTTCACAGAATTAGATATCCTGAATGGATGCTCATTTATTGATTAATCAGCTTCAACATCAAGATCCTCCCAAATCAAGACATGATATGGGTTAGAAAGATACACCCAACACTGTGATACATAAAAAACATTATGTATCAATGTCAGGTGTGGTGGAAGTTATAATCGGTTACCCACCTTCTCAATAACCTCAAAAGTTCATAAAATGAGGATAAAGATTATCTTTCTTCCTAATTCATTGATGACCCAAATGGGGAGAAGCTTTCAAGAATACTTGGTCACCAACTGAAAACTCAAATGGTCTGTGATGATGATAAAAATACAATTTATACCAGATCTATGACATCAATATTCATTGATGAATCATTTGAATATTTTTTTTCGTCTCTTGGACCAAACTCAATTTGACCTGGGAAGTTTCACCATTCAATAAATAACACAATATATATTTACATAGCCTTCTATACAAGCCCTCAAAAGGAGCCATTCTAATAATGGGCTGGTAACTATTTTCATAATAGAACTTAACTAGTCTCAGATGGTCATTATAAACTCCACCAAAATTGAGGATTCTTCCATGAAGCATATCCTCAATAATTTCTATAGCTCTCTCTGTCTAGCCATCTATCTAGAGTTGGTATGACTTGTTCAAAATAGCCTAAAATCACATCACCTCATAAATTCCTTTCTAAAAACAAGAGGTAAAACGGAGATCTCCATGATATACTATATAATATGGAACTCCATGAAAATTATAAATCGCTTCACATAGAGATTTTCCAACTCTTTAACTTTGTTTTCATAATAAATGCATATAAAGTGAACTAATTTGGTCATTATATCAATCACAACCACTCTTTATGGTCTCCACACTATAAAGAGAGGTCCAAATTCTAATGAATTCATCGTCAATATTATATTACTAAAAATAATCTTGAGAAGATAAGAGGTCAGTTGAACACTATCCAAGACAATCTTGGAACCTATTACCTGAAATTATTTACGAAACTATGCAGAATGAGCCATCAAATTCCTCTATTCTGATGATTCCTTCACGACTTGGGTCAAAATTTTCCTACCCAATGCCTTTTTAATGATGTTAACTTTCCCCAAGTTATATGTGATTTCAAAATAAAAACACTACAGGTAATCAACCTGATAAAATTTGGTGATATTATATTATTTTATATAGATGATATAACTCAAGATATTATGGTCAAAATATATGGTGATCCTTTCTAGAAATGTTAATGTCCCCAATGATTTAGGTAATTTACCATAGCTACATGTTCAGAGTCATGGTATAGATAATTCTTCTCATATGGCCTAAGTTGTTGGCTACCAAATGCTACCATGTGATAACCCTACAAAATAACATAGTTGAAACCCGAACATGAAGTGTCACGGAAAGCCATATAGACCTACCTAACCTCTAGAATAGTCAAAACAAGTACATAAGTCAAAATTTATTTCTTCTCAAAAAAATAATTCTGAAATTTATCATCCCAAGAAAAATTTACCCCCTTTTGAGTGAGATCATGCCTCAGAGAAGCCAAATTTGAGAAACAATTTACGAACTGGTGATAATACCCTACCAAACCCAAGAATCCCTAAATTTCAAAAACATTAAGCAGTTCTTCTCATGTCATAATAGATTTCTCATTATTAGGATAAACAGGAATACCATGTTCTTAGACCATGTGTCCTGAGAACTTCACTTCCCATATCTAGAAATAAAATTTCGATAACTTGGCATAAAGTTGATGATTTCTCAACAATTCCAGCACTACTCTCTGATAGCACACATATTCCTCCTCGAAATGAGAGTAAACCAAGATATCATCCAAAAATACCACCATGAACGTATCAATATACTCATGTAATATCATATTCATGAAAATATGTAAAGACTATAGGAGAATTGGTTAGACCAAATTAAACAAAAAGATACTCGTAATGGACATACCTACTCCAAAATTTATTTTTATAAATGGTAGTTTCATTTATTCTCAACTAGTGATAACCAGATTGAAGAAAAATATTTGAGAACCACTTATCCCCTTTCATGTGGTAAAACGTATCATCTATCTAAGGCAATTGATACTACTTCTTTATAGTAACATGATTGAGTTTCTGGTAATCAACACATAGGCGAAGTGTTCCATCAGATATCTTTTCAAATGAAACAGACACTTCCCAAGGTGATACACTCAGGTTTATAAAGTATTTCTATAGAAGATCATCTAAATAATTCCTTAACAAATTCTATCATCTTATTATATTAAGTATAAAGTTATATATAAAGGTTGAATACCAAACACTAAATCAATAAAAAAATCTACGCATCTTACTAGAGACAAACTAGAGAAAACAAAAGGAAACATATCAGGAACTCTACGAGAAATAGAGGGAGATCATCACTCAAAGATTCCTACTTCAGGTAAAAGAAAACAAATGTCTTAAAATTCCCCAACTCTAGATAAGAAGTTCGGCACTGATATGAACTCAGGTCTCATTATCGCTAAAAGACATGGATCACCCCCATCGAGCACAGTCAAGGCGACCCAATTAAGATAGTAGTCAATTGGATCCATATTATATATAATCCAAGCCATATTAAAAATTACATAAAGGGGTTTTATAAAGAGAAAAAAATCTTAATTAACCGAATTTCTAAAAAAGAGAAAGTATCGGTAGGGAAATAGAGACAGCATTCTCTCTTTGTTCTGAGGGCAGTGGTAACATCCCTCACATAAGAAAAGATATCCATATAATGATCTTGTGGGTCCATAATATGAGTCGATATAAATGAGTAAGAAGAACTAGTATCAAATAAATTATTCACTAAAGGAAAAATATATAGTGATGGTACCTGTCACAGTCACTTGACCGATATTAGCTACCTTTGGAGACTCTTCCACTGTGTGATGAAGCTTCATTTCTTATTCCTATAGTTGGATCCACATTATTCATAAAGCATATAAATGAACCAAAATATTGATAGGTGATTATTAGATCATTATACTATGTGGGGAATAAAATATATAACAAAATTTATACAAGTGGCCGAGGAGTCTATAGGATCTGAAAATCTTGGGTGCCTCGGTGCAAACCCATTTCGAATGCCTAGCCTTTCCACACTAGAAGAAAGTTAAAGGGCCTCTTCTAGGTACTGTAGTAGATATAGAAGAACCTTTTTGTCGAGATACACAGAAAGATTCATCATGATTCCTATTTTATTTAAAGGGACTTAGGGAACTTCCACTAGAATAAAAAGGAACTCTTGTCAACCCTAACTTACTTGCAATGTAAAACTCAACCACCAATACCCTATAAAACACATACACATAAGAAGTGATATTTAGTAAGAAAACCTAAGAATAATATTAGATAAAAGACCTTTATAAAACCATTGATTCTTCATCTTCTCATTTGATACAATTTCATTCAAAAACTACCCCAGATCCGTAAACTGGTTTTCATATTCTTTCGTGGTCCATTCATCCTGCAAGAGTTTGAAAACCACCATATCCATAATGAGCACTATAGACTCTAGATAGAACTGATTAGTTAAAATAACCTTAAATTACTTTCAATATAAAACCTCATACCTCTTCATCGTCACAATTATTTTCCCACTATCTCATTCTAGATCCTTTTAGCTTCAATGTTCCACATTTCACATTGACCAAATTGAGAATTTTCAATAACTCAAACAAAAGATCTATTTTTTTCAATAAATTCATAGTCTCTTTAGAATAATATAAACCTTAGAATGCTGTAGGATTCTATAAATATACCACCAGATTAGGATTACAGGATACATTCTACCAAGTTTCCAGATCCGGAGCCTAAATGGGATCGATTTTTGGTTTTTGTCCCAATTCCTGAGCAGCACATGCAATAATCTCAACCAGATTCCAATACATGGAAGGATTCACCTACTTTGGTTCACCAGATGATTTATCTCGGGGACTATTCACACATATTATTAGATGCATGATGCTAAAAAATATCAGCAAACAAAATTAAAGACATCATAATATTACTCATATCAACAACTCAAACAAGAGAAACAAGAAAATAAGTTTCATCAGATAAGAAAACAAGATTTCTATATCAGCCTATCCAAATAAAAAGTAGGTAAAAGAATATAATTAGATCAAACTATTCATAAATATTCATTTAAAAATCACCCATGGTAACTTAAGGATTATTATAATGAGATCTGGTAAGGAACACGCTCACAACTACCTCTTATGGCCTGAAAAGATACCTCAGACTACATACTTACATCATGGAAGGATTCTTGACCTTCAACTCTAATAATAATTTTTCAAGAACCAGACCAGAAACCATGATACACTAATTCACAAGCTAGAACTGTCATGTCCTGAAGGTAGTTCCTGATCCCCATGGGTTGGGGACTAAAACCTGTCAGCATACAAGATAAAATATGGAATGGATTTTCCAAAAAACTAGAGAAGATAAAATATACAAGTTAGTATTCTCAACACTACAAAAGGAGAAAGTAACATAAACCAAAGAGGTATATAAAAATGAAAAAATATATATCATCAAATTACTCATCATAAAGACAAACATCCCAAAAGAAACATCACTCCAATCCTAAATGATCCAGAACATCCACCACCTCCAAGTGGTGATTTCCCTTTTCTCAGACATGTCAAATGAAAATCTATAAGCGTGCGAAGGAAAAGGTAGGGTGTGAGATATAAATCCTAGTAGGGTATCACTAAGTGTTCCATAAAAATATTCCATAATAATATACCAATTCATTCTTTAAATTTAAATAAATTAGGGAATATAAATACATTTTTATAATTAAAACAAAACATGATATCATTTCAAAATCATAGAAAACATTTCAAACATACCTTAAATAAAAAATTTATATAAAACAATTTATATTAATCAATAGGCATGAATAAAGTAGTATATAAATAATGGAATATATATATATATCAAAATATAAATAAAAATCACCTTTTCTATAAGACTTGTGGTATAGTAGTTACTAGGTATAGGATCCTAAAAAATATCATATTCGTGATCATGGAAAAAATGTGTACACACGTCACTCGGTCTGAGGTCAAATAGGACTCAATAATATTCTATCAAGGATAAGATCTGTCTATGATATTTTTTGTTTGAGTTGTGATCATAAATCCATTTGAAGGTAATTACCACCATAGCGTTTTTATCCGAAATAACCCACTAACTACCCACAATCACATGTTCTCAATCAATCAATCAATAATGAAAAAATCATCTCATTTAAAATTAAATCATCATTTATAATTCAATTTACCAGTTTTCTATTTCAATGTGCCAAATCAATTTTGAAACCAAAAAATGGTTTTTTCATCATTTCATTACTTTCCAATAAAAACCAATCATAGTTTATCATCATTATAATCTAATCAATTTTTTTTCAAAAAAAATCTCAAATCGAATCCTCAATTTCTTTAATTTAAAAATACACTCCAAGTTCTAATTCCATTGGAATCATGGGTTTCCCCTAAAATTCCATGCCAATTCAAATCGAAAATCCAAATTATATAAATATTTGTTTTAGTAAATTGTTTGAAATATATTTCAAATAATCAAAAAAATCATGTTTTTATCATATCGACAATCTCAAATGGAACCCCCTACCTTTAATTAGGAAATCACAATGCATGACACCCTTAATATGATTTTTTAATGAAGAATAAAGGCGACATAGATCATTAAATAAAACCTAGATTCAGGATCCAATAAAATTGAGTTTAGATCCATCTAATATGTGATGATATATCAAAATCAAAAGAGTATATAAGGGGGGATCAGGTGAGAAAGTATATGAGGAGTTTTACTTACCTAAAAAAGATCGAACGAGATATTTCACACTTTAATATACCAAATAAGTGATTCATTGGGAACAAAATTAGTTCTTGAGAGCCTCCAAAAACTGGGAAATAGAGTTTGGTTGTTTTGGGGTCAATATAGGTCTTAAATTGGGGTTTAAAAATTTAACAAATTTTCAAAATAAGACAGTCTCACGTGCCTGATAATTTGGGCAGGGCTACTCTATTAGATAAACAGTGTTCCCTAACCATGTGCCCCTATACTGTGTTACATGGTTTCTATTTTGTGGGAACATGGATTTTAAGATGAATTTCCAACTATGTAAACCCCCACTATATGAGGTTACCAAATTTTCACAGGGAGGGCGCATGGTTTGGGAAAACTATGCTCTAATCATGCACAGCTCAAAGTGTCTCCAAACATTTACCAAAATTGTCCCAAAACAACCTGTGGAAATTCCATACCAAATAATGATCAAATAAAAGATTAAAAAGTACCTCAAAACCATTAAGTCAATTCTAAAAAACATATAATCCAAGTAAAGTGAATAAATAAAAATAAGAAGGTTCTTTTACAATGTTTATTCAAAAAATATCTATGTCTAAGTAGAATAAATAGTGAAGTCATAAGTTACAAAATAAATATAGTAACACAATATTATATAAATAATATTTTTATTATTAATTCACCAATGAGTCCGAAGGTAACTACCTTTTCTTATCTCTCAACTAAATACTTCAAGGCAATATCAAAAAATATTGACTCACTTTCCTTCAAAATGAAATCATTAAAGTCAGTCCACACACTAAATTTATGTGTTAGTTTCTCTTTATCTCTATTTCTATGTGTTTCAAAGGATATTCAATTAATCATGTGTTCATTATCTTGGTCATATAATCTCTACCAAACTATCAAATATTCAATAATTTATCACTTTTACTAGAAATATAATGTTATCTATTTAAATTATTTATTATTTTTAAAAATTAACCTCTAAATTATTCTTATAAGTTTTGAGTTTTTCACCCCATAATAGGTTTTCAAAAAACATACAATATGATCAAGTAAAATATCTCATTAAAGATCCACCTGTTTCCAAAATTTAAAAGGTCTTTATATCACATAGTTATGAGGAAAACCATGGCATAGCCTCCTTAATTATGATATGATTTCTTTTTTGAATCATTTACTCCAAAAACCACAAACTCCAGATATATGTGCTTCATATTTTTTCCTCATTTCCTTCATTTAAAAAATCATATCTGATAAAAATAATGATGTACTCTCATAAAATTCACAAATTAGTTTATTTATGGATTTTATATTTTTTTTATCAAATAAAAATAACCTTGAAACCATGATCATAATTCTTTTATACCCCATTTTCTCAAAACACAAGCTTCACTTTGTCTATTACCATGATAAGATACGATCAGCCCATGATTTCTAGTGATTTTATATAACCATATCCTTAAAAACATAAATAACCATTAATTTGGTTTTATAATCATGAATTAATATAGTTTTTTACACCCAATACGATCATAGAGTCGCACTGAGAGGGGGTGAATTAGTGTGAAGTAGTTTTGTTGATTTTTTTTATTTTCAATACCCATATTAATATTTAAACCTCCGCCATTAATGGGATGAATGGATTTTATTATAAATTCCCAACACACCACAACACGTGTAAATAAGTAAATAATAAATAATAGTATCACATGATATTTTTAAAAAGTTTGATGTGAATATAAGTTTCTAGTCCTTATTTTGCTTGGTTCAAGTCCACCACATTGGCATCTACTCTTATAATCAAGTGAACATAGGTGGGGGTTATTATCCTTTATCCCAAGGTTATATCTCAAAAATACTATGCAATCCCTCAATTGGTTCTATATACTTTCCCCCACTAGTTTACAATGGGTCCTCCAAAACTCATTAAATAAAAAGATCTTTGGTATACTCCTAGATGTCACAACCAAAAATGATTAAGTAATATTACTCATCAATAAGTATTAAATTACCAATTTTTTATCATTATAGTATCATGTACACCATAATTTTTCTCTCAACTCAATATTTTAATGATCAAAGCATGAATATATCAAGTACCATCAAATTAACTTCTTTATCCTTAGCAGAAAGTTCATCAACAGGAAATAGAAATTCTATATGTAGAATAATGTTGGACTTTACCACTCAATTTTCCATTTCCACCATCTATTTTAACTTTGTGATATAAAATTATATTTATAAAGTTATTTTATTCTTATCCCTTATTTATTTATTCTTCATCTTGTATGTATAGGATATATTCTCTTTAGATATCATTAGATTCTCCCAGTCTCTTTCTACAAGAAATAGAATCTAACATAATTTTACAGTATTTTCTTCTTCTCATTATCTCTTCTTTATCTAGGTTACTTCTTATTATTTTTATCTTCTTATGTTCAAATTCTAACTAGTTCATGTGGGTTTTATCCTAATGATCTTCAATAAATAAATTATCACATGGGATTATTCTTGTTATCATCCACTCATTTTCAATTTATTAAGATTTTTTAACTGGTGCTCCAAAAAAAACCTACACCAATTAACATATTCCATGTGTATAGTTTTCTATGTGGATTATTCTCTTTTAAACCTCATTTAAAACTGTCCAGATATTCCTTGAAATAAAACATCTAACTTTGATCTTGATAAGGTATTACAAATCATTGAATTTGAAATCCCTAAATTATCATACAAATATCCACCCATTTTAATTCTAATATACAAATCCTTATAACTTGAATTGAATTGAAAAACAATCGTGAAAACCATGAAATTTAATCCACGAATAATAGTTCAATATCATCTGATATAATTATCCAAAATTTAACAATTTTTCAAACTGATAAACCTTACATAATAAATAGAATATGTTACATATATCTTAAATAAGCTCAAATATATTAAACACGATACATTAAATATTCAATATGCTCATGAGGATCTTATATAATCATAGAATAATGGTGTACATTACTTTGTATTTTCCTGTGTTATCCATAATATCATATATATTATAGTAGGTTCGCTAATTTTCCAATTTTTACTCTACTTAATCTTATAAATCACCTTAAAAATTAAACATATCCTCTGAAAGATATTTAAAATCACTCTAAACATATCATATATTATCTACAGTGTCTTAAATCCCAAAATTAATTATTTCCTTTATAGATTTTCATCATGATATTCAATACAAATCTTGTGTATGGTCTAAAATATCATACATATCATATTATTTTTCCCTTGGTCTTATTGTTGTATAATATTCAACATAAATATATCAGGTTATTTGATGTGTCTTATATATCACAATGTGGTTTTTAATTTTCCATAGTCTACCATCATCTTCAACTTATATCTTCCATATGCACTGTGATATATTATGTTTCAGCTGTAAAATCATATATTCCATTTGATAGAAGTTATTTATCCTAGTGTAACTCCTATAATTTCTTACATATCATCGAGATAATGTTATGTATCACAGTGAGATTCATTAATTTAAAAATATTCTATTTTAATAAAAACTAATATATGAATTTTTCAATATTTAACCTCCAACTAAGAATTATGGGATTTTTTTAACTAATCTCAAAACATTTTCAAACCTTTTTCAGGAATCTACAGTCCCTCTAATTCATCATTAAACAACTTAAATGACTATTGAGATATAGATAACCTTTCCAAAAACCCATCAGTATAATTACCAATTCATCTTACAGCATATGAGTACTCTTCCTTTAGTATTTCAATAAAACTTCACTACATCATCAATTATTAGTTCAATCTTCATCGGTTTGCCTCAATTAATAGAACATTAATAATTACCAATAAATGAATCAGATATAAAAAATTCAAACTCAATTTTCGTGAACTGTCATCTAAGTGAAAAATTCACAACATGCTCATTCTAAAAAACACATGGATGGGTAATCACTTCAAATATCAACCAACTCCACTCAACTTCAAAAAGAGAATACAGTAGATAGTTCTATAATTTTTTGTCAAATTTTATCTATGATTCTTAATAACTCTATCTTAGTAATCATTAGACAAAAATTTGTTCGAACCATCAAAAAATCTCACCTCAACATATTCTTATCAAGATTATTGTCAGATTTAATCTCCTTAAAACATATCTATAATGTGTTGTAGATAGTTTTTTAATTACTAACCAATAATTATTTTCATGAACTATTAAAATCTCAGTACTGCAGTCATAAAATATTTATAATCATTTGATTCTATAAACCTATTTATCCAGAGATCCTTGTAGTATCTCATTTCCCTTTCTCAAAAACTAATTGATCTCCAATAATATATCTAATAGTAGATATCAAAACAATAATCATTAAAACTCCAAACTATATCTTGTACATCCAGCCAATATTCACTTTATAAGCTTTTCATGATCTTAAGCTCTTATTGATGACAAGTAAAATACTTGAAATAATTTTTGTAAATTTCACTATAAATAATGTTGTGGTTTACCTCCCCATGGAAGGAAGTGAGAACCACTTTTGTCATGTAAAAACCCAATTAGAACCATTTTTTTATAGCACCAACAATTAAAATATTGTATCTATCTTTCACAAAAACTTGCCCAAATTCTATTAACTATTGTCCAACATGTTTGCAGCTTTCAACATAATCATGTTTTATTAATTAATAAAAATTAAAAACAAAGATAAATTACTCTAAATATTCTTTAAAATTATCCTCTTTTTATAAAAATTGGTTCTAACATTTATTGTGGCTTGTAATATAGTTGTATAAATATATATAATGTCTTTATGAGGTATACTATAGAAAAATCACTTAGATAAATCTACATATGTGGTGTTTATCACTTAGAGAAATATACGCATATTTCTTCAAGAGATATGCATGAGATATGGTATATCTCACACTACTAATCAATATCTTCTTTATGAAGTTGTCTTGTGTTATTATTAACATAATTATATGATTTTTATTAGTTTTTAACATATCATAGTAGATATTTAATAAAACAATTACGGTGAATTTATGTTTTGTAATAAGATATATGTTATAAAATTTATAATTTTAGTATAATTTATAAAATTGTAAAATTATTTACTTATGCCTTAGAACATACAAGAGTTTTCTTTATAAATAAGTACCAACATGAGATCAAATTATCTTTAATTTAAAGCTCTCTTTTTTATCTTTCTTCTTTTTATGAGATGAGGTGATGACATACCCTAGAGAAAGGAGAGCCTAATAAAGTGATTTTTGATTCATTCCACTGGTGTAAACATATATTGATAGAAACCTATTGGTTGTTGTTAAAATATCTTCACCGGATATATAAAATAATAATACCCCAAAATATAATAGGATTTTGTCTTCATGTTGGATTTTTTTTGTATAGACCATCAATGGAAAATATAATGCAGCATTGGGTTTTTTTATGTTATACCACTTCTTATGGTAGTGGATATGTCATTAAAACACAACATGTTGAAAATTGGGATAATCATTATTTTTACCTTTATATCCACACTTTTTATTCATAATTGTGCGTCTCCTTTCTCCAATCATCTTACAAAATAATCAAAATTCATCACTATAAGTTCATTATCATGTAAAATATATTTCATTATAACTAGAGTCTAATTTTAAAGTTTATCCCTAAATATTTATACTAGTCATACTTAAACTAGTTCTTTAGAAGTAAACATTTTCTCTTAGATTTTTTAAACCTAATTCTAAAAAATGAGTAAACCATATTATGATACCAAATATGACATTTCATACCCAAACTCTCAAATCTGGTTTTATAATATTTTAAAATTCAATCCATAATCATTAATTTTCTTATATATGGATAATTATTATTATCATAAATTTATAGTATTTATGAACAAATTTCATGATATATTATAAATAATTGATTAATAATAATTCAATATTATATATATATATATATCCATAAAGTTATATAGTATCTATAATTAATAAAATACATTATTTTATTGGGTTTGTTTTTAAAAGTTTCAACGAAATCATGTAGTTAACCTATTTTGAATTTATAATACTTTGAAATATATTAAGAAATATTCACATAACCAGACGCTATGATAGCACAAGATTTCCTGGATCGGTGATCCTGGAATTGATATTATAAATATAGTAAGTATAATAATATAATGTTCTTGTATTTTTCTATAAAAATTATAATAACTCTAAAATGGAGCCTTAGATTAGAAATTTAATACCACATTTGAATCTAAAAAACAAGGTTTACCCTAGGCTCAGCCTAAATTTGGTCAGTGTCTGGCATTTGGATAAGGTTTTTGTTGGCGGGTACATTAAGTGGATTAATTAACTAAATTATTTAATTAATTCATTAAATTACTTTAACCCAATTTCATCTATATACATGAGGCTATATAAATTCTTCAGGGTTATCCACATAACTCTAGGTGACTTGAGAGGATAACTCTACATAATTAATTGGGGAATCGAAATTGGATAATGAAAAATTACCAGATCGAGGTGGATCGAGTGGTAGCAAACATATTGGGTCCTCTCCACTACTGGTGAGTTCATTCTTAATCAATGATCGATCCATAATAGAGTTGGGTATTTTCAATTACAGTTTCTTCCCCTAATTAAATTTTTGAGCATGGATTTCTATCTTTTATTCTTATTATGCAATTTATATATTCTTTCAAATACGGTTTGTTTCCTATTATATTTTTAATTTAATATTTCTCTCCTTTTTCATAAGATATCACCCCTAGAAATTCCCAACATATGATCATTGGACAAGAATTATTTTACAATTATTGATTCACATTTTTCTTATTATTTTTCCCTCTCCATTCATTATGTTATTCACCATTGGCCTATGGGGTTGTGGTTGAACTTTTTTTTGGCGGGTTCGAGCGTGATCAAACCCCAAGATTCATATTAGTTTCACATAGGATTAAAGGATTGGAAAATAAAATATGTAATGGGATGGATCATAGTTTTTGGGTGATAATCCCTAGATTCAGGATCCAGAGAGGTAATGATATCAAGTAGAAAATGAGAGGAGTCTTGTCGGATGGTTTGTGGGATTTGTGTGAATGAACATAATCCGTTTTTAGACCATCAAAGGCTAGTAAATGATAAATGGGGTGACCCCCACCTATTTCATTTGTTAAAATAAAGTAAATCAAGTAATAAATGAGGGATCATGTATTTTTATGGATATATATACTTTTTAAAGAAAAGTTAATGACATAGTATATAGTTTAAGAACACATAAGTTTTAACCCCACTCAACAACAGTATCTATTATTTAGGTAAAAATAAGGATTATGCATTATGTTTCATGGCCCACACACCATGTGACCATCATCATGTGGTTATATTTTCTTATAGATGTACATAGATAGGGCCCCGTGCAAGAAGACATGTCATGTACTTTGGGGTTACATTATCATAGGCTGGTACCAAAGCATGACCAAGTAGATGGGAAATTCTAAGAGCACATAGGTAGGCCTCAAGTGGCTAATTCATGACATGTGGCCTCCCTTACACATCTATTATAGTGACATGGACTCTAGGACATTTCAAGAGGACAACATAGCTAGGTGGAACAGCGGGACCACATAATTTGTTTCCCCCATACACATCAAGTACCCCTATGAGAAACTTCTACCTTGCATATCTGTTTCATTTGGAATAATATTTTGGCCCCTAATTTCTCTATATTGAATAATTTTCCAAATATAATGTGATACTATCATTTTTAACTGCTTTTGAGATATAAAGTGCAATTTTCCAAGCGTGAAGATTCTATAGGAAATACTTGATGATGAACGTAATTATGTATGATCATCAATGAGAGAGGCTAGTGTTGGAAACCCCCAGTCATACTAGGAAAAAGGTCACCAATACTCCTTGCACTAGTTTAGTCCCCCCCTCCCGATGTGCTAGGTTTTGGATCCTCTACCCTCTGATTGGAACCTCCAACCCCCCCCCCCCCCGATGTGCTATAAAATGGGTCCTCAACCCTCTGATTGTCACCCCTGATGTACTAGGACATGAGACCTGTACCTACTAGGTGTCACCCCCTAATGTACAAGATTATGGTTCCTCTACACACAGAGTGGAACCCTTTCCTCAGAAGCACTAGGGAATGGGTCCTCTATCAATACCTACCAAGTGAAAACCCTATCATACTAGGGTGTGGTTCCTCTGTATTGTTCATGGAATACCCCTAAAGAACCAAGGCGTGGATATTATACCTCTCTATAATGTGGAATCCCACTCTCACATCTAGTAATGTGTTCTATACCTATCTACAAAGTGTAATTCCTATATCATAATAGGGTGTGGGACCACATTCCCTTAGATACTATTCCCCTTTAGATGTGGAGCAGTGTTGAGGTGTGGGTCCTCCTTTTGAATTCTTTAGACATACGCATTGGATATTGAGCATCAATGATGGACCTTCGAAGCTATAGTTAAACTTATCGTCTAGGGTTATACTGTGAGATGGAGATCCCCTTTCTCTCTCATCTAGAATTATTTATGATCATATATATATATATATATTGTTGGGGTTTATTTTATATCTTTCTTTAGGTTGATCTGACTAATTCTATCGTATCTTTTATTTCTCCCCCTTCAGTTTTTTGGGGGTCCTATTGGGTGAGTACATACCTAACCATTCATGGGATTTACCTACATGTGTAGTGTCTTATCCAGATGACGAATAGGTCATTGAGGATTTTCATGGATAATAGGGATACTTCGATTCATATACCACATATGATGGTTAGTCTCAAAGATCATGAGTCAGGATTGTAACACCCCGAGCTTCCACAATACGCTTCGCATTCAATAATGCAATAGCTTGCATTGTACGCAACTTCGAGTTCTAAAACACCGCGACTAATCATAGTAGCCATTATGAATAGTAATAACCACTTTTTAAAATTATAGAAATTTTATATTTCAAAATGGACTTCATTTTTGGATTCGGAATATCAAAATTAGCCTATGTGAATTTTTGGTATTTTTCTGAGAACTTCTAATTTTTTATGAATAGTGAAAAATACTTAAAAAAACTTTTTTAATAAAAATAATTTATAGTGATAAATTATACTATTTAGTGGTTTTAAAGTATAATTAGAATATATTTTTACCATTTTATCCAATGTTGGTCATTAGAATTAATTTAACATTGAAATTGGACATAAACAATTGCCAATCATTTGATATAAATTGTTTCTTAAAAACACGCTATTTGTTGTGACAGTGGAAATTAATTATAAAATAAATTAATGCAACTTATATTTTTGGAATTTTTTAAAATAGACATCATTTTTGAAATCGGGATATCAATTATAGCTTAGTGTGAAATTTTGGCATTGCTCTGAAAAACATCAATTTTTGATGAATAGTGAAACCACTAAGTGGTAGTTAAATAACTGATTTTTCATTTAAATGAAATATTACCACCTCTGTGATTTTATTTTCAAAAATCCAACATACATGGTTTTCATTAAGAAGTAAAATGTGGTTCAATGAGATTTAAATAATTTTTTGTGAATAGTAACTTTTAAGGTCTTAATCGCGATTAGAGGTAATTAGTGTAGTTTAAGGTAAAAATAATGTTTTAATAATATGATATGAGCTTGAAACAAATCCTACCCTCATTGGATGTGCCATTTCCGACCAAGACAATCCATGGGTCAACTTGGGGACCTCATGGAGCCACTTTAGTTGGAAAATGACATAAATACCTTTTATTTAATGTTAAAGTAAAAAATGACACAAACATGAAATGTTTTACTAAAACAATTTTTACATGGGGTTATACAAGTCATATTTTTGACTATAAATAGTAATTGGAAATCTAAAAATATTTACTACATCATAGTATTTTTTTATAATTTTTAGACATTAAATAAATTAAATTATTTATGACATCATTATGATGCAGTGATGAGCTCATTATTTAACAATTTTAATAAAATGAAAAGATAATGTACAATCCAAGGATTACACTTGTCCAAGGACTATTGGATGGGTATATTTAGAACCCTTATCACATTATCCACGAATTATATAAGTGTGGGACCTTTAGAATCCGAAAAGCATTGTATAATAATGTAAAATTTCCTTACTTTCCAAGAGTGCCCCTCCTCTCCTCTTATAAAAGGCCCCCACCTCTACCACCTCATTCACACTTTAAAGCCATTTTGATCGGCCAAACTCTGCCCAAATACTCTCCCAACTTCCCCCTCTTACTCCTAGAAGCCTCACTTTGGTCATAACGCTTCCCAAGGAAGCCTTTGGCTCAAATCAAAAAGAGTTACCCGATTTTGAGGTAATGCCTTCTCTAATGTTGTTTTGGTTTATTTTTCTTCTCCAACCCCCTTAACTCTTTTTATTAATTTCTTTTGTAACAACACCAGTATCCTCAATATACTAGGATGTTGTTATAAGAAGTATTAGAGCTACACATACACACACCTACATCTAATGGTTAAAGAACATACGGTTTCTATGGATGACGAATTTCTGCCTCACGAAACGATGATTGTTCAACACTCATATAACACCTTCAAAGGTGGCCATTAGGATGTAAAAATATTTATATATGATATATAATATGTTTATGTTTTACTTATGCTTCTGTATTTCTCATTTATGGCATACTTTATGATTTCCATTATGGGTAAACGCGATAATTTCATTTTAGGAAGTGCGGACTACCGCCCCCTCAAAGTGATTTGAATCGTTAATGCCATATGTGGGATTTATAAAGGATGGAGTAAATGGTATTATACACTATATTATACTGGAATTATATTATACATTTATATCATTATTATTTCATTCCATTAAATACGAAATAGAAATGAAAGTAGCGTTAATGCGTACGTACGGCTTACCGTCTCCATGAACGGTGCATTTCATTTCTTACCTCTAAATGTTACGTAATATTATAAATGAATGTATATACTGGATATATATGATATATATGACATCTAAATCATGAATATAATTCTGGAGATAATGGATATTCTACCACATAAACAACTTGTAATTATAAGAAGTTTATTGTTGACTCAAGTACCAAAGATCGACAAAACGACGGTTATTAACTTAAATAATTACATAAAGTTCATATCATTGTAATAAGTGATATAAAAAGGATAATTAAATTAAAAATGGTTCTTAATAAGGTATATATTAACTCTAGTTTATTATTCAGGAGGTTAAAGAACGGTTGATTCAAGTCAGACACGAGGTAAGGGAACTTCTTAACCCAATTTCTATTCTTTGGGTTAATCTCCTACTTTCAAATTATGTCATGATATTATTATGTCCTATCTTGTATTTTTACATTATTTATGTGTACTTATAGTGGATACACATTATAGATGTACTTTATTTTAAAAAAAATTATCTTTTTAAGGACTTCGTCTCAATCCCCTTTCATTGAGGCATATTTGGTTTTATACACAACTTTCTTTTATACGGTGTATAAACCCCTTTGACTTTTACGTTTATTAAAAAGGAATCTTTTTTATACGAAGCGTTTTTCTAAACGACAAAAGGGAATGTTTTTATTTCCGTACTTATGCGGCGACAACGACTTCTCTGCCGCCGTGACCATTATTTGAGTTTCGGCTTCCTCTACAAGCCATCGTTTTTTTTAATGAAAAATAAATACAAAGTTTTAACTTTCTTTTATTTTGGTATTGAAAATGGTTTTGAAAGTGTTTTTATTAAATCAATGTGTTGTGTTGATATCTTGTGATTGAAATGTGGAAATTTTATGTTTCCTTTATGCATGTTTTATGTGATACGATTATGTTATGGTTTATGATATGTTTAAACCTATTCATATGAGGAATGTATTGGACTTAATAAGTGACGGGTTGAGCCCACTATAGCTCCTCGATGCATCGGTAGGTCTCATGAGACAACTAGACATGTAATTGGCTGAGGCCCTTTCCCAATTTGATTTATGGTTTTGGCCGAGGCCTTAATCATTTTAGACGTCTTGGCTGAGGCCTTGACAAAATGTTTCAGAATGTCTGGCATTATACATTCCCTCATTATGAATGTGGTTATTGTTATTGCATGTGATTATTCGACCAGTAGAATATCCATGTGAATAAGTTAATGGAATTATCTCATTTTACTTTTTCCATATTATGTTGATGTTCAAGTTTAAAAGGCTTTTGTTTTAGTTATACATTGCCTTAAATGTTTATGTTTATTTATAAAAGCTTCCGCAATACTGTTATCCTTACTGAGCATCTGAGCTCACCCCTTTCAATGTTTTAATATTTTCCAGGATGTGAAGAAGTATTTTATGAATGACCTGCAGGGATAGTCAAAAGAGGATATGATTGTGGACTATGAAGACTTTGTTATTAGTTTTTCACTTTATGATGTACTGTAACATTTATGAATGTGTCTAGTGTTTCCAAGGATACTAAACTAATCGGTCTTTCAAGACTTGATCTTTTGTGATCATGCCAATGTTACGAAGTAATGCACCGACTCTGGGTAGCTGGGGTCGGGGCATTACAGTTGGTATCAGAGGAAGTTTAGTACAAACCTTGGAATCTAGATTTAGACAAACTCTGATTAGAGCACGTAGACCTAAGATGAACTTTGAGGATTAGTATAGAAGAACTTCCTGAAAAATTTGGTATTGTAGTGATTTTGTGAGTTTTCCGAGAAATACATCCCTGTCTGGATACGAGCAGGTAGAGGTGGCTCTGACACAGATGTACCGAGGGGTAAAACCCGAAAACACCGCTTTGAGCTAGACTCGAACGGGAACTGGTGCACGACAACGGGCCTTGCTGCACTCTTGGTTACGACACTCCTGGGGGATATGCTTAGGATAATTCCCATTTTCTTTACAAACCACTATGAAGGGTTACGAGTATATAATTCCTCAAAGAAAACTTTTTTTATGATTATGGATTATATCCATAAATAGTTAAATTAGTGTTAAGTGTTTTACAAGTATGGAATTATGTATTTTGATTCATAAAATAATCTAGTTTATTCCATTCTTTAGAAATGGCGCCTAGTGGAAGGAATAGAAACCGTATCAATGCATGCACTCCGTGCAGGGATTTCTCTCCTGCTCAAGATAATTATTGTGGAGCTGGAGATACAACTGGTGTTGATCAACTTATTACCATACTGGGCCAACTCACTCAGGTTATGAATAATAACCTTACTCGTATGGATCACCCTAATCCGCAACATGGAGGATCAATGTTAGACCGCTTCATGAGGAAACAACCGCCAACATTTAATGGGGGTACAAATCCATTAGTAGTTGAGCAATGGATAAACACCTTAGAGAAGATATTCCACGCCTTGGGGAGTAGCGAAAGGGAGAAGGTTATCATGACAGTTTACCGCCTCACTGGAGATGCTGATCAATGGTGGTCATTGATTCAAAACACAAAGGAAGATGATGACGTATCGAATATGGAATGGAGGGAGTTCAAAGATCTTTTACTAGAAAAATACTATCCTCGTGACCATCGAGAAGATATGGAAAAACAATTTTTGAGTCTGATACAAAAGGAGGATGAGAATGTCGCAAAGTATGAGGCCAACTTTACAAGGTTAGCGAGACATGCTACAGATTATATACGTAACCCAAGAGGTAAGATTGATCGTTTCTTTGATGGGTTAAAACCATTTCTCCCTCGAGCTTTAGTATCACAATCGTTCTCAACATACGAAGATATTTTCTCATGTTCTATCAAGACAGAAAAGGAATTCTCTAAGTCTTATGACAACAAAGTAAAGCAAGAGAAGAAGAGAATGGTGGAACAAGAGACAGATAAAGGGAAAAAGGGAAAGAAGGATTTTCCATTATGTGATAATTGTGGGAATAATCACCCTGGTACTTGCCTAAAAGGAATGGGAGTTTGTTAAAAATGTGGAGAAAAGGGTCACCAGGTGCGTGATTGCAAGGGAAAGAAAGAGGCTATCAATGTTGAATGCTACAATTGTAGGGAAATGGGTCATTATGCAAATGAATGTCCTAAGAGTCAGGGAAACTTACCTCAGAAAAGGCCAAGGGATCAAGGCCAATCTTATGCTGTGACTACAGTTGAAGTGGAATAATTAATGTATTGGTGCTTTTGGACTCATGGATTATATTCTGGTTATTAGAATAATGTGATATATATATAAGGATTGTACTGCAGTACTTTTTGTTTCTGTAAGGTTTTAATATGATGAAGGTAATCATATTTTTAGTATGTGACAATAAGAGAAACTTTACATTGTTTGGGGAATCTGATAAATTGATTTTGGAATTTAAGGACCCTTTAGAGAAAGTCTGGACGGAGGTATTTTGGATAACTATAAAGGTTGGAATGGATTAAATTGATCTTTGGATAGTATTGTTTAAGGTTAAAACATTTCTGAAGATAATTTTTGGAATATTATAATACTATAGTTTTAGGAAAAGGACAACCTGCAGGGTGGGGCATAACCCGTCGCGTCAGACAAAGCTGCAGGAATCGAACCCACAACCATAGTGTGGCAGGCCTTTATTTCCTACCACTAGCCTACAGGAAGTCCCTGGATATTACAAAATAATTTTACTAATCTAAATGGTATGTGTTAACATTTGTAACCTTATACAATTAGGATAAGTATAATATTTTTGAGTTCTATTATCTTTTGAGTGAAAGATGAGTTGAAGGTTAAAACTCTAATTGTCAAGCATAAATATATATATACCTATCTCTTATTCAATGAATGAATTAATTCTTAAACTTTATTAAAGGGATATTAAAACAAAAAATGTGTTATCCTAATACCTTATGTCTTGTTGAACTGATGATATTTTAAATCAACATAGATTGAAGGCTTTGAGGCCCTCAATTTGACAGTTGATTGTGATTGATGACCTCAATCACTCCCTACAAATATTTACGTTTTTCCTCCAACTATATGTCTCTAATTTCCACCAATGTTCTCCAAATCGAGATCATAATTGGGTGGTGACTTTTTCATTTCCCTTTCCCTCTTATTAAGGCTAAATTTTATTAATCTTATTTCCGATGTGGGTTTTCCACAAAGTTATTTTCTATTTTCAACCTTTTATTTTCCAAGAAAAATTTCAAATTGTGAGGACGCAATTTGTTGAAGGAGGGGAGAATGTAACACCCCTAGCTTCCACAATACGCTTCTCATTCAATAATGCAATAGCTTGCATTGTACGCAACTTCGAGTTCTAAAACACCGCGACTAATCATAGTAGCCGTTATGAATAGTAATAACCACTTTTTAAAATAATAGAAATTTTATATTTCAAAATGGACTTCATTTTTGGATTTACAATATCGAAATTAGCCTATGTTGAATTTTTGGTATTTTTCTGAGAACTTCTAATTTTTTATGAATAGTGAAAAATACTTAAAAACAACTTTTTTAATAAAAATAATTTATAGTGATAAATTATACTATTTAGTGGTTTTAAAGTATAATTAGAATATAATTTTACCATTTTATCCAATGGTGGTCATTAGAATTAATTTAACATTGAAATTGGACATAAACAATTGTCAATCTTTTGATATAAATTGTTTCTTAAAAACACGCTATTTGTTGTGACAGCGGGAATTAATTATAAAATAAATTAATGCAACTTATATTTTTGGAATTTTTTAAAATATACATCATTTTTTAAATTGGAATATCAATTATAGCTTAGGTAAAATTTTGGCATTGTTCTGAAAAACTTCAATTTTTGATGAATAGTGAAACCACTAAGTGGTAGTTAAATAACTGATTTTTCATTTAAATGAAATATTACCACCTCTGTGATTTGATTTTCAAAAATCCGACATACATGGTTGTCATTAATAAGTATAATGTGGTTCAATGAGATTAAAATAATTTTTGGTGAATAGTAACTTTTAAGTTCTTAATCGCGATTAGAGGTAATTAGTGTAGTTTAAGGTAAAAATAATGTTTTAATAAAATGAGATGAGCTTGACACATGTCCTACCCTCATTGGATGTGCCATGGCCGACCAAGATGATCCATGGGTCAACTTGGGGACCCCATAGAGCCACTTTAGTTGGAAAATGACATAAATACCGTTTATTTAATGTTAAAGTAAAAAATGACACAAACATGAAATGTTTTACTAAAGAAATTTTTACATGGGGTTATACAAGTAATATTTTTGACTATAAATAGTAATTGGAAAGATAAAAAGATTTCCTAAATCATAGTATTTGTTTTATAATTTTTAGACATTAAATAAATTAAATTATTTATGACATCATTATGATGCAGCGATGACCTCATTATTTAACGATTTTAATAAAATGAAAAGATAATGTACAATCCAAGGATTACACTTGTCCAAAGATTATTGGATGGGTAGATTTCGAACCCTTATCACCTTATCCACGAATTATATAAGTGTGGGACCTTTAGAATCCTAAAATCATTGTATAATAATGTAAACTTTCCTTACTTTCCAAGAGTGCCCCTCCTCTCCTCTTATAAAAGGCCCCCACCTCTACCACCTCATTCACACTTTCAAGCCTTTTGGATCGGCCAACCTCTGCCCAAATACTCTCCCAACTTCCCCCTATTACTCCTAGAAGCCTCACTTTGGGCAGAACTCTTCCCATGGAAGCCTTTGGCTCAAATCAAAAAGAGTTACCCGATTTTGAGGTAATTCCTTCTCTAATGTTGTTTTGTTTTATTTTTCTTCTCCAACCCCCTAAACTGTTTTTATTCATTTATTTTGTAACAAAACCAGTATCCTAAATATACTAGTATGTTTTTATAAGAAGGATTAGAGCTACACTTACACACAACTACATCTAATGGTTAAAGAACATACGGTTTCTGTGGATGGCGAATTTCTGCCTCACGAAACGGTGATTGTTCAACACTCATATAACACCATCAAAGGTGGCCATTAAGATGTCACTATATTTATATATGATATATAATATGTTTATGTTTTACTTATGCTTCTGTATTTCTCATTTATGGCACACTTTATGATTTCTATTATGGGTAAACGCGATAATTTCATTTTAGGAAGTGCGGACTACCGCCCCCTCAAAGTGATTTGAATCGTTAATGCCATATGTGGGATGTATAAAGGATGGATTAAATGGTATTATAAACTATATTATACTGGAATTATATTACACATTTATATCATTATGATTTCATTCCATTAAATATGAAATATAAATGAAAGTAGCGTTCATGCGTACGTACGGCTTACCGTCTCCATGAACGGTGCATTTCATTTCTTACCTCTAAATGTTACGTAATATTATAAATGAATGTATATACTGGATATATATGATATCTATGACATCTAAATCATGAATGTAATTCTCCAGACAATGGATATTCTACCACATAAACAAATTGTAATTATAAGAAGTTTATTGTTGACTCAAGTACCAAAGATCGACAAAACAAACGTTACTAACTTAAATAATTACATAAAGTTCATATCATTGTAATAAGTGATATAAAAAGGATAATGAAATTGAAAATGGTTCTTAATAAGATATATATTAACTCTAGTTTATTATTCAAGAGGTTAAATAACGGTTGAGTCAAGTCAGACACGAGGTAAGGGAACTTCTTAACCCAATTTCTATTCTTTGGGTTAATCTCCTACTTTCAAATTATGTCATGATATTATTATGTCCTATATTGTATTTTTACATTATTTATGTGTACTTATAGTGAATAAACATTATATATGTACTTTATTTTAAAAAAATGATCTTTTTAAGGACTTCGTCTCAATCCCCTTTCATTGAGGCATATTTGGTTTTATACACAACATTATTTTATACGGTGTCTAAACCCCTTTGACTTTTACGTTTATTCAAAAGGAATCTTTTTTATACGAAGCGTTTTGCTAAACGACAAAAGAGAATGTTTTTCTTTCCGTACTTATGCGGCGACAACGACTTCTCCGCCGCCGTGACCATTATTTGAGTTTCGGCTTCCTCTACAAGCCATCATTTTTTAATGAAAAATAAATACAAAGTTTTAACTTTTTTTATTTTGGTATTGAAAATGGTTTTGAAAGTGTTTTTATTATATCAATGTGTTGTGTTGATATCTTGTGATTGAAATGTGGAAATGTTATGTTTCCTTTATGCATGTTTTATGTGATACGATTATGTTATGGTTTATCATATGTTTAAACCTATTCATATGAGAAATGTATTGGACTTAATAAGTGACGGGAGGAGCCCGCTATGGCTCCTTGATGCATCGGTAGGTCTCATGAGACAACTAGACGTGGAATTGGCCAAGGCCCTTTCCCAATTTGATTTATGGTTTTGTTCAAGGCCTTAATCATTTTAGATGTCTTGGCCGAGGCCTTGAAAAAATGTTTCATAATGTCTGGCATTATACATTCCCCCATTATGAATGTGGTTATTGATATTGCATGTGATTATTCGACCAGTAGAATATCCATGTGAAGAAGTGAATGGCATTATCTCATTTTACTTTTGCCATATTATGTTGATGTTCAAGTTTAAAAGGCTTTTGTTTTAGTTATACATTGCCTTAAATGTTTATGTTTATTTATGAAATCTTCTGCAATACTGTTATCCTTACTGAGCATCTGAGCTCACCCCTTTCAATGTTTTAATATTTTCCAGGATGTGAAGAAGTATTTTATGAATGACCTACAGGGATAGTCAAAAGAGGATATGAGTGTGGACTATGAATAATTTGTTATTAGTTTTCACTTTATGATGTAATATAACATTTATGAATGTATCTAGTGTTTCCAAGGCTACTAAACTAATCGGTCTTTCGAGACTTGATCTTTTGTGATCATGCCAATGTTACGAAGTAATGCACCGACTCCGGGTAGCTGGGGTCGGGGCGTTACAAGGATCTCTCAAATTTATTTTCTTCAAGTTATCATTAGGTTGGGGCTTCAACTATGTTTGGGAATGTATTTTACCCCTATTGAAATGAGTTTTATTATTTTATATTATGATGTATTCTCAAGAGGTTTTTTCAAGAATGGTCCCCCGCTAGATGTTATACCACTATTTATTATTATTCTACATTGTTTCATGGATATGGATGGGTTCATGCACACAGGTACACTAGGAAAATTCCTCCCATTTATATTATTCCATCTTGGAGCCTCTCTCCAACCCTAGTCCTATTAGAGGTTGTCTTGGGGTTGTGGTGGCCCAACATTCTGCCAGCTAGGTGGGACTCGATGGGTAAGTTTATGATATAGTGGTAACAGGGTTGGTTCATCCTCGGGTCATACTTGGAGTTGAACCCATGATTATGATTTGTTTTAGTCTTAGGGTAACATTGTTAAAGAATCTCAAGTGCACCTTTCAGACTAGGGAACCCAGTATTGGTGTGGTTGATGATGTAACCATTCACCCAGATTCTGACTAATTTCTTATCAACCTGGAATACTAATACATTGGTTATAGAGAAAAATGGAACATAAATCACATAGTGTTTTTATTCAACTATCCTTCTTTAGACATCTACCCATATATATATTATCATCTCATATTGGTAAATTTTTACCACTTTAGGATGCCTCCATTAACAAAACCAGTAAGGTTACTGATTGAGGATCAGGAAAATGATAGGATGAGTGATGAGGCCTTTGTTTAGGGTATGTCTAATTGGTTATCCCATATGGATGGTAAGTTATAATAACCCCTTAATATAGAGAATAATATAATACCAATAGGGCAGGTTGGGTATGCCCATAGACTTAGTGCGTTCTGCAAGATCTAGTACCAGAGGCCACTAAGGTTCTGTACTGAGCTAGATCCACAAGTAGAAGAGGATTGGATTGAATAAGTGATATAAGTTTAGAGAAAATGTGGACCCTAACCAATAAGTTGGTTGCAATAGCATTTATCCTTTTCCATAAAGCATAAGGTCACTAGTGGAGTCTATTCATGTAGACACGTGATGAGTTGACACTCACATGGACCAACTTCCAGCACCTATTTTATGTAGAGTCTTACACCTATTTCTTGCACATAGTTTTTATCAAAGATCTTATGGTGATTACTTAGGGTAGAATTGCAGTTCTTTATTATTCCATGAGCTTCACTGACCTTACGCGGTACTCTCTCGACATGGTTTGTAATGTTTACTTACTGGAATAAAATATCAAGTATGGTCTCTAAAGATACATCTATTCTAATGTGTTCCCCTTGGTATTCACACCCATACTAGAGTTCCATAGTAGTGTTAGTGATGGATATATTCTTATTTGAGTGATTCCATGCAGCTATAGATGGTATTGGCCATTATGGGGATGATTTTTCTAATGTGGAAAGTAGGCACCATTCGTAGGGATCTCGGTAGAGGAGACCTCCTTTGACCAGTCTAAAAATTATGTAAATGTGGTATAGGGTTTTTTCAAAGGAGCATGTCAACCCAGAGAAGGGATATGTTATGATTTGGATGGTAATGGTCACATTGAACATGATTTTCTGAAATGGCATGATTAGGAGGGCATTAAGGTAGTGGATGGACCACCATGATGGAGGAAGCACTTTGATCAAGGTTCTCTTAAATATGTCTAAGGTGTCCTATATAAAGTTGGAGATGGAAGAGGAGAAATAGGGGATAAATGATTAGTTGCTTCTGGTGGAGGGTTATATTTTGAGCTACTTCTAATGCCACCACAAGGTATCCTAAGTCAGGATCATTTAGCATGTTGTTGGCTCCATGGGAAAATACTGGCCATGGAGTCCTATGACGCGGTACCTCATGAGATGATACAAGGTACGATCAGGGTTTATTCTATATTTTCTCTTAGGATATTATAAATTGGTTTGAGTATCCCCTTAATTTATGAATCCCTTTTGCAACAACTATATATCCCTGTTAACACCTTAACATAGAAAATTTTCTATTGGTTTCAACTGGGTGTGATTCTTCAATATCTCTTATCTTTTGGTAGTGTGAGATATAACATTATGGAAAGAATTTAATTTGGGACCCCTTGATTATCATGATGAGAATTTGTTATATCATATTGGTTATGGATTGGTTTTCCATGGTTCAATCCTAGGTAAACTATAATCTCAGGTGAGTCATATTCCTTCAAACTGATTGGATGATAATATCCTTTTAGGGAAAGAGAGATTTTATTGCTGAGTGATTGGGCCTTGTAAGAAGGAAATATCATCCCATCACCCATGACTTGGATAGATTATCCTTTGGCATAGTGGTATTTTTAGTTATCTGGATTCCTTCAGTAGTGGGTGAATTTATGGAACTCTTTCACAAGGATGTTTCATGACTACCGTCTAGGCGGGAGGTGGACTTTTGTATTGACATGCACCCTGAGACCATACTTATATTTTTTTTTAATATCGGATGGCCCCTACCAAGCTCTGATATATGAGGGTATTGTTGGAATACCTCTGATGGAATTGTTTTATCATACCATGTGTTCCCCCATAGCAACTAATTTTTGGTTTGCGAAAAAATATGATGGGAGTTTAAGGATTGGTGTTGATTTTCATCACCTGAACCATAAAATTATTAATCATAAGTACACATTTATTAGGATTTTCGACCACTTTAATCAGTTTCAAGGGGTGATTTGGTTCTCAATGATCGATCTCAGGTATAGATACCACCATTTTAGGGATTATGTAGCTAATATTCAGAATACGACCTTCAGATGTTGCTATGGACACTATGAGTTCCTAATGATTCCTTCTAGTGTGACAAATACACCCACTATATTTATAGATTTGATGAACTATATATTTAGATCATACTTGCATATATTTTTTGTTTTCATAATTGATGATATACCCATTTACTCTATATAAGATTTGGATCATGCAGAGCATCTGAGGATGGTCCTATTATTACTCCGAGAAAACCAACTTTATGGTAATCTCTTAAAGTTATAGTTCTAGTTCAATGAGGTTTAATTTATAGTTCATTCCATATATAATCATGGATTATTTATAAACCAATAAATTATTGATCTAGTGATTACTTTAGAACAACCCAAGTTCATGTTGAAGGTGTAGAGTTTTCTTGGCATGGTGGGGTACTATAGGAGGTTCATGGAAGAATTCTCTTGGATTTTGGCCCCATTAAAAACCCCAACCTAGAAAGAGCATCTTTTCACACAGATTGAGTTGTGTTAGTAGTATTAGACTTCTTCAAATTAGATTTTTTAATCACAATATTAATGTGATAGAAAGAACCCTCATAGAAAAGCAGATCAAATCTCAAAGGATACAACTGAATTATTAAACGCAAGATTAAGGTGATTTTAATCTCCTTCCCTAAACAGTTTCTAGTGAAAGGAACTAACCTGGTAGTCTGTATTGGCCTCCATAATTTATTTATAATGTCTTTATAGGTAGTCCCAAGATTTCATGTACTCATCTTTACTGATCTTCTCAGTAGCAGTTGTCTTCTCTCTACAGATATAGAGGAACTATCTTCTGGTAGAGCACTTTGTTATTTTCTTAGACCATTATATTCTCAAGTATATCTTCATGAAAATAGATTTAAACATAAGATATAAGAACCGGTTATAAATCCTAGAGTACATTAACTTCTAGATAATCTATATTCTTGGGAAGTTCAACATGGTGGTAGATTCCCTCAGCAGGAAGTTCTATTCTCATTCAGTGGTGGAGGCATCTAGGTACTTGTCTTCATTTCATCTATCCTAGTTGGAGTATAGGGATGTATGTTATATTCTATTTATGTTTCTAACTCATCTACTTCTATATCATTTGAGGGAGTCTTAGTTTGGAAACATCAACTTTAAAGTTATTCATGATGAGATATATTTAGGAGATTCACCAGATGGATTTTCTAAAGGATGGGAACTAGTCATCATTTTTCAAGTATGGATGGTGGTTCCAGTCATTATTTGAGAGGAGGTCATAGGGAGTTTTATACTTATCATTTTTTTTTCTAAATCATATTTTAAAATATGTAAAAGTACCTTCAGTGGTAATTTTTGTGGACTAGCGTGAGGCAGAGAGTGTCCAAGTTCATCTATCAGTGCCTCACATGTCAGTAGGTGAAGTATGAGCACCATGTTTTAGTAAGTTTGACATATCCTCTTGAGATATATATACGTAAATGGGATGGAATATACATAGAAATTTTTATAGGTATTCTGAGGATAGAAAAAGGCCATGATGCCATCTAGGTGATTATTTAATGACTCATGAACTCGTAAAATTTTCTTACCAACAAGGAAAAACGTTCGATGGAGAGTCTATGATAGTTGTATGGGTGGGAGACCATCCAAATCCATGGGGATCCCATTATTATTGACTTAAAACCTGATATGCAATTTATTTCAGAGTTTTGGAGAGGCCTCCAAGAAGTATATTGGAACCAGTTGCAGATGAGAATGGCATTTCACCCCCAAATTGATGGTTAAAATGAGTACACTATCTGGGTGTTGGAGGATATGATGAAATATTATGTTTTTGACTTTTTCTAGAGATGGTAGGATCACTTCACATTTGTATAGTTGTCTTATATTAATAGTCATCACTCTATGATCGGTATATAACCTTTTGATACTAAGTATGAGAGACCTTGTAGGTCTCCCTTGTGCTGGTTCAAGATTGGTGAGACATCTCTTGTTGGGATAGGGATGGTAAGGATAGCCCAAACATGGAGGAAATATTATGCATAAAAATATCATATGACCTTTAAGTTCAAGTATAGATACCAATTTTTCCTGATTTTATCCACATGGTGAGGATTTCAGAGGTTTGTCCAAAGAGAAGATATGCCTCTAAATTTAATCAGTCCATTAATGATATTATAGAGGTTTGATCAGTTTTATTTGCACCTAGACTTACCCAAAAAATTGGATCAAGTTCATTACATATTCCATGTATCACATTTGATGAGATATATGCATGACCATATGAACATTAATGAATGGAGAGAGAAGGGAATCGATTGAACCACCTTCACTGAGTACCAGATGGAAATCGAGGATTGACAAGAGATTATCCTATGAGTATGGATAATTCCTTTAGTTTGTATTCTATGGTAGCATGGGATCATAAAGGATAGCTCTTGGGAGTAGGAGATCCAAATATGTTCTTTTTTATCCTTACATTTTTGTTTATCTGTTCATTTGTAGGTACGAGAATCCTTGAAGGAGGGAATAATATAGTGACACTATTTTTATCTTATAAACCATTGAAATATATTGAGAAATATTTTTCGAGTTAGATGCTAAGACAACGTGATATTATGCGGTATAATGAGCTCATAATTTATATTATAAATACGCTAAATATATATTTATCACATGCATAAATTTTTTATGATAAAGTTGAATAACTCCCAAGTGAGTACTCAGATAAGAAATTTGACACTACGGTTGAAACTGGATTGCAGGTTTTACCTAAGGTGCGACCTAAAGTTGGTCAGCGAGATGTGTTTTGATGAAGCATGTGTTGGAGAGTATTTTAAGAGGATTAATTAAATAAATAGTTTAATTAGTTAGTTAATAAACCTTAACCTAGTTCCCTATATATAATTTATATTATAGTAATTTTCCATATTTATCCACATAACCCTAGTAGTCTTAATAGGATAATTGGGAATTCTTCATTGGTCAATCGGAATAGAATGATGAACAATGATAAGATCGATCTGGATTAAGAGGAAAGAATTGTTGCGGGTCTCCTCCATCACTAGAGAATGTGTTTTTTAAAAAATATAAGTCTAAAATAAATATATGGACTATTAATTTTCGTTTCCACCCTTGATTAAAAATTTTATCATGGAGTTTTATCTACTATTCTTATTAGGTGATTTATCTATTCTTTTACATGAGACTTGTTCCACATTATATTGTTAATTCAACATTTCTCTTCTTATTGCACATGATATCAACCCTATTAATCCTCGCTCTATGATCATTGGCAAAGAATTCTTTTCCAATGATTGATTCACTTTGTTCTTATGATTTTACTCTCTCGATTTATAGTGTTCTTCACCATTAATGAAAATACCAGAGATTTTATGAGAATTATTCTTTTTAAGTTCATTTATGTCTTGTGTTGTACGCTACACCAAAAGGAGCTTCCACTACACGCATCCCTGACTTGTCTTGCATTACACACAATCACAACCTTCCTCGATAGCTTGTGTAGTACGCAATACCGGGTTTCACTAAACAATGATATATTGTTATAATATCATTATGGACTAGCCGTTATGAACATTATTAACTATATTTTGAATTTTATAACATTTTTATTCATCTTACACATTTTATAGAACATGGTAAGAGAAAAAAATAAATTGTTTAGGTAAAATAAGTATTTTTCAAAAAATGCAGTTTCGCCGCCTTTTGATGGGGCACCCACTTTAAATATTGTTTTTGACATGTTTATAAGATCAATTTGACAAAAATAAAATTCTTCTTTTGAATCAGGATATAAAAATTTACTTTGGATAAATTTTTCATATTATTCCGATAACTTTCATATTTTAATGAATAGTAAAAACATGCTTTATTTTAATTAAAAACAACTTTTTTCATTGTAATAATTTATATGGTTAAATTATAATAGTAAATTGTTTTAATATATAAATAGAATATATTTTTACCATTTAATATAATTTATGTCATTACCAATAATTTTACATTGAATTCATAGGTAAAAACATTTCAATCTTTGGCAATATTTTAACTTTTAATACTCATTTTCTTAACAACAGGATAAATTTTAAATTAATTACTGCAACTTCTATGTTTTGAATTTTGAAAAATGGATTCCATATTTGGATTCAGTGGGTCCAAATTATCTTAATAGGCTATGTTTTATTTTTGGTCACTATGAATAGTAACTACGATAAATTTTATTTACCATAGTTAATGGTCAATTGGGTAATTGAGGGTAAATATAATATTATAAAATTACCCTGACACTTGTCTTAATATAATTGGATGATTATATGTTTTCCTAAAGAATATTTGGGTCTAAATAGAATCCATTGGAACCCACTTGGATGTGATTAAGACCTTTAATTTATTTTATTTTAAAGAAAATGAAATATGTATCACTCAAACTTTAATAAATAGATTATTTTTAATATAAGGTTTTACAAAATATAATTTCGATTATAAATACTCATTTGAAATCTAAATTTTTTTTCTTTATCATGGTAATTTATTTGTAATTTTTAAGAAATATTTAATTACCATAATAGCTTATACATTAATGAGATAGAATTTATTTAGTGAAAAAACAAATAATATAGTTCTTATTAAAATAATAATACCTATCAAAAGGACCAGAAAATTGACCAAAACTTATTGTTCGAGTATATATATAAACCCTAAGCATCCAAAGGTCGATTTTTGGACCATTTGGAGCCTTATAAAACATATTATGACATTTATATTAATTTATTTTAAATGATGTAAAAGATGTCACCTTCATAATTTAATAAATATAACAATTTAAATGTTGTGATTTTAAGATGACAAATTCGATTAAAAATACTCTTCTTAAAGGTATTACATTTATATTCATCATAGGACTGTATTTTTAATTTTATTCAACTAATAAGTATATTAAATGATTATACAAACATGATGTAGTAATTTTTTTATTAAGGCAAATACCAAATAAATGGTTTTATAAATATTAAAATAAACATTATATGAACTAATTAATGTTCTAAAAAAAATTCTATGAATATGACATTTTCTTAATCTATTAAAAAAATTTGAATATATACACTTGGTGAATTTTATTTAAATTAAAATAAATTGATAGTGTAAAAATGAACACTATTGTTATTTTATAAAAATAACATATTATTAAATTGATTAAAAATCACATAAATATTTAAAAATTATAAATTGAAATTTATATGGTCTAAAATTTCATAAAGTACCCAATTATGGATAATTCACAACACATAAGTAATTATTTATAACAATTTAAAATCTAGAATATTATTACCACAAATAAGATTAAATAAATTAAATAAGGATAAATCAAATTGATAAGGTTTAAAATAAATTCCCAGCATGTGTAAATTTTATTGTATGGTGATATTAAAACCTCATATCATCTCATATTCAAATTGAGTCATTTTTTGTATGTTTTTATGTGGGTTTGTAATTTATTATAAATTAATATTTCTTATATTTCTAAAGGTGCCCCTCTCCTCCCTTATAAAGGGGCACCTCCCCCTCACCTATTCACAAAACTTTGAGCCTTCAAGATCATCCAACCCCTGCCCAATTCTATTCTCCGCTTACCTAGAAACATTTTGGAGGTTCTGGTCTTCTTAAAATAACAACTCTCATCCCTTAAGAGGAAGCTTAAAGGAGGTGCGTCAAAGAAGAGGTAATCTCTTTTACCGATTCTTTCAAGTTTCTTTCTTCCTCAACTTCTTCTTCTTTAGTTGTTTCATTATAAAGTAATAACATAAGTATCAATAATATAATTATATGTTGTTATAAATATTAAACAACCCCATTTCACCTTCTATCCATCCTATGGAAAACAAAATCATCGCGCGTGCGTATGTACGGAATACCGTCTCCACGCCATGGTGTAATCTGTTTTTCCACCACCACCTTATTTGGATGGGTATAATGGTGTAAAGAATAACTATATATGGTTATTATTACATCATATAGATTCTGAGATATTATATCATCCACTACAATTCTATTCAATAATTATGGGAACGATATCATCGCTCGTGCGTACGTACAGACTACCATCTCCACGAACCCGATGAGATTCATTTTCCATGATTAACCATTCAAATATGATTATAAAGTACATATAATAAATAATCATTAAAAATATTACATAATAATGATACTAGATTTATTTACATATATGTTTCATTTACTTAATTCCATTCAATACAATAAGGAAACTAAAACAGCGTTCATCCGTACATACGGCCTACCATCTCCATGAACGGTGTATTTCGTTCCATTTATCGATCTATCATATATATTTATATGATGAATATATATTATATATATAAACCATGTTTTAAATTCTGAAATTAAGTAAATAAGGATATAAGTAATAATATCAAGAGCAACAAATCGAAACACGTATGATAAATGAAACAATTTTACCCAAAACGCTGCTTTAACATGGAATTTACAATAGAACGGGTAATATAAAGTCATAAGTGAACTAAATATTATATAATAACAATGAATATGATTCTGAAATAAGTCAATGACATTATTTAAATCATTATACAGGAGCTTCGAATACATACGAAGCATATCGGACATAAGGTAAGGGATAATTATTCCAATCTCGTTCTTATTTGAGATTGTTTATTCGTAAGTATTTACTAGGGTTATTGTTATCATCCATTTACATGTTTTCTAAAAGTGTTTTAATGTATTTTTAAATTCCTTTTTACCCATTTATGACGTTTACCACATGTTATGAAATGAATATTTTATTTTTTTACCATATGAGGAACTTTTTTACTTTTTCGTTAAAAGTAAGAGGATAATGTTTTTTTAACTTATACAGCATGAACGGATTTTTATGGTTTTATAACACCTTATTTTAATTAAGATTACTCTACAAGATTTCATTATTATTTTCAATAAAATCCTTTTCTTTTTAAATTTCACAGAATTTTGTGAAAATAAAATTATTTTTAATAAGAAAGGATATTTTCCTCAAGAATACATTTCAAGTGTTTTGTCAAGACTATTTTCCACCTAAGATGACATTATTTAGTAAGATTATGTTTCAGGAATAATGTCTCTATAATTTACATGGTTTCACTTATCTTATGACGAAATGATATCCATTTGTTTTATATGGATTATGTTATGATGGGATGATGTTTATGAAACCCATTTTATTCTTTAGGTTTTGATGAACGATTTATGTTTATGTTGTGGCACACGTAAGAATGATTTCATTCTGAGATGGGTGGGACTTATATCTCCCTCCAATGCATTGGGTAAAGATTTATATCTCATGAGATATACATGGATGGAACGGAAAGTTAATCCGGTTCATTGATACAGGACTGGAACGAGGAGTAAACTTGATTCAGTAAGGGACTTTGTCCACTAAGATGGTCTTGGCAGCAATGCCTTGGATACTATGGAAATCATAACATGTGCTTAATGGATTCCACAATTACATGTTTTATTCCCATTCTATATTATCATGATTGATGTTTCATTATGATATATGCCTTATGTACTTCCATGCTTTATGTCATTGCTCAAAATTTTGATGTTTAAACATTATATTCATGTTTTTAATTTCAAATGTATATGGTTTGTTTTATTTTCTCCATGCTTACCCTTACTGAGAATTTTAGCTCACCCTTTATATGTTTTATTTTCCCCAGGATATAAAGAATGTTTTTAGGTAAGAAAACAAAAGGGGAAGATCTTTATGGGAGATGTTGAAGATCTTTCACCATGATTAGAATATTATGTTCTGAGTTTCCAAAGACACTAAACTATTACGATCCTTTAGTATTGGTTTTTTTTATGTATTAAGTATTCCGCAAAAGTAATATAATGTCCATGTACGTAAAGTATGGGTCTCTACTGTTGGTATTAGAGGAAAGTTTTAGTCAACCTTTGGAAACTAGGATTCTAAAACATTAGTGAGATCCCTATAGGTATTTCTAAGGTATGTCTAGGTATTTCCCTAAGGTTAAGTATAAGTATAGGTTATAGTCCTAGAATTTTGGTAACGTTATTAGAATTAAACCTAAGATTTTAGATATTGAAGGTACTTCTTTTTTATTATGTTGCTTTCCTAGCATGATTTTTGTCTCTCACACTGTTCTTTTTGGGTTTTAGACGATGGTTGGAACCCGAAGGAACCGTGGTGATCAATGTAATGGAAAATGGAAATATTTCCCTCCCAAGAAACCAAATGTGATAGGAGATGGAGTAAAAATCTTATTTCTATACTTACACAAGCTATGAATCACTCTGGATATCCAAATAATCAGAGAAGGGAACAATATTCTATTGAGTCCTTCATGAGGCAACGTCCACCGTCTTTCAATAGTTCTTCTAATCCACTTGTTGCTGAACAATGGATTAGCACCATTTAAAAGATTTTTTCCATACTTCGATGTTCAGAACATGAAAAAGTCATTTTAGCTATTTACCATTTAGAAGGTGAAGAAGACCAGTGGTGGTCTCTAATTAAGAATACAAGGCCCCAAGAAGAAATTTAATCCATGGAATGGGATGCATTCAAGAACATTTTTTCAGTAAGTACTTCCCTCGTATTCTTCGAACAAAGATGGAAAAGGAGTTCCTTGAGCTTAAGCAGAATGATGATGAATCTGTTGGTATATACAAAGAGAATTTTACAAGACTTGAAAGGTATGAATCTGGGTTTATCATCCAACCTGAAAGTAAAGTTGATTGAATATTCAGTGGATTAAAACCAAGTCTTCGAAGGGCATTGGCTATAAGAGAATTCAGTAGCTATGAATAAATTGTGTGGTGTGTTATCAAGGTAGAACTGGAAGTTGGTGTAACATATCCATCTCACGGTTTTGACAAGAAATGAAAGATAGAGTTTAAGGAAAAACCTCATAACAATGGTGAAAAGAAGGTGAATGTTTCTTTATGCTCGAAGTGTGGAAAGAAGCATGGTGGAGATTGTATATAAGGTACTAGAAAATGTTTCATGTTTGGAAAAAAAGGTCATCAATCAGCTTAGTGCTGAAGTAATGGGAAAACGGTTTCTAATGACATGAATAGAGAAAAGACTATAGAGAACACTCCACCAACACTTCAATGCTTCAACTGCAAGTAAATGGGGCATTATGCCAATCAATGCCCTAATCCAAGGGTTAATGATGATCGACGTGAGAAACCTCTTAAGGAAAAGGACAAAGGGAAGTTACATGCGATCACTATTGGAAATGTTGAGTATGACAATGATGTAGTGGAATGATTATGTTTTTATGTAACGGGATTCCAAAATAATGTTGTGGAATCTAATTTATAGTATTGTGGAATATTGGAATATCTATGTATTGGTTTATTATGGTTTTCAATAATTATATGGTACTGGTAACCATGAAAAGAAATTCAAATATTTTGTAAAGCAGATGACATGCGCATAATGAACGGATAAAGAGAAAATAATATTAATGACCTCATGACTGATATAAGGACAAAGTGATATCGTCGTTTGAGTATAATGCAATTTTGGGATTTTGGTATGTGGAAAGAGTTACCTTTTGATAGCATTCATGTTTTCACTATGGTTCTATGGTAATTCATTTTTCAAGAGAATACAAGATTTAGGTATTCACATGTATGGAATGTGATAAACAAGATATACATTATGATATATGGGGGATAAATGATGGTATTCACATGCTTGGTTACACTACTGGAAATGGAGGATATACCAACGGTTCTAAACCGTTGGCATAGGCTGTAAAATAGTTGGTATATTCTATACCAATGGTTATCCAAACTGTAGGGATGTAAGGCATGGGGAAAGATCTATACCAAAGGTTTGAACTAAACCTTTGGAATAGCCCACTCTATGTATTGATTTTCCAACGGTTCTTGTTGAACCGTTGGTATAGGTTTACCCAACGGTTTAGAACCGTTGGTAATTCTATGATTTTGATATTATACCAACAGTTGTAAACTGTTGGTATAGTTTTTTTCCCAACGGTTTCAATGAAACCGTTGGCATATGTTCAATAAAAAATACTATACCAACGGTTTGTAACCGTTGGGATCGTTTTTTTACCAACGGTTGTAAACCGTTGGTACTGTGTATTTACAGAATTTTTGCACAGCAGCCCCTCCAGTGCATACACCTGCATACAAAACAGCACTTAAAACAGTGACAAACTTTAAAAAAAAGACCACCTCTTTTATTAGAGAAATTGTGACTAATTCCCCATTTTAATCTTCATGTGACAACAATCATCCAGTATAGTTGAATAAGAGTTTCAATAACTAAAATATTATTTACACCCATTTCAATCTTCATATGACAACCACTTTTCTAATATATGGTGAAAAGGTATTTTCTTAGGAGTCTCATCACTTTTGACTCCATAAGTGCCACACCGGGCCTCGGATTGAGGCGGGGTTGACTAATACACGTCACATATGATCCATGAATCATTTTCCTAAAGTCTCAACACAATCAGAATATGTTTGATCGGTTTAGTGTATGTACGTAAAATATTGTCCATTTAGAACAAAAGAGAGGCCGTTTGGGTGGTCCCGGCCCCACGGTGACTCGAATTGAGGCAGGGTTGACTCGTACATATCACATATGACCCATGTATAGTTTTCCTAAAGTTTCAATAGAATCCGAAGGCATTTGGTCTGTTTCCCATATGTCAGTTGTTGATATCACTTACAATGTAGTCCATTTTAACAAAAGAGAGACAGTTTGAGTGGTCCCAGTCACACCGCAAATCGGATTGAGGAAAAGTTTACTCTTACACATCAAATATTACCCATGGATCATTTCCCTAATGTTTGAATAGAATCCTAAGGAGTTTGGTTGGTTTGGCGTATGTCAGTTGTTGTTTACACTTAAAATTAAGTCCATTTTAAACAAAAGAGAGACACTTTGAGTGGTGACGTCCACACCGGGCCTCATATTGAGGTAGGGTTGACTTGTACACATCAAATATTATCCATGTATTGTTTTCCTAATTTTTCAACACAATCAGAATCCGTTTGTTCGGTTTGGCGTATGTACATAAAATATTGTCCATTTTTAACATAATAGAGACAATTTGGGTGGTTTTGGCCACACCGCGCCTCAGATTGAGGCGGGATTGACTCATACATATCACATATGACCCATGAATCGTTTTCCTAAAGTTTCAATATAATCTGAAGGCGTTTGGTTGATTTCCCATATGACAGTTGTTGATTTCATTTACTATTTAGTCCATTTTCAACAAAAGAGAGACATTTTCTGTGGTCTCAGCCACACCACGGCTCGGATTGAGTCATATTTGACTCATACATGTCACATATGACCCATGGATCATTTTCATAAAGTTTAAAAAGAATCTGAAGGTGTTTGGTCTGTTTGGCTTATGTCAGTTCTTGTTTTCACTAAAAATTAAGTTCATTTTAAACAAAAGAGAGGTAGTTTGAGTTGTGTCGGCCACACCAGGCCTCGGATTGAGGAGGGGTTGACTCGTACACGTCAAATATAAGTCATGGATAATTTTACTAAAGTTTCAACATAATCAGAATCCGTTTGATCAGTTTGGCGTATGTACGTAAAATATTGTCCATTTTGAACAAAAGAGAGGCAGTTTAGGTGGTCCCGGCCACACGGAGCCTTATATTGAGGCAGGGTTGACTCGTACACATCACATATGACCCATGGATTGTTTTCCTAAACTTTCAACAGAATCCGAAGTCGTTTGGTAGGTTTATTGTATGTCATTTGTTGATATCACTTACAATTTAGTCCATTTTGAACAAAAGAGAGACAGTTTGAGTGGTCCCGGACACACCGCGGCTCAGATTGAGGCGGGGTTGACTCATACACATCAAATAGGACCCATGGATCGTTTTACTAAAGTTTCAACAGAATCTGAAGGCGTTTGGTTGGTTTGGCTTATGTCAGTTGTTGTTTTCACTTAAAATTAAGTCCATTTTAAACAAAACAGAGGCACATTGAGTGGTGTCGGCCACACCAGGCCTCCGATTGAGGCGAGGTTGACTCGTACACATCACATATGACCCATGGATATTTTTCCTAAAGTTTCAATAGAATCCATAGGCATTTGGTCGGTTTTCCGTATGTCAGTTGTTGTTTTCACTTAAAATTTAGTACAGTTTTTTAAAAAAAAAAGAGGCACTTTGAGTGGTGTTGGCCACAAAAATCCTCGTATTGAGGCGTGGTTAACTCGTACACATCAAATATGTGCCAAGTATCATTTTCCTAGAGTTTCAAAATAATCCGAATCCATTTGTTCGGTTTGGCCTATGTACATAAAATATTGTCCATTTGGAACAAAAGAGAGGCAGTATGGGTTGTCTTGGCCCCATAGTACCTTGGATTGAGGTGAGGTTGACTTTTACACGTCACATATGACCCATGGGTCATTTTTCTAAAGTTTTAACAGAATATGAAGGCGTTTGGTTGGTTTCCCGTATGTCAGTTGTTGATTTCACTTACAATTTAGTCCATTTTGAACAAAACAGAGACAATTTGAGTGGTCCTGGTCACACCGCAACTCAGATTGAGGCAGGGTTGACTCTTACATATCACATATGACCCATGGATTATTTTCCTAAAGTTTCAACAGAATCTGAAGTCATTTGGTTTGTTTGGCGTTTGTCAGTTGTTGTTTTCATTTACAATTTAGTCCATTTTCAACAAAAGAGAGACAGTTTCAGTGGTCCCGGCCTCCCCGCGGATCGGATTGAGGCGAGGTTGACTCTAACACGTCACATCTGACCCATGGACTATTTTCCTAACGTTTCAATAGAATATGAAGGTGTTTTGTTGGTTTGACATATTTCAGTTGTTGGTTTCTCTTAAAATTAAGTCCATTTTAAACAAAAGAGAGCCACTTTGAGTGGTGTCGGCCACACCGAGCCTTGGATTGAGGTGGGGCTGACTCGTACACATCACATATGAGAAATGGATCATTCTCCTAAAGTTTCAACACAATCAGAATCCGTTTGATCAGTTTGGCGTATGTACGTAAAATATTGTCCATTTTGAACAAAAGAGAGGCAATTTGGGTGGTCTCGTCCACACAGAGCCTTGTATTGAGGTGGGGTTGACTCTTACACATCACATATGACCAATTAATCATTTTCCTAAAGTTTCAATAGAATCTGAAGGCGTTTGGTAGGTTTCTCTTATGTCAGTTGTTGATTTCACTTACAATTTAGTCCATTTTGAACAAAAGAGAGACAATTTGAGTGGTCTCGGCCACACCGCGGCTCGGATTGAGGCAGGGTTGACTCTTACAGGTTAAATTTGACTCATGGATCGTTTTCCATAAGTTTCAATATAATCCGAATGCGTTTGGTCGGTTTGGCGTATGTCAGTTGTTGTTTTCACTTAAAATTAAGTCCATTTTTAACAAAACAGAGGCAGTTTGAGTGTTGTCGGCCACACCAGGACTCGGATTGAGGCGGAGTTGACTCTTACACGTCATATATGAGTCATGGATCGTTTTTCAAAAGTATCAACACAATCAGAATCTGTTTTATCGGTTTTACGTATGTACGTAAAATATTGTCCATTTTAAACATAAGAGAGATAGTTTGGGTGGTGTCGGCCACACCGTGCCTCAGATTGAGGCAATATTGACTCTTACACATCACATATGACCCATGGATCATTGTTCTAAAGTTTCAATAGATTTGGAACGCATTTGTTCAGTTTCCCGTATGACAGTTGTTGTTTTCACTTACAATTTAGTCCATTTTCAACAAAAGAGAGGCAATTTGGGTGGTCCCGGCCCCACGGTGCCTCGGATTGAGGTGGGATTGACTCTTACACATCACATATGACCCATTTATCGTTTTCCTAAAGTTTCAATAGAATCTGTAGGCGCTTGGTCAGTTTTCCGTATGACAGTTGTTGTTTTCACTTAAAATTAAGTACATTTAAAAAAAAAGAGGCACTTTGAGTGGTTTCAGCCACACCGGGCCTCTTATTGAGGCAGGGTTTACTCTTACACATCAAATTTGACTCATGGATTGTTTTCCTTAAGTTTCAAAATAATCCAAATGCGTTTGGTCAGTTTGTTGTATGTCAGTTGTTGATTTCACTTAAAATTAAGTCGATTTTTAACAAAACAGAGGCACTTTGAGTGGTGTCGGGCACACTGGGCCTCGAATTGAGTTGGGGTTGACTCTTACACATCACATATGAGTCATGTATCGTTGTGAAAAAGTATAAACACAATCAGAATCCGTTTGATCTGTTTGGTGTATGTACGTAAAATATTGTCCATTTTAAACAAAAGAGGGACAGTTTGGGTGGTTTCGACCACACCGTGCCTTGATTTGAGGCGGGGTTAACTCGTACACGTCACATATGACCCATGTATCATTTTCCTAAAGTTTAAACAGATTTGTAATGCATTTGGTCAGTTTTCCGTATGTCAGTTGTTATTTTCACTTAAAATTAAAGTCATTTTGAACAAAAAAGATACATTTTGAATGGTACCATCCACACCGTGCCTTGGAATGAGGCAAGGTTGACTCATACACGTCACATATGACCCATGTATCATTTTCCTATAGTATAAATAGAATCTGAATGTGTTTGGTTGGTTTACCGTATGTCAGTTGTTGATTTCACTTAAAATTAAGTCCATTTTTAACAAAACAGAGGCATTTTGAGTGGTGTCGGCCACACCGAGCCTCGTATTGAGGCGGAGTTGACTCATACACGTCACATTTGACTCATGGATCGTTTTCCTTAAGTTTCAACAGAATACAAATGGGTTTGGTTGGTTTTCCGTATGTCAGTTGTTGATTTCACTTAAAATTAAGTCCATTTTTAACAAAACAGAGGCACTTTGAGTGGTATCGGCCACACCGAGCCTCAAATTGAGGTGGGGTTGACTCGTACACATCACATATGAGTGATGTATCACTGTTAAAAAGTATCAACACAATCAAAAGTTGTTTTATTGGATTGGTGTATGTATGTAAAATATTGTCCATTTTAAACAAAATACATACACTTGGAGTGATACCGGCCACACCGCGCATCGGATTGAGGCGGAGTTGACTTTTACATGTCACATATGACCCATGGATCGTTTTCCTAAAGTTTCAACACAATCCGAAGGCGTTTGGTCAGTTTCCCATATGTCAGTTGTTGATTTCACTTAAAAATATGTCAATTTTGAACAAAAGAGAGAGAGTTTGAGTGATCCTGGCCACACTATGCCTTTTATTGATGTGGGGTTGACTTATACACGTCAAATTTGACCCATGGATTGTTTCCCTTAAGTTTTAACAGAACCCGAATGCATTTGTTTGGAGGGGAAGGGTCTAGTCGGGTACGAGGAGATGCTCGTCTACCTCTGGTACGAACCTCCCTCGTACCATCGGCTTAAGCACTGAAAGAATGGAATAATGAAAAGTGCACATACTTATGTAACTTTAAAATCTACACATAGGAAACACATAGCTGCATCATGTCATAAAAAATAACACCAAGGATCAGACAAAATAGAAGCAGTCATGCAGAGTAATGACAAGTGCACATACAGATCAGAAGTAGCTAAAAAATTGTTGCATACATGCCATGTTTATTTCCTAAAACAAAGTAAAAAAAGGAAAATGATGAAACTCTATAATATGGGTTGCCTCCCAGGAAGCGCTAAGTTTTACGTCTTCGGGCAGATGGATGGACACTAGTCAATCATCTTGGTCCATCAGCTTAGAACTCCTCTGCCTCTTACAAGAACTGGTGGTCGTGTCATCAAGCTCACATGGACGCTTAGTGGGATTGATCACTTAAGGAGCATAGCGGGCATGAATCTGGTGTGGAAGTAAGAGAATCTGGCGCTCATCATTAGCCAGACGCTAAGTGGGATTGATCACTTCAGGAGCGTAGCGGGTCTGAATCTGGTGTGGAAGTAAGAGCATCTTGCGCTCATCATCAGCCAGACGCTGAGTCACCCATCGTGTGAGGTCAGATGGAGATGGGACATGCACATCGATGATCATGGAATCGGCAGACAAGCTAGACATTGTTGTTTAAGCTACATCCACAAATAGATTCATTTTTATATATTAGAACCTTTATAAATGTTTGTCCCATTTTTACAAATAATTAATGTGTGAAAATTGTTAAAAATAACTTATCGGATATATAAAAATGGATTTACTCATGGACATGATGCATAATATCTCAAATATTCCTCATTGGATCCCAATTTGAAATTTTAATCCATTATCAAATGTCTTATATCAATTTATTTTTATTTGGATCTTTAAGGTTGAACGCTTTTTGTAAAATCTAGCCAAGGGAGGATAGACTAGTGACTTGGAATACAATTGGATGTTATGTGGTGAAAACCACATTATAAGAATTGTTTAGGATACTATTGAGGTGGTTTGAGGATAAATCTATCTTTTTAGAGAAAATCCAGCATGTCCAATTTTGGTGGTCAATGTTTTGAAGTGGGGGGGGTATATGGTGGTTAAGGAGGGGGTGAGGGGGGTGTCCAAGGTCTAAGAGGAGGGGTGGGGGCTGTCCAGGGTCCAGGAAGGGGGGCGGGGACTGTCCAGGGTCAAGGAGAAGGGGAGAAGGGGTTGTCCATGGTCCATGAAGGAGGGGGGGATGTCCAGGGTCCATCGAGGAGGGGGGCTATCCAGGGTCCAGGGTGGAGGGTGGGGGGCTTCCTAGGGTCCAGGAAGGAGGGGGACTATACAAGGTCATGGGAGGAGGGTGGAGGGGGTTGTCCAGGGTCCAGGAGGGGGGATGTCCAAGTTTCAGGAAAGAGGGGGGTCGAGATGTCCAAGTTCCAGGAGGGGGGGATTGTCCAGGGTCCAAGAGGGGGGTTTCCAGGGTCCATGAGGAGTGGGGGCTCTGTTAAAGGGAGTAAATCCCCAAATAATTCATTGAAAATTAACTAAACATAATCCAAAAAACATAAAAATTCCAATCCATCACCCAACCAACATCCAATTCATCCTCAATATCACTAACCTTCGCATGCCATAAACAACACAACCTAGTTTATACCAAATTAAAACAGAAAACAAAAATAATAGATGCAAAACATTAAAACTAAGGTAGTACTTACATATTTAGAGTGTAGAACTACAAAATTGATTGATTTAAGATGGATCTATGAGTGGAACAAGTTTCTGAGTCCTTGTATAGAGAGATCCAAGACGTTTAGGTCAAATCAAAATAGAAAATAAAAAAATAGATGAAGAACATTATAACTTACAGATTTGAAGTGTAGAACAGAAAAATTGTTTGATTGAAGGGGATGGATGGAGTTTCAGAGACTGGGTAACGAGAGTGCATTGGGAGAGCTTCAATTTAGGGCTGCAGTCGAGCGGAGGGGGACTGCAATCGAGCGAAGGGGCTACTAAATTTAGGGGAAAACTTTCCCAACGGTTTTTAAAAAACCATTGGGAATGTATGTTTACCTAAGGCATATACCAACGGTTTACACAAACCGTTGGTATAGATTCCAACATATACCAACGGTTAGTGTATAACCGTTGGTAAAAGTGTCTTAATGGAGGCCTATACCAATGGATTTATAAACCATTGGTAAAATTCTTCATAAAATCCTCTATACCAACGGTTTTCTTAAAACTGTTCGTATACATAACCATTCCCAACGGTTTGATAAAACGTTGGGATATAAGTGTTGGTAAAAATGGGATTTCCAGTAGTGTTAATGACATTTCTAGTAATAGTTTTCTTTATACTATGAGATTTTATAGATGTATTTCGGATAAGTCTAAAGACTGGAATGGATTATGTTGGACATCAGATAATATTGTTTAAGGCTAGAACTTTTTTCGAAGTTTTAGAAAAAAAAAAGACAACCTGCAGGATGAGAGACAACCTGTCGCGTCGGACAGTGTTACGGTAATTGAACCCACAACCAAAGTGCGACAGGCCATTATTTCCTACCACTGGCCTACAGGCAGTCCTTGGTTAGTAGAAACTAGTTTTATCTTATTAAGTGGTGTGATAGATTAAGTATAATTCCATTTTTGGAATCATATACGATTAACCTCACCATAGATGGACTTATGTATATTTGATAACTTTTGTTAACCTTTTGTTTGAGACATATGGAATGACCCATCATTCTATCACATTATCTTATAAAACGTCATGAATGACAAATTCAACTTCATTTCTTTAAGATATGAAGTGGAAATTGTTCAAGGCACAAACAACGGTGAGATTATACTGAAATAAAGTAAGTATTTATTCATATTCAAATTCCTCAACTTTAGGGAAATGATCTTGAAAACCAAAAATGTTGTCCTAGTGCCATTATATCTATGGAATCAGATAGTACCTTAGATCGTCACAAATTTATGGCTTTGTGATTGTTGGCTTTTTCATATCCATGTTCTCTACCACTCTCCATCAGAACTTGATGGTTAGGTTTCTCTTCCATATCCATATTTTCACATATTTTCTCCTATGTGGAAACACAGTGATGAGTTAATTTGGGTAACCGATATGTTTCATACTTCACCTTTTAAAATTATGTTTTAGTATTTCTTTTTACGATGTGGGTTTCTATGAAAAAAACTTTCAAGTAGTAAACCATTTATAACCCCGATGAATTTCGAGGGAGAAATTCATTTTAAGGGGGGTAGAATGTAACAACCTGAGATTTTATGAGAATTATTCTTTTTAATTTCATTGATATCTTTTGTTGTATGCTACACCAAAAGGATCTTGCACTACACGCATCCCTGACTTGGCTTGCATTACACGCAATTGCAACCTTCCTCGATAGCGTGTGTAGTACGCAATATCGGGTTTTACTAAACAATGATATATTGTTGTAATATCATTATGGACTAGCCGTTATGAATATTATTAACTAAATTTTGAATTTTATAACATTATTATTCATCTTACACATTTTCTAGAACATTTTAATATAAAAAAATAAATTTTTCGGGTAAAATAAGTATTTTTCAAAAAATGCAGTTTTGTCACCTTTTGATGGCGCACCCACTTTAAATCTAATTTTTGACATGTTTATAAACTCAATTTGACAAAATAAAATTCTTATTTGAAATCAGGATATAAATATTTACTTTGGATAAATTTTTCATGTTATTCTGATAACTTTTATATTTTAATGAATTCTAAAAACACGCTATATTTTAATTAAAAACAACGTTTTTCATTGTAAAGATTTACATGGTTAAATTATAATAGTAAATTGATTTAAAGTATAAATAGAATATATTTCAACCACTTAATATAATTTATGTCATTACCATTAATTTTACATTGAATTCATAGGTAAAAACATTTCAATATTTGGAAATATTTTAACTTTTAAAACTCGTTTTCTTAACAACGGGATAAATTTTAATTTAATTACTGCAACTTCTATGTTTTGAATTTTGAAAAATGGATTCCATATTTGGATTTAGTGGGTCCAAATTATGTTAATAGGATACTTTTTATTTTTGGTCACTATGAATAGTTCTATGGTAAATTTTATTTACCATAGTTAAAGGTCAATTGGGTAATTAAGAGCTAATATAATATTATAAAATTACCCTAACACTTGTTTTAATATAATTAGATGATTATATTTCGTCTTAAGGCATATTTTGGTCGAAATGTAATCCATTTTAACCCACTTTAATGTGATTAAGACCTTTAATTTATTTTATTTTAAAGAAAGTGAAATATGTCTCACTCAAACTTTAATAATTAGATTATTTTTAATATATAGTTATATAGAATATAATTTCAATTATAAATAATCATTTGAAATATAAAATGTTTTTATTTTTCATGGTAATTTATTTGTAATTTTTATGAAATATTTAATTACCTTAATAGCTTATACATTAATGAGACACAAATTATTTAGTGAAATATCAATAATATTGTTTTTATTAAAATAATAATACCTATCAAAAGGACCGGAAACTTGACCAAAACTTATTGGGAGAGTATATATATATACCCTAAGCATCCAAGGGTCGATTTGTGGACCATTTGGAGCCTTATAAAATAGATTAGGATATTTATATTATTTTATTTTAAATGATGGCAAAGATGTCACCTTCATAATTTAAACAATATAACAATTTAAATGTTGTTATTTTAAGATTATAAATTCGAGTACAAATATTCTTCTGAAATTTATTATATTTATCTTTATCATAGGATTTTATTTTTAATTTTATGAAACTAATAAGTATATTAAATGATTGTACAAACATGGTGTAGTAATTGTTTTATTAAGAGAAATATCAAATAAATGGTTTTATAAATATTAAAATAAACATTATATGAACTAATTAATGTTATCCACAAATTTTATAGATTAATATGACATTGTAGGAATCTATTAAATTTTTTTTAATATATACTCTATCTTAATTTTATTTAAATTCAAATAAATTAATAGTGTCAAAATGAACACTATTGTTATTTTATAAAAATAACATCTTATTAAATTGATTAAAAACCCATAAATATTTAAAAATTATAAACTGAAATTTATATGGTCTAAAATCTCATAAACTACCCAATTATGGATAATTCACAACACATAAGTAATTATTTATAACAATTTAAAATCTAGAATATTATTACCACAAATAAGATTAAATAAATTAAATAAGGGTAAATCAAATTGATAAGGTTTAAAATAAATTCCCAACATGTATAAATTTTATTGGATGATGAGATTACAACCTTATATCATCTCGTATTATAATTGAGTCAATTTTGGTGGTTTTTATGTGGGTTTGGAATTTATTATAAATTAATATTTCTTATGTTTCCAATGGTGCCCCTCACCTCCCTTATAAAAGGGTACCTCCTCCCTCTCCTCTTCACAACACATTGAGCCTTCAAGCTCAGCCAACCCCTGCCCATTTATATTATCCACTTCCCTAGAAAAATTCTGGAGGTTCTTGTCTTCTTAAAATAACAACTCTCGTCCCTTAAGAGGAAGCTTAAAAGAGGTGCGTCAAAGAAGAGGTAATCTCTTCTACTGATTCTTTCAAGTTTCTTTCTTCTTAAAATTCTTCTTATTTAGTTGTTTCATTATAAAGTAATAACATCAGTATCACTAATATACTGATATATTATTATAAATATTAAAAAACCCAATTTTACCTTCTATCCATCCTACGGAAAACAAAATCATTGCGCGTGCATACGTATGGAATACCATCTCCACGCCGTGGTGTAATCTGTTTTCCACCCCCACCTTACATGGGTGGGTATAATGGTGTAAAGAATAAATATATATGGTTATTATTACTTAATACTGATTCTGAGATATTATATCATCCACTTCAATTCTATTCAATAATTATGGGAACAATATCATCGTTCGTGCGTACGTACGGACTACCGTCTCCACGAACGTGATGAGATTCACTTTTCATGATTAACCATTAAAGTATGATTATAAAGTATATATAAAAAATAATCAAGAAATATATTACATTATAATGATACTGGATTTATGTACATATATTTTTCATTTACTTAATTCCATTCAATACAATAAGGAAATGAAGACAGAGTTCATGCATATGTACGGCCTACGGTCTCCATGAACGGTGTATTTCATTCCATTTATCGATATATCATATATATTTATATTCTGAATATATATTATATATATAAATCATGTTTTACATTTTATAATTAAGTAAATCAGGATATAAGTAATAATATCAAGAACAACAAATCAAAACACGTACGATAAATGAAATGATACACAAAATGCCGATTTAACATGGAATTTACAAAAGAACGTGTAATATAAAGTCATAAGTGAACCATATATAATATCATAACAATGAATATTATTCTGTAATAAGTCAATGAAATTATTTAAATCATTATACAGGAGTTTCGGATACATACGAAGCGTATTAGACATAAGGTAAGGGATAATTATTCTAATCTCGTTCTTATCCGGGATTGTTTATTTGTAAGTATTTACTAGGGTTATTGTTATCATCCATTTCCATGTTTTCTAAAAGTGTTTTTATGTATTTTTAAAGTCCTGTTTACCCATTCTTTACATTTACCACATGTTATGTAAGAAATATTTCTTTTGTTTACCATATGAGGAACTTTTTGACTTTTCCGTTAAAAGTATGAGGAGAATGTTTTTTTACTTTTACAGCATGAACGAATTTTTATGGTTTTATAACACCTTATTCTCATGAAGATTAATCTATACTATTTCATGATTATCTTCAAAAAAAATCCTTTTCTATTAAAATTTCATGGCATTTTGTGAAAATAAAATGATTTTGAAGAAGAAAGGATATTTTCCTCTAGAATACATTTCAAGTGTTTTGTCAAGACTATTTTCTATCTCAGATGACATTATTTAGTATGATTATGTTTCAAGAATAATGTCTATAGGATTTTATGGTTTCACTTATCTTATGATGAAATGATATCCATTTGTTTTATATGGATTATGTTATGATGGGATGATGTTTATGAAACCCATTTTATTCATTGGGTTTTGATGAATGATTTATGTTTATGTTGTGGCACACGTAAGAATGATTTCATTATGAGATGGGTTGGACCTATATCTCCCTCCAATGCATTGGGTAAATATTTATATCTAATGAGATAGACATGGCTGGAATGGAAAGTTAATCTGGTTCAGTGATACTGAACTGGAATGAGGAGTGAACTCGATTCAGTAAGGGACTTTGTCCACTAAGATGGTCTTGGCAGTAATGCATTGGCTACTATGGAAATTGTTGGGCCAAAATCCCTCAAGGTATCATTGAAGCATTTTTGAGGTGATTGTGCTTGTTGACAAAGTGGACATCTGAGTAGTGATTGTTGACAAAGCAAAACAATGACATACAAATTTGTTGACAAAGAGGATTTCATGGTGGAATTTCGAGTTCAAGAGCTGAGGTCAACGATCCATGTTTGATTCAAGAACATCGATAAAAGGAATGGATGATCTGGAGGCGGTACAAAAGAACAGATACAAGGTGGCGCCGTTTTCCAGTGTTTGCCATATTTTAGGGCCTGAAAATCGGCAAATGAAGAAAAGTTTTTTTGGAAAAAGGACTTGCGCACCGAGGACCTGGAGTATAAGAAACTTGCGCACCATATGTTTTTCAAGATCAGAAGATCAAAATATGGAAAAGTAAAAAGGTTCATGCAAGTTTGGGAGTTGGTCACGCAAGTCTCTAAAATGACAGGGGACTTGCGCGCCAAAACTGGGTCGCGCAGGTGACTTGCGTGCCATCGCGCAGGGTGGTCAGATTGCCTATAAATATTGGACCACCCCCCCCCCCCTCATTTCTTAACGGAGTTCAACACTTTGAGAAATCAGAGCTCCTATCGCGTAGGTGTGGTGGTCACGCAAGTGGTGAGTGTGGGTCGCAAAGGTGAATTTGCGCGCCAGTAGTTGAAGTTGTGCGCCGGTGTTAGAATTTGTGCGCCGGTTGGCAGTTGCGCGCCAATATTGGTTTGGGCGTAAAAGGAAGATATTCGCGCAAGTTTGGACTTGAGGAAGCTTGAGTCGCGCAAATTTCTGAGGTGAACTTGTGCGCCCGTTGTGACTTGCGCGCCGATACTTGCGTGCCGAGGATGACTTGCGCACCAAGTAAGGTTTTGTTCCAGCAGTGATTCTCAGACTGCGTGGAAGCTGGTATGTTTCCCGATACCTTCGGTGCAAAGAGGTATTCATCTACGGGTGAAAGTTGTACTTCAATAGAGCATCTACACACAGAGGAAGATGAATTCATTCATTCAAATGAAGAGACATACAGGTCTATAAACTGTGAGTGAATCCCTTCACAGAGCAGTGAGCTTAGGAAGAGGAAAAAGGTGATCCTCTCCACCGGCAGTGAGCCAGAGAGAGAGAAACAGGGAGTGGCCCTTGGGAAAGCAGTGAGCTGACCCTAAACCTTGTAAAGGCAGTGAGCCCGGGCATAGAAGTGATCTAGCCAGAACTTTGTAATCCACAGCTAGTGAAGTTTAGTGGAATTGGTACGACCGGCAACTTGTCGGCATATGCTCCTTGGACGTAGCCCTTTGCGGTGAACTAAGTAAAATTTATGTGTCCTGTGCATGCTTTACTTTCGGTTTACTTTTTGCAATAGGAAAGAGAGAGAAGAGTGGTTTGCTTAACAGCGAAACAAGATCAGAACGAGCATTTATTTTTAATCAGTCATACCCAGATTCACCCCCCCCCCTCTCAGGGTATTCAGCCCTGTGGACCTAACAGAAATTATAACATGTTCTTAATGGATGCCACAATTACATTTTTTTTATTCCGATGCTATTTTATCATGATTGATGTTCCATTATGACATATTCCTTATGTACTACCATAATTTATGTCATTTCTGAAGATTTTGATATTTAAACATTATGTTCATGTTTTTAAGTTCAAATGTATATGGTTTGTTTTATTTTCTCCATGATTACCCTTACTGAGCATTTGAGATCACCCTTTATATGTTTTCTTTTTCCCAGGATACAAAGAAAGGTTTTAGGTAAGAAAACAAAAGGGGAAGATATTTATGGGAGATGTTGAAGATATATCACCATGATTAGAAGATTATATTCTGATTTTCCAAAGACACTAAACTATTACAATCCTTGAGTGCTGGTTTTTTTTATGTATTAAGTATTATGAAAAATTAATGTAATGTCCATGTACGTCAAGTATGGGTCTCTCAAATTAACCTATGGAGTCACAGGTTAAATTTTATGTTGTAGGTTTGAGCATGATCATACCCCCCAAATTTACGTAAGTATATCGTATGATGAAAAAATTAGAAAACATAGAATGTATCAAGATAGATCTTAGGTTTCATTTGATTCTATGTGGATTTGGGAACAAGAGTATCAACGGGATTGAGTGGCATATCAAGGGAGGCATGTCAGGTGGTGTGTGGGCTACATGAGAACAAACTAAATCTCCTTTTCAACCATAAAAGGATGAGAAATGATGATCAGAGGTGACCTCAACTAATTTTAGCTGGTCAAATAGTGGAAATAGTAAATTTTGAATCATCTTGAAGATCTAGTCTTTCTGCAAAAAAATTTACCACATGGTATACAGTCAAACAACACACATCTTGCAGCCCCAGCCAAATGTGGTGGATAGTGCTTCAGGGAAGATAACGAAAACATGTTGTGCGTCCAGTCCCACACACTATGTGACTTTACCTAGGAGTCTAAGAACAGTGGAAGGTGCATACAACTATCACCCCATGCGAGAGAACACACCATGTATTATAGCAGTACATGGGCATATCTAGGTATACGAGCACAACCTGATTAACAAATACATGGACAATAGAACAATAAAATTTCATTAGTGGATGTGAAATTACATTTGGGGCCCCTTACACACCATGTACAGCTACATAGCCTATGATCCATGTCCCTGGGAGAACACGGCCAAGAAGAAGAGTGAGACTACACACCATGTGGCCCCCATACACACAGTGTACCCCAATGAGAATATTTCACCAAGCATATCTCATTCGTATCATCTCATGTTTTGGAACATGAGTATCATATTATGATAAATTTTTTGCAAAGAATGTGATGGTATGTTTCATAGTGAATTTTGAGATACAGCATGGAATTTTATGAGCATGAGGCTTCTTTGGGTGCTGCTTGATGATGATAGCGATAAGGGAGGATCATTAGTGAGAAAGGTCAAGGTTGGTAACCTCATAATGGTAACAGGTTACGGGCCTCCCATACACCATGCACTGGTTCAGTGGAACCCCCAAAACATATTAGGGTGTGGATCCTCTACCTTCTCTTTGTCACCCTCCTAACATAGTATGGCTCAGGTCTTCCATCCTCTGAGTAGAAAACTTGATGTAAAAGGGAGTGGTTCCTCTACCTTTGAGTTGCACCCCCTGATATACTTGGTCACAAGTCCTCTTCCCATGTAGTGGAAGCCCCCCTCTAACGTACTAGGGTGAGGGCCCACTATCGATACCTATTGAGTATCACCCCTATCGAACTATGTTTTGGTCCTCTATAATGTGAGTGGCATCCACCTAATTCACCATGGTGTGGTTCCTACACCATTATACTAAGTGGCATCCCCTATCACACCAAGGAAATGATCCTCTACCTATCTACTAAGTGGAATCATTCTATCATAATAGCGATTGATTCCTTTAATTATTTACTGATTAGGTTCCCCCTATCATACTAGGGTGTGAGACCTATTTTTATTCTAGATTTTGCCCCTTGGGATATGGAACATTACCAAGGTGTGGTTTCTCTTAATGAATTATTTTGATAGACACTTGAGATGGTGGGAATATATGATATACATATAGAGTTATGGTAAGATTCATCATCCTATGATGAATTGTGAGACAGATATCCCCTTTCTCTCTCATTTATGTTTCTTTATGAGCATATATATATATATATATATGTGGGTTTTTATTTCCCCTTTCTCTGGGTTGATTTAAATAATTATATCATATCTTCTATTCCTCCCCCTCTGATTTTCAGGGCATCTTACTGGGTAAGTCTGTGCCCACCCCTGCATGGTATTTTTCTGCACACATCTTGTATTATATAGTTGACTGATAGATCTATGGATATTTCAATGAAGAATAAGGATACTCAATTTCATAGACTACGTACAGTGGTCTATCTTGGATATCATGATCCAGGATATCTCCACATTCTCTTTTTCTATTGATTTCATGTTCGGACTTCTTTTCTAGTTGGGTGTGTATTTTTTCCCCTTTATAAATGGGTTCTATATTTTCATACTCAGATTTATTTCCTATAGGTTTTCACATGCATAGTTTTACTATAGATTTTTATACCATTTAATTATAACTCTTCACTATTGCATGGAGATGGGTGGGAGAATGTGTAAAGGTACACTATGAAAAGGCCTCACATTTATATTATACCTTCTCAATGATTTTCGTCATCCCCTCACCTAGTAGAGACGGACTTAGGGTTGTGGAAGCCTAGAATTCCTCCAACCATGTGGTCCCCAGTGGGTTGGTTCATTACAAATCAAATATATCTAAATATAGTGGAAGTCTAAAACACAATAAACCTTAATCATTCATATTATAGGAATTAATAATAAAAATAATAACATAAATGGAAAAAAACATTTTTCTTGTAGTTTTACCCCATGTAGTTAAGGATAGAAACTCGACAACAACAAATTGAGTCTTACCTACAATGGTGATCTACCATTTATGGAGTCTCCAAAAACATTGTAAGGAATTGTTTTGTATTTAAAAATTATTCTGCAATCCCATATTGGTTATGGAATAAATAAGGAAGTAAAAATATTTGAAAATATATATTTCACACAAGTATTTCTCATTTCTATTAAAAATGAAGCTTTTAAAACTTCTAATATCCCCCCTACCAGTTTCAAAAATGTTATACAAACCCATTGTTCATTTATGTTATATAATATAACACGTGATTCATTTATCACGGGTAATTGTTGAACTATTAAAATATTACAATTAAATAAATACATCATCATATATTATAATAGATTAAGAAATCTGTGGGTTAGTCCTCAAATTGATTATTTTTCATTATCTAAAAAATTCACTTTTTGAAAAAGTGAGAACCTTACAAAATACTGAAAGACAATTTCAAACATCAAACACATAAAATATCATTCACCAAAAACCTGATTCCAAAATTCCACATTAAAAACTAAAGTTCAAATTCAAAAATTGGAATCCCAGGCAAAGAGTGCCATCCGAGAAACCCACCATGGAGGAAGACCTAACTACATCATCACTCGTTGTTCTATCATCACAGCATTGTCATCATCGTCACATTGTCACGTCACCATATTCATCAACTTCTTTGTCTTCACCACCGTCCTCATTCAAAGTCCACCTCCTACACAAAACTCTGATCCACCACCACCATCGGCGTCGTCGATCAAAAACCACAGCATAAATTCAATACCGTTGATATCTCATACTTATTTTATATCAACTCTTATGATATCCCACATCAAAGATAAAAATAAATCCCATAACAAAACTTATTATATGGGTATTTACATGAATAAAACATTCAATCTCCAAAAAAAAATAAAGGAATGTATTCTTTATTATAATTTCCAAAAACATGGGAAATCGTATCCAAAAAAAATAGATAAGGTATAAAAATATCTCTTATTTTGGATAACCACCATGTAAAAAAATAAATACTCATTCCATAGTCCTATGTGTCACCTTGTGTGATTTTATAGTATTAAAAATGATCAGGAATTCCTATTCTAAAGATATATGAAAATATATTCTACTAGAAATGATTCGATGTAACTCAATCTATAATGGAGACTAGTGTGATCTCCATTAAACAAAATTTTCTCCATTCAAACATGTCCAATAGATGTATCTCAATACATGAAATTTATAATAAAACAATATACTTTCAAATAAATTGAATAAAGTCTTTAGAAATAGAGCATTTCTATCTCAAATAATCTAACTCATCATTTTTTATTCTACTATAATAATTTAGACAATCAGGATTAATATATCATATATAATTTATACAAGAAAATTATGACATAACATGTCGCCTGAAAAATTATGGGAATGAATTTTATTAATCCCATTAAATCAATGGGTAATATGACACACATGTTATATAGGATAAAATCAACTTCCTTGGTTAAGAAAAGCACACCATAAGATCAGAAACCCACATAAAAACCCCTACATCTAACCATCCTAAAGGTTTTTATAAGAAATGTATTAAGGTATGAAGTTTCCTATGTAAGGTACGTTTTTAACCTATGGTAATAGGAATTAACATAAATTATAAACCCATAGTTATATCAAATAAAATATTTATAATATTCCATGTTATATACTTTAGTTGACCAATCCATATAAGAAGTCACACATGTGACTCTTTAGTGAAATTTTTATCTCCATACAATCCTCTACTTAAGATATTATTAACACTTTGTTAAATCCCATAAGCTTCCCTTAAAAATATTTTTCATGGAATATGTAGAGATTTTATATAGGGTTTAATTATCATTATGTTCTTATATAATAAATGTACCTCACACGAATTAATGATAAAGTAAAATTTTTCATAAATAATAACATTTTGATAAATTATAAAATCCCAACCACTAAACCATATGAACTAGTGTTATAATTAATAAGAAACCTAGTACATTTGTTTCAATCCCTAAAAAATAGTTAAGGATTTTACATACCCATCTTGTTTTTCTAATATTATTAGTTTTGTGAATAAATTATTTACTTTATCCTATATACCTTCTTGAATAATATTTACACCTCTCCTCTAGTTGATTTATATAATAAGATGGTATTTTTAAGAATTTATTTTGTCCTTGGGTGATATTGAGGATCCCTAAACTAAATTATAGATCTATCATTGTCACAAAACATCTATGTTAGGGATGATATCAAGAAACTACCCAAAGATTAGAAATAAACTTCTTTATTTTAACAAATTAATTTGTAATATCTAACATAGTTATATACTACTTTTATATTATATAATCAATAATTTCTAAATTTTTAGAAATAATCAAAATGATGGAACCACCATTTATGTGAAACACAAACCCATGTGGATATATTAAAACAAATTTGTTAGTTTGGAAGCTATAATTTGTGTAACCATTTACAATGAGATCTTCTCCACCACTATTTATCTATAATACATCCTTAGTTATTCTCAAGTACTAAAGGATAATATTTATTGAACCTTGTACCACACTGTTGGATTTTATTAGTATTGATTGGTTTTCCTAAATCATAAGTTACATTGGCTTGAGTTCACAACATGACATACATGATTAATCATATCATAAACATATAAATAATATCATTCATGTGTTTCATTTTTCATATCTATAGAAGGAAACTAATCTTTTATAAGATTCACACCACGTGAAAATAGTAAAAAACCTATTATTAGATTCTTAATGACAAAACTATTTATAACTATACCAATATATGTGTCTAATAAATCACTTAGATCTGTCTCAATAAATATTTATACTTATTATAGAGTCCACATTACAAATATATTTTATAAAAATTCATTTCCCATCCTGGTCCTTTATATAATTCATGGAAGGGATATCCATTTTATGTGTCACATCTTATTCTCAAATAACACAAAACAAATATAATAGAACTCCAACTAAATGACATATAAACACATGGTTAATCTTCATTTTTTATGAAACTAAAATATTTTATTTCAAGATAAAAAAATATTCCAATTCTAATATTATTGCATCAATCCATAAATGATACTTTGAAATTTCCATTCATTATAAATAAAATTTGAATCCAAAAAACCCTTAGGTTGTATCATTTAAACACCATTAAACCAATTTTTATTCAATAGTGTCTTTTGACAACTATTAAAAGATAACAAAATCGCAATATTCTTTAATGGAAAGAAAAAATAGAATATAATTTATCACAGATATCGGTGATATTTTAGAAGGAGTGTTTTTTGAAGGAAGTTATAGAACTAGAATAGTAGAGTAGTGGAACCAAGAAATATGGAACCGTGGATTTCGAAATATTATACTATCGGGTTTTGGAAGTAGTGGATCTAATACAAAAAGTAAATATTCTCCTACTAAAGCGTCATCTGATGGTCTCATTGGTCAGTGCAGAGGTCAAGTGAAAAGAATGGATAATGTTGGAATTAAAAAAAATTAGATCACCTTTCCAATAAAATAGAGAGTGGCATAATTCATATGTGATTAATGTTGGATTTATATTTAATTTAATTTCTCTTGAGTAGTATTCTAGTGTTTAATACTTTTAAATCATATCTATTTATTTACTTTGACTTTTCTTAATTTAATGTTTTCACTATTCCTCCCATGGATTTGGGAAAATCATGAACCATATAAAATCTTATGTTCTTATTATAGTGTGAGTGTAAGGGTTTCATTTTTTATTACACATCTACAAGATATATAGAGTTGATTAAGTGTGTGAAGTTAGAGATTGATTTCTCAGTTCGAATACACTAACATTAGAACCAATTTTTTATAGAGATTCTGATCCATGTTCTACAAGTGATATTCATAGGGAGGGATATAGATTAAATTATATTAAAAAAGTAGTCACTAAAAACACATGATGTATATATTAACTATATTTTTCAAACCCATAGAAAATATCAACACATCATAGAATAAGAAGTATATCAAAACAGAACTAAAATCATCATCATTCATATAAAATTTCAAGGCTTTAATGCATATTATTTAGATTCAATTACTTTTATAATAGTATTAAATATAATGCATCATCAATGTTTTAAATTTTACAAATATTTTTTTGTGACACCCCCACCTATAATTGGTATATATTTATTTTTTCCTATTTATTTTATTTTTTATATTTTTGGAAGTTTCAAGAGTTTAGATTTTGAAAACATGAAAAATGAGAGAATATATAGAATGAACGGTTAGTAATAATTCAATATCCTAACTGTGTGAGGGGAAGAGAGACATCCTAGTATAATAAGAAAGGTAGTTTCATTGTTTCCTTAACCATATGGGAAAACTATGGGATCTTACATAAGTGACTCCAAAAACTTCTACATAGTTGGTGCATGATTTTGGAAGCTATGCATCCAGACAGTCTGATCAGCCCAATTTGGAAATTTGAAATTTCTAAAACACCCCTACTCAATTTTATTCTTGATTTCTTTCCCCCTTTTAAATACATTAAATTGAGAGTCTTCCCCTATATTATTCCCTTATTAACTATGATCTATTGGTGTCTCCTCCTTCAATTCAAGTGAGTTTTTGTTAGGTATCTTCCTTATTTCTCCTACCCACTTCCTTTTCTACCATCTTTTTCTATATTCCACTCTCATTTTTTCCAAATTATCCATTATGAAAAATATCAATTACATAGTTGGAATAATCAAATATTTCATGGTTCCAAAGGTTTTTAAAGGGATACTTTTACTCTAATATCTTGTTATTTATAAAATTTGGTTAATTCCCAATGGATTTAACTAGGTGTCTCTAAAAAAACTCCATTCCTTTGGAACACTATTCACACTTACATTTTATAAAGTAACATTTTTATAATTTAAAACCTATATAAATTGTATTTTTATGGTTTATAATTCTTATTCATGTCTCTTTATTTTATTATTTTGAAAAAGTGAAGGTTTCCCGTTGATTTTCAATATTAATTTTCCTAAAACATATTTTTATGACTAAAAGGTGTTAGTTAAAATACATAAAAGAATTTTTTGGGTTAAATTGGATTTTTAAATATAGTTTTGAAGGGTGTTATAGTTATCAATAATTATTATATGAAATTGAGTTATGTTAAGTTTAAGGAAATATTTTTGGGAAATGTGATCAATTAAAGATGATTGTTTTTATTCCAATAATGTATATGCGTTAGATATTTCTATAATTATTGATATTTTATACTGATGATTATGTAATAAGATTTGGTTTTGTTGCAAGAATACATATGAATATTGGGTAATGGTATGTATAATAGGAATATGTGCTACCTATGTAATGATTTCACACTATAATATGCCCCTAATCATTAATTTCACTCAATAGGGGTTGTCTCCCAGTGTGGCCAAGGGTAAGTTGGGGTCTGAGTTTTTCAAGTTCATCATAGGAAATAATTCTTTTAGTTAGTGAGTTATGATGTTACCCCTTTATAAATCAAGTTTCAAATCAAATGTTGTGGTATATTCAAGTCATTTTCCCATTCCATTTTTCGCTTACCTGTATTCTTTATTACATGTTTTTCATTAGACATGTGCACATGTTCCTTACAATGGGTTTTTTTAATAAATATTTTTCTAATAAATAAAATTTGATATGATTCATTTTCTCCTCACTCCTGTAGAACTGAAAAGTAAATGTACTTTGTAATATAATATCAAACCATTACAAACACTTTTCCTTATAAAATAGTTATGCAGATTTATGTTTTTGTATTATTGGTTGATTACTTAAACCTCACATAAACCATTTGGGTATATTTTTACCCTTATTTATTCAATACAGGTAAAAGAATGGGAGATACAACTTTTTTTAGTTTATTGTGACACCTTATTCATAATTTTGGGGACATGTGTACTAGCACATGACCACATATCATGAGATATTAAAATGTTTGGTGATTTGGGATATTTAGATTACTTTGAATATGTATATGTATTGTCTACTATAGTCACCTTTTTATTTTGGTATCCCAAGTAAATATATCATCATGTATCACATTACATTTTTTTATAGATATATTTCTATTCGTTTAGTTTATATTATATTTTATTAAAAATTATTTGATTGGGACATTATTTTGAAACTGGTTATTTTTAAGGAATTTTTTTTAAATTTATGGGTACCCTGCATCGAATTACCAATTGGATTATGTTATAAAATTCACTATATTTTGAGATAAAAATAATTCAAAATGGTTATTTTTAAATACCATGGGTTCTTTTTGTTGACCTGTGGAGCTTTGGAAAACACTTGAGCCTTGTGGAAGACAAACTCATGTTCTATGACAGGTTGACCTGGGCCAGTATTTTATAAAATTATATCATATCACACTTGTCATTTTGAGAGTAATAGTAGACCAGATAAATTACCTTCCGAGCTTAGAGGTATGTATGAGGGAGTGTGTGGACTACTCTCTATCATGTTGAACCATGGGATTCCAATACTAGTTAAAAATTGTGTCATGAATTTGGGGTTATTTTTTAAAAACATTTTAAGATATTTTTTCTAGGGTTACAAATAATATGATTTGTTTTTACTTTTTTATTGATAGTCATATTTCATGGGATATTTTTAAAAATAACTGATTTTATTGTGAAATATATTGTTTTTACCTTATTTATATTGAATTTATGTCCCTATGGAATTAACCATTGATGTTTATGGATTGAGGAGAAGTTGAAAGAGAAAAAAATTTAAAATTTTGATGATTGAAACTATTTTTTAAGGTGTGGAAGGAAAAATTAATATCTTTCAAGAAGAAAAAAGGTATTTATAGATCAACCAAGGTAAACTAGGATAGAAAAAACACATATAACTATTAAGGTGTAGTACACCGAACACAACTGTATAAGGGAAGAATATTCTTGGCATGGGGAGGAACTGGGAAGAGAACCACATTGTATTCCTAACACACTCGCATATATGAAGTGGCCTCCCGGGTGACTGAAAAACTGATGTAGGAGAAAAAAAATATGGATCAAAGCATTAAATGAAAGTTTAATAAATTTACACAATGAAACATCTCAAGTATCTTCTTTCTAAAGAAACTAGGGTTTTACCTACCTCTATTACTAAAAAGGTCACTCTAAGGATAACTAAGAACAGTCATTGACTCCACAACTAAATCTCAATTCTGATTATTGGACTTTTATATTAAGTGAGAAAACACCCACAAAGAGTTCCCCTACATGAAATTTTTTCCTATGTTGAATAGAATAATTGTAACATGAATGGAAAAGATTTAGGTGTTCACTAAAGAATAAAACAGTGAGTAATACATCTTTAAAGGAAGAGGACATGGTGAATAGGGATTTTTTGGGCATGGAACAGTGATGGAACTTGATTTGGTAGACATCGTAATTGAGAATGATTACACAGTGAACATTTATATATGGATAAAAATGTATGTGCAGGGTTATCTAATGTTTACATGTAAAATTTTAATACACCATGAAGAATAATTCTATGTGGAATGGGGTATAGTGTTGTATTCATTTTACAAGTTGTAGAAAATGGGAAAGTAAAATTCCTGTAGTATTGAATGAATTTCATTTTTTTGAATTATTAGGACCAATATGTGTTTTCTATCCTCTGTTTATGAGGTATATTTTGTCTAGTTCGGTATAGTAATGAAGATGATTTTCTCATGGCGGCAGACCACACCATAGTGAGTATATCTATTGCAGGTATGAAGTTCAAAACTTTCTCTATCCCTATGATAATTTGAAATACAATTCAAGGGGATATAAGTAATATTCCCTGAGGTTTTTACACTTATTAAGGTAGTTGTATTATAATTTAATGTAGGATATATAAAAAGAATATATGACTAATATATGATTCATATATATATATATGTGGATGAAGGGGGATTTTTTCTTATAAATAAAGGTGTGGTTTCATGTTGAAAGGTATCAAATGTTGGGATCATATTCATATTTCACCCTTGGAGGGGAGTATGATAGAGTATTCTAGGGTTTTGATTTCTTTTTTTATTTTCAATTTCTCATGGATAACATTGGAGAGTAAATTTTTGACATGGTGATTTTAATAAAGTGTGAATGATTAATTTAAGTACTCCTTTTCTTTTATGATATTTCATGTTGGTTTTTTGCATTTAAATTGTTCTTATATATATATATATATCATTTATTGATGTATTTATATTTCCTTTTAATTATATAGTGATTTTTAATGTATTAATTAAGGTGTATTTTACACCATTCCCATTTATAAAATTATATTATATGTTTAAATATGGTTTCTTATTAACTAATTTATAACTAATCCAATGTAATTGACCCAACGAAAAGAAAATATTAGTATTTGGAGAGTGTCCACCCATATCAAGGGATATAATTTGACTCAAATCTAAAGGATTATTTTCAACCAATTATTTAATTTATTCTTTATTTCTTCATTTAATTAGATTTACTATTTCCCAATACAAACATCATTATTAGTAGCTCATCTATGTTAATTTTTTTCCTTAAATATTGAGTTAAATTGTGTTTCTACTATTCTTATATGGGTTTAACCTTGTAATTAACCATGTACGCCAACTTTTTATTTTTTATTGGGAAAGATAATTTACAAATTATAAACTGTTTACTCTATAGGAACATTTTATACCCTAGGATCGATTAATATTTTGAAACTATTTTTGAGGATATAGTGTAGGAACCTTTAATTATATAGCTAGGATAATCCTTTTATCACCTATTATTTTTTTCTATTTTTAGTTACATTTTTTTGTTTTCATTTTATATGATACTATTTTTCATGTTCTGAGGGTTGGAATGGATTTCATAATGAGTGAAATTTAAAAATTTCCCATCCAAGTTGGGGATCTAGCACATGAAATTTGTTATCTATGGGGGAAGAACAAAATTCAGGGAGGATATATCCCATTTCCATAACCAAGTGATGATGAGAAACTCCATTATATATTAGTGTATGTTTTCAAAGAGGCATTTAAAAATCTGAGAATGGTTGAAAAGGAAGATGAAGAATCCAAGGCGGAATCCAACTTTGAGGAAAATCTTGAGAATAAATGTGAGATTGATACTAAATTTGTGGCTAAATCCAAGGTATATTTTAAGGATAAATCTAAATATGGAATTTCCATAAATTACAATGTTTGGAAAAAATCCCACAAGGTACCATTGTAGCAATTTTGGGTTGGTTTTGTTTGTTGACAACGCAGGTTTACTTGGTGAAATATCAAGTTCTAGAGAGGTTTTTGAAAATCCATGTTGACAAAGAAACATGATAATGGAATGGAAGATCTGGAGGTGGTACAAAAAGAGAAGATACAAGGTGGCATTGTTTCCCAGTGTTTTCCAAATTTTTGGGGTCCATAATTTGGAGTTTGGTGAGCATCGCGAAAATTGGATTTCCTTGAAGATATAATTTAAATATGTAAAAGGCAAGAGTTTTGCGAAGATAGACTTCATGGATTGGATTTCGAAAAGACATGAAAAATGTTGATGGTGATTCTTCATGATTACAATGAGCTTCACGAATAGAATCCTCAAAGATAATTGCGGTGGAGAAGGGAATTGCGAGTGGAGGTTCGCTGAAAAGATGAGAATGTATTGAAGGAATGCTCCGAAATTGGAAAATTTTTGTGGTGCTTCGCGATTTTGAGATAATTTCGACGGGAACTTTGGAGATGCACGATTTGAGATGACATGGCGCTGACTTCGCATAGAAGGATCGAGGTTCGGTTGAATTGCCTATAAATAGACCTCGACCACCTTGGTAGAAGTTGAGAGTTTTCAAAGAAAATATTTTTCTCTCAGCTCGCGAAGGTGGTTCACAAAGGCCATGTTCTTCGCGAAAGGAAAGAGCTTCGTGGCAGCTAATATAGCTCCGCGAAATTTGAGTGCTCTGCATTGGATCAGTGAGCTTCGCAAATTAACTTTCTCTTTGATGACTTGAGCTCCATGACGGCCTGAGCTCTGCGAAAGTGTGAGCTTCGTGAAAAGACAAGAACTTCGTGAAGTCTTGTTTGTGCTTCATGAAATTTTAGAGCTTCACAATGTAAGGTTCTTTACTAAGGTACTTCCAAATGGTTGGTGCCCAGTGGTCAGGGGAAAAGGGATATTCATCAGTGGATTAAATTTGGACATCAATAGAGCTTCTATATATGGTTGAGGATGCATTAATTAGTGATAATGAGAAGACCTACTGGTCTATAAACTGTGACTGGATCCTTTCAAGTTTAGTGAGAAAATGAAGAGGAAGAAGGTAATATTTCTACTTGTAGTGAGCTAGTGAGAGAGAAACAAGGAGTGACCCTTGGGAAAATAGTGAGCTAACCCAAAACACTGTGAAGATAGTGATCCTGGGTATAGAAGTGGTCTGGCCTGAACATTATTGGCAGTGATCTTTAGTGTATTTGGTACAGCGGCACATCGGTGTTGTATGCTCCTTGGGCTTAGCCCAGTGAGGGTGAACCAAGTGAAAATCTTCATGTCTGCTTGGATGCTTCCCTGCATTACATCTAAATCATAACCATCAGATAAAGATAAAAAGAAGTGATCAACATAAACACACAAGAGAAAACATAATGACCCTTATAATATAGAGGTCAAGATCCAGTGGGGAAGGAAGAATTTTGAAATAGAATATCCATACTCTGATTCACCCCCCCCCCCCCAATCTCAAGGTATCTAGGCCCCTTTTGTTTATAATAATTGGTATCATATGGATAGGTTTCTTTTATCAAATTCTTTTTCTTGCACTTCATCCAGTTGGTCTACGTGGTTAAAGAATTATTCTGCTCTTATCTTGGTGTTCCATGGAAAAGGGGAGAACATCAAATAAGAAGTAAATGTCTTGTGAAATTCCCCAGTGTGGAAGTTTCCACGGAAAGAGTGTGTTTCAGTTGAAGTAATCAAGTATTGATGAGAATAATGATTTGGATAAATCATACAGTGAAAACTCTTACTCATTAAATGATTTAGAAGAAATGAGTGAAGAACCTAATATTCCAAGTGATGTTGGAACTACGGATGATGAAGAAAATCCCAGAAGAATAAAAGTGCAAGTTTAAAATAAAATAAAGTAAATGAATCAGATGTTGGATGCAGAGATTAAATCTAAAGATATCCAAATCCAGGTACTAGAAATTGAGGTCAATAAGATAGGAGGCCTAAATCAAAGGCTAATTGATGTCGCTACAGATCTGAGGAAGAAGAATTATTATCAAGCCAAAGAACTGAAACAGTCATCTACAAAGATAGAAAATCTTAAAGATTGTGTTAGGGGAAAAATATGAACTCATATGAAATTCAGAATCTGAAAACCAGAAATGATGATCATGTTATACAGCTATCTGAACTAGCTAAGAACAATCAAATTCGACAACAAGATAATTCATATGTCTCTGAATCTATTGCTCAGGAAAAATTGAAAGTAAAATAGAAAAGTGACATGGTGGATAAGCTGACACGTGAATTGGAAGATGATATGAGTAGAGGGAAGCTTATTAAGAGAGAAATTGATTCCCAACTTGAATCAAGGGGTGTGAATATTAAAAGGATGGAAGAAGATCCTAAATCATTAAAGAAGGAAGTGGAGAAATCCAATACCACTGGAAAGTCTAAAATGAAGGATTATTTACACTAACTATTTGATTATCCTTCAAAAAGTGATGATAAAATGAAGAGAAAATATGCTATTTATAAAGAGAAACAACAACCTATTTTCTTATCTCAAAGACAATATAGTTTGGTAAAACATCGGATTGCATTTGATGAATCACCAGTCGTCCATGATAGAATGCAAGCCGTGAACAGTTCCAGAAGTGGAGAAAATCCTGTAGGTGTTGGAGATGGGCCTAAGAGGATAGTTACAAGTAGTAGTGATGACATGTGCTATTTCTATTGGATTAATGGCCACATATCATGCTTTTGTTCAGAGGATTTGGAATACATTTCAGGCTGTGACAATAGAAAATTTACTAAATCTAAGAATAAGAAGAAGTGTTATGACAAATCAGAAATAAGAGTCTCTCAGAGGAAAGAATTTATTAGGTGTCTCTATTGTGGAAGAATGGGGCACACCATGAGTATGTTTCAGGAAGCTTAGGAGCTCAATATTAGAAGAGGAACTAAAGAAGCATCAACATATCAGTTGATAAATGATGAAATGATGTATGCCTTTAATAGAATATGTTTTATATGTTCTGATCATGGGAATTTTTCAATACATTGCAGCAAGAAGAAAGTGAGAATGTAAAAGGAGTAAAAATGTAGATTCTTCACTCCAGTGATGTACAATGAGAAATCTTGTAGTGGAAAATAAAGTGGTAAGATGAAAAATAGGTTTACAGTCCTATTGGAATCATAAGGTGCTCAACAGAAGGTGTATCAATCACCCACTCTGTTACACCCACAAAAACACCCCAGGAGTGGACGTGAGAAACCCTGGATGAAAAAGGTAGGAGATTCCCTAAGTGAGATTAAGAAGAAAGTAAAGTAAATGGAAGACTCAGCCGTAATAAGAAAAGGTGGCGTGGGTCGAATAATTGAGAAAAAAATATGGACAAAGAATGAATTGAAAATTTTACATGTTGAGTTCTACAGTGAGAAGTGGAGGAAAGAGAAAGACCCCTACAATGGTGGAAGAAGAAAGGGAAGATGACAAGTAGAGAGATCCTTACCCAGAGAAGTAATCAAGGGAAATGGAATTTTGGTGTAACATCAAATAAGGAAATGTGTACTGGTGGGTTTAAACCCCAAATGGTGAGAAACATCAGGCCTGCAGAATCTACATATCAAATAAAGACTCTGTATGTGGATAATGAATGCTTAGTTGTATCGCCAGATTAGTTAAAGTTGGATAGGAAGATAGAATAAGTAAGGAAGTATTGTGATGCTTTCCAATAAATAATCAAGGGCTTAGCCCATCAGGATCAACCACAATCCTCATCTTGAGGATTATAGAAGAACCCCCCTCTCCCTATGTATATAAATTCTATTAACTGATGATTGATGTGTTTTAGGTTTTACGGAGATATGATCTAAGGGGAAGTGGCATCTAAAGATGCACAGTGGTAAAGTTATAATATTTAGAGTTTCAATTGACCCAAATCAAGTACCATAGTTGAAGAAGAAAGGGAGAAACATAGAGCAACATGAGGTGATTATGTTATTAACTTTATCTCTTATTTCTTACCCCGAGTTTCAACTTAGTAGGCTTAGATATTTGGTTAATGGATCAATTATGAGATCCATATTAGAATTAATGATGCAGGAGGAGAAGAATGGTTATGGGTCTAAATAGTGGGCCTAACCACAAGAAGTGTTGCATAGCATAGGGGAAGAATTCAATATCACAATAAGATGCAAGATCCATCAAACATATAATTGGATGAACCAACTCAGGTGTTGTCTATCGAGAGAAGACATATTGCGGAAGAAGCAGTAACATTCATGTATTTCATAACCATCTATTTTTTCTAACATTATGTTTTTAGCTGACTGTTTTCTGGATACCAAGAAGCTGCGATAGAATATCAACAATGTTTCAAAAAGAAACTCATAAAATTAATTGAAATAAATCATGCCACTGAACAATGAAACAGGGAGAAATTTCATGATGAAATTAATAAGGAGAAAAGAAACACAATGGGAGAAGAAGTGTCTAATAGTACTTTAGAAAAGAATCAGACATGTGAGATTATTTCGAGGCCAGTAGATAAAAAAAAATTTGGGACTAAATGGGTCTATCACAACAAGATGAATGAAGATGGCACAGTGATTCGAAAAAAAACACGACTAGTGTGAAAAGGATTCTCCCAGATAGAGGTAATAGATGTTGATGAGGCATTTTTACCATTTTCAAGACTGGATACAATCAGATTATTCCTAGCCATTGTAGGGCAACAGAAGTTCAAAGTTTTCCAGATGGACGTCAAATCAGCATTTTTGAATGGGGTTCTGGAGGAAGAAGTGTATATCAAGAATCCAGATGGTTTTCTCATTCTTGAGCATGAGAACAAGTTTTTCACACTAAATAGGGCGTTTTATGGGCTGAAACACGCACCAGGAGCATGGTACTCAAGGCTAGATCAGTATTTGAAGAAGCTTGGTTTCCCACGCGGTGGAGTTGATTTCAATATCTATTTCAAAAACAATAGTAATAAAAGAATGATGGTCCTAGTTTATGTCTATGAAATAATATTTGGAAGATCAGATGAAGTTCACTGAAGACAGTTTTCCAAATTCATGAAAAGTGAGTTTGAAATGTCAATGATTGGAGAGATAACGTTTTTCCTTTCTCTTCAGGTGACACAAGGAAGGAATAGAACATTCATTTCTCAATAAAAATATTCCAAAGAGGTTTTGAGAAGATTTGGAATTGAAAATTACAAGGAGATGAATCCTCTGGTTTCTACCCGGATGAAGCTGTCTAGAGATGAGGATGGAAAGGCGGTCAATATCACAGAACATAGGAAAAGCATTGGAAGTTTACTTTACTTGACTACAAAAAGGACGCACATTGTATTCACCACATGCCAACTAGTGAGATATCAGATTAATCCCAAGTAATTCCACATTCATACAGTGAAAATAATAATTTGGTATATCAAGTGCATAGTGGATTTCGTCTTGATATATAGTGACAAATACCAGTCAAAATTATTTGGATATACTAATGCAGATTGGGCCAGTTCAGCGGATGACAAGAAATCGATGACAGGAGGTGAGTTCTATCTTGGTGTATTGTGTATTTATTGGCATATAAAGAAGAAATATTGCATTTCATTGATCAACGTGGAAGATGAGTATATTTCAGCCACTCAAGTATGCACACAGTTATTGTGGATGATGCAGCAGCTTGATTACATGGGTATTGAAGTAAAGTCTCTGATAAGAATCTAGTGTGATAACTCAAGTGCTATAAGTCTCTGAAAAAAGATCATCCATAACTCTTTGACAAAAAAACATTGAGAGAAATTATCATTTTATCAAGGAGAAGGTTGATTAGGGAATTGTGAAGTTAGAGTATGTGCCTAAAGAGGTACAGGTTGCTGACATTTTGACAAACTCCTTACCCAAGGAATCTTTTGAGAGACAATGAATGGCTCTGGGAGTTCAGTCAACTCCCCGAAATTGAAAAATTGCAGTTGTGGGACCCCCCACCCCCACCCTCTCCCCAAGGTATGGTGTGTTTTTCCCTAATGTGCTAATCTTTGATCCATACAATGTTGCAGACCACAAAAGATTGACCAATGGGTTCGTTGACAAAGGGGGAGAAATAGTAAGATAGTGACTCCTACAGGGGGATAAACTGTTAGAGGAAGGGAGAAAATGTCTCAGTCAAAACACGGGGAGAAGCTGATAGGTGGTGCAGCGAGATAGGGGTGCAATGAAAAAGGGGGAGAGTATTTAAATTTGATGATGCTAGAAGTGATCGATCAAAGAATAGATATCATGATAGTTGAGGATCGTGATAAAAGCAAAAGAGTGATGTTGGAATGGTGTGATAAGGGTTCCGACGATCAATAATTGGCTTTAGTTTGACAATTATTATCTAGTTGCTATCAACAATTGGTGTCTGAAATGAAGTGACTCATTGATAAACATTTCATACTACTCTTGTTTCTCACGCTGATCATTGCTCGTGTGGGCTTAAAGTTTGTGGCAAGTGAATCTTTGGTCTCTATCTGAATCACAAGAGGCAAAGGATGGTTGATGATGGAAGGATCTTCAGAGCTGTATCAAAGTGAATAGAATTGTTATGAGAAGAGTTGTCAACAAACCAAAAGGGGGATATTGTTAGGCAAAAATCCCCCATGGTAACATCGCATCATTTTTGGGTTGGTTGTGTTTATTGACAATGAAGGTTTCCTTGGTGAATTTTCGAGTTCCAGAGATATTGCTGACAATACATGTTGACAAAGAACCATGATAAAGGAATGGATGATTTGTACGCAGTACAAAAAGAGCAGATACAAGGTGGCGCTGTTTCCCAGTATTTTCCAAATTTTTGGGGTCCAAAATTTAGAGTTTGGTGAGCATCGTCAAAATTTGATTTCTTTGAAGATATAATTTAAATATGGAAAAGTCATGAGTTTTGGAAAGATAGGATTCATGGATAGGATATTGCGTAGACATGAAAATTTTTTATGGTGAATCTTTGCGATTACGACGATCTTCGTGAATGGAAGTATTGAAGACCATTGTGGTAGAGAAGGGAATTGTGAGTGGATATTCACAGAAAAGCTGTGAAGGTATTGACGAAATTCTCTGTGATCAGAAAATTGTTGTGGTGCTTCATGATTTTGAGAGAATTTCGGCGGGAACTTCGGAGCTGCGTGATTTGAGATGATGTGGTGTTGACTTCGCACAGAAGGTTCGAGGGTCGGTGGAATCACCCATAAATAGACCTCGACCCCCTTGGGAGAAGTGGAGATTTTTGGAAGAAAATATTTTTCTCTCTGCTCACGAAGGTGGTTTGCGAAGGTCGTGTTCTTCGCGAAAGGAAAGAGATTCGCATGGCTAATCTAGCTCTGTGAAAGTTGAGTGCTCCACATTGGCTCTACAAGATTCAAGAAGGAAGTTACTCTGTAATGACTTGAGCTCCATGACAGGCTGATCTCTATGATGGTGTGAGCTTCGCGAAAAGGAAGGAACTTCGTGAAGGTTTGTTTGAGATTTGGGAAATTGGGAGCTTCAGGAAGTAAGGTGCTTTGCGATGGTATTTTCCAATGGTTGGTGCCCAGTGGTCAGGGGAAAAGGGGTATTCATCAGTGGATGAATTTTGGACATCATTATAGTGTCTACATACAGTCGAGGATGCATTAATTAGTGATAATGAAGAGACCTACAGGTCTATAATCTGTGAGTGGATCCTTTCCAAGTGCAGTGAGCAAAGGAAGAGGAAGAATGTGATCCTTTCTATTGGCAGTGAGCTAGTGAGAGAGAAACAGGGAGTGACCCTTGGGAAAGTAGTGAGATAACCCAAAACATTGTAAAGGTAGTAAGCCTGGGCATTGAAGTGGTCTAGCCCGAACATTATTGGCAGTGAGCTTTACTGGATTTGGTACAGCGGCACATCATCGTTGTATGCTCCTTGGATGTAGCCCGGTGAGGGTGAACCAAGTAAAAATCTCTATGTATCCCTGGTTGCATCCCTACATTGCATCTAAAGAATAACCATCAGATAAAGATAAAAATAAGAGATCAACATAAACACATAATACCAATAAATGTGACCCTTATAATATAGAGATCAAGATCCAGTGGAAGAATATTGAAATAGAAAATCCATACTCTGATTCCCCTCCACTCTCAGGGTATCTAGGCCCCTTTTGGTGCTAACATACAACCTCACCGCTATAGGTCTATAAGATAATTAATAAGAATAAAAATCCACAAAATAATAATCTAACAAATATTAAAAGGTTATGGGTTACAAAAAAGGAGGAATATTAAATATTTCATAGATTAGTAAGAAACATAAGTCAAAGAGGAGTATTATCAGGTTTGTAAATACCATGAAATCCATCTATAATCTCAATGTTTCTCTAAATTTTGGTTCCCTTCTTAAAATAATTTCAAGATTATTTCAATAAGTATGAGTTTAAGAGTAAAACTAGATAATAATTAAAGTTATACTTGAATAAATCCAGACTAGGTATCTTTATTCTACACTCTTATTATATGGAAAAGATTTAATACTCAGATAAAAGTACTTAAACAAAGAAATGTGTGGGATACAACCCATGATTTTTTAAATTTTATTAAGAATTAATCTTAAGTTTTTATTTTGAGAATTATTTTTAGGTCATTGATTCAACCCATTTATATTTTAGTTTTTAAATAAAATGAATTTTATAATTTCAATTTTTTTATTTTTATAGGTCCATTATAATAATAAGGGAAATAATAGAATAAAATTAATAGATTCATTGATAGGGGAGTATTTATTTACATTCTTAATTTATTTTACTCCCCAGAATTTTTGTTCATGGTTTTTTTCAGTTTCGGAGGGAATTTTCATAGCACATCTAGATTCATTATATTATGTTTAATATGTGATATAAAATTTCACATAGTAATTTCATAATTCGATGTTTTATATATCTTTATTAATAAGATTTAATAATTAAAATGGGGTATGAACGAGTAAAGATAATAATTTTGGTATTAATTTGATGAATCTTGATTTGGGGGGATTGGTTAATTTATGTGGATAAAATTCCTCTCATTTTTGCATACATTATTATCAAAATTTTATGTTTACTGATTTTTAATTATGATTCACTCCATGATTCATTCTCCAAAATCATATTTTTACTACTCTATAGAGAGTTATAAACTAAAATTTTCAAATTCTCATATATACCTATTTCTTAAGAGATACTTGGGGAATGTTTACTATTAGAACGTTCATTAATAATTTATTGAATCTATGAAATAACAAAGTCATATTAAGATGATTGAGTAATTTTTTGAGACATTATACCCTTGAGGCCTACCTTTTCATTTAGTATTTCTTTTATTCAATTAAAAAACATGAATAAACTTGATAGAGAAACTACATTACAAGCCTATTTTATTTTCCTACCATACTCTTGGTTTTTTAACATGATTTATAAATGGAAAAGTGGGGGGATATTTTTTACATGGTTTGAAAAGGATTATTTATATTAAAGATATGATATTATATATTATAATTAGATATGAGTAAATTATTATAGATTAATGATCATTATGATTCATTGTGTGAGCTCAAAAATAAATTAAAGAAAAAACATTAATCAAAACATTAAAAAGTAATGGTTGATAAAGAATTTTAAAAAAGGATGGTATCTTTAATTGTGATTATTTTCATAATTTTGTATCCCTACTATGACTTTAGTATAGTGGGTGATAAAATTTTATAAAAGGATTTTTCATTGAGAATTTCTATTATTTATCATCAAATGTTCTCTATAGTCAACCTCTATTTTAAGCCTCGATATTTTTAAAATTAGTTACCTACCATCCCAAACCTAATAATCATTTGGCCCTTTTTATGTAATACCTAAGGATTAATGTGATTCTTTTCTTTGTGAGGTAGATATTTGAGATACTTTGAATGCCTATTTTTAGGATTAATAAACTCAATGTATGAGCATAACACTAGTCATATATACCTTGACTAATGATTGAAAATTTTTCAAGTGAGGTAGATCACAAATTAGAATTCATAATAATAATATATTAAAAATGTCGGTAAATTTTATGAAAATTATAATTCTTTCCATGGGAAAGTAAAATGTAATATTAACTGACTTTCTTGATAAATGAGGTGTTAGAAAAATACTCCTTATATGAAACATGAATTTTTATCTTTTATTTATAATTTTTTAGTTTCATTGATAGTTTTTTTAAATTTAGCAGTATGGTCTTTCTTTTTTATTAAGTGGATATTTTATACATAAGGAAAAGTATGAGTTTAAGTGTGACAATATTTTATAGATATATTTTGTATAATCATTTTTGTTTTTCTTAATTAATTTATTTTATTAGGTAATTAAATATATATACATTATTTATATTGAACTTATTTTCATATAAAATAAAACATTGAAATTGGAATTTGGTGGATCGAGGATAATATGAAAGAGGAAAAAAATAAAATTCTATAGAAGGGAACTATTTTTTAAATTGTGAACGTAAAAGTTAATCTTTTTCAACAGGTCTAAATGTAGCCATTTCTCATCCTAGAGAAAGTGGGTGGAGTGGATCATGAATTAGTGTACCTAGTGATAGTTGGTTATAGGTGAAAGTGAAGAAGATTTTTGGCATTGAGAAAAACTAGGATGATAACCGCATTGGGTTCTTGGAATACTCACATATATGAAGCAGTCTCCTGACTAACTGAAAAGATGATGTCGAAAATAAATTATGTGGTGTGATTTTAAATAAATTCCACATTTATTTGTTTGTAAATACATCACATGGATCCTAATCTGTAACGTCTAGACCCGGAATCCACCAAACCGGTGTTCTGAGCTAGTTCACCACAAGGCCTCAAGTGCGCCTCCCTGTATGCCAGAGGCTACCGACTAGTAGTGAGGGCCTAGGGTGTGATAGTGGGGAGACTATGCCCTAATAATAGAGTAAGAAAATAGTGGGAATAACTAAGTATCATACAAAGTGTAAATTAAAGACAGTTTTGAAGCAATAAACAACTTAAATAGAACAAGTTGTAATAGTAAAATGTTGTAAAATCCCGAAAAGTTATGCAAACAATACAACATTATTCACCCACTGGGCCGACCATACATATACAAGTATAAAAGAAACTTAAATAAAACATACAGGGCTCTGCTACTAACTCTAGCCAACCCACGTACCTTATTTCCAGACACTGTCGAGCTGCAGCATCCCGATCAGTAGAACCACTCGAGTAGCTCCAATTGATCATGCAACATTGGGCCTCATCCCTATCCACCATGAAACTCATGCTTAACCTGAAAAGCAGACATAAGTTCTACACGTACACCAAGGTGCATTTTCAAGGGTGAGAAATAATCTCAGTAGGGCACTCTGACAAGCAACCTATAATTGTGCTACTAAAAGTGTATGCAATAGAAACGTGCTCATCCTAGCTGGAACACAATAAAAGGAAGTAAACCAAACATGAAACCACCGTCAAACTCAGGTTATGTAATCATTTTCAACTAGGAATGTTCCACCATGGATTTTCATATCTATATGCACTCACATGTATAGTCTCATACCTATACACATATATATAAATATGAATAATCATGATTAGATCAGTCAAAACAGTAAGAAAACACATTAGTAGTCAATCTTTAGGACCATAAGCCTGATCTCTTAGAAATCCTGTGAAATGGCATTGAGTTGTATGTCATGCTACTCAAGTTGTGTATCATTAAGTTAGTATCTGGATCTGTAATCCCATCTATATTTACCTACTTCATCCAACACCGGAATTATATATATGAGAAAGCTAACAAAAACGATTAACCCTCTAGGAAGTACTCACACCCTAACCCCTCTGGTTCGACCAATCAAACCCAAGAAACCCTCTGGAAAGTACTCACAGTCTAAACCCTTTGGTTCAGATTTAGAAAATAATCTCTTAGGAATCTCTCACTATAATGTACCCCTAGAGTCTCGTATCGGAAACTAAAAGGATCTCTGGGGAAGCACTCGACGTCCAATTTCCCATGTGGCCCGCATAAAGAAACTACATACACTCTGAGGGAGCACTCAAAGTCCACCCCCCTGATGGTCTCGCAGCGTAAAGGTAAACAGACACTCTAGAGAAGCCCTCAATGTCCATTCTCCCTATAGTCTACTACACCAGGTTCTCACGGCCCTGGGTAAGTCAATCGTGCACAACGATATATGGCAGAAAAAGTAAACCTCAAGAACTACTTGGCTAATAGTTTAAAGAATATCACAGCATGTTGGATAAAACCACTCCATCCTGACAATACTAGGCATGGAAAACAATGTAGCCTAATACTAAAATCTAGATCAAATGGTCAATATCAAGTAACACGGGAAAACACATCAACAACAATGTAAATTAACCAATTTACAAACAAACCACCTCTACTTAGGAACACAGGGAATAGTAGGCATCCCAATAAACCAAAAGGTGCCTTGAATCCGGCTCAACAGCCACCAACTAGGAAGCACCTCTGGTAACCACTACTACATCTGCGAACCAAGTCAAATATAAACAAACGAGTGAGGGTGGACCAAACTCCCAACACAATAATACATCCAAAGCCCCAAGGGACTACCAGTTTGGAACGGGTTCTAGGTGACACTCGAACACCATATCTACCCAAACCTGGCATAACAACTCAAGGTCGATCAAACAATAGAAACCCGATGGGTCCCTCAAGTCAAACACTAAGTAGGCATCATACTTGGGATCCTCCAGGTAATCACGAGCAAGGGAATCCTACACAGGATACTTAGTGAAGAGTAAGGGTGTAATCCTACACGGAATCCCCAAATGAAGGACAAAAAAAGTCATTCAATAACGTGGGTCCTCTCAAAGGAAAACATGAGAGAGATCCTACAGGGGACTCCCTAGGTCAGTACACAAGTAAAGTCATCCCTCAAGGAATCCTTAGAAGTGCTCGGTCTCACAGCCTCATAGGCCAGAAGGGAATGTATCACAAGGGGAAAAACCTATGTAGCATAGGTTACATGAGATAGCTCACAACTCATATCATATTAAAGGTCTCAAATAAGTTGGTCCGAACATCAAACCTATCATCCACACCAAGTCTCACTCTCAGGTGTCAACTGAACAAGATAACTGGAGGAAAAACCTCTCTAATTAGATGGAAACACCTAAAACCCCGTTTAAATGACCTATAAATGTAATAATAAATCCATCATTATGATCTACATGAAAACATGCTCATAATGTACTACTCACACGCCCAATTATGACTTCTAGGGCTGAATATATCCCAAAACTACTAAGTTGAAGTAGTATATGGCCAAAACACATGGCCAGACACATTGGGTCTGCCTGTGTATTAGTAAATGGTGGTTACTTTACTGTACAGGGCATGTACACTTCAAATAATTTCATCCTGTGTGTGTTTTCACCAAAAAAATGTCCATGTGCCACTACATGGTGTGTACTTATAGTACACGGTGGGTACTCCTTAAAAACCGCTATTTTGTGTCTTTTTCACACGGCCGGTCCAATGACCATCCACTACAAGGCGTGTACTCAAAGTACACAGAGTGTACTTAAGAAAATAATTTCTTCCTTGAATGGGAAGAACACATGGCGTGTTCCCCTGGAACACACACCATGAATTCTGGGTTTTCGGACGAGAAATCCCTCAAAAAGACTGAAATGCATGATTTCTCCCCCGAAACAATAGATCCGTCCTTAAGAGGCCACATGAAAGAAATATAAGGATTTAAAGACATAAAAAAAATTTAAAGGGGATCTATGGAAAAAAAATAAACATCCCTAAATTTGGGTGGAAACTGTCAAAGCTTCGGTTGATTTCACGGCTCACGGTTGTCGCACACTGACTCAGCGCGTTGAGAGCATCGAATCGATACCCCTATTGCCTCTCAGATATCTCTTTATCAAACTCCAATTCTCCCCAAATGACCTGGAAAAAGAGGATTCATTTGAGACGTGTGCAAGGTGGAGGAGGAAATAAGAGAAGGAAGAAAAGAAAAATAAAAGGAAACAAAGAAAAAGTGGCTCGGGTCGGCCCCATCGCCCGACATGAGTTTATGCCTTCCCCATGATAAACTCCCCAATTCGAACTCAACACTGCGGAAAAAATCTCAACCTGACACTCTGTTTAAAATTTATTTCCAAACAAACCTGCATGGATAAATTAATATTTAATTTAATAGTATTAAATATTAAATATTTCACCAAAATTTGAAGAGCCCATATTTCCACTAAACTACTTTCCTTGGGTAAACTCCCTATTTCAGGACCAATGGAGTTTTTAGAAAATATAACCAAGATTATTTGTTAGGAGAAAATGACCATTTTACCCCTCATGAGCATCCAACAGTAAAAACTCAATTTTTTTCTCAAAACGACAGTCTGGAAAAACACGGGTTCTTACAAAATCTCGACCATAAACCTTCTCGTCCCCGAGAAGCCCTGTGAAAGGACAAGTAGTCATGCTCCCAACCCAAGCATCTTCACAACCAATCAATATAGAGTGCCCAACGACCATCCTTATAGTGTTGAAAACCACCTTCTACACAGAAGACATTCAACTACGACTGATCTGGTACTCCACACTATAGGAAAACCCTTATCGTCGTCTTAAAAGAAACACTAAGACAAAAATACCACTGGAAAACACTGTAGTTTAACCTAAATAAGAAAAAACACCCTCAAAAGGACAATGGTACACTACCCACCATATGGATTTCCTTAAACTACTCTGAGAGAACAGCCATAACAGGTTCCATCCTCAACAGGGATGAACATTAAGAAAGAAAAACAAGCTCGATGTAGGGTCGAAGCTCTCTTATCGTACTCAAGATGAATCAAGATAGTTCATGAATTTCTCTAAGAGGAGTACACCAAAATTTCACTAAACGCATGCCCAACTCCCTCCGAGCCACACTAACATCCTACCAAAACCCAACCAGGATTCAAGCACAGGTCAACCATTTCACAATAACCCAACATTTTACAAAGTCACCTCTACAACATAGGGAAATTCCATCACTACATACGAGGTCCCAAACCACGAAAATTATTAAAACAATGGTCATTGGCTCATTCACAACCTTTCACCAGTTCATATTCAAATGATACCACCCGCAACAGCAACATCAAAAACACTGGTAGACCAGGCTAGGCACCTGAAAAATTCTTCCCATCGAAGGCAGTCGTGAAAAACAGAAACCGCAAAAAGGCATTAGAAAACATGGTCTAACCATTATCACACATGTTTCCCTAGAATGAAACAGACATCAACCTATAAGAGTTCGAGTCAAAAGCAAGGCTCTCTAGGTCTCCCACATAGCCCTACAGAAAACACCTCACGACTGGGTCACAAGGTCTAACCACCTATCCCAAATGATCCAAAACCTCTCAGAAGACGATAAAGATCACAATGACCAAAGAAATTCAAAACCAAATCACAACCTAAAAGGTCCCTAATCCTCTCTGAGCATCCTCAGAAGGAACTACTCCCTGGATTTCACAACCCAATCAGAAGATAAACTGAACTAACACCCATCAGGTATCTGTATACATAAATTCAACAAGGAGGTCTAGTTCACAAGAAAATCCTTGGTATCTATCAACATTATACTCAATTATCTGACAAGATAACCATATACCTGAGAAAAAACTCCCAATAAGGGTTAAAAAGAAAGGCATCACGTGCCATATTGACCAACCAGGGTCACTGCACCACCTGTGCAAGAGGACTGAGTCATCATCCTCACACCAATGCCTCAAAATAGATCCACATAACATGTCATCATAGTAAAGAGTATGTGTAAGCATACCAAAATGTCTCAGTATTTAGTAAAAACACACACTTATCAGTCCTATCTGTTGTGAATATAGTGTGCCTACTAGGATGCATGAGAATCCTCTTGCCTTCTTCGGCCAAGAGTCAAAATTCTTCACTATCATCATACCAATGGCCAAGATCCAGAGATCCATAGTAAATCAAATGACACACAACATGTGCCTCACTCAAGGTCAAAATAATATAAAACTGTAACATTGAAAAATCAAAACAGCAATCCCAAAACCTGGAAACTAGGACTTTTTACCCAAAAAAAGTGTTCTTGATGCACCAGTCTGATATCCATCACAGGTTCCGACACATTCCCAATACTCCTTTCTACCATATTCCAAATAGTAAAGACTAGGAAAAGAAAACTTCTCATATACCACTTTGTAACATCCCGACCCAGAATCCACTAAACCGGTGCTCTGAGCCAGTTCGCCACAAGGCCTCAAGCGCGCCTCTCCGTACGGTAGAGGCTACCGACTAGCAGCAAGGGCCTAGGGTGTGATTGTGGGGAGACTATTCCCTCATAAAAGGGAAAGAAAGTAGAGGAAATAACTAAGTATCATACACAGTAGAAAGTAAAGAGAGTGCAGAAGCAATAAACAACTGAAATAGAACAATATTTAATTGTAAAATGATTTAAAAGGCGAAACAACTATTCAAATGATACAAAACTAGTCACCCACTAGGCCGACCATACAGATAAAAGTACAAAAGAAACAGAAAGTAAAAGTATAGGTCTCTGCTACTAAATCTGATCCCATCCACGTACCCAATCTCCAAACACTACCGTGCTACAATAGCCTGATCTGTAGAACCACTCAAGTAGCTCCACTCGATCATGCAACACTGGGCCTCAGCCCTATCCACCATGAAACTCATGCTCAACCTGAAAAGAATACATAAGGTCTACACATACACTGACGACCATGTGCATGGGTGAGGAATAATCACAGTAGGGAACCCCAACAAGAAACCTATAATTGTGCTACTAAAAGTGTATGTGACAACAATGTGAACATCCTAGCTAGAACACAATAAAAAGAAGTAAACCAAATGTGAAACCACCATCAAACTCGGGTTAGGTAATCCTTGTCAACTGGGAAAGTTCCACCATGGATGTCCATAACTATACAAGTACACATTTATAGTCCCATAACTATACACATATACATAAATATGAATATTCATGATTCGGTGAATCAAAATAATAATAAACCACATTAGAAATCGATCCTTGGGACTATAATCCTGATCTCCTGGACATCTTGTGCTAGGTCATAGAGCTGGACATAATTCCACTAAAGCGTGTATCAATAATTCTATCTATGGGTCTGTAATTCCATCTACATGTACCTTCTTCATCCAACTCTGGAATTATATCTCTGAGAAAGCTAATCAAAAATAAGTAAGCCTCTGGGAAGTACTCGCAGCCTAACCCCTCTAGTTCAACCAATCAAACACAACCAACCCTCTGGGAATTACTCATAGTCTAACCACTTTGGTTCATCTTAAGAAAAGTCTCTCTAAGGAATCCCTCACCATCAATTCCTCCAATAGTCTCGTATCGGTACCTAAAAGGCTCTCTGGGGAAGCACTCGACGTCCAATTCCCCATGTGGTCTGAATCGAGGAACTACATACACTTTGATGGAGCACTCAACGTATGTCCCCCCTATGGTCTCGCATTGTAAAATTAAACTAACACTCTGGAGAATCCCTCAACATCCACTCTCCCTATGGTCTACTACATCAGGTTCTCACGGCCCAGTGTAACTCAATCGTGCACAACGATATATGGCAGTCAAAGTAAGCCTCAAGAACTACTTGGCTAAAAGTTTACAGCATACCACGGCATGTCAGATAAAACCACTCCATCCTAAAAATACTAGGCATGGAAAACAATGTATCCTAATAGGAAAATCTAGAATAAATGGTCAATATCAAGAAACACTGGAAAATACATCCACAACAAGGTAAATTAGCCTATTTAAAACCAAACCATCTCTACTTAGCCACATAAGGAATAGTAGGCATCCCAAAAAACAAGAATACGCCTTGAGTTAGGCTCAACAACAACCAACCAGGAAGAAACTCTGGTAACCAAAAATGCATTAGCAAACCAAGTCAGATATAAACAAATGAGTGAGGGTGGCCCGAATTCCCTACCCAATAATACATCCAAAGACCCAAGGAATTCCCTATTTGGCACAGGTTGAAGGTGACACCCGAACAACATCTCTACCCAAACCTGAAATAATAACTCAGATTCTGTCAAACAATGGGAACCCGATGGGTCCCGTAAGTCAAACAATGAGGAGGCATCATACTCAAGATCCTCCAGGTAATCATGAGTGAAGGCATCTAAAACAGGATCCTTAGAGAAGAGTAAGGGAAGAATCCAACACGGAATCGTCAAATGAAGTGTAAAAATAAGCATTCCATAACATGGGTCCTCTCAAAGGAAAATAGGAGAGAGATCCAAAAAAGGACTCTCTAGGTCAGCACACAAGTAAAGGCATCCCTTAGGGAATCCTTAAAAGTGCCCGGTCTCACGGCCTCATAATCCAAAAGTGAATATCTCAAAATAGGAATGTCCCCTATAGTGTAGTTCATAATATATAGCTCACAAATCATCTCATATTAAAGGTCTAAACTAAGTTGGTTCGAACATCCAACTTATCATCCACACCACGTCTCACTCTCAGGTGTCAACATAACTCGATAACTGGAAGAAGAACCTATCCATTTAGATAAAAAAACCCACAAACCCGCATTTATAATGTAAAAATAATTCCACCATTATGATCTACGCAAAAAAATGCTCAGAATGGACTACTAACAGGCCCAATTCTGACTTCCAGGACACAAGATATTCCAAAACTACTAAGTTGAAGTAGTACATGGCCAAAACACATGGCCAGAACACATGGCCAGACACATTGGGGTCTACCTATGTAATAGTAAACGATGTGTACTTTACTGTACATATCATGTAACATTCACAAAATTTCATCCTTTGTGTGTTTTAACCCAAACGCATGCCCCTCTGCCACTACACGGTGTGTACTTTAGTACAGGGCATGTATTCCTTAAAAACCATTATTCTGTGTCATTTTTCTGACGGTCGGTCACATGACCATCCACTACAAGGCATGTACTCAAATTACACTGAGTGTACTTAAGAAAAAATTGTCTTTCCAGAATGGTAAGAATATATGGTGTGTTCTCCTGGAACACACGCCATGTATTCTGGGTTTTCCAATAAGAAATCACTCAAAATGCCTGAAACGCCCGTTTTCACCCCCGAAACAATAGATCTGACCTAAAGAGGACACAAGAAATAAATATAAGGCTTTAAAGACTTAAAACGGAATTTTTAAAGGGGATCTAGTGTGAAAACATAAATGGCCCTACCTTCAGGCAGAAACCTCTAAAGCTTCGGTTGATTTCACGGCTCACGGTTGTCGCACGCTGAGTCAACGCATCGAGAGATTCGAATTTGTACCCCTATTTCCTCCCAACTCTCTCTCTCTTTATCAAACTCCAATTCTCCCCAAACGACATGGAAAATTAGGAGGCATGGGAGAAGTGTGCAAGGGGGAGTAAGAAATAAGAGTATGAAGAAAAGAAAAGAAAATGAAAAGAAGAAAAAGGTGCTCTGGTCGACCTCATCACCCGACATGAGTTTGTACCTTCACCAGGATAAACTCCCCATTCTGGACTCAATGGCATAGACATAATCTCAATCTGACACTCCATTTAAATTTTATTCCCTAACGAACCTATGCAAATACCTTAATATTTAATTTAATAATATTAAATATTAAATGTTTCACCAAAATTCGAACAGCTCAGATTTCCACCATACTCATGTCCTTGGGTAAACTCTCTATTTTAGGACCAATAGAGTTGTAATAAAAACAAATATGATATCAGTTGGTAGGATAAAATTACCATTTTACCCCTAATGAGCATCCAACAGTAAAAATTCAAATTTCTGCTCAAAACGACTGTCCGGAAAAACACGGATTATTAAATAATCATTGTAAAATGAGTGTATTTCAGGTCATTATAACTAAACACTAACTAGGATACAAAATTGACACTACAACTAATGCTTGAAACAAATCACTCTACCTCTATATGAAGACTAAAAACACTCCTGAAAACACCCATACATTAAATATAAATCTCTATTACATGAAATGAACATATCATGCATGGTATGTCTTGAGGAGGACATTCAAGATTGAAATTGTTGGTGTTATGTCTTTATAGAAAGAGTTCATGGTGCATAGGGATTACCTGAGAATGAAACGGTGATAGGGTTCGATGTGGTAGGAAATTTAGTACAGAATTATTATTTAGTGAATATTGAAATGAGGATTAAAATTCAAGTAGAGGGTTGGTTATAGTTCATGGGTATAATTTTAATACACCATGGAGAATTCTTTGATAACTTTTAGGGTGTGGTGTCACATACATGTGACATATTATGGAAAACATCTATATAAAATAAACACGGTACTATATGTATGTCATTATAAAGAGTATCAATAACTACCTAATTTTATCATGCTATGATGATGAGGTTTTTTTCATGTGGTGGAGTGTATTAATGAATTATAAATGCACATGGGGTTTATACCACACCATGGTGATTATATTTCTAGTAGATATGACGTTCAAGACTTTAAATCTCCCTATAATAATTGGAGATATATTACGAGGGAGATATAAGTGATCTTCCAAAATATTTTTATACCTATCCAAGGAGTTTTAAAAAAACATAAATAAGAATATATAATGATAATATATGATCAATATATGACTGATATATTTGGAGAAAGATGTAGGAGAATTTTTTCTTATAAATAAAGAAGTTGTTTTGTGCTAAAAAGGCATCAAAATCTGGGATTATCTTCATATTAGATTCTCAAAGCAGGGTATACTAAAGTATTATGAGGTTTTTATTTATTTTATTTTCCTTTAGTCTCTCTCATTGATTGAATTATATAGTAAATTTTTGTCGTGGTGGTTTTAATAAAGGGAGAATGAGTAATTAAAGTGGTTATTTTATTTTATGATATTTTATGTTGAGTTCTTTCATTTACATTTTTGTTCTACATATTTATTCTATTTATTTCTATAAGACCATTACCTTTGCATGATAGAGTTATTTTTGATTCATTAACTATGATATGGTTTTCCCAATTACCATTAGTTTAATTATATTCTATTTTTAAACATGGTTTTGGGTAACTTAATTTCTAAGTAATCAAAACTACCTAACTATGAGAAAAATAAAGCTCAATGATTATAGAGCATCTAACTAGAACAAAGAATTCACATAGTCTTGATTATAATATTTTAATATTTTTTAATTTATTACTTCATGAACTTTGATTTATGATTTCTTGATTCAATCATCTTTATCAGTAGTTCTCATAAGGCCAGTTGTAGTTTCCCTTTCATTTTAAGTTACTATCTTAAATATCAAATTAAAGTTTTTTTTAACTTTTTATATGTGGGTTCAAACTCAGAATTGACCAAATGATGCACCTTTATATGGTTTATTAAGAAATAGAATTTATAAATTCTATGTTGGTTACTCTATAGGAACTAAATACACTCTATTGGTGAACATTTATGCTATTTGAACCAGTTTTAATTATTATTGTTATTTTTTAATTAGTAATTGAGTGTCTTATTATGGTTTATTTATTTTATTCTAGGATGATTTATATATTGAAGAAACTTTTTGTTTCTTGTTTCTACAGTTGATGCCTCCAAGAAATACTCGATCTAATCGTAGAGGGTGAGTAGTGGAAAATGTATCACAATCTGACCCTCCCATAGACATGACTCTTGTTCCGACAATTTTTTTAAACATTAAATATTTGGTTTGGGAAAGTAAGATAGACAAATCTCTAGTGGGTGATCATTCTCAAGATTTCACTAAACAGAACCCACCTTCCATCTATTGTGACTAAGGGTCTCAGGAACAAAAGGAACTGATGGAGAAGATTGAAAAAAACGGATTTATTTAGAAAATTATGATTTATAAATTCAAATTCATAAAATTTATGTTTTAAATACATAGATATAAATGGTGAGATTAGGTTTTTTAGGCTAAAATACAAGAGGGTCTAAACTAGGCTAATTTATGAGAAATTATGAACCAATATTTTCACCCAGAGACCTTGAATATGGGCAAAACTAGGGAGTTTGTGGCTCTAGAGAAAGGGAATCACTTTTTAAAGAATATGTCATGTGGTTGATCAAGTTGTTTAATCATTATTAATAGATCCTCTCTATTGACTACCTTAAGGCATAGAGATTTGATATGGGCATGAAGCCTAAAATTATAACAAATATTGTTCTCTTTTGTCTGAAAATCTATGCATAGGTAGTCAATAAGATAGAAATGGTAGAGGTGCATATTTAAGGACATGTTAGCTTGGGTGGTGCCTCCATTTCAATAGGAGGAATCTATAGTTAATTTTTTGGTCAAAATAACCATGTTCTTTATGATATATAAACGTGAAAGTTTCATATATTCTTCAAATGTGGGAGTCATGGGAACTCCAAGACTAATTTACAAGAAGATGCAATGAAATTATACCAATAAAAATGATTGGTTCATCTTTATTAATTTTGTAAATACCTTCCTATGAGTGTAAAAGAAGGTTCTTACTATAGCATGTGCTCTCAAATGCTTCCACATACATTAAAGTTAGAAGGTTCCCATTCTAAAAGATGGTGGTAGTATAGTCTGATGAATGATATTCGCATACTTCTATGAAATCATAGATTAAACTCGAATCCGGGTGATTATATACTATAGAGTATGCACTAGCTAAATTATATTTTAGGGTGATGATTGTTAGAGGCTCTATTTTCATTTCTTCGTCTATAGTCCTAGTATTGTTAGACATAGGGGAATTATATTCCTTTATTTATTTGATTCTAATTAATTTAGTAGGACTATTATGTGAGCTGATTCCTTATGTGATGATCTATTTTACAGCCTTAGGAAAGAAAAATGATCGTGTTTTTAAATGGCTTCTATGTCATGTAATTATTATTGATGTAGAGGTTATAAAGGATTTCCTTGTTCATGATATATTTATATTTGACCTGATTTTTAGCATAGACTAGATGATCATATCTAAAGATCGTATTTTATATTATCATGGGGAGTGTTTGTTCCTTTCTCTTGATGGAAACACCCATGTATTCCATGTTTAGTGGGATCCATGATCAGTTAGGGAGAGACCTATTATTCAAGATATTGTGTCAATATCATGTCAGATATCTAGTTGCATTTTAGATATTACTAAAGGGTGTTCAAATGGATAGCTTCATATAGTGGTTGATAGGTAGCCAAATGTTTTTTCTAATCATATACCTTGGTTACAATCATAAATATAGGTTTAGTTATCCTTTGAATTTCTCAAAAGTATGAGTCTCATCACCATACCATTGTATCGAACAGATCGAGTTGAGCCAAAGGAATAAATTGTTCAGATTGAAGACCTTAAGAGAAAGGTTATTATACATTCGAGTATGTCCCTAGGGTTTTAAGTGGTTCTCTTTGTAATTGAGGTAGATAAAATTGTCTGAATATAAATTGACAATTTAAAGACCAATCAGTGTATTGTTATAAATAAATACTCCTTTCCTCAAAATGATGATCTCTTGGATTTTCTAAGGGAAGGAAGTTGGTTTTCTAATATTGACCTCAGGTCAACATACCATTAGTTGATATTAATGAAATTATATGTTCCTAATTCCACCTTCAAGAGTATTGATGGGAATTATGAGTATCATATTATAAATTTTAGGAATATGAATGATCTTTTGGTTTTTATGGATAAAATGAATAGTATCTTCCACTAATACCTCAACATATTTTTATCATGTTTATGAATTATTTCTTTATTTATTCTTAAATAATGGGAGGATCATGGGAAACATCTGTAAACTATTTTATAAACATTGAAGGATCATTTATTATATTCCAATTTGTATAAGTTTCATTTCTGGGCTCATGAAGTGAAATTATTAGCTCATGTTATATCAAAAATAGGTATTTTATATTGAAATTGAGACGATTAAAATAGTGATTTATTGGGAAAACCTAAGAATGTGATCAAAATAAGAATATTTTGAGTTTTAGATTGGTATGATCGGTGATTTTTTTTTGGGACTTTTCAAAATTTGAATCTACCTTTATAACATTAACAGGAAAGGGAGAAAAGTTTGTATATGGTGATAAATTCATAGATTCATTTTATTAATTGAATGAAATAATAGATTCAGCACCCGTCCTGATTCTTCTTAAGCCTGATGAAGGTTATAAAATGTATTTTTATTCCCTAGGTATGAGGATAGGGTGTGTTTTAATGCAACATAACCATTTTGTGGCATATTTATCTTGGAGTATGTTCCCTAATGACAATAATTACCCTAATCATGACCAATAATTAGCTATTATGATGCATACACTAAATAAATGGTGAAATTATATCATTAGGGAGAAGTTAAATATATATATGGATCACAAAATTCTGAATTATATCTTCCATAATAAGGACTTGAACCAAATATGGAGATGTTTGGTGGAGTATATTTGGATATTTGATTTTGATTTTTAATATGCCCTAGGTAAATGAAATGTGGTCCCCAATTATCTAAGAAAGAATTTTTTATCTCAAGAAAATAAATAATATGAGGAAGAATTGATTTTCATAAGTCTTTACACTGTGTAATATCTGGATTTAAAGAAGGAGTATGATCAAGTATTTCAGGATAGTGTATAATTCACACCTTCCTTAGATAATAAATTTAGTGAGATGGAGATCAGGGACTAGATTATCATCATATTAGTGGAATTATAAATAGTGGCGAGACCCTATGTAGTCTTCTATTGGAGCTAATTTTATATAAAGAGTGTAATTTTTTATGTGTATTTGAGACAATATGCGATGAAAGAGCGTCATTATTATAATATCTGGGAAGCTCACCCTTGGGATACCAAGATATCTATAACCTAAAACTTATATATATTTCATGGATTAAGAAAGTGATTTACAATTTTGTGTATCATTTCTTCAGTAAAAAATGTTTTAAATCCATTAACTGAAATACCATTAGATTATTTTAATCACTTCCTCTTCTTATATAGATATAGGATAAGATCCTAACATACTTTATTATAGGTTCTTCTTAGTCTCCTAGTGAGAATTATTCCATATGGAACATTATTAAACATTTTAATAAATAAAAAAACATTATTATTATAAAAAAGACTATGAAGTTGGATGATCTTATACACTTATATGTATATGAGATCATAAAGATCCATAGGTATCCATTCACTATCATCTCTGATTGATACTCATGATTTACTTACTATTTTCTTAAGGATCTTTAAAAAGTGATGGGATCTCAGCGAAAGTTGATCACGACTTGTCACTCATAAATAGATGGCCAAATAGATTAGGAAACTTGTATTATTGATGATATGCTTCAAGACTATGTGCTTGATATTATAGTTCTGTGGGAGAAACATTTGTCATTAATTGAGTTATTTATCCAAAAAAAATATCAAAAATCAATAAAGATAGATCCTTTTGATGTTATATATAGATATACATATTGGTTCTCTTTTTATTATGCCGAAGTGGGTGAGTGTTCTCTTTTAGGAGTGATTATATTTTAGGAGAAAATGATTAAATTATAGTTGATAGAGAAATGGTTGGGTATGGATTAAAGTTATCAACAATATTATGTTGATTAATTAATTTTTCCCTTTGTATTTAAAGTTAGTGATAAAGTATTTCTTATATTTTCTCCTCAGGTAGGACATCGAAGAATAAGGAAGTGGGGTAAATTTATTCTTTGGTATGGTAGGCAATTTTAAATAATATAAAACCTTGGTAAAGTGGTATACCTAAAATATCTATCATCTTAGTTGATGTCCATTCATGATGTATTCAATGTCTCTTAGTTAATGAAATACCATCCAAACCCATCCCACATTATTGAAAAGAATGATCTAGATTTAGTAAACGATGCCATTATTGTTAATAAACCTATTTATATCCTTAATTAACATAATAAGGTGTTGTAGGGTAAGTATATTCCCCTTTTTTGCATTATAGTGGCATGAAAAACATATCCATGACACTTGGTCAAATAAGGCTATGATGAAGGACAAATAAACTTTATTATTTTATAATTAATAATGCCAAGGACTTTATAGGGGGAAAGAAGAATTGGTGGGGATAATTTTGACACCCCTTATATCACTAGTATGTATTTATTTTTGACTATTTGCTTTATTTATTATATTTTTTTAAGTTTTAGGAGTTAAGGTTTCAAAAACATAAAAAATGGGAGATAATTCAGGATGAAAGGTTAACGAATAGTTACTATTAACCATGTATCCCATCTCTTTAAAGGGGGAGGAGGAAATAAATAGGCATATTCAAGGTTGGTACATGGTTTACCTAACATTTAGATCAGACTATTAAAGCTTACTAAGGTGAATCAATAATATTTATGATGATTGGCACATTTTTTCCCAAACCATTATGCAAAACCTTTTAATTTTCCCAAAATTAAAAATTGAAATTCCAAAAATGTCACTACTTGATTTTATTTTCAATTATACACTTCCATTTTCACTCTAGACATTTTATAGGCTTCTTCCAGCTAATTATATTATCCTAAAAACTCTCATGGTGTATCCTCCTTAAATCTAAGTGATTTTTATCAAGGTATATTCCATTCATCTCTTTGTATCTCCATTTTATCTCTACTACCCCAATTTTCTCTTTTATTTCATTACCCAAGTTGGAAATGGTGGTCAATTTAAAGGATAGGGTTTTTTTAATCAAATATTTTTTAGTTAAAAGGTTTTTTAATGTTAATATTAAATATAAAATCTTGGTATATAAAGAAAATAATTTTTCTCAATGGATTTAGGTAAGTGTGTATATAAGACCTCCTCTCATTTGGTAAAATTTTGGTTATTGGATTTATAATATAATGTTTTTATAATTCATAAATTATATCAATTTTCTAGGTTTATTTTTAATTTTTATTCATGTATCCTTATTTTTTATTGACAATGTAAATGTTTCTATTTATTTAATGTGTTATTTTTTCTAAAAACTTATTTTTTTTACAAGATGTTTTTCAAACTAATTCAAATAATTTGTTGAGTACAAATTAACATTTAAAGAGTTTTTAAGGGTGTGTAATTTCTAATGAATTATTTTACAGAATTAAGTTGTTTTATAATTAAAGATGTCATGTTGGGAAATTTGATTTTGTAATGGTCTATTTCTTCCCATCCCATTAACATTATTTTTGGGAAGTTGAAGGTGTTTGGAGGTGGTCTAGAGGTATTGATGGATCTATATATACAAGAGTACTTCTGGTTATGGTTAACGACATTAACCAAACTTACGTCATGAGTTAGTGGTTCATAGCTTCTATAGTCAGCTGGTTTCATGGATAGTAAGTGAGAAATGAAGGAGGGGGTTCCTGAAATGGATTCATATCATGAAAATATAATTCATGACAGATAATTGAACTGGGATGAGTTGATGTTACTTTAAGGGAAAGATGGAATTTTGGAAAACTCGTGAATTACACATAGTGAAAGGGTTACATGATGTGAAACGGGCTGGTTCCATGTTTTTTAATACTTTTTTGGATAATTTTATTCAATTGGTCACCCTTCCTTAGTATAGTTTTTCTAAGATCCTTATGATATTTTCAAGGGATTTTTATCCCTCGTTCTCTTATCTTGATCTGCAGGTTTTGTTGGTTGAGTTTTGGTGATCCATGGAAATTTATTCTCTTTACCCCTTAGTTTCTCCTCGTTTTTCCATTGATTCATCACTACAAAAATGTTGTTTTGTTTTGTTGTAGGTATGAGATGGGTTTTGATAACCCTTTGAGGCGTTGTAGGTTGATCTATGATCTTATGTTGGGGTTGTTGTTGTTGGTAGTTTCTTCTTCACCATGTGGTACGCAATAAGATTGGAAACCTTGTTTGAGGTATGGTATCCTCATTATCACCTATTCATATATTCATGGTTTTTCATTACATTGGGTGGATAATAATGGTTGGTGTAAAAAGATAATTAAATTTCATTTTAGAAAATAATTGATGGGAATGGGGAGTTATCGCATGTTTTGATGCTTTGATATATGTTTTAAATAATTTTAATACATGTTATTGCCTTTGTTGAAAATGATAGTTGTTCAGATCCTTTTTTAATTATAGTTGTTGTGTTGTGATGAACATTTCTATGTTTTTGTGTGATCTCACCCATAATAAGAAGGCTAAAGAACGTTTATTTGGCTAATAAACTAGTTTCCGCTAGATTATGGTTTTTTTCATAATACCCATGCTAAAAAAATATTGAATGTGATAAATTCCAAGAATAATTGTGATAAATTCCACTAGATTATGGTTTTTTTCACTGTTTCCCTATATGGTTTGGGATATTGTGTTGTGGGTTTAGTGACTGGATGGTCTATGTAGTATATAGGGAAATGAAGTGGTGGTTAGTTACCATGGAAGTGATGTAGGTGGTGGTTTTTGTGCAGTTGTTTTTTGTTCTGGAATGTGGTGTTATCATTTTCTGGTGTTTTTGTTGTTATATGTGGTTGGGATGTGTGATGTGAAGTTTTCATGGTGAGATAGATAGGGCGATGTGACTTGAAAACTATGGTGGATGTGTAGAATTATGGTGGTGGTCATGTGAGTTGGGACCGTTGTAGCATGGTGTGGTTGAGATAATTTCCCATTTATCCATGTGATTAACTATGGTAATAAACAAATAAAAATAGGCTAGTAGATTAAAAATACAAACTAGAAACAAATGTGTGGTAATTGTAAAAATGAATTGATTAAATAAATGAATAGTGAAATGTGAAATTATATAGAAAATGAATAAATGTGGTGAAACCTGTAATTAAAAATTGTAAATGTCATGGGGCTTGTGTGGTGGCTCCATGGTGATGCATATATTGGTGGAAGTAGTTGTGAAGGATGATGTGTGGTGTGGTAGTGGTGATTTGATGGGCACTAGTACAGTTTATGTGAACTCATAGGTTGGGTATTGTGTGAAAACTATATATCATTTATGTTTATATTATTTTACAAATGCCCCACCTGAGTTGGATAACCTTACCAACACTCAAAGGTGCTATTTTTCAGGTATTATTCCCAAAATAAATGATGATGGTGATACGGATGGCTCGCTACCCACCTCACCCTTACTCTTCCTTCAGAAGTAGTAATACGGGTTGGTGTCATAGATTACCCAGCAGTGATGTATGGCACACATGTCTATGGACGGGATGTGATCTGATGTGATGTATGGACGAAGTGTCTATGGGAGTTATGTGATGTGATGTGATGTGTGACCTAGGTGTCTTTAGGTGGGATGTGATGTGATTTGATGTGTGTTCATGGTTTATAAGGGTGAGATGGGATGTATGAATCAGGTGTATGTAAGTGTGATGTGATGTGATGTGATGTGATGTGATGTGATGTGATGTGATGTATGGAATAGGTGTTTGTATGTGGGATGTGTTGTTATATTATGTGTGGCCCCAATTTTATGTGGGAGGGATGTGATGTGATGTGATGTGATGTGTGGCCCAAGTGTTTATGGTCGGTACATGATGTGATGTGTTATTTGTCAAAGGGATGGGAGCATAGGATATTCGACATTAGGGTTTAAGAGTAAAAATTTAGTAGGGAAGAGGAAGCAAGTCACCATAATTTGTTATTATCTCGATGCTATGTTATTATATTTGATGCATAAATTGGTGAGTGAGCCATGGTGAGGCTAGGTTTGGTGGGATGAATTGTATAGGTGGTTTTTGGTATTTTGATTTGTTCACTAGCATATTAGCATGCTATTTTCCCAAGTGAAACTGAGCCCTTAGATATTTCCCAAGTATGTATACCTATTATGATCACCCTACATATATAAACCATTTTTCAGGTCTCTAGTATGACTTTAGGGACCAAGATGGACATTACTAGTCGGGTTGTATCTAAAGATTAGTTACTATCATAGAATTTTCTTTTTGGTATAATTTTGTAGACTTGTATATATATCAGTTTTAACTTATTCTTTCATTGTGGGATGGTTTTTTTACTATTATATTGTATTCTAGAGTTTTTTGGTTGTTTTTTATCCTATCTCATAATCTAATTTAATTTATAGAGGGGAATTCCTCTAATACTATGAGATTTTGTATACCCTATGTTCCAGTCTCCAACCCAAGGCCTTCTAGAGGTAGGAATTAGGGTTCACCATCTCTCTCTCCTAATTACGATATCTTTGGTGGGAGGGGTTTTTGATCGATTTGTATCATAGGTTTGGTTGAGAGATAGATTTTTTTTAGTTAGGAGATGCGAGGTTTTTATGGGTTTGTATGGAAATGGATCCAATTGAAATTGGTGGGTGACTTAGTCCCAGGATACCAACATGGAAACGGGATTCGAGATCCCCCGTGATCCAACACATAGACTCTAAGCTAATTGAATAGCCAAGTGAGGTGGACTTATTTATAGGGTAGAGTCCTAGGAGAGTTACATGAATTATGACTGTTTTTGTTAGTGTATAGAATGGTTTTTATAAAAAATAAGTTAAATAAATTAAATAATATTTGATAAAATTCCATGATATTTGGATTAGGGTGTTCTCCTTTATTTTCAATAATGGATCATGTTCATCATCCCTAAATATCTCAAGGATTTTAAGTTCATCAAGCTGATCTGGTTGATGATCGGTGTGTGGACCCAAAAGAGGAGGATGATGAATGGTAGCAGGATGTTCATACCTTTTAGAGGCAGAGTTTGGGTAAGTATGAGGGGAGAATCTATAATATGAATATAGAGCACCATTTGAAGGAGTTTTAGATTACGCTTGTTGTTATCTATGTGTGATCTGAGTTATGGGTTTTTCTAAAAGTTATTTAGATGTGTGTAGCTACCTGTTGGTGGTTTAAATTGTTTGCAGGATATTTAAAGGATTTAGATGTGTTATGGCCTGACTTTTAGGGTGCATCTTCATATTGTCAAACCTATTATGCAAGACTTTTTTTGGCCTCCTTCACTCTATTTTCACCTTCATTTATATTCTGTAATTTTTCCCATAAAGAATTTTCTAAAGTGAAACACATCACCTCAAGATAGATCTCATCAGAAAGAGCTTGAGCGAGGGAATTTTTTATTTTATTATCTGCATCAAGAATTTTCCTATCTGTATCAGTCATAGACATCCCAATTAGATCAGTGAGCTATATTCCTTATGCTGTAGAAAAAAGTAATTCCATTCCAAGAAACCTTAGATGAGATCTCATCCTATTTTTTTAAATCTATAAGTTTCTTCCATAAAATATGGGAACTCGTCTGGCATTTATTGAATTCCAATTTCAAAAAATAAGGACATATATAACACCAGTAACATGTACCCTATGATACCACTTATAGGACCCCAGATCACCCAGAGAGGGGAGCGGTGAATCAAGGTGTCAAATTTTTCTTCTAAAGTGATGGATATTTTTTCCACATTCAAAGGAACTTGCGAAACCTTTATATTGGAGTAGTGCAGTAATAAAACATTCACATGCAAAGAGGGAACACATCAGTTTTACTTGGTTCACCACTAAGGGCTAGTACAAGGTTCATATGTCGACAGTATGTCGTTCATACATAAATACACTAATCTTCACAAGATTTCATATACAGAAGTTTTGATAAAGTCAATCTATGATAAGCACACTACCTTTACAAGGTTTTTGGGAATGAAAAATGCATCACTTGGAAAAATTTCATTGACTCCACCTAGCTCACTAATTTGAGAGAAGTCTAACACAGTTTATCAACTTGAAGGTCACATCAGTGGTTTGTCATTAAAGTTTTTGTACCTATATATCAGGAGAATCTTCTTACACTGTAGGCCTGAGTTGATGCAAATTGAAATCCATGTTCACCGAAAAATTTATATTCAAAACTTCCTTTAATGAAACTCTGTCGTGAAGCTCACTCTTCATGAATCACCTCTGCCTTCAATGAACAAACTACCTTTACGAAGATAATTGGGTCAACATGGTATATACCATCATCATGAAGCTTACATTACTCATAAGCATCAGAATCTATCAAGACTAAACTAGTGTTTTCGTGATGCTCAAGATCTCTTAGAAACCCGGATTTTCAGAGCTCCCCTAGATTCAAAGTGATTCCGGATTTTCCTTGAAAACTTTTCATCAAAAGTGAAGAGGGAAAACCTTATATTTATAGGACTAGTGTTAGCGATTATCCACCACCTCCAGCATGATTTCCAGATCTACCAAAAAATATATTCATTTCACTCCTCCCGTTATGATGCATTACTAAAATTTTAAATAGTCACGGAGCTGACTGTCAACACATCGCGCAGTCACGATGCTTGTGTTCTCGTATTTGCAAAGATAACCACATCCATTAATGATGCTCCACATCTTCATGATCCTCAACTCAATATTCATGAAACTGATAACTTTACCATTTTAATGATTTTTTTATTCCATAAAACACCCCTTCACAATGAATGCCTCTTCCTCTAGATTTTCTTCCATAAAAACTTGGAAAACACTAGGAAACAACACCACCTTTAATAATGTTGTTACGTTGATCTGTATGATAACTTTTCTTTTAAAATCCATGATATTTAATGTACTACCTGATCTTCCATGTGGAGGACTGAAAAAAAAACAAACCATACTCTATTTCCAGTAATGAACAACCTTACTTCCAACAATATCCCACTTTTGGTTTGTTGGGAACCTTCATAATAATGTAGTGAAGAACCAGACACTATCAAAAACTGATACTCAATAAATAACACATCCAACACTCTAATTATATGTGCTAAAATATCAGTGTATAAAACAATAGGGGAAGAAATAATTGGGTTCTCATGTTTGGGAATGATTAAAGTTTCCTAGGATAATCTCTTATTGTTTCGTCATAACACCAAATTGTTTTCTTCATTATCGTTCTCACACTTTGTAACTCATCATTCCACCCCTTTTCAACTCATTTAATTTATCCATTACTTTGTAATTAATAATTATACCCTTTTTAAATCATTTAATTTCTTCATTATCCCCCATTTGAAATAAACCAAAAGACAAGTTTTTGTACATTTTAGACCTCCAAAAACACCTTTGGATCGTATCTCCCCCAAAATCATGTATCACATTAACAAACAGATTAAAACAATTAATTCAACTAGGGAGAGGGGTCTTTTGTAATCTCATCATACACTAGGTTGTGACTGAACACTAAGGTTCAACTGATTCTTCTCGAACACATTTGATAACAATGGCTTGTTAAGAATGTCAACCACTTGATCATCAGTTCCAACATGATCCTTTTTAATCATGTCGTGTTCAACTTTTTCCTTGATAAAGTGATATCTAATTTCAATGTGTTTTATATGAGAATACAGAACAAGATTATTCATAATATCAATTGATCTATTGTTATCACAGTGAATTACCTTTTCTTATTTCTCCTAATGGCCAATATCATTCATGTATTACTTCATCCTAAGTAGTTTTGTGCACACCTTTTTAGTGGAGATATTCTCAGGTTTAGCAGTACTAAGAGAAGTATTTTCTTATTTCTTACTCAAAAATCCCACACATTTATTTCTGATAAATAATTCTCTATGAATTGTGGACTTTCTATCAACAACATATCCATCCAAGTCAACATCATAAAATGATGACAGTTCACTATCACTTCCTACAACAAATTATAAGCCAAAATTTTGAGTACCTTGAATGTACTTCATGATTAATTTAACTATCACCATATGTTCTTCCTTTTTATTACATTTAAATTGGTCAACTAATAAATTATCACAGACAATATCCAGTTATTTTCTGTTAGGTACAACAAGCTTCCAATGATTCTTCTATAAATTGTGGGATCTACAAATGTCTTATCCTCATGATTTCCCAATTTTATTTCAACCATAATCAATGTCGACATTGTCTTTGAGTCATGAATATTGAATTTCTTAAACAACTCTCTGGAATACTTTTCCAGAGAAATAAAAGTGTTGTTTTTCCTCTGAATCACTTGTAGTCCCAATAATTTTCTGAGTTCATTAATCATAGACATTTCAAATTCTGATTTCAAGTGATTGAAAAATTCATCCACTGATCTATACCTACTTCTACCAAATATAATATCATCTACATACACTAGTTCCATGAAATAATCATTCAGATAATTCTTTACATAGAGATTTTGATCCACTCTGCCTATTTTAAATTCTATCTTCTTGAGAAAGGAATTTAGTTGGGAATACCATGCCTGTGGTTCTTGCTTCAAACAATAGAGTGCCTTATTTAATTTTCAAACCTTCATTTCATCATTACCCAGTATAAATCCCCCTTGTTGTTCTATGTAGACTCATTCTACAAGAACACCATTTAAGAAGGCTGTTTTGGCATCCATTTGATACACTTTATATTCTATTTGAATTTCCTTGGAAAAAAAAGTATGATTGACTCCATTCTAGCCACTAGAGCAAATGTTTCTTCAATATCAACACCTTCAATCTATGAATATCCTTCACACACCAATCACACCTTATTTATGATCACATTACCATGTTCATCGATTTTATTCATAAAAATCCACTTCTTACCAATCACATTTTTATTTTTGGTTCTATTAATTGGATCCCATGTTTGATTCTTATCGATATGATCCAACTCTTCATTCATAGCTTTAACTAATGATTCATTATTTGAATCTTCTTTAGACTAGGATTGTTCCACTACTGATAAGAATCTATATTGTAAATTATTCCTTATTCTCCTTGTCTTTGAGGGTGTTATCCAACCCCCGATGATGTTTGATTAACAAATTGTTTCTCTTAGATTTCTTCTATATGGTTAAAAGGAATTTTCTTCAGCCATATTTTCACCTTTAAATTCTTATTATGAATAAACATCATGATGTGACTCCTGAATATTTTGTATTCTTTCCTCTAATTATGTATTTTGATCTATTCCATGTCCATAATCTTCCCCATCTTCTATCACATTATCATAAGATCCCCTTAAGGTATTTGTCATCTTATCTTCAATGATATTAACAAAAAATCTTTCCATAATTTTTCTGAGATTCTTATTGAAACATTTGTAGGGTTTTCTATTCATTGAATATTCAAAGAATATTAATTCATCAATAGCATCACCATACTTTCCGTGATTTCCTTCTTTGTATCTGATAAAATAATTTACATCCCAAAACATGGAAATACTTCAATGATGGCTTCTTTCCATGCCATAACTCATACAGTGTCTTGGTTTCACACATATAAATCCCAATTTGATTTTTAATATACATCACATCTTGAATAACCTCTTTACAATAATGTAGCGGGATATGACTCTCAATCAGCATAGTTCAAGCCATATTGTTCATATGTCGATTCCTATACACAACAACTCCATTTTCCTATGGGGCTCTCATAGCAACCACCTCATGTTCTATTACATGACTATATAGTTAATTTTCATACTCAATGGATGTGTATTCCCCTCCATTATCAGATTTCAGAACTTTGATTATATGTCCAATATCACTCTCAACGATTCGGTGATAAGTTTCATGCAATAAAGTACTTGGCATTTCATGTGTATAACCATCACACAATACATTCTAATATAATCATTAATAAAAAAAGATGAAGTACCTTTATCTATGAGTTACATCAACATTTATCAGCCACATATGTCTATATGGATGAGATCAATAAGATTTAATTTCCTTTTCTACTTTGGACAATATGAACTGTATACAAAATTCCCTCATACGCAAGAATCGCAAGTCTTTTCTCATTCATGCTTTAGATTTGGGGTGTCCATAACCATATTCAACATAGATATATTTTACATGTCTTGTTGATTTATGTGTCCAAACCTTCAATTCCACAAGTTGTTTTACTCTTCAACTATCAGATAAAAAAATTTCTCTTTACTATCGACATAATATAAGTTTCCATCTATTTTGTTGCTTTTCATTAGATAATTCACTGTCTTTTCCATCAGAGTGTATCTTTTTTTATTGAAAGTAACTATAAGTCCTGAGTCACATGGTTGACTCACACTTAGGATATTTTGATGCAAACTGTTGACATAAAGAACTTCAATTTTATATAGATCTCTATTATTCAGTTTGGTACTTCCACTGCCTTTGATCTTCAAATCACCATCATTAACGAACCTTATAGTTTCACCAACCATTTTCATAAAATTTGTTAATAAGATTGATTTAACCTTTATATGGGATGAACATCCATTATCAAAAATCCAGGTGTTGTTTCTCTTTTTATCTTTGAGTGATACTTCTATAAGGTAGTATTTTCCATTTTTCCTTCCATGAAATATTAGATTAAGTAAAGCATAAATATGATCTTTCAGGTCTATCTTCCATGTGGGAAGGTTCTTCATACTCATACTCTACTTCCAGATGAGAAAACATATTGTTAAGAGAAACACCATCTAGTTGATGAGTATTGACTTTTCAATGAGTTCTGTATTAATTATTAATGCCTTTCTTCTGCCTTAAAACACACAGCTTTATGAACAAAGTTAGAACAATGAAAAAAATACCCATAGAAATTATTTATTCTATACAAAATAGGATATAAATATTTTATCCTTTGTTTTATTCCTAGATATTCCCCATTCAAATAGCTCCTTGCTTCTTCACAGTACGACATGGTATATCCCAAATAGCCACAGAATTGGCATTTCATAAGTGGAAATGTCTTCTCATTTCTATTACTACTCATGTCTCCTTCCTTAGGAATATATTTGGGCTACCTATATTTTTTTCAAGATTAAGTATAGTTTTTAGTTCTCCCTTCAGTTTGTGTTTCGAGTTTCTTTTCCAACACTTATAGTGACTTTTCAATATGTCCAACTTTATGATTTCATTTATATTGGTCCATTTTATTTCTAGCATTTGATATTTCTACTGCACAAATGATTTCACTATTTCCCATGCATGTGGTTCATTGAAAATTCACAACCTTTTCAGCTCCATAAAAGCCATTCTTACCTCTCAACCACAACTCAGGATTTGAGAATTTTCCAAACTTTATTTTCTTCTTGGTTTCTTTTGACTTTGAATCACATTTGAGTTTACTCCTAAGAGTGACAACTTCTTTATAGAGTCCCTAAAAAATATTGGACTTCTCATCTAGTCTGGAGGTAAGATCATTAATGAACTTTTCCTATTCTCCAATTTTAAACTTTAGTCCTACAACATATTCTATGATTTCAAGGGTTTTTTACTATAATTTCAATACTTCTTCTAGTCGTTTAATTTAATCTTCAAGATGATCAACATATTCTGATGATTCTTCCACAACTTATATCTACTTTTTTCACTTGTTACTTTGATTCTCAAGATTACCAAGGGAATTTTAAAGTTTTAACTTTAGATCAGCATTAGTAATTAAATTATTTTCTCTAGCTTTACCTTTTTATGGTTTTGAATTTTCAAATGTCACCATCATAGACACTTGGTTTCCATATTTAAACTTTGGTTCTTCTTACTCAAAAAATTAATTATCACAATCTCTTTCTAAACAAACTAAACTCTTCCTCTATACCTTTTTATCATATTTTAAGTCTCCCTTTTGGTAAAACCTTCTGTTAGAAGTTTTTGAATTTCCAGCTTCACATTCTTCACCATCGACCTAGCATGAGCACTAAGAATAAATATACCAAACTGTACCACAATAAAAGTAATAATTCTTGAATAAAATCAACATTTCCCTCTCTTTAACTTCTTGTAAAATAGAGAATGTAATTTTTCTTCCTCATTTTCTTAAGTAACACTATCTCCTGAAATATCACGTTTTTTCATGGCGTTGAATGTCATTTCCTTGCTGACACGTGACATTGCATCATCTAGCTTGACTCTCAGTTCATAAGGGACTATACTAATTAGCATATCTTCAAAATAATTTTTAGACAAGTCCCTTTCTTCAAGGGATGATAGTGTTTCGATTGTAGTGAGGTGGAAGCCTTCTAAAAATCATCTTCACAAAATCAATGACTTTGATCTCTTCACCAAGACCTCAAATTACTCATACAACTTTAGTAATTTGAATGAAAAAGGAATCTAAATTTTCTTCAGGGTGCATCTTCGGATCATCAAACTAATCATGAAGGACTTTTAGTTTGGAATCATTAAATTTTTTGTCTTTTTCATATATATTCTCCAATTTTCCCACATAGAATTTATTGAAGTGAAACTCATCACCTCAAGATAGATCAGATTAGAAATAGATGTAGTGAATGAATTATATTATTTAGAATCTACATCAATAATTTTCTTATCTATATCAGTCATTGACATCCCTGTTTGATCAGAAAAATGTATTCCTTATGGATTAGAAAAAATAACTTTAATTACAAGAGATATTATATGAGATCTATTCCTATTTTTTCAAATATATTAGTTTCTTCCATCATAGAGGGAAACTCCCTAACATTTACTAAGTTCTCCATATCAAAAAAGAAGGAAAGATTTAACACCAGCGACTTGTACACTCTGAAACGACGTGTTGGACCACTGAGCACCCTGATATGGGAGGGATGAATCATGGTGGAAAATTTTTATTTAAAAGTGACCGATCTTGTTCCCATATTAGTGGGAACTTGTTAAACCAATCTATTGGAGTAGTGAAATAATAAAACATTCACATGAAAATTGAGAACATATCATTTTGAATTGGTTCCCCACTAAGGTATAATCTAAGGATCATAAACCAAAAGTGTTTCGTTCATAACTAAATCCAATAATCTTCAGTTTATGTGGAATAAAAAAGTTTTGACATGGTCACTCTATGCCAGGAACACTACCTTTACAAGGTTTTAGGCATAAAATATTGCGTCCCTAGAAACACTTCCATCAACTCCCCCTAGATCACTACTTTTTGATAAGTCTAACTCAGATTATAAACAAGAAGTTTACTTCAATGGTTTTTTATTAAAGTCTATGTCCCTCTCTTGTATAAGACTCTTATTACACCGGATATGTGATTTGAGGAAAACTTAAATCCACATTCCTTGAAAAACTGATATTCAAAACTACCTTTCATGAAGCTCCTTCACAAAGCTCACTCCTTCACGAAGCATCCCAACCAATTCAGAGCTCGCTAATTCAACAATTTATATCCCATATTCACAAATATTACTTTCTCATAATCATTGGAATTAGTAAAGAATAAAATATTATTTTCACAATGTTCAAGCTTGTTTCGAAACCCATATTTACATAGCTACCCTAGCTTTGTGAAATGAAAGTGATTTCAGGTTTTCCTTGAATATATTTTTCTAAAAGTGAAGTGGGTATACTTATATTTATATACTCATCATTCACAATTCTCCATTGCCTCCAGCGTGATTTCTAGATCTACCAAAAAAATATTTTCAACACTCCTCCCATCACGATGCTCCATTGAAAGTTGAAATATTTATAGACCTCACCATAAACACATTGCATTGTCACGGTGCTCCTGTTATTATATTCATTAAGAGCATTTTATCTGTTGGTGATACTCCACATATTCTGAAACCTCAACCCAGTCTTCATGAAACATGTTCCTTTACCATTTTAATGATGTGTTTATTCCATAAATCACCCCTTTGTGATGCTAGCCTCTTCCTATGTATTTTTTACCCCAAAAATTTTGAAAATGATAGAAAATTATTCCAACTTTAATATTGTTATTAGGTTAAATAGTAAAATCCATTTTATTTCAAAATCCTTGATCTTACATGAACTCCCTGATCTTCCATATGGAGGATTGAAGAAAATACACAAACCATACTTAATTTCCAGTAATAAACAGCCATGGTTCCAACATGTGTTTCATTAGATACGTAGTGTCTTGGTAGGGTGTTTTTGTGGACCCATAAAAGGTCTAGGTATTTTGTTCTTGGGAAACACCAAAGAATATGGTAGAGTTTCACAATTTACTTGGTCTTACAGGCGATTATTGGAGGTATGTTCCCAATTTCTCTTGAGCTTCAGCTCCACAAATAGTGTTGACTGGGAATTATCAAGATTCATATGGATAGATCAATGCCAAGAAATGTTTGGTTACCTGAATGAGAAGTTTTTCAGTGATCTAGTGCTTTGGTTCTCAACAAATGGCGTGTTGTATGAGGTGTTTTGTGATGCATCTCATCTAGGATTGGGATGTGTGTTGATGTAGAATAAAGTGGTGTTTCCTTCTCGCTCTAGGTAGTTACATCCCCAGGAAAATAACACTTCCACCTTTAAACTAGAATTGGAAAAAATTATTTATGAGCTAAATTTATGGAGAAATTACATCATCGGTGACCATTTTTTGGTTTTCACTAACCATAAGAGCGTGAGATATTTTTTCTCTTAGAAGGTTATGAATCTATGACAATGGAGGTTTGGAAGAGAGAGTGATATTTATCATAGGTTTTCTTTGCATTTGAGGTTTTATGAAATGTTGGTGAGGTGGCATATTTTTTAGAATTTCCATCATAGTTAGAGAGGATCCACAACATCTTCCATGTGTCTCATCTTCATCGGTATCTTCATGATGAATCTCACATTATTAAATATGGATAGTTTTATATCAATGATGATGCGACATTAATGGATCATCATGTAGAGATCTAGGATCATCGAGAGAAGGTGTTATGTGGGAAGATCATTCCCTTAGTTTGTATTTTTTAGAGCACAGTGAGCTAGAGGAGAGTACTTGGGAGGAAGAGATGTAGATGTGCTCCTAGAACCATGAGTTGTTTTGTCTTTTTCCTTGTCCTATTTTTTGGGTGGTGTGATTTTTGGGTTTTCCTATGTTATGAGATATGATTTTTTTCTTTATTAATTATGTGTCATAAAGTTTATGAAACACAGAAATGGGAGTACTTGATTCCTAATCAATATTTATTATAATATGATGTAATTAAAACAATGTGGGTGAGTTAGTGCCACCCATAGTGGATAGTATCTTGACATGGATGATGGAATTCCCAAATTTATATTCTCATTGGGGTGTTGTGTGTTGGTTGTGGAAATGGTTGATTTGATATTTTTGGATGTTAATATGGTTTTGTGGTGATTTGGTTGCATAAGGTGTTTCCAAGATATTTAAATAAGGTGTGTTTGGATAGTGGTATAATTTGAGGTGTGATGAGATCCTTGAGAGGTATCTCAAGGGATGGTTGTTTGGAACCCTTTCTTTTCCTAGGTTTAGTTTTGATTATCAAGGATTAAAATTATTTAGGGGGTATATAATTCAATATTTTGTGCCTTCCCAACCCATTAAATTTATATTTGGGTAGCTGAAGGTATTTTGAGGAGATATGGAAGGCTCTATAGAGCCATAGATACAATAGTACTACATTTGGTGGTTCATGACATGAACTATATTCATGTCATGATTTGGTGGTTCACAGCTGGTATAGCCCACCCATTCCATGGATTTAAATTGATAAAGGGGTAGTCCATGAAATGGATTCAGGTTTTAAAGGTTAAATTGGAGGTGTATAATTAAATAAGTCCAACGTGATGTGAATATTTGTGGAAGTTGGGATTTTGGGAAACCAATGAATTTCACATCTTGAAAGGTTTAAATGATGTAAAAGGGGAAGGTTCCATGTTTTTAAATCTTTTTTTTTATGTTTTATATTCATTTTGCCTCTCTTTCTTCCTCTCATTTTTGGTAGATCCCTAGGAAATACTTATAGGATCTTCCAGAACAACTTCCATCATCCTGATTTGCGAGTTATAGAGGTTGAGTTTTGGGGATTTCTGGTAAGTTATTCAATTTACCCATTGTATTATCCCCATTTTTCCTTTCTGGTATCACTATTGTTATGTTTTTTTGGTTTAGGGAAAGTGTGGGCTAAATTTTGAAAACCCTTTGATGCAGTGTAGGTTTATTTTTTATCTCATTTTATGGTTGTGGTTATAGGAAGTCTCTTCTTAACCCTGTGGTGTGCATAAAGATTGGGAAGCTTCTTTGAGGTAGGGGGTCCTCACTCTTGCATGTTCATGTGTTATGTGTGATATCTGCATGGTTTTGATTATTTCTTTTGTGTTGTGATGACCCTTGATATGTAATTTCTTGATCCCATCCAAAAAAAATCTAAAGAATTTATATTTGGAAAATAAACTGGTTTCCTCTAGATTATTGTTTGAGCAATAATACACATGAAAAATAAAGATTGAATTTGATAAATCACATTAATAATTGTGGAAGATAGTTTGAGAAAAACTTGTGTATTATTGGGCTTGTGGTGTTTACCTAAATGTTTTAAACTATTATGAGGTGTTATTCATAGTGACCAGGTGGGTTTTGTAGTATGTGGGGTAGTGATATGGTCGTTGGATTACATGGATGCAATGTGGGTTGTGGTAAGGGTGCAGTGGTTGTTTTTTGTGACATGGGGCGTTAGCATTTTACAATGATTTTATTGTGAGATGTGGTTGGGATGTGTGATCTAAGGTTTATATGGTGAGAAATATTGGGTGATGTTATTCAATAACGATGGTGGATGTGTCATATTGTGGTGGTGGTTGAATGAGTTAGACTAGTTGTAGAATGGAGTTGTTGAGATAGTTTCCCAGTTATCCATTGGATGAAATGTGATGATAAATAAAAAAAATAGGTTGATAAATAGATGAGATAGACTAAAAATGGATGTGTGGTAATTGGATAACTGAATTTAATCAATGAATGAACAGTGTAATGTGAAATGAAATGTCTAACAAAAAAATGTGGCAAAACCAATATCTGGAAGTGAAAAATGTTGTGTGGTATGTGTGTTGGTTGCATGGTGTGTCATATAGTAGTGGTGGTAGTTGTTATGGATTATGTGTGGTATATTAGTGGTGATTTAGTGTGAAAATTTTCAATTTATCTGAACAAAAAAGTTTGGGTATTGTATTCTATATACATATCATGTATGTTTATGTTATTTTATATGTGTCCCACCCAAGTTGGATAAACTTACCAACACTCAAAGGGGCTATGTTCCGAGTGTTTTCCCCAACATCCAGGATGGTGGTGATACAAATGGATAGCTACCCACTCTCCCCCTCTTCTTTCAGTAGTAGTGATATAGGTTGGTTTTGGAGGTTACACAGTAGTTATGTGAGGACTAGGTGTTTGTGGGTGGGATTAGATGTGATGTGGTGTGTGGCCCAAGTGTCTCTAGGTGGGATGTAATGGGATATTATGTGTGGACCAAGTATCTATGAGTGGGATTTGATGTGATTTGATGTGTGTCTCAGGTGTCTGTTAGTGGGATGTGATGTGAAGTGATATGTGGACCATGTTTTTTTAGGGTAGGATGTTATGTGTTGTGAAGTGTGGACTATGTGTTTGTGGTCGGGATGTGAAATGGTGTGATGATTAAACCAAGTGAAGGTATGTGGGATGTTAGGTGATGTGACGTGTGGCCTAGGTGTTTAGGGGAGGGATGTTATGTGATGTTATGTCATTTGTGTGTAAGGGATGGAGTATAGAAAGTTCATCAATGGGGTGTGAGATCAAAAAAATAGTGAGGAACCGGTAGTGAGGCACCTTGATTTGTTATGATCTTGATGCTATATTATTATATTGGATGCATGATTTGGTGAGAAATACATGGTGAGTATGGGTTTGTTTTGATGACTTGTATAGGTGTTTGTTGGTTATATTGTTTGTGCACTGGAACATTGGTAGGATTTTCATCACATTTTCACTTGAGACCTTGGATATGTACCTACTAAGTATTCCTATTATGCTTACCCTATGTATATAGAATATTTTTCAGGCTTCCAAGAGGAATTTGGGGACCGAGATAGACATTACTATATGGTTTTCAACTATTGTTGAGTTTCTTCCATAGATTTATCTTTTTGGTATATTTTTTGATACTTTTATATGTATTTGTTTTACTTTCCTTAAACATTGTGGGATTTTTTTTGTTTACCTTTATATTTTATTTTTGAGTTGTTGGGTTTTTATCCTATCTCATGATCTTATTTCATTTATTGAGGGTAATTCCTCCCATTCTATGGTATTTTTTTATACCCTCGATGTTAGTCACCAACCCAGGGCCTACTGGAGGTGGGACTCGGGGGTCATCATCTATCTCTCCTCAGTTTGGTATCTTTGGAAAGAGGGTTTAATGAAAGATTATTTGGAAATGATTATATTTATTCTCACAATGTACATGCATTGGTGATTACAATAATTTTTGAGATTTTATGTTGATGCTTATGTTATGATATTTAGCTTTGATATGTATATAAATGATAACCTTGGGTAATTATATATATAATTGTGATGATTGATGTATTATTTATGATTTTTCTCTCTCATTTACCCCTTTTTGTGATTTCACTCTCACTATAGGTTATCTCTCAATGATTCCAAGGGTAAGTCTGGGATTATGTCTATCAAGTTTACAATTGATTAGAAATTTTTCTGTTAGCAATGTACTAGGTTACTTATTTATCACTCGAGGTTTGATTACCATGTTATGGTATATTAAAGGAATGTTTTCATTCTTTTTTGGGATTAATTTTATTGTTTGTTAAATATATTTATTTACTACTTCCAATTTATTCCACAAAATATTTTATTTTCAAAGGATTCGGATTTACTAAACAATGTAAAATATTATTTTCTTTCCTCACTCATGTAACAATAGAAAGAAAAATTACTATACAATTGTATTTCAAACTATTACTAATAGTTTTTTATGAAATGATATATATATATATATATATAGTGGTATCCTATAGGGATACTTCTCACACCATACATGCACCATTTGGGTGTATAGAGTCGTTTTTGTATCTAATATAGGAAAGACCAATGGAAATCACTTCCCTAAGTGGCATATTGTGATTATTTATTCATCCTTGTGTTTATGTGTTGATTAGTAAGAGACTAACAGTCACAAGAAAATGGATTGTGTGGTGATTTGTAGATATTTTTATTACTTTGGAGACAAATATGTATCAGCCATTATGACCTACCTTTTTATTTCAGTCTCTCATGAAAATCTCTCAATGTTTATTACATTAAATTTTGTTTATAAGGTTTTGTTTAGTTATTAATTTTGGATTATATTTCTTCATACCATGTTTGGTTGTACCCTTCTTCTGAAACTGTTTATTTTTGTAGAATATTTTTCTAACTTATAGGTACCCATGTTAGATTCTCAATTGGAGTCTGTTATACGATTCCCTGGATTTAGTGGGAGAAACTATTCTAAATGGTTATATTTGAATTATAGGAATAAATTTATGACTTGACATGATAAAAAACACATAAACCTGAGTCTTACATTGTTTTAAGCTGAGTATAAATGAGTTCAATTTGCAACTGGGTCAACCTATTTGACCAAAATAATATTTGGGTTGGGTTCAGTTTAACTTATAATAACCCACATAAATATTTAATATTTTATAAAATAAAAATATATTTATATATATTATATAAATATAATATGTTTAATTAGTGGAATAGTTGGTTTAGGAATAGCCTTGAAATCCAAAGGTAGAGGTTCGAGTATCTACTGTCATAGTTTCTCCATTTTATCTGTAGGTTATCAGGATTAAATGGATTGAGTTATGTGGGATACATGGTTAATGTCGGTTGGGTTATATTTTAGTTGTATTAAAAGTGTTAGATGATTCAATATAGTGTTTGGGTTTAATAGGTTTTAGTTAGATGGTTTAATAAATTTAGTTAAATGGGTAGAGTTAGGATAAAATGAGGTTTTGGTTAAACAAGTTCGAGTTATGTGTAACCTAACTAGTGAACTTTAAATTCCAACTCTAGTTTTAATATCCTTGGTGCTCTTCACTAGTACATGGTGATCAGGAATTCACTTCAAGACTTATAATACACTGACTGAGGAGATGTGGTAATTTGAATTGGGATGATTTAGTGCACTTTTCCATTTAAATTTCTCATTTCATACCTAATATTATCTATACTCTTATTTTTATCCCAACACTAATTTTTGTAACATAATTCCATGAGTACCTTATTTAAAACATGTATTTTTTAGTAGAACAATTACTGTTATAGCACATTTTAAGGAGTCATAAAGTGTGTTTTTCACCATTTTAGTGTTAATAATCTATATTAATTCACATAACCTTTAAAAAAATTAATATAATAAAAACATAAAATTTATAACATCATTTATTTGCTAAAAACATAATTTTAGCAAGAAAATGTTCACAATTATATTTAAAAAAAGTAACATCTCTATCTAAAATCATTCACTTAACTCTATAAAAAATTATACATCCCTTAAACATTTTAATTAGTATAGAGAAAAAAATGATAGAAAAACACATTTTAAATCCTTGTTTAATTATTAAATAATCATATCATTTAATGGAATTATATATATGATTAATTAACAACTTACATTTCTAAATTTAATAATAACAAATCAAATAAAAACATTTAATTAAGATTTAAATTAATAGAATTGTTCACCTAACTTATTATAGCACAATGATTAATTTTAGATAATGTCAACTAAATTCAATTCTTCATTTGAAATTATAAAAAAATTCCAAAATAAAACTAAAATTAAAATTTAGAACAAAATAGTCGGCAAACATGATCATTTTTTAATTAAGAAATGGGGATTAAATTATACTTAATGATATGATTCCAAAATAAAATACAGATATCCAACCATACAAGTATCATATGAGATAGACTAAATAAAAAGTAACATTATTTTATAATGGGGTAGTTGAAATGAGGAAAGAGAAAACCTCTCGGTGCATTATCAGTCACATTAAACTACCCTATATATTTTTTAATTTTTTTAAGAATCAGATTAATTTTTTATTTTTATTCTTTCTTCAATAGCAGATAAATCAATTGGATTTTTGTGATTTGCACATCGAAATAAATGGGGTCAAACTAGCCATTCCTTTCATCATTTTTTCATTTTCATAAATTTAATTATTTTTTCTAAAACAGACCACCCTTGTATATTTCCTTCACATGTTAAGTGCCACCCATCCCCTTACGCCATTTCCCTTATTTTTTCTATTTAAACTTCCTTAACATGAACACCCAATGTCACTCTCTCCATTTATCATATTTACTTTACTCAATGCACATACATCTCACTTATTTCAATATTTTTTAACATATTTCATTAACACACAAATGTACATTGATTTAAAACATTTACACTAATAATAATTGTTATATAATAATAATAATAATAATAATAATAATAATAATAATATAATGGCCATTATTGTTATTATTATCCTTATGATAATTAATTAATAATAAAAACATAAAATCTTATATAAATATATACCATTTACAAAGATATTAAATAAGTTATTATTATGATTTTAATAAAGTTATAATAATAATAAATCATTGAATAATCCCACTAAAATATTTCAAAAATGATTTAATACACTTATAAACTAATAAAAACCAATATAAAAATTCTCACATTTGGCTCAAAAACATGAGTTCTTACATGTAACAACCACAACCTTAGTACGGGACAAGTTAAAACTCCAATGGATTTGGTAACTAGGTGAATTTTATTTTTTTATAAAATATTGTGATGGATTTAGTTTAGATATTATTCAATATTATGAATATATATTTTAGAATTATCATAGCTCACAAAAAGTTCTAAAAGATGGTTTTCATCATAGGTAGGAGAAATGGTGACATGGTGTCTGGCTACTGGACTACCAGTGATAGCCCACCAGAATTCTAGGGGTTGGGTAGTGGGCTAGTCCCACATCCCATGCCATTTAAATCTTGGTAAACTTATTAAGAGTCTAGTGAACTCATCCCCCCTTAATAAAAAAATTAGGGAAGGGGGTTTACACTTTTACATTTATAACCATCACTCAAGAGGTCCTTTTTCTTTCACCCATAAGAGAAGGAAAGCCTCTCCATCACCCCCCCTATTCTTTATCTGATCACTATTTATTTAAGTGAATCATGATCATTTTATCTCATTTATCGTGGGTATGATCTTTCCCAATACATTCCCTTGTTCCTCATATTTATTCTTCTCTTATATTGGTAGAGTATGTTAGGTATTTGAAGGGAAATTCCACTAAATCATGATAGAACCACATCACTTCTTTGGAATTTCATCTATAGTGTATATAATAGGATTTTAATGAATTTTGTATCATTGTCATATGTTTTTATGGTTAAGTTATGTTTCCTAACATATTTATTTAGGTATTTTTATGAAATTTAGAGAAATTGAACTTGAAGTTGGGTTTTATAATTGGGGATTTTTTATGTCATAGTTTTGGGTTTTGTTTGGGAGAAAATTGAACCTAGTTTCTCAAAGTATTAGTTTCATGACACTACTTGGTAAGTTTTATATCAATTATTCCAATTGGCGGTTTTTATTTAAAATATTCATCTTATGAATTTTTTTTTAATTCTTAATGAGATTGGTCCTAATTAGATTCAAGGTTAGTATAATATTGGATAATTAATGAATTACCTAATTGGGGTAGGATGCCTTTACACATTGAGAATAGTAATTTTTTAATTTGTGTATAAATTACTTAATATTATATTATGATAGTAAATTTTAGGTACAAATCATGTTGGACCCCAAATATTTATTGAATAAAATAAAATTATAGCAGATACAAAGAGCATGACACATGAAATGTCACCAAACATGAAAGTGATCATCTCAACAACAAAAATCCCTACACTCAAATAAAGGGAATGAGGCCCACATCAAATGGCCCAAATACACACAAACACTAACATTGTCAAATCATAAATGATCTGACTGATAACTGCTGACACTGAGGATCTCACACACCCGACTGCATCAATGAGGCTCACCGACAACACTCCCCACAATGTCATCATCTTGGATTCCATTTTAATCAAGTATGATGTCATTCCCATTAGAATTATCACTCATGTGATTGAGTTCGTCCCCGTTTCCCATCATAGGAGGTGTCAGTAACAGCACGTCATTGGTATGAGATCTCACAGTCGACATTTCATATCGTCGACAGTTCATGGTACCCAAGACCTTCACTCTCATCAATGTCCCATTCCATCTTAGGATATCTCGTAGAATCCATCCTATAAATATGTGGTATATCCCACCATCAACTCAAGGCCACTAAGCCAAAAATCCAAACCATATGACCGACCTTCCCAGCATTTTCCATCAGCTTCCAGTCAAGGTCGGTCTGTCTCTATTGTCCTTTCAACGAAATCCAAAATGTAATTAATCTCAAGGGCACAAAATTCATCACCTACCTCCAGTTCATGTCGCCTATTCACCACAAATGAGGCACAATTATTTCCATCCTAAGTCATTTATTCATGCACCTCCCTTTTATGGTCACCGCCTACAAACTGAGGTCATCGCCAGATTCTCCATCACCAACCTGCATCATCCTCGGGGCATCGTCATGACCCACCACTATAAGATCCATTCCTTCCATCGCCCGACCTCTATTGAGCATCCCAGATACACCGCTGGGATAAAATACCCTCCTCCCCACATCATCTCCAACCATCCCCACCATTGGTAAACTTAGGTATCGATGCCTCCACTCTCTCCTGGTCCATTCTCTCTAGAGAGCCTCTCCTCCAAGGGTATCTTCCTCCTTGCATCGGAGCTTTTGTCACCATCTAAGGTTTCTTCCACTCTTATTATTATTTTTTATGCTTCCTCTTTGGTTTTCTTTACTATGGCCTTGCATTTGTGGGATTCTTATTCTTCTCTTTTGATCTTCCCCCTTGCAGTTGAATACATTCTTGGTTTAGCACGATGGTAATCAAGACCGATTGGGAGGTGTTGGTGGATGATTGAAATGGAACTTCTTCAGTCTTATTGGTTCCAGATTCATTGATTTATTCTTCTAAGGTTTTAACCTCGGCCCATTTTTTTTTTCTCAGTGGTTCTTCAATAGGTTCTTCCTCAATCCCTCTCTTTTGATTTCCCTTAGGGTTTCATTCCCAGTGATCCTCCTTCATGTCCCCCAATGGATTTGTTTCAAACTTACCCCATCTCTACTACTCCTTCCTACCTTGGCCTCTTGGTCCTTTTCATCCTTCCAGGTTGGTCGTGTGTAAAGGATTCTATAGAGGTTTTGCAATGTGTTTGGGGAGCAGTATGAGTTTACGGGTGGGGTGAATAGTGGTGGATTTCTCCATTTTTTTTTCCTTTGGCTTTTCTCGTATGGTGATGGATTTGGTTCTCTCTATATTTGAGGTTGTATTTCTTTGGTGGTGGAAATGTTTATCAAAAATAACATTGGTTCTTGTTATACAGATTTTGTTCAGTTTTTCCTTCTCAATTTTATCAGCACTGCATTTCTCATCTCTGGTTTTTGGTTTTATTCATTCCTGATTAGGAATCCTACTGATCATGTGAGTTCCCATATGGTCAGCTATGATTATGAAGTTGAAGTTTATTAGATCCATGGATGTGGTGATGGATCTTGATTAAGTGGATGTCAATGAATGTTTCTGGTTACATTCTCTGGCAGTGAGGATAGAGACAATGATGGTTCTGATGATAGAGGAATGCAGCGGTATGTATGGCCTCTTGGTTTGAGGTCTCTTGGTGATGGTTCATGCTACTGATGATGGTGGTAGGCAAGGATTATTTTTTTATTGCAGTAGGTAAGATCATGGATCATGATGGATATAAAGGTTTCCAAAATTTTGTTTTTTGAGATTTGAATGTTTAACATTTTAATTTTGAATGTGGTAGTGTGGTTTTAGTGGATATTGGGGGGTCTGTTAAAAGTTGGATCCTTTTTGTACAGTTCCCACTTACCCAAAAAGTGGTTATTTTTAAATAAAAAAATGGTTTTTGGTAGACCAACCCCACCATCGTGTCTCCCACACCACTACTAGATTCACCACTAGAATCCCAAATCCTATGTCGGTTTGCTTCAAGATCCACACTTTCCGCCATCCGACCTCCATTGAGCATCCCTGATCTGACACCCTGAAGCTTCTCTCCACATAATTGTCAGTATGCACCCATCAACCCAAGGAACCCAAGATCAAGGAAATATTCACTGGTCCTATTCGATATGAAAGTCACCTAATTCTGATCATAGTCTTTCCTGCATCTCTATACCTTCAGGAAAAGCAAGGCCTCTCCCTCAAAACCTGTCATCATCAGTTCTAATATGGACTCACTAAATACACAAGGAATTCCTCCTATGGCCCCTCCCCCTCCCTCCTCCCCCCCCCCCCCAACCACATAAAACCTTCCTCTTTAATTCCACCATCAAAAATAGTCCTCGCATATTATTTTCCGCAAGCGGAAAACATCTGAAAATGGATAACAACATCATCATCTCCAATTCTAGAGATTGTAGCACTCTGATCATGATTGGCATACAAGAATATATTATTGTGTTCATACAAGGGTTATGTTTATATTTTTTACTAGAAGGAGATTTTTCCATGAATCCACTTGATCACTAGCAATCAATGAATTTAGGTTCATCGGGGAATTGAATTGGTCATTAAACACAACCCATACTAGTATATATGACATGTGTTTTAATGTACATGAGTAGACCTCAATGTTTTCATTTTAAGAGCATGTATCATATTGGACTTGGATTCATGGATCTGGATAAGAAGTGTATAGAAGACTAGTGACTGATAAGGTGATAGACTGGTGGTTTAGACTAGAGGCCATTGTATTTTTTTATTTTACTTATTCTACCACATGTGTAATGATTGTGGGGACAACCTGTTTGTGTATAACTATGTTTATATTTCCACTAATGTTACTCTATTTTATGTTTATTCATCATGAATAAAAAATTATATATATTGTACTATTAAAAACCCTCTTGGTCCTGTGTTTCTATATTTTTTTGGTATATATATTATAGAAATGGGTCATACCATATTTTCAATTGATATGGTCATAGAACTTGTTGGTTTCATTTGAGGGAATAATCTCTGTATAACTATTTTAGACCCTCTTCACTAGTAGATTGCCTCTGGTATATAGAGAGGTCTGCTTGAGTTCAGATAGCATCTCTGGCATGGTTATTATTCATGTGATTTGGAATTGGGTGTTATAGGTGGTATCAAAAAATTTATTTTTTTAGATAGTGTCATTTGGATGTTGAGATGGTATTTCAAGACTCGATAGGTATACTAAAAACATACTTTATTACAACCTGTACCTCAATCAACCCATAATTCCATGATTTATAACAAGGGTTTCACTTTCATAGATTTTTAAGATCTTTTCAGATTATAATTTTATAGAATTAGGAAATATGATACGTTAAAAAGTGGATATTTCAAAACAGTGTCCATTTTTTCACAAAAACAAAATTCTTTATAAAGACATGCTTTCTTCCGTTAAGTTAACTCCCATAACTAGATCTCTCGATTTATTAAATTTCCTACTAATCCATAATCCCTATAAAAAATATTTAAAAATATTTAATGAAAAAAATAGAATGTGTCATAAAAGAAAATAAACCTTTTAATCTATTTTTAATTCTGAAAAAATCAATAAGAATGTTTTTTTTCATAATAAAAATTTGAGCTCAAATATCCATTAAATTTTATAAGAAAATAAATTAACACATCAATATATTTCATAAAACATTTTATATGCAATCATAATGAAAAAATTATAAACATAACAGTTTCTTAGAAAATATGAAATATTATATATAATATTCCTTGAAAAACAATATTTCCACCCTGTTAAAAATTTTAAGAATAATTAAGAAAAAAAAGTTGGAAGGAAGACATTAAAATATGATTTTTAAAACAAAGTCTCTTAATAATTTGGTAAGTTTTGAATTAAAATATCACTGAAGGTTATAACATGAAACAGGTTTTTAAAAAAAATTAATCATAGTAAATAAATGATAAAATACATCCATATAAAATTATATACACCAAAAAATGAAAAAAAGTGGGGAATCCATTAGTTGGAATAAATCGTTTAACCTTTTTTGAAAAGGCTTCCCTTCCAATCGCAAAACTAGCATCATTGAAAACCATGGTATAAAAGAAGTTCCCTTCCCATTTATTTACTTTGGTGTGCCCGGTCACCACCCATCCCTCAGGTCCCATGTCATGACTACCCTAAACCTGCCTTCTATAGGCCATGGGCTAGGGACTAGCACAGAAAGGCGTATTCCCTAAAAACGGGAATGCATTGCTTTTATAACCTGTAAACTCACAGAACTAAGACGAAAGTAGGATACATGTACACAAGTGAAACTATATATAGTAAACAGGGTGTGTACAGAAAGTAAAAAGGGGCCATAATACAAGCCCAACTGTAAAGTACAAGTAACTGAAAAGTTCAAGTAAAACTGAAAACAGCTCCTCTGAACATCCACCAAGGATCCTACCATAAGGGTAGGTACAACTCTCGAACAGTCGTCTCTGTGGTACGCCTCTTCTAAATTCCACCTCTGAGCTACCTCTAGTCCTGGTACCCTCGTCAACATTCAATTTTGTTCATTTTCTGCACCAAACACAACAAGGTGCGGGTGTAGCCCGTGCAGGGGTGAGTATAACGATATTCAGTAGGGACCCTGAGACCGTGTAGGTATCCTAGAGTTCCACAAAGGAAAGAACACAAATAAATAACCCAACTATACTTTGTTATATGCCCATACATATAAAAAAGTTATCAAGATATACTCATCTCATACATGTGGAAAGCATACCACAGAGGGAACACCACGATGGTGAAGTATCACATAACATAACCTCAATCACAAGCAAAAAATATAGAGAGCTCTCACCAGGATTTATTCTAGGGGTAGTGACAAGTAACATCCCCAGTCACATCATAGAACACCTTGGATGCTGGAGAACTCCACCTCTATCGAGTATAGTGGGCATGTTGTGTGAGACAGAGGTGTTTCCCACTAATCTTGCACTATTGATGTACTCCTCTTGTCGAGTACCATGGGTCTGCCGTGTCACACAGAGGCGCTCCCCACCATAGGTATGCCATGTCACACAAAGGCGCTCCCCCTCATGGTCTGCTGAGGTACTCCTCCTATCGATTACCGTAGGTCTACCACATCACACAGAGGCACTCCTCAGCATGGTTCTACCGCGTCACATGGAGGCGCTCCTCACTAGGCATGTTGAGTCACTCCGAGTCGTAATGGTCAGCGGTCATCAAATCTCATCCAGTCGTAGGGTTCCACACGTAGCGCGCTTGGGGGAACCACTCCCCAAGACATCTTTCATACATCAACCACCCCGAATCCCCACGAAGAAGTGTCTCAAAGATCTGTCACGTCTTAAGGGACCCAATGCAACAGACGACACGTCAATCGTATGCCCGATCTGTAAGTTATTAGCATTTCTGCTCTGAGGGCCTGGTTGGATTCGGGGTCCGATCCAACCTGGCTGTACTCCAACCATATCCAAAACTGAAGTGAAGTATACAAAAAGGACTATCTTGATACAAGGATTTTTGTGTCATAGACAGTTCGTCAAACGGACGTCAGGTTCACAAGTTATGGCCATAAAGGCGTAACTCGGTCCATATGGGCCAGGGTCTGGTCCGACCCGGTGGGACCGCCCGGCCCGAATTGTCCTGGTCCAACCCAAACTCGTTCGGGTCACCCCTAATGATTTGAGTCCGGCCCGGTTGGCTTGCGTTGTGGTGGGCCCGGCCCACTGGGTCGAGGTCTGGCACGACCCAGCCCACTAGTGTAGCCTACTAGGCGCACGGTTCACCCAAGCAGGCACCGAAGGGGGAGCGCCCCCTTTTGGTTTTCCAGAATGGCCCATCGGACTGTTCGTCCGGGTGGCATGTGGGACCAGCTGGAGGGGTCCTACCCAATCTAGCGTGGCTGGCTGGAAGTTCGGCCGTTCTTCCTCCCAGAGGCACAGTTGCGCGCCGCTAGTCCCCCACGGTTGGTCGGAAGGTCGGCCAACCTTCGGCCTCCACTGCGGCCAAGTGGCCGCGGCCCCCTACTCCACCGGCTGCGTGGACGCGTGTCGCCACTCCACCCCACGGCTGACCGGTTATCGGCTATCCCACTACCCCACCGTGGCTGACAGGTTATGGCCTCCTCATCAACCAGCGGTGCAGACGCACGCTTCCCTTCCTTCCTCACGGTTGGCCGGGTTTCGTCCATTGCCTTCTTCCGCGAGCTGCTGCGGATTCATTCCATGCTCGAAAAATTAAACGATCACATATTTAAGATCGGTGCGTTGAGGGATCCGTGTACATATATCGTGCTCACCAAAACTCCGTTTTTTCCCGAGTAAATAAATATTAGGTGTTGAAGAATGCACGAAGAACACGTGAAGAATAAAAAGAAGGTGTGGGTGTAGCCCTTGCAGGGGTGAGTATAACGATACTCATTAGGGACCCCGAGACCCCGTAGGTCTCCTAGAGTTCCACAATGGAAAGACCACAATGAAAGAACCCATCTCTACTTAGGTATATGCTCATACATCTACCTAATTTATCAAGATATACTCATCTCATACATGTGGGAAGTATATCATGAAGGTAACACCAAGAATGTGAAGTATCACATAGTATAACTTCAATCACAAGCACAAAGTAAAGATAGATCACACAAGAATTTATTATAGGGGTAGTAACTAGTAACATCCCCGGTCACATCGTCGAACAACTCGAATGCTGGAGAACTCCTCTATCGAGTACAGTGGGCCTACTACGTCACACAGAGGATCTTCCCACTAATCTTATACTGCTGATGTACTCCTCCTGTCGAGTATTGTGGGTCTTCCATGTCACACAAAGGCACACCCAACCTTCGGTCTACCTCATCACACAGAGGCGCTCCACCTCGTGGCCGGCTGAGGAACTCCTATTGGGTACTGTGGGTCTGCAACGTTACACAGAGGCGCTCTCCACCGTGGGTTTTCCGTGTCACACATAGGCAAACCCCATTAGGCTTATCGAGTCACTCCGAGTTGTAATGGTCAGCAGTCGTCAGATCCCAGCCAGTCATAGGCTTCCGCACGTAGCGCGCTTGGGAGAACCGCTCCCTAAGCCATCGTTCATACATCAACCTCCACTAAGTCCCTTGAATAAGTATCCCAAAGATCTGTCACTTCTTAAGGTACCTAACACAACAGAAGACATGTCAATCAGACACACGGTCTATATGTTATTATCATTTCCACTCCGAGGGATTGGTTGGATTTGGGGTCCGATCTAACCCAGTCGTACTCCAACCATATCCAAAATGCAAGTGGAGTATAGAAAAAATACTTTCTCGATCCAAGGATTCTGGTGCCGTAGAAAGTTCATCAAATGGATGCTTGGTTCACAAGTTATGGCCAGGAATGCGTAACTGGGTCCAGATGGGCCCGGTTCTGGTCCGAACCGGTCAGACTGACCTGGCCTACGCTGACCCGAACTGGTTCGGGTCTCCCTGGACTAATTTGGATCTAGCCCGATTGGCTTGGGTGGCAGTGGACTCGGCCCGCTGGTTCGTGGTCAAGCCCGGTCGGCGAAGGGGCAGACCGACCCAGCCCGCTGGTTCGTGGTCAAGCCCGGTCGGCGAAGGGGAGGACCGACCCAGCCCGCTGCAGCGCAGCCGGTTGGGTGTGCGGTTCGCCCGAGCTTGCGCCGAAGGTGGAGTTCCCCCTTCTGGTTTTTCCAAAAGGTCCATCAGACCGTTTGGCTGGGTGGCATGCAGGACCCGCCCGGTCTGGGGTGGCCGGATGCTCTTCCTTCTTGCTGCACGATTGCGTGTCGCTACACCACCACGGCCGGCCAGAGGGCCGGCCACTCTTCGGCCTCTGCCGCGGCCGAGCGGCAGCAGCCCCCTGCTCCACCGGTGGCTCGGATGCACGCCGCCACTCCACCCCATGGTCGGCCGGTTTCCGGCTGGCACCTTGCCCCACCGCGGCAGACGGGTCGTGACCTCCTCATCAATTGGCAGTGCGGACGCGCTCCGCCCTTCCTTCCTCGCGGTCAGTTGGGTTTCGGATGCCGCCTCCTTCTACGAGCTGCTACGGCTTCATTCCATGCCCAAAAAGTTAAACAATCGCATATTAACGATCATTGTGCCAAGGGCTCCGTGTCCATATATCGCGCTTAGCAAAACTCCATGTTTCCACCATCAATAAATGTTAGGCGTTAATGAACGCACGAAGAACGCACGAAGAATAAAAAGAAAACGGAGAAAGGTTTATGTGCATCAAGATGGCCATGTACATTTGGTCATCGTCGTTGTGAATTTAGGATATGAACAATCAATAAAATAAATTCAATCATAAATAAAACCCCAACATCAACCTGTAATAAATATTCCCAATCTGCAAAAAAATCATCCGCGGATCAATTAGTTAGAGTTTATCCGTGTTCTTCATTTAGAAGAGAAGAACATGAGAAACAATAAGCACACATTTTTAAACCCCAACCTTGTTTCTTGGAGACGACATGAGGAATAACACTAAGTCGGTGGAGGGGACATCGGTGTTCTTCGCTTCCGTAAGACGCTTCTGATCTAGGCTCAAGCATCGTCCTTATTCCTCGTTGGAGAATATCCTTTGTTGAAGAATGTGTTCTCCAAAGCTCTCCCTCCAAGTTCTCTCCTTTCCAACAATTCCCCCAACCCATAGAAATTTGAGGATCCAACATATAAATTAAACTAATTGAGTTGGCACAACAATTAAGTTTAAGTTGGCACAATTAATTTGGGGGAGAAACCAAGAGTCGCCTCCCACATTAAATAGGGAGTTAAAGTGTCGGGTGGTCCCCACCATTAATTTCATAATGGGAGGTTTCAATATCGTGTGGTCGCCACCACCGAATTCAAATTGGAGGTTTCACAAGGAAAAATAAAATAAAAGATGTTTTATTTTATTTTTATTCTTTTAACACACCCACGAAAAGTTCCAAAACTAACTTTCACCCTCGACCAACTGTAGATGAGTTGAAGGTCTCCTGATGTGAATATTGATGATGCGAGTTCAATGGTGTCCTTAGATTTCAATTCCAAGAACCAGTTCAAAAGATACAAAACCCCGCTCACGTGTTTACCAAACGTACCCGAAAAAAAGTTTGGAAAATTATTAACAGTCACCCTCGACTAGTGTTGGTCGAGGATAGGCTTTTCATAAGTGAAACGTACCCCAATGAACCAAAATGTTTTCTCATATTTCCAATCTGAGTTACCATTTAAAATTTATGACCATTAAAATTAAATAATTGTCACTTAATTATTTTATTTACGGCCAAAAACTAACTTTCACTGGTGGCTTGCGCCGGCCAATGTTAGTATCTGCCTAAAAAATAATATCATCACGAGCTTAGTGGTGGACTCATATTTTCAATCCAATTTACCATTTGTGAGTGATAAGAATTTGAATAATAAAATAACTTTATTAATTATTTTCTTTGTGGTTATGCAATTTTTGGGTTTTCGCATAGGATGTCTGCGCTGACTAAACTTAAGTCGTTCCTAGGGTAAACCCGCCATCCTGAGCGCAACGGTGCCCTCATATTTATAATCCAAGTAATTTATTCCACTTTTTTAGAAAAACTGCATACGTGTGCTAATTAAAGCTTAAAAAAACTTTGACGGATCATTTCGGGCACTCCCAACCTCAAAATCACGCACCATCCGATTTCACGGTCTCACAATAATTCCATATAAAAAATACGGAATTTTTGTGACATTAAATTCTCCCCACCTTTGGGATTTACATCCTCGAAATCCAAAATATTGACTAAGGAAACAAATGGGGGTACTAAGCATGGATTTGAGCCTCCTGCTCCCATGTGCACTCCTAGAGGTTATCGTGTTGCCAGTGTATGCGCACCAAAGATATCATCTGCCCACGAAGGCCCACTCATATCGATCCTCAATGTCTACAGGAACCTCCGTAAACATTTCCCCATCATCTAAGTCCATATCACCATTTTCGATGACTGGAGAAGGGTCATGTACGTATATCCTCAGCTGGGATATGGGGAAGATGTCGTGCACCCACTTCAACTGTGGTGGTAGTGCCTAGCGGTATGCCACCTCACCAATCCTCTTAATTATAAAAAATGGTCTGATAAACCCCGATGATAACTTGTCGCCTCAGCCAAATCTCCACAGTCCCCGTCGAGGGGATACTCGCAAGAAAACATGCCCCCCCCCCTCCAAGAATTCCAAAGGTCTCTATATTTTATCGTTATAAGACTTCTGCCAACTTGGGGCATTCTTCACTTGCTGACAAGTGAGACATCGTGATACAAACTGTGCCACTACTTTCTTCATCCCCGAAAACTAGTACTGACGTCGAGGTCCTAGTACATCTTCACTACTCCATGATGTATCGTTAAAGGGAATATATGGAATTCATTTAAGACCTCATCCCGAAGCATCGCTGGTACTATGGTGCATCCTATGAAGAGGATGATGTGCTCCCCACATTTAGAAAATCCTTCATGAGACCGTCTTGAGGATATCTGAGCACGTTGGGCCTCGCAGTCAACGTCCCAAGTTGTACCTCCCGAATTCCTTGAGGAATTGGGGGAGTTAAATTCATAGACTGGAGGTAAGATGATCCACCTTTATCCACGAAAGATATTCGAAGTGCGACTAGATGATCTAATGCCTCACTCAAAAGTTGTACACCTGAGCACCTGCGGAGTGCGTCTTCTACCACATTCCCCTGACAAGGGTTCCGCTAACCTGGAGAAGTTTGGTTCAAAACTCCAGTAGTACCCATCCAAAGCAAAAGCCTATCTCCCTTCAGGGAGGTAATCTTGGAAATATCTTTTGAAAAGAAGTCCCAACACTCTTCCACTATTGTTGAGAACTGAAAACTCAAAACTCACGCGGCCACGAGGGTAAGGTTGGCCGATTCAAGAGTGATCAGATGCACCCTCCTCTACATGAGTTTCTCCTGTGCTGGTTGGGTTTCCTTTTTTTTCGACCAAGTAAAATCCCATTGAATGTTTTAGGTAAACCATAATTCTTTTTCCTAATATAGTCAATCTGAGTATGAACTATGGATGTCGAGTCCATACCCAAACTAACCTCATAAGTCCTTGATGATGCCACTAAGAGGTTCAAACTAAAACTCTCACCTCATGCGTTAGATCACACCATCAGCATAAGTGTGATTATCGAGTCTCCTCCCAAAGGTATCTCCAGACGCGAAGGTCAATTCAACGGCTTAACCGGTAAATCTAGGTCTTATGCAAGATTCATGGATGGAAGGAATTATTGGTACCTATGTCTATTAATAAGGCAGCTAGTAGTAGACACAGACCATTCATCAAATCTTTCCTAGAGCCCTTTGGTCGCACTCCTTGACCATATGCAGTTACTCCCTTCCCCTGTCCTTCAGCTCCCTAAGCCTGGTGGGGACCAAAAAAATGGGGGTGGTTGTAACATATCGATAATTACTCCACCTCGTGATACTCTATAGGCTCTTCTTCCGCATCAGTAGCCCTGCTGGTTCATCTGTCCCCAACACTTATTCTTCTCGGACCATTTTTACACACCCAAGTCTCTAAGACTAGTGCCATATTCTTGATTTCCCACTACTAGCATTCACTTCCACTGGCACCCTAACATAGGTAGGAATGTATATAGGAATATTTTTGTCCTGGACGTCCATAAACACACCATGCTCAAAAGTCCGAGCCATGAATCACTGATTGTATCGTATTTATCGAGTCCCAGGAATGGTCGGTATACCTCGATGAATATTCATCTACCGAAATGTCATCCTGCCGAAGTTGTGGAAGCTATAGATAACTTTAAACCACCTCTTCAATCCAGTTCTCAACCGCCTGTGAGTCGGGTTCACCTTGGAACCTGAGGGGTATCTGATTCCAAAACAGGTGTAAGACACAAAGCCTAAACGTGTCCTTTACTGGTACCGCCGGTTGTAACCACTGATCAACGGGCAGTGATCTAGCGAACAAACTGCCCAAATGTACTATCTCGAGCAATAGTCCACATACTGAAGCCTCATCACTATGTGGACCATCCACATGGCCACTCACTAAAAAACCCTAGAATCTAAGATCATCATCTTCTCTACTAGTGTCTCAACTAGGCGTAAAACGCTAGCCATAGCCTCCAGCTAGTCCTCAACTGCCTGGCAATCTATCTCACCTCAATAAATTGGAGGCCTCTATCACTGGAACTTGTGAAACGCGCTCAGTTGGCGTGCATCCTCTATTGGTGGGGCTGGTGGAAATGCTCATCCAATGGGTAGTGGTGATTCTGGTACACCACATTAAGGTGATAATGTCCTAAGAGGGGCCTACACTGAGGCCTCATTTCTTGGTGGGCCATCATCACGTACTCTCTCAGGAAACTAGGGTGGCAGTATTTGTGGCATCATCCTGATAAGAAAGAGGTGCACCATGGTCATTATGTTATAACCGGTGACCTGACTCCAAAGAAATCAAAAGAAAAACTTTTCAAAAACACACACAATCTATGTTTTCGTACACTGAGAGAGAAATCATAATTCAGGGTCCTTGTGTATGGATATGTCGGCCGCCGCACCAACACTGGACTCCCCGAACTGAAAACCACACTCATAGCACTTAACACTATTGCTTCACAGAAAAGATCAAAGTCCTAGTTATTCGATTGAATCAAACTCCTATCATACCAATTTGTAATGACCTATCCCTTGGGGCCCTTTCCAGGACTACCCCAAGCCCACCTTCCATAGGCCAGGGGCTAGCGACTAGAACCGAAAGGTGTATTCCCTAAAATCGGGAAGGCATTGACTTTATAACCTGTAAACTCACCCAACTAAGCAAAAAGAAAGATACAAGCACAAATTAAAAGTATATATAGTAAACCGGGTGTGTACAGAAAGTATAAATGGGCCAGAATACAAGTCCAACTATAAAGTACAAGTAATTGAAAAGTACAACCAAAACTGAAAACAGCTCATGTGAACACCCACCAAGGATCCTACCTGAAGGGTAATTACAACTCTCGAACGGTCGTCTCTGCGGTAGGCCTCTTCTAAAGTTCACCTCCAAGCTACCTCCAGTCCTGGTACCCTCATCCTCATTCAAAATTGTTCGTCGTCTGCACCAAACACAACAAGGTGTGGGTGTAGACTGTGCAGGGGTGAGAATAACGATACTCAATAGGGACCCTGAGACCCCATAGGTCTCCTAGAGTTCCACAAATGAAAGACCACAAAGCAAGAACCCAACTCTACTTAGGTATATTCCAAAGTTATCAAGTTATACTCATCTCATACACGTGGGAATTATACCATGAAGGTAACACCATGAAGGTAAATTATCACATATGATAACCTCAATCACAAGCACAAAGTAAAAAATAGCTCACACAAGGATTTATTCTAGGGTTAGTAACTAGTAACATCCCAAGTCACATCATCGAACACCTCGACTGCTAGATAACTCCTCCACTATCGAGTAGAGTGGGACTACCACGTCACACAGAGGTGGTTTCCACTGATCTCGGACTGTTGTGGTACTCCTCCTATCGATTATTGTGGGTCTGTCGCGTCACACAGAGGCCCTTCCCACCATGGGTATGTCGCGTCACACAGAGGCACTCCCCCTCGTGGCCTGCTGAGGTACCTCTCTTGTCGAGTACTGTGGGTCTGTTGTGTCACACAAAGGCGCTCCTCATAGTGGGTCTGACGCGTCACACAGAGGCAATCCTCACTGGGCCTATCGAGTCACTCCGAGTCGTAATGGTCAGCAGTCGTCATATCTTAGCCAGTCGTAGGGTTCCGCACGTAGTGCGCTTCGGAGAACTTCTCCCCAAGCCATCGGTAATACCTCAACCTCCCCTAAGTCCCACAGAGAAGTATCCCAATGATCTGTCACATCTTAAGTTACCCAACTCAATAGACGGCATGTCAATCGGACACTCGATCTATAAGTTATTAGCATCTCCACTCCGAGGGCCCGATTGGATTCGGGGTCTGATCCAACCCGGACATACACCAAAGATAACCAAAACTCAAGTGGAGTATACCAAAAGAACTATCTCAATATAAGGATTTGTGTGTCTTATACGGTTTATCAAACGGATGCCTGATTCACATGTTATGGCCACGAAGGTGTAACTAGGTCCAGATAGGCCCGGGTCTGGTCCGACCCGGTCGGACCGACCCGGCCTGGGCTGACCTGAACTGGTTCAGGTCCCCCTGGCCCGATTTGGATCCTGCCAGGTTGTCTTGGGCTGCGGTGGGCTCGGCCTACTGATTCATGGTCCGGCCCAGCCCGCAAAGGGGCGGCTTGGCCCAGCCCGCGGGCACGGCCCAATGCAGCGTGGCCAGCTGGGCACGCGGTCAGCCCAAGCTAGCGCCGAAGTGGGAGCACCCCCCCCCCCCTTCAGTTTTCCTGAACGGTCTATCAGCCAGTTTGGCGGGGTGGAATGTGGGACCAGCCAGGGGGTCCCGCCCGATCTAGTGTGGTCGGGCGGTCTTCCTCCTAGCATCGCGGTCGCGCACCACTGCTCTAACATGGCTGGTCGGACAGTCGGCCGCCCTTCAATCTCCACTACGGTCGAGCGGCTGCGGCCCCCAACTCTTCCGGCAGTGCGGATGTACACCGTCGCTCCGCCCCATGGTCGGATGGTTGCCAACCGGCACCCTGCCCCACTACGGATGACGGGCCGCAGCCTCCTCATCAACCGGCGGTGCGGACGGGTGCCGCCCTTCCTTCCTCGTGGTCGGCCAGGTGTCGGCCGCCGCTTTCTTCCATGAGCCGTTGCGGCTTCGTTCCAAGCCTGAAAAATTAAACTATTGCATATTCACAATCATTGCGCCGAGGGATCTGTGCCCATATATCACGCTCAGCAAAACTCCATGTTTCTAGTGTCAATAAATATTATATGTGGAAGAACGCACGAAGAACGCATGAACAATAAAAAGAAAGAGGAGCAAGGTTTTTGTGTGTGAGGATGGCCATGTTCGTTTGGCCATCATCATCGTGAATTTAGGATATTAAGTATCAATAAAATAAATTCAAACATAAATAAAACCCCTACATCAACCTGTAATAAATATTCCCAATCCACAAGAATAAATCATTCTCAGATCAATTAGATAGATTTGATCTGGGTTCTTCATTTAGAAGAGAAGAACATGGGAAACAATAATCACATAATTTTAAACCCCTACCTTTTTTCTTAGAGACAACATGAGGAAGAAGGCAAAGTCAGTGAAGGGAATGTCGGTGTTCGTCGCTTCCGTAAGACACTTCTGATCTGGGCTCAAGCGTCGTCCTCGTTCTTCGTTGGAGAATCTCCTTTGTTGGAGAATGTGTTCTCCAATGCTCTCCCTCTAAGTTCTCTCCTTTCCAAAAGTTCCCCAATCCCAGAAAAAGGTGAGGATCCAATATATAAATTAAAATAATTGAGTTGGCACAACAATTAAGTTTATGTTGGCACAATTAATTTGGGGGAGAAACCAAGAGTCACCTCCCACATTAAAGTTGGAGTTCAAGTGTCGGGTGTTCCCCATCATAAATTTAATAATGGGTGGTTTTAAGATCGGGGGTCCCCACCACTGAATTCAAATGGGATGTTTCACAAGGACAAATAAAATAAAAGATGTTTTATTTTATTTTTATTCTTTTAACACACCCACAAAAAGTCTGAAAACTAACTTTCACCCTCGACCTACTATGGTTGAGGTAAATGTATACTTAAGATAATATATATGTTGTGAGTTCAACGGTGTCCTCAGATTTTAATTCCTATTACCGGTTAAAAAGTTACAAAACTCCGCTCGTTCGTTTACTGAACGTACTCGAAAAAAAATTCGGAAAATTATTAAGAGTCACCCTCAGCTTGCGTCAGTCTAGGTTAGGCTCTGCCTATGTGAAACACACCCCAAATAACCCAACGATACTCACGGATTTACAATCCGAGTTACCATTTAAAAGTTTTGAAGTTTACAATAAAATAATTGTCACTTAATTATTTTATTTACAGCCAAAAACTAACTTTCACTGGTGGCTTGCACCAGCCAATGTTAGTATCTACCTAAAGAAATAATACCCTCAAGATTTCAGCAGTGGACTTGGATTTTTAATCCGAGTTACCATTTTTGTGTTATAATCATTTGAAAAATAAAATAACATTATTTAATTATTTTATTTACGGTTATGCCATTTTCGGGTTTTCTCACAGGAGGTCTGCGTCGACCAAACTTAAGTCACACCTAGGGTAAACCCGTCATCCTGAATGCAACGAAGACCTTATATTTATGATCTGAGTAACTTTTCAAGAGTTATTCCACTTTTTTAGGAAAACTGTTTATGCGTGCTAATTAAAGTTTAAAAAAACTTTGACGGGTCATTCTAGGCACTCTGGGCCTCAGAATCGTGCACAGTCAGCTTTTACAGTCTCAAAATAACTTCATATATTAAAAAAATATATACTGAATTTCTAGGACATTACATGCCCTTATTCTGGGGAAGACCTAAATCTGTGTATTTCACTTCTATTGTGAATCAACTTATTAATCAACTATCTTCCTAGAAAGGGAAATCTCTTTCCTTGGATGGCAGGATTTGCCTTGTTAAGTCTTCCATTATATCAAAAATGGATTATTCTATAATGATATATAAATGGTTGGCTTCTATGATTAAAATAATTAATTTCTACACTAAAGACTTTGTTTGGACTAGAAGCATTCTTGAACGGAAGCTTGTTACCATACTTTGGTCTACTAGTCTCAAACCGTTAGAAAATTATGGTCTAGGCATAAAAATCTAAAACTCTTTAATGAGGCCCTTCATGCCAAAATCACTTGGAATTTTATCAATAAAAATTCTAACTCTGTTGATTTTCTTAGAAAAATATTCCTGGATAAATTTAAAAAAAGGGAACCTGAACTATGTTAGCTCCTCGATCTAGCCCTCCATCAGAGACCTTGTTGCTAACATTATGAGAAACTCTAGATAGAAGGTCAGTACAAACTCCTCTCTGAACTTTTGGCTTGATAACTATACTGGATCTCTCTTTATCTACATGATTTCTCAAAAATCCCCTCCAGATAACATCAACTATTCTATTCAGGGGGTGATGTACTTCTCTAACCTCATTCTCCCTGAGTACATTATGCATGTTGTTGATAACCACATCTTCTCTAACTTGGATGATTTTCTCCTTTGGGAACCTGCGCAGAATGGTATTTTAGATTCTAAAAGTTTTTACAATCATAATTTTACTCAGTCTAATCCTATTTTTGGTTGGTGGAAGAATTTTGATAAATCTTGGATTAAACCCTCTAGACTTAACCTTATATGTCATATTGCTCATAATCGGATCCCTACTGAGGTTTTCCTTCAGACCTTTGGTATGAAACTCTTCTCTAAATGTTATTTCTATCACCAATATGGAGAGGATACCAACCATATTTTCCTATCATGTGCTACAACTTCTGCTCTATGGAATTATATTACTGACCTCTTTAACTACAGATGGCTTCACTTTGTCTCCATTAATCTTCAACTAAAAGGATGTGTGTAGCTTGATGCCTCACCAAAAATCAATAATCTCGTCCTTTTCACTGTTTTCTGATGTCCTCGATGTTAACTGGTATGATAGAAATCATATTATTCATAATAAGCACTCACTCAATCTTAATGTAGGTCGGTCCAAAATTCTCATTGCTATCAGGGATACCGACTCTCTTCAAAAATCTCACTGTGATAATTCTGTTAGGGACTTTATGATACTCCAGTGTCTTCGGGTTGAAGGCCTCTACAAAAAATTGATAAATTCAATTGAGGTGTTTTGGCAGGCCCCTTTCTTGGATGGATCAAGATCAATGTGGATGGAGCTTCTAAAGCAAATCCAGGTCCAATAGGTTTCAGAGATGTTTTCAGAGATTTCCTAGGACTTTTACATGGTTGTTTTGTTTGGAAGCTATGGTAATGCCTCTTCTCTAGAAGAATAAATGATGGTTTTGATCCAGGTTATTGACTTTGTTAAAATTAAAGGCTACAACAACATCTGGATTGAAAGTGAATCTACCTCCAATATCAATGAAATTTGGAATGGAGTGGTCCACCTTTCCTGGTTGATTACTTCTCGATGGATGAACTGTTTAGATTCACTTCGGGAGATTAGATATATTTCCACTCATTCCTACCAGGAAGTGAACATGGTGGTTGATGGTCTTGATAATAAAGGAATTAAACATAGTGTTACGTGGAGTGATGATCTTCTTATTGGTCTTCTTCCTCTCTATGAAAGATATTGTAATAAAATCCATTCTTTCAGACTTTTTTAGTTCTTTTCCATATTTTTAATAAATTTGGTCTTGGTCTTTGACCAAGGAATTAACTTTTAAAAAAACATGGCATGAGTCTCAATGAAATGAAATTGAGATGCGAAATCCCTTACCACGAGTCTGACTCACCATATAAATTCTATAAATACTATATAATAAACTTATATTAATTATTTACTAGGATAATAAAAAAATTTAGGTTAATTACCCTATCATAATCCCTTTTATTTTATTTATTTCCATGAATTATATAGTTAAAATTTTTATTTATTTCATGTGGGATGTTTGGTTCATAATCCCAAAACAACTTCGGTAGGTTGACCTAGGTCAAAGGGTTCATTATTAAATCATCAAAAAAATATAAATAATTATTATGTTTATACATTAAATATAATTTTATAATCACTTATGAAATACAAACATAAAAAATGAATCATATCACTTCCTGGAGGTGGAACACTTGAATGATGTTATAATTTTCCAGCAGATAGAAGGGTAAGAGGGTAAGTAATATATTATACTAAAAATATCATAACTATGTTATTAATGATATATATATATTTATTAAATTATTCATAATAAACCTTATATAGTGGTGGCGATAAAAAATGAAATACATTACTTCGTCGAGTTGGTAATTCACAAGTGCGCACTAGTGATGTTTTCAGTTAATTTGGGATAGAAAATGATATATAAAAGGTTTTTATCATAAACATAATAAATTTAAGTATATTTAATATATATATTTTATAATGTCATCATGTTTATAAAATAATTTAAGGATGTGGAAGGATAAATAAACATGAAAACTCTCAGTTAACAGTTGTACTTTTTCTATGATAAGCCTCCTTTGGATTCCACCATTAGCCTTAAAGCTTTGTAATTTTGTGATGAAAACCCTCTAATACATGGGAAGTAAGTTTTTTAAGGGATTCAGTCAGTTATTATTCTAGATACATGGCTTAGAAATTGTTATGAAGAGAGAAAAGGTGGTTCCCTTTTATAAGTGATGTGGGTGCAAATCTTGTAAATATGTGAAATATTAATATATAATATGTGTCTAACTCATGTAAAATGGTTCCAAAGTTCCATATATTTCAAAATAAGTACTATATGTTTGAAATAAATTAAAAAATAAAAATTGGATAAGTTAAGGGTCATTTGAAACCTTATATTTTAGTTTAACAGTCTCATTATCCTTATTTAACCTTAACTATTGTAACACATTATTCAATATTAAACGGTCATGAATGTAATTTTAAAAAAATTAAGTGGAAAATACATTAAAATTTAATTTTATATTAGATAAATTTCCATAAAAATGATTTATAAAATAACTTTTATGATTTTATAATTATTTAAATAATAATTTTACAACACTAAATTCCGTTTAAGCTCATTTTTGGGACTATTCACCAAAATTGAATTTAAATCCACCAAGACAATAATGGAATTGGAATATACACATTTTAACCAGAAATTATACATAATAATTATCTACTAAATTCATTTAAGTACCAAATTCATCCAAAAAAATATTACTTTAAAAGTTGTTAAAATAATTTACCTTTTTATACTGCTTAGATGAGCACTACGTCAACGTTGCATAAGCATTAAAGGTAATTTTTCCATCATAGAAAATTAAAAATAAATTAATAACACTAATATTGTTTTTAATTAATTAATTTTATCTTATATATTCATTTATATATCATTTTTACCTAAATCCATATCAACACAACATATTAAGTGAGAGATTGACAATTTTGGAGATGTAAATTTATTAATATAAAAAGGGAATTCATATTCATGGAAATAGTTTTCAAATTAGAACATTAAATAATATAATATCAATATCGGTTTATAATAACCTCATACTACCATTTTTATATGATTTATAGAGATATTTTAAGCAATTAACCCGTGATTTAAAACTTTTACCTTATTTTAGCCTTTACTGTGCTGATAAGTTTATACAATGGTTACAATTCAATATGAAAAAAAATGAAATTTCACTTATAAAAAAAGTTATAACATTATGATAAAAAAAATTTATATATTTTTAAATATATAATTTCAATAAGTGGTAGAAATTACTTTTAATATAAGATAGTAAAACACAGCAAAATCCTATTTTTAGAAAAATACTCTTTTTTGCATAAAATTGATTTTATACCAAAATCATGTATAATTTTGATTATTAGGAAATTTATTGCATTATATATAATAAAATTAAACTTATATGAGCTTAAAATAAATCTAAAATTGAATGGAACATTGAAATTTTATTTATTAAATGTAAATAAATGACATTTTTTGTAAAATCGATAATTTTCACAATTCACTAAAAAAAACCAATATTTTTAGAAAAATAAAAATATATATATATTAACATTAATTTGAAATTATTATTTAAAAAATATCCAATTTTATTAAATAAAATTTATAAAATTGATAGAAATTAATCTTAATATCCTCACACAAAATGCAATTAAAACCACATTTAAATAAAATGTATTATGAAGAATAAAATGAATTTATCATCATTACTTTCCTAATAACCCTAATTAAATGACTTTTAATTAATTTTAAAAAACATATAATCTAATAATTTCATTAGAATAATTTTTCAATTGTGATTAAATTAATCTATTAATAAGAAAATACATTTCACACATAAAAGTAGTTTTATGAAAAATATATCTTTTAGTTCAAAAGATTTTATCTTCATTTCTAAAAAATTTATAATAAATGTTTGATTAAATAATAATTTTATTAAGGAGAATACTATATATATATTTCATAATAATGTTATTCCAATTCATACACACCAAACCAGCGATGGTTTATAATAGTCATATTTAAATAATAATATTTCTATTACATACCATCGATCGTTTAATCTTGGTGTCATGTATATCACACTCTATCTAATGAAAAATTATTAAAATAAAATAAATTCTAAAATCTTGGGGTGTTACATTCTACCCCCTTAAAATAATTTCACCGTCAAAATCTTATCTCATTCCTGATATAAAAGCTTTAAAACATTTTCAAAATCAATTTCAGGGAGTGAAATAAAAAAGCATAAGTGGAAATATTTATCTTATAATCGATTCCAATAAAATTTTCAATTTAAAATAACTATAATTTCTATGATAATAATAAGAAACTTATAATTTCCTAAATATTTCTTAAACCATGAATTTACCATTATTATATTCATACTTTGGAATATATTTTAAAAAAAAATATATAAATAGTTGAGTGATGAAATTTGACTGATTTTACTACCTCTTACTTGATTTGAAAAATTATTTTACCCTAGAGATAGATAATATGATAAAATATAATTATTTTATTTTATTCTATTCCATAATAATAATCTCATCCTTTGGTTTTATTTTTATTAATTTTCACTATTATGGAATCCCTTCTCCAAGTAATGAATATAGAAGATGTATTTATTGTGACTGAATCATTAAAATAAACTTCTAATGGATCATAAAATCTATAAAATGATAATAAGTTATTCCTAAAATATTTATAAAATAAGAAAAATAAAAATTTTCAACATAAGTTAAGATATTATCCAATATGAATAAATACCAAACTAATCTCCACATCATTAAAAATAACACCAAAATTTAAACTTTAAACATTCCATAAATAAATAACCTTAAATCTCTTCAAAATATTCCAAAATAAATTCAAAATCAAAAAATAAGAAATATTTTATCCCATATTCATTTGATATCAACTTAACATTTATCTTTAAACAATATTAATCACTCGTAAATTCATATACCAAATAAATATAGGGACTAATATTATAATCTCTAAAATATGGTAATCTTTTCCATGAGTAACCTAAATCACAACAAAACTAAAAAAACATATATTATTCCAAAAGATAACTCAAAATTTATTCCTCAATTTATATCAAACAATTTTACATAAAAACACATACTATCATAAAATATCACATTTACCGTGATTCCGTTAATGTTCCCAAAAATATAGGGAACTTCTTCAAAAATAAATTTATTTAATTAGTCACCAAATAATTTTTCAATCTCGTGATTATTTATATGATAAATCATATGTTATTAAAATTTAACAAACCTTTTTCCAAATTAACTATAATTACATCAACATCAAACATTATCTTAATGTTAAAGGCTATCAACACCTTTCAACTTTTCTCCACAAAATAAAAAAAAATCTTACTAAAATAAACTTTTCAATAAAATAAATACTAATCCCAAGGGTTGTATTCCTATAAATGTATCCCAAAGTACTTCAGTCACATAAAACCTCAAAAGGGGTATATATACCTTTAAACTTATGATAAACCTTAAAATTATTAACCCTTTATGGTATCTCCAAACCCATTTTATATATCTTATAAATTCCACTTTAAGGGTAAGTAGTAACTATACATGACAAGATTAAAAAAACCACACCAAAACTATACAAACACTCCAAATTCAAGAGATCTCACTTCATCACAATCGTGCCACCAACAGGGAAATCAAATTCAAATTTAGAAAACAATTAACTGGTTATCAGACCATGTGCCCACAACAGTCGTAATTATGAATCGATCCGAGAGCCACAATGAGACGTGTAAACCTTGATTCAGTCACCTGCCTCGATTCGAGGTGACAATATATCCATCCTCCAGACATCTCTGACATCATCATGGTTGTCACTGTCAGAACTTATATCACCATCATCGTCGGATTCATTGCTCGACACCAGTGACCACTTCGTCAATTTCACCACAAAAATAAATTTTTGGAATCATATTCCACTCCACAAGCATCATAAGAACTCCCCTCTCCATAAAAATCACCATAACACTGAAAAGCACAAAAACAAACATCCACATCGTCGAAAGAAATCAAAGAGAGAAATCACCAGTCAGAGCTCCATGGACACCCATATTCTCACACGAAAACATCCCAAAGTATCTTTGGAAGTAAATACATCCAACTGACCTAGGAGAGTGCGATGAAGCAGGAAGCGAGAGTAGATCTCAAGCATCGGGCCTCCCGCGAGCCGAACCGTGAAGCCATCATCATCAACCAACTAGATCCTATGAAGATGAAGTCTCCATGAGACATTGAACCACTCAAACTCACATCCTAGATCACTGGGGAGTCCACCACAAAAACCGCCTTCGAGAGATAAGTGGAGGCTAGGTGCCAGAGTAAAGAAATGGGCGCCCAAACTCCTTGATGGTACACAATTTTTAGACCAAAAGAGAAAACCTAGAATGAACCAATAAACACTAAAAGAGATAACCAATAGGAAAGAAAATCTAAAATAATTCAAGGATTAAAACCCTAAATAGAAATCAAAAAGAAGCAAAAACAAGATAGAAACAAGAGAGTAGGTCACCAAGAAGAAAATCATCGAACTTGATAGAAAAAACTAAGAGTTGGAGAGACCCGACGAACGAGAAAACAAGAAGAAAAATCAAAGAGAGAGTCAAAAGAAAGCTGAGGCTGAAGAGAAGTAGGAAGATATAGGTCAGCTGATGCTTAGAATAAAACCCTTAAATTATCCTCATATGAATTATATTACCCTTTAAATTTATCTAAACATATACTTTGATACCAACTATAACAAATCATACCTCAGTCAACTCATAATTCTATGATTTATAAAAAGGGTATCACTTTTATAAATTTTCAGAATCATTTCAATTTAGAGTTCTATAAAATTGGGAAATTTGTTACATTAAGAAGTTTACATTTACACAGAGTGTCCATTTTTTCACAAAACATGTTCTTTATCAAGACACACTAGCCTCATTCAAGGTAACTCCCATAACTGGAACTCTAACTTTACTAACATTCCAAATATTCTTTAATCCTTGTGAAAAACATTTGAAAATGCGGTATGAGAAAAATAAATCTCCAAAATGGTTATAAGATAAAAGAAACAAGTCAATCCACTTATAAACCAAAAAAAACTCCATAAGATGTTTTCCTTTTCATAATAAACATTGGAGCTCAAATTTCTTATTACCTTTCTAGGAAAACAACTAAATTTATCAATATTTTTCTTAAAACATTTTATCTGAAATCATAAATTAAGTCTCACAAACATAATGTTTTCATGGTAAACATGATAACTCATGAATACCATTCCTTGAAAAATAATTCGTTCACACCTCTAATATTTTATCAAAAATGAATGATCATTTTCTTTTCTTTTGAAATAAAATAATAATAATTTGAAAACCATTTAAGTAATATCATATAGGTACCTTGGTAAATTATTTATTAATTAATAATTATAATAACCCTTATAATGGAATCACCTAAAGAAGTAATTTTTCATCTCATAAAAGTAACATATCATCGATAAAATCTTTCAATTTAACTAATGCATTGGAGAGCTATATTAGGTTCACCCTTCATTGGAGCTATATAGAGCTCACCTATCATTAATATAAAATTATAAAGAACCATATCATGAATAAAACACATATAGGTTTCAAATTTACCATAAAATACATATGAATTATCATTTAATCTCATACGTAGTAACATTTTCATTTATCTTATAATGATGATAGAAAATTTTCATTCCCTAAGAAAAAACATTCAAGCCTAAAAACTTCCTGAATATTGAGAGATTTTTGTATGTAAAATAATAATGGAAAATTATAATGTAATATTTATAATTAATAACATCTATGATGGTGGTAAAGTTCGGTTAAGTTTTATACGTTAAAAAAATATTTTTTCCCACTTTTGTAAAAAGTAAAAAGTAACCCATATGGAAAATATTAAAAATATTTATTTTTAATACATTATAATGAAAAACAAAAAATAATTGAAAATGACATTTTTCATCCTTTGAGTAATAATTAATAGCATTATTGAAACATTTAAAAGAACCTCCATATCGAAAAAATGGTAGAAAGAAATTAAAACGGGATATTAAAAAGAAAGTATCTTGCCACTATGGTAACATTTGAATAATATAATCATTGAAATATGTGACTTGAAAAGGATTTATAATCCAATTTAATTTCAGATAATTAAGGATAAAATACATGCATATTCCAGCATATACACCACACAAGTTAAAAAATGTGGTGATCGCGGAATGAGTCTCAATGAAAGAAAATTGTTACAGGAAACCCCTTACCTTGTGTATGACTCGTCCCATTCATTCTTTAAATCCAATATAATATAAATATATTAATTATTTAGTTCCTTAATAATTTTTTTTAAATTATTATTACCTTATCCTAAATCCTTTTATTTTATATATTTCCCTGTATTATATAGTTAATACATCGATTATGTTCATCTCAATAATTTTGAGGATGTTAAGTCCAAAATCCCAAAACAACTTCGATAGATTGACATAGAAAAAAGGATTAATTGTTCCATATTATCTATAATATTAATATTGAAATAATTATAATTTTTATACATTAAATATAATTTTATAATCATTTTTAAATATATATAAATAATGATTCATATTGTTTCATAGAGCTAGTAGCATGTACGTACGCACGATGGTGTTATCATTTTTCAGTGGATAGAAGGGTCAAAATTTAAGTAATATGTTATAATTAAAAAATAATATACATGTAATTGATATCATATATATTAATTAAATCCATCATAATAGCCATACTAGTGTGGTGGTGATGAAAAATGAAATAAATCACTTTGTGGAGGTGGTAGTCTACATGTATGCAGAGGCGATGTTTTCATTTCCCATATGATGGAAAATGATTATTCTACAAACCAAATAACATTTCAGTATATGAAATTTACTGATGTTATCATATCAGTATTATATAATATTTTTAGTTGGTGCAAGAATAAAGAAACATGAAAACACTCAGTTAATAGTTATACCTCTTCTTTGAGAAACCACCATTTTCTTAAACCTTAATACTTCTTGTTTGGAATTTTTCTAAGATAAAAACATATAAGAAATGGTTATGAAGGTTGGGAATTTATTTCTTCAGTCCTTTTCCAAGATACATGTCTCATAAATTGTGATTAAGACAGGAGAGGTGATGCCCTTTTATAAGTGAGGTGGGTGAAAGTCAAGTAAATATAAGATATATTAAAATGTAATATATGTATAACTCATTTAAAAGGATCCAAATCACCATATATCGGAATATAAGAATTAAATTGTGGAAATAAACTCAAAAATTAAAATTTAGACAAGTTTAAGTGTCATTTTAAACCATATCTTTTTGTTTAACACCTTTATCAACTCTATTTAACCTTAACAGTTGTAACCCAATTTTAAAACTTTAAGTGTTATGATTGTAACTTTAAAAATTAAATATGAAAAATTAATGAAAATTAATGATATCATAGAAAATTTTACATCTAATTGATTTATAATAATAATTTTATTATTTTTTAATTATTTAAAAATAATAATTTTATAAGATTAAATACCATTTTAGGTCTTTTTCATAATTTTTTAAAAAATGAATTTAAAATCATCAAGGCAACAATATAATTAGAATATAAACTATTTAACCAGAAATTATATGTTATAATTATCCATTAAATTCTTGGAATACTAAAATTAATTCAAAACTTATTACTTTTAATGCTTACAAAATAATTTACTTGCTTTTACTACCACTTACACGAGCATTGTGTTAGTGTTGTGTAACCATTCAGGATAATAATACCATATATAAAAATTAAAAATAAATTAATATCATAAATATATTTTATTATTAATCAATTTTATCATATATATTCGTTCATACATCATTTTTATCTATATTTGTGTCATGAAAACATAATAAGTGTGAGTGAATGAAAATTTTGGAAATATAAATTTATTAATATAAAAAGGGAAGTCAGGTTCACAGAAATTGGTGAACAATTCATTCATTAATGAAGATAATATTAATATAGGTCTATAATAACATCATCCACCGATTTAAATATGTTTCTTTTTGTGATATATTATTTCTTTAACCCTTGATTTAACACTCTTAGCCTATTTTATCTTTTACTGTGGTGAGAAATTTATACCATAGTTACTATTTATTATAGAAAAATTAAAATAAAATTATTAAAAAATTATAACATGATGATACTAAATATATAATCCATTTTATAATATTTAGTTTTAACAAGTGGAAAAATTAATTTTAATATAAGATCGAAAATGCAACAAAAACTTGTTCTTAGAAAAATACATGTTTGGAGCATAAAAATGATTTTATACCAAAATTATGAATAAAATTTTTTAATATGAAATTAATTAGATTTTTATTAATAAAATTAAATAATTCAAAACCTAATGGAACTTTGAAATTTATTTGACTAAAATTAAATAAATGACAATTTTTTTCAAAATCGATATTTTTCACAATTCACCAAAAAATCAACCATTTCAAAAAAAATTAAAAAAAAAATTCATAGGATTATATTTAAATAAAAATTTAATTCTATTTTATCAAATTAAATTTCAAAAAGTTTAATAAATTAATCATAATATCGCCAAATAAAATTCAATAAAAACCATTTTTGAAGAAAATGAATTTTTAAGTATATAATGACATTATCATCATTACTTCCATAATAACCATAATTAAATGAATAATAATTCAATTTACTAGATATATAATATACTCATTTAATTATAATCATTTATCATTAGTGTTTAATTTAATTTATTAAGATAAAAATAAATTGTGCACAAAAAAAAGTTTTATGAAAAATATATTTTCCCCTTCAAAAGATTTTATCTTCATTTATAACCAATTGATAATAAATGTATGGTTTAATATTAATTTTATTAAGGAAAAAATATACATGTATTTCATAATATTTTTATTCCTATTCATACCCTCTAAATCAATGGTTAAGTTATATTATTTGTATTTAAATATTTATATTTCTATCCTATATCATTGATTGGTTAAGCTTAGTGTCTCATATACCACACACTATCAAATATAATATTATTAAAATAATGTAAATTATAAAATATTGCGTTGTTATATTCTTTCCCATTAAGGATTCAGTTAAAACACAAGTTTCCATGGTTTGTATAATATTGGTAGTATGCACTCTAAGTATGAGTGAGGTATTAGGTTGTGAATCCCTATGTAGGATATATGTGACTCATGGAAATCCATAGTGATCAGTTGGGTTCTCATTTAATTATCCATGAATCGTGATATTGGTATTATAAAAATTCTTATAGATGATATTGTTTGATATATTTTCTCATTAGGATCCATTAATAATTAAAATAAACTTATGGTCTGTAAAATATTATCTATAATAGACTACAAGAGGGGATGGGATTAAGATAAATTTGGGATGTCTTTTTGTTGATGGTATATTTGATTATAATAATGGTTTTTTGTATCTTGGGTTTTTAACAAAATATGGTTTTGAAAAGAAAATGTGTGTGGTGTTGTCAGCTGCGCGTATAACTTTTTAAAATGTTAATTTTACTTGGTATGGATCATTAAGATTGTGATTTTGAAATTGATTTAGTGATAATGGAAAATATATATTTTTGAAAATGGTATTGGTGCATTATATAGTGTCTATAAAATATTTTTATGAATTGCTTTTGGAAAAATGACCTGCATGGCCAGGGGGTTTGGAATTTTTTTAGTTTTGAGAAAATAAGTGGAAATTTTTTTTTAATTAGATTTTAAAATGTATTTTGAAATGTATTTTTGAAAATGAAAATAATTTTTTTTGAACTTAATAGTTAGAACATGGGATTTTTTGATTTTAGGGTTTTGATAGAATAACCCTTGGATGATGAGGGTTTTGAGAAAAAACTCATGTGATTTTTCATGTCTGTAAAATGTTTTGGGTGGTTCTAAAAATAATAAGCTTTTCCAGTGTCACTAGGTTTTCATGATTTTGTGGGGGTAGCAAAGAGTTTATAAATTATGTATTTATGTTTGTGTGAAGTGATCATTTTGGAAGACCGATGTAATTTGGGATTTAGAGCGGGGTTTTTAGAGTAAGAATCAAGTAGAAGGGTATATGAATTAATTGTCTGGTGCATAGGATCACTTAGATTAATATTTTATAGGTGATTACTATGGTGTGTATAACCATTATAAAAAATAATCATTTGTAATTTTTTTACAGTAAGTATTTCCAAGGGCCTATGTTTGGGATAACTATTGGTGATTAAAAATCAGTGGGTACATTTTGCCCCATTTCATCATTTGTTTATGGTTCTGAGTGGAGTGCTCAAAGGATTTGTTTTTGATTGTGGTGGTTTTAATGGATAATATGTAGTGAAATGACTACAATGATATTATTTTTAAAAATAAGGAATCAATATAAATCTAAATGATTTAGTAGCTTGGTTTTTAGTGAATAGTGGGATTTGTTTTGGGAGTCAGGTGATGGCATTGAACCCATTGGTGAAGTATTATATTTGTTATAAATAATCATGATATAAATATGTATTGATAAGATAATATTTTAATGAATGTAAAGCATCCCAGCCTATTTTTTGAAAATATAAAGAGTGAATCACTCAAGTAATATTGTCAATATATGTTGAGTCGTGAATATTGAAGAACACCTTGAAACATGGAGTTTTAAAGAACACTTGATATTATCATACTAAAGAAAAATTTTCAATATTGGAGAAGAAATGTGTTGTAGTAATTATTCATATAACAAATAAGTATTGAGTTAAAAAATCTAATTATATACTGTTTTTTCATTCTAAAAGAATATTATTTATTTTTTTCGTTTAGTGATGTTGATTAAAATTGATTTTATGCTACTACTTGGTATTTTATCTAAATAGTCTCTTTTATAGGATGGTTGAATAAATTTATTTTATGATGATGATATGTGGAAAAGAGTTTAATATATTATTCATTATACTAAATTAAATGTGTCTATAAAGGTATATAAGAAGGTGTTTGGTGAGATATTCAGTTCTTAAAAAACATACTATGAATTTTAAAGAAGAGGGAAAGTTTTACAAAACCATACTTGTGATTATTATGCATGAAATATACTAAATATATGAATATATCTCTTTGATGATGATATGGTAAATAAAATTAATTATAGTTTAAATTGTTTATGTATTCATTAAAATTAATTTTGATAAAGTTTTGAGTTTATTTGAAAATGCTAGAGTTTATACATGTTCCAAATTATTTAAAAATTGATCCAAAAAGATTATTAAATATTTGATAAATTGATAAATCCATTTGAAGTGTTTTGAGAGGAATTTAAGTAGCTATTATCAATTGTAGATAATTTTAGAAGCATAGATATGCATTATAAAAATTCCGGACTTGTACATTTTATAATAAAATGGAAAAGGCATGTGTAAGATCGTAAAGGAAAAAATTGGAAAAGTACTTGTTGTTTTATACTATGATTTATAATATCTATGAGAATAAAAATAGGTAATTAAAAATTCTTGTCAATAATTTACTTGTTATGAAGTAACACTAGTAGAAAATTGGTTCTTAACGTCTTCAATTTGACGTCGGTTTCTTATAAATCAAAATAAAATATCTTTGTGGAGACTTTTTTGTCTTGGTTTTTTAAAAAACAAACACCAAAAATTTAAAAAAAAACATATTTTTTGAATCAGTTTTTAAAAAAACCAACACATATAATTGGATTTTTCTTTACTATGTTTTGGATTATTTCATAATCTTCAATTTTACTATTCGTAAAGCACAAATAGAGTTACTGATTAAAAGTTATGGATGTCATAAGTTAATCTTCTCTAAGAGAAGTCTTTAAAAACTACAATATTCAAAGGACATAACTTTTAATCTGTAACTTCATCTTAGCTCCACGACTAGTTAAATCGAAGCTTAAAAAATTATACAATATAATAAAAAAAATTAATTGTTGGCCTTGTTTTTCATAAAAATCAATGCCAGGAATATTTTTTTTTATTTTTCACATCAATTTATTTAAAAACCGATGCGAAAACAATTTTTTTTAGATTTTTGGATCTGTTTTTATAAAAAATGAAACCAAAAATATTTTTTTTTTACTTTTTTGCATCGGTTTTTAATAAATCAATGAGAAAAATAAATTTTTTTATAATTTTTATCATTATTTTATTTTAAAACCAATTGAAAAAATGATATCAATTGGAATTTTTTGCATCGATTTTCTACAAAACCAACACCAAAAGAACAACTTAAATCCTCTTTCACATTGGTTTCAACCAAAACCGACAAAAAATAGTATTCACCAATACATAGGATCATAATTTCAATTTTTTCACAACGTGCATTTAACTTTTTAAAATCCCACCTACATTTTCATACAACGGTATAAAAAATATTTTCTTTTTCTATATATAAATCCATTTTATCCTCTATTCAACATTTTCAACCTCTTCGATTCAATCATGCTTTAAACGTGGCTTCAATTGTCAATTTTAACATGGTACCTATTTAATCATTTATTTTATTTATTATTATTTTTATTTATTTCTAAAAAAATCAAATAGCTTGCTTATAAAGATGATTTATTCTAATTATTGAGTTACAAATATAAAACATTCTGATGAGATTTACCAACCGTTTTTCAAATTTAATTATCGATCACCATTTTCATTATTGCATAAATTCTGCTCTAAATATAAAAGATATGATGATAAACAACTTATCATTTCGATGGAAGATCTTAAAACTAATGAAATATGTCTGAAATGTTATGTTTATTTTTTTTCATTTCGTGTATGTAATTTTAATTCATTTTTATCATATTTTCTTTGAAATAAATTGTATCAATAAAAACATTGACAAATTCAACTTATGACGACAATAATATTTGATATGTAACGCCATTTTAGCTCCATGACCAGTAAAATCAAAGAATAGAAAATGATCAGAAACATAGAAGAAGAAAAAACATACTTTCTGTGTTGCGTTTTGTAAAAAATGATGCCAAAAATATTTTTTTTCATTTATGGCATCATTTTTTTTAAATTAGTGCCAAAACTATTTTTTATAACTTTTTAGCGTCAGTTTTTAAGGAAACCAACGTCAAAAATGATGCAGATGGGTTTTTTCCATTAGTTTCCTATAAAAATGACGCTAAAAACAAATGTAATTAATTTTTGGAATTAGTTTAGAAAAACTGAGGTAAAAAGTCATATTTTTTACATTGGCGGCTTCAACATTGGTTAAAAACCGACGTTAAAAACCATTTTTCTACTAGTTTAAGTATAAGTGGGGATAATAAAGACAAAAAAGAGTTATATATTGATTCATATGTGTATTTGGAGACAAACCTTTAAAATTTTCCAAAATAAATTATGAATATTATTTCTATTAATTTTAAATACATATAAGATATGATCACCCAACTTAAAGAAGATGTAAATAGATTATGGTATGCATTGGAATAAAAAAAATTACATATATAAGTCTTAGCAGACAAGTCGAAGAAAAAATAGTTAAAAATTTAAAACTTTCATAAATGTATTCTATCACTGATATGGAATTATATAAAGTAATATGGGAAAAATAACAATCCCGTAAATATCATTAATGGTATGTCAAGAAAAAGGAAATCATTGGTGTTAAGAATGATCAATTTAAAATCCAAGGAAACAAGATTAAAACGCTTGAAACTTCTTTATAAGAGATGAATAAAGTGTATGAATAATATAATAGTCATATTTATATGATAAAAGTAAAATGTGAAAAAAAAAATAAGATTAATAAAGTTGATAAAAAAAATTTAACATGTAGTTTCTTCAATTTGAAGTAAAACAATGTAATCTGGAATGTTTTCAAGAAAAATATTTACATAAATCCATGGAAAAAATTTATCATTTTTTATTATTCTAAAGAGGATATTTATTTTAAAATACCTCTATCTAATGGAAATATGAACTTCTAAACATTTAATGATAAACCTAATATAGGATAAAAACAACATTAACAGTTGTTCTAGAAAAAAATGAACTAAATTTTTTTACATGCATAGTTTAAGTTGTAAAAAATTTATAGATATAGATGGGTCAAAAAATCAATTTAAACCCTACAATACATTAAGGGTGGATGATATTTATTTTAATAAATTTTTTTCCTAGAAAAATTTCAATTATAGGTCTAAATTTAGAAAAAACGTCAACATATCAATATTATCAAGATAGTAATTCAAAGAAGAAAAATGAAATTTGTTGGTTGTCTGGATATTGTGAATGATCATGGAAAACTCAATTGAATGTTGGTATAATATTTTTATCCATGGAAGAAAAAAAAATATTATATCATGTTGGAGAAATATAATTTCATTCAAACTATATATAATAAATTTAAGAATCTGTCTATCTCAAACTGACTGAAGTTCTTGAAAATATTAGTAGAATTTTTAATCAAAATGGGCATGGTGAAGAAGAATGCATGTCCAAATCAACCAATCATGTTACAAAATATGTTATTAAATAAAGAACAATTTTTTTTGAATAAAATATTAAATAAATAAGTTAAATAACCTTTGGGTTAAAATAAAAAAATTAAACAAAATACTTTGAAAAAGGCTAAAAATGATGTTACATAAAAAACAGTAATTATTTTCCTCTATTGTGGGAGAATAAGACATATCATGGATTATTCCAAATAATAAATTGATTTTGGTTTCTTTTGAGGAAATATAACAAAATAAATAAGAGAATAAATCTATAAAATAAATTAAATACTTTTTTTGGTGGATGAAATCCATGAAGAATAATTTGAATCATAAAATAAGTTTTTAAACAATTATAACTTAAAGTTTCATGAGAAGTTCTATAAAAGATCCAAGAAATATAAAAATGTTCCTAAATAATGCATGATTATTTTTTTTTAAATAGAAATAATTTTTAAACAAGTTTAATAGAAATAATTTTCTATAGGTAAAAAAGAAACCCCATATAAAGAGGAAATCTAATTTCATGAGAAATTGTCAAAAAATGATGACCCAAAAAATATTGAGAAGTTTTGTTAAAGGTAAAAGAAAATTTTTCATTTTTAAAATGATTAATTAATTTTATTACCAACTCAAGATTAAATTTTTAAAAATATTAAATGAGCACCAATAATCTCATGTACTTTAATGGATAAAATAAAGAATTTAATTCCACCTAATGAAATAAAAAATAAGGAAAAGAAGACCATGTTTTCCATGGAGTATATTGATTTATAAAATAAAGGTTTTATAACACATTGAGTTTTCATTAAAATTTTTTCAAATAAATTAAATTTATTTGATAAATTTCTTTAAATACAACACATATTTTAGCTTTCATTACATGCGACACTGAATTTTAACAAACCAAGATTTATTATTAATATTTTTATTTAAATGTTCCCATTATAACATATCTGCCAAACTTTGAGGTATAAATAGTAATAACTAATTTATAAATGTTAAATATAATGATTCTATATAAATAAAACATATTAATAAACAATATACTTAATTTTTAGTAAACTCTTAATATGTTTCAAAAATAGTATTTTCTCAAAAAAAATGTTTTTTATTTCTTTTGTGAACAATAATAAAATTAATTTTTGAAGATTTTATAAATTAAATTTGATAAAATAAAAAAAAATTAAATTAGTATGCCAAATTATCTTAGGGTTAATTGTTTGGATTTTTCTGAAAGAATTAATTTTTCAATGAATAGTTAAAAATACTATTTTTTATTAAATATTATTTTTAAATTAAGGAATTTATTATGTTTATTTTTATTTTAATATAGTTTTAACATTAAAATTATATCAATTAAATATCAATTAATCCAATTTTTTTAATTTTAATTTTTTTATTTAATATTGTAATAATAACTTCTTGAACTTTTGAACTTTTTTTCTCATTGAAAACTCGCTTTCTCATCGCATTTACAATATTATTTTTAAATTAAAATTCAGAACTTATCTGAATGGAATTTAGAAAAATGGATTCCATATTTTTAATCATAATAATTTTTATTATATAATAAGTTTAACTTACTTTTTTACCATAATGAATAGTAAAAATAGTAAAAAATTATTAACCATCGTTAAGGTAAAAAAATGGGTTTACCGAGGGTTAAAATAAGAAGATAAGGGTTAAGAATGACCTGAAAATTTTCCAAAATTCATTTAATGGGCATATTTATACCCTATATTTTCTAGGATTGATAATGTTCCATTTCGGGTCCTTTTAGCATAATAAAAAAGTGAGTACACCTTTTTTCTTTTCAAACAATTACAACTCTGCCACTCACCTCAATTATAGAAAGTCATCCCCTCTCCTCTCCTTATCTCATTTCCAAAACCCATTGGTTCAACCAAGACCTACCCAAATAAGTTTATTAATTAAATCCTTCCATCCTATATGTCTTATTTTGGTCATAAATCCATCCTAAGAATCCTTTTGGTGCAAACCAAAACAAGTTGTCTGAAGAAGACGTAACATCCCTAACCAAACATGTAATTTTATTTCTTCATCCACCTCCTTCAATTATTATTAAACAATTATGATTTAAGAAACTAATTATATTCTATATAATGAGATTTTTTATTTATATTTCATGATTTAAAACAACCTCCTCTTCTATCAAATGGGTTAAGAAATCATCATTTGTCAGTATGATGAATTATCACCTCAAGAACGGTTGTCATTTGTTTTCTATTACCACCTCTCATAGCTAGATATAATGATGGATTAAATGTTTATATATGATATTTATGATATTATTACGACTCTTAAGTCATGATATCACATGTTTCTTATAACATTACATTCTATGGGATTATGATAATGTCGTTTCTATGTACGACGGACTACCACCTCAGGAATCCATTTAATTCATTCATACTTTACATGAAAGCTATTAAGGATGGGTTTAATAGAAATATATAATATATATAACACAAAATTATTATTTAATTTAAATATATTAGTTACTCTTCCTTGTTCTAATCTGTTGAGAAAATGGAAATAGCTTTCATGCGTACTTATGGAATACCGTCTCTATGAACGGTGTCTTTCATTTTATATCTATAACTATTATTTATTACAATAAAAATATATACACTAAATATATATGATATTTCTATCATTTTAAACACATTTAGGTGATGTAACTAACATAAAATTAATATGACCAAAAATAAAAAATAAAAACATACGCAAAAAAGGAGTTATTACCCAAAATGTGAAATTAACATGGAACTGTTAATAAACAGGTAATAAAAGGTCATAGTTAAATTGTATATGGTATTTTTTATATAGGTAAAGTTCTATAATATATATATAATAAACTTATATTTATCATAAATGAGCTTTGAAAATGCCAAAAGGAATTCAAGAATTAAGGTATGAGATTTTCATCTCATTTTTTTTATTTTCTATGAGGCACAATCCATATACACCAAATGTTTCTTTTATTTAACACACCAATTTTTTTATAAAATATTTCTCTTTAAATATTTTTATTTTTTATAGATTATTTCACATGAAACAGCGAGTTTAAATGAACCACGTAATATAATTAAAATATTATGTTCCGTTTATTGCCTAGTCATTAGATTGACAGGTATAAATAGGATTAATTGATTTATCAAATAAATATAAACTTTCAAATAATTATAAGAGTATTAAAAAAATTATTATAAAATAATCACAAAATATTTAGTAAATCCATTTTGTTCTTTCAAAAAAAGTTTTCTCCAAAAATGAATTTTCTTATAATTATTTTATGAAAATTTTAGAAACTTTATATGATAAAAGTAATCTCATATTTTTAATTCATAATGTTTAAATTATCCTAATATTAATTTTTTATAATTTTTTTAAAACATTGAATTTTCAATGAATAGTGAAAAAATAATAATTTTAATTGAAAACTATATTTCTCTTTTAAAGTATTTATAATGTCAAATTATATTTTGGTTTGTATTAAAATTTTATTAGTTCCTTTTGATTTATAATCATAAAATTATGGTTTTCTAAAAGGTTTTTATACTATAATTTCGTATAATAACATTTTATATTTAAAAAGGGCATTTATCCAAAAAGTTGTATTTCATTGTGTTTTTTCCAATATAATTTTAAATTAAATTCTAAAAAATAAATGATTTTAGTTTTAAAAAATGTATTACATATTTGAAATAAGGAGGTCCAAATTTTGTAAATATTTCCGTTTAATTTTCATACAAAATTAATAGTAAACTTTGTAATTTATTATCACGCTAAAGGAAAAATAAGGTAATTAAAGGTTAAAAATAAAATGATAAGTAATATTAAATTACCCAAACCCTCACTTAAATATTATCGGATGATTATATCTTGAAAAAAATTACCAAAAGGGTATAATTTATGTCATTTTCAATCAACTTGGATAAGATTATGACCTTTATAGTATTTTATTTAATGAAAATTCAAACATGTCACACTCTTGTTCTTAATAAGAATAATATTTTTAATATGTTTCTATTCAGAGGATATATACTAATATAAGTTTTATTAGGAAATATAAAATTTTTTAATTCATTATGGTAATTTATATTTAATTTTTAGTGAATAAATAATTACATTAAATAGTTGCACAATGTTGATGAAGGTGTTATTTAATTAATGGAATAATGAAATAAATGGTATTAAAAATATAAAAAGTAACATACTTTCACATATTTAACATGATCCAAAAATTATCTAGATTATAATGAAATTTTTAGTCTATAATAAAATATTTGGTTCAAAATTTACTTGTTTTCTTGATGTTTTAAAAGACAAAGTAATGAATACTATCAAAATTGACTATAATGATATTTTATGGGATTAATATTTTATTAAATTATTTAAAAATTATAAAAATATTAAATAAAAACAAATAGGATAATATTGGTTCAAAAATTCCATCCCCTATAAATTTATAGTATATTTGGAAGCATTTGTATCTAGAATAGTTTTAATATATTTTAATCTTTTGAAAATTTATGAAAGTGCCCCTCACCACAATTATAAAAGAGAACTTCATCATTCACTTCATTACATCAATTTGATCCATCTATCTCAATAATAATCTAAAAAATTATTTTTTACACATTCTCATTCATATTTTATTTGTTTTGGTCTTATAGAAAGACCAACCCTATATCCCATTTGAGGAGATCTAAAGGAGTCGTTTCAAAGAAGATGAAATTTCTATAACTGATCACTTTCTTTTTCTACCCTTATTTACCTAATCTAAATCTATAATATTAAACATAAATTAAAAAATTAATTATCATAAATATTCTTAAATGTTATTATTATTATGAAAACATCATTATACACTCTATTTCCCATCTAATAAGTAGTGAATGTATCGTTTGTGCGTATGTAGGACTTACCCTCTCCATATAATGATATAATTAAATTTTCATCACCATATTCTATAAATGGGAATTATGATGGTTTTAATGTTTATATATAATATTTATGAAATGATTATAGTTTATTAATGATAATATCATGTCTACTTTCTTATCATCCAATCTTTTGGGAATGATAACATCACTTGTGAGTACGTATGGACTACCATCTACATGATGTGACGTGATTCCCTTTGCATTTATATTTCACATTGATGGTAATAAGGACTAGTTTTATGAATATATATAGTATATATGACATAATAATTATTATTTAAATGTGTATTATTATTTACTATTCTTTTATTCCATTAGATGAAAAATGGAAACAACGTTTACGTATACGTACGACCTATCTTCTCCTTGAATAATGTAATTTGTTTTTATATCTCTAATTTTTATGAATGATTATAAATATGAATATAATGAATATAGATTACTTTTATAACATAATTTACATTATTTAAATTAGGGTACTATGATGAAATTATAAGGACCAGAACTACTAAACTGAAACAATCTTTGAAAACGAATTAGTTTTCACCAGGAACAATGATTTATATTAAAAATAATTAATAAACGGGTGATCAGATGTTATAAATAAACCATACATGGTATAATATATATATGGTTACATAATAATGGTATAATAAACAAACATTTATTATACATGAGGTTTTAATGTGATCAAGGAAAGGCGACACTTGAGGAAAGATATTTTCATCTCCCTTTTATTTCTGTGGGACTCATTCCATATTCACCAATTGTTTATTTTTTGTAGTGTATATACTTCCCATTAATTTTATTTTATTTTAATTATTATGAATTTTATGGGTATTTACATTTCTATATTTTTTTATTTATTTCATGGGGCTTATGATCCAAATAATATCAAAGTGGTGAGGTTTTATTTCACAATCATGTTATTATTCAGGATTGTTTATGTTTAAGTCTCCAATGGGGAATATTTCTATTAGATGTCCATGTTTTATAAAAAAATAAAAAGGTTTTTTAATATTCTCCTAAAACGATTTAAAAAAATGTTTTTCCATGTTTGAAATTTTACAAAATGGTTTGAATGGAAATTTTTTTGTTTCCCAAACAAGGTACTTTGTGACTTTTTTGGAAAAAAATATAGGTGGAATGTTTTTTTAAATTTAGCAACATGAGTATATTTTATCACTGTCATGATTAATTAATTCTTTGAAGCTTAATTTAAAATTTTATAAGGTTATTTTAAAATAAAATTTTTTTCCTTAATAATTATGCGTCTTTTAACAAAATTATTTCAAAATGGAAAGGTTATTTTACTCAAGAATTATTCTAAGTGATATTTCAAAATAATTTTTCATCAAATATAACATTGTTATATGTTACTTATGATTTAATAGGTATATGGGACAATAATACTATTCTTATTATTTATTTGGAGGGTTTATTTTTATGATGTAATGTGGTTTATGAATCCCTTGTTTTATATGAGTCATGAATATTTATGAAACCCATTAATTTTTATGGGTTCTGATATAATATATGATTGATGATCTTTTCATGCACATAAGTAGGATTATAATTACGTGATGGATGGGAAATATATCTCTATAAAATTCATTGGGTAAAACTTTATATATCAAGAGCAAACAATGGGAAATAGGTGTTTCTTGATCCCCTATGGGAAACAGTTGTGTCCTGATCCACTTTGGGAAATTGGTTCATCTTGATCCACTATGTCATGGATCTTGGTATTTAACCATTAAATATGAAATGTTTTTATATATTTATGATGGTTACACACTTTAATGAAATGATCTTATGGTTCATGATTGATTTATAATGATTTATCACACTTATGGACCATGTTTTCTAAAAGAATAAAGTTTTATTCCATGAATCTTGTTTTAATGACAACATACCCTTACAATTATGTTATAATTTCAATTTATAATATATTGAAATATATTATGTTTACCCTTACTGAGTATTTGATCTCACCCTTTCTTTTTTTCCTTCTCCAGGTTATGAATAAATGTTTAGGGAGGGTATGACTAAGAGAAGTAATATATGAGATGATATTTGTGGGAGATGATGAATATATTTTATAAAATGAGAATATTTTTTATAGTATCTAATTAAACTAAAATATTATGGTCATAGGGAGTGTGTTTGTGAAAAGTATTTAGTATTCATCTAAAAATATGTGATATTTAATAAAAGACAAGGTCATTATAGTTGGTACCAGAGGAAAGGTTTAGTCAAATTTCAGATATTAGGACTAGAAAGAATTTATTGAGATACATAGGGATAGGTTTAATTATATGTATATAGATATTTCTAGGGATACCTATAAGGATAATTTGGAAGATAATTCTATATATGGGAAAATATCCTAAAATTTGGGTGAGGATATAACAAGGGATTTCCAAGAAATTGCATCCCTGTCTAGATACTCATAGGGGATATGCTTTGAAAATTCAAAAAACATAACAAAAGAATAAAATAATTACCATGAATGGCCAAGTTTATTCATAAGGTATCATAGATAGAAAATAAGGGGTTACTATTTAGATTACCTATTGATGGTTTTTCATGATTATGTGGTTTTCCACTATGATTAGTGTTTCTCATGCAATGATTTTTGGTTTTAGTCAATGGATGTAACCTCAATAAACTATGTTAATGTTGAGTGTGATGGATAATTTAATGATTTTACTCTAGATCAACCAAACATTATGGGATATGGAATGTAGATAGTACAACTATTCTCACACAAATTTATTGAGTTGTGAATCATTCTAAGTTTTCCAAAGGAGGTATCAAAATATTATTTAATCATTCACAAGAAAACATCCACCTTTTTTTAGCGGATCTTTTGACTCACTAGTTTCTAAGTGGTGGATAAAAACCGTTGAGAAAATATTCTATGTTTTTTAATTATTAGGACATTACAAAGTTATCCTAGCAATATATCATTTGGAAGCATAAGTAGATCAGTTGTGGAATCTTATTATGAATACAAGGGACTAAAAATAAATTGAAACTATGGAATGGGAAGTTTTTAATGGGATATTTCTTGGTAAGTTATTCCCTTGTATTAAAAAATAAACAAGAAAAAGGAATTCATTTATCATAACAAAAGAGATGATGAATCTATTAGTATCTATGTAGCTAATTTTAAAAAACTTTCAAGGTACGATTCTTGTTTAATCATCAACCCTGAAAGAAAAATTAATCAATTATTTATTGGGATAAAACCAAGTATTCAAAATTCCCTATCAATAAGAGAATTTATTAGAAATTAAGAATTCATTCTTTGTGCACTGAAGGTAGAAATGGAAATTTAATATTCCCACCATTCCTATGATTTTGATAAAGAAAAGGAAGATCGAGTCTCATAAAAACTAAATGGGTTGAAAGAAATTCCAACCATCTACATGATATAAATGTGGGAAAAAACATCCAGAGAATTTCTTGAATAGAATTGGGAGGTTCTTTAAATGTGGAAATTCAGGTAATAAATCCCATGAATTATTAAATGAGATTAATGGGACAATTAATTCCATGGAGGATAATAGGATTCCAACTAATGCACTACCCACACTCTAGTGTTTGAAGTTCACAGATTTTGGTCATTATGTGAATCAATTTTCTAATATAATGGATAATGTGGATGATAATCCACAATAAAATCGGAATAAAATTTATACAGGGAAAGATTATGCACTCACAATGGATGAAGTGAATCGTGATAATTAGGCCACACTTATCATCCCCTCCTTAATTGGGAGTTTCATGTTTGATTTTTTATGAATGACCCATATTAAAATATTATTGTTCATACTTTAGTGAAATTTCATGTAATTATATCCCTCTAAATGGAATCTATAATAATGAAATCACATTTGATATTCTCTCACTATAAGGATGAACCCAAGCTTCTAATAAAACAAATTTGTATACGATAAGATCTTTTATAAGTAGTAAAGGGTGAATTAACTTTTGGAAGTGTATATGTCTCCATTAACTTAAAATTTATGGATACCATAATTGTTTTATGATTTTAAGGTTGATAAAAAGTTCAAAGTCATTGACACGTCTATTGAGGATTAAATTGATGGGACTTATTCAAGATTAAGGATATTTTAAGAGAAATTTAAAAAACAAAAACCCTTTGGTTTTTTATATGTTTTAGTAATTAATTTATTTAAGGAGGAATGCATATACACATTATGTACATATGGTTAATGTTGCTAGTAACCATTAGGTTTTATCATATCTTTGATATTGTGGTAATTATGGGTTTAGTTAATCACCGTATGAATTCATCACACTTAATTGCTATGAGATACTATTTCTCCCTCGATCCTCTATCTAAAATATATTTTAAGGAAGTGGTAATGTTTCATAGGGTACCATATTCAATTTTATCTAATTGGGATCTCAATTTTACCTAAAATATTTGGTGAAGTATATAGAAAATTCTTGATAGAGAGTTGAGTTTCAATATTGTGTATCATCCTCAAACAGATGGGAATTCTGAGCAAACAAATCAAAAACTAGAAGATTTGGTGGTATATATTTCTATGTATTTCAAAGGTGTTAAGGATCAAAACCTTCCTCAATTTGATATTTTTTTCAATAATATCATTCACTCAAACATTCAAATGGATAACTATAAAGCCATTTATGGAAATAAGTGTAGAACACCAAAATAGTAGAATGAAGTTGTGGAAAGAAATATATTGGGATATGATCAAACTCAGGAGATGGAAGAGAACTTTAGATCCATTCAACATCACATAAGAGAAATTATGAGTTAAAAAAATTGTTGATAATCATCAAAAAGATATAGAGTTTTAAGTGGGTTAAGAGTTACTCCTATGAATATCCCCCTGGAACAGAGTAATGAGATTTGGAAATAAGGTAAATTTAATCCCTTGGTCTATCGGTCCTTTTAAAATTCTTGATTGTATCGAGATGGTAGCTTATCTATTGTCTCTTCCACCAAATCTCTCTCAAGTTCAGGATGTGTTTCACTTATCTCTCTCGAGGAAGTATATACCTGATCCTTCACATGTACTAAACTAAGAGTTTTTATAGCTATAGAAAGATATTTCATATAAAGAACAACCAGTATAGATTCTATATCTTAGAGATAATGTTTTATGAAATAAGACCACTATCCTAGTTAAAGTTCTGTGATGAAACCACCAATTTGAGGAAGCAACATGGGAACCAGAGGATGTGATGAGGCAGATGTATACTTATATATTTGTATCTGAGTGATGAATTTAAAGTCTAAAATTCATTTTAAATGGGGTATAATTTAACACCCTTATATTTTAATGAAATATTTCTCTTTAAATAATTTAATCTCTTTTATATCTTGACCTGTTTGCTACAGTAATTTTATATGAACCATGTAATATTATGAAAATATTATGTGTCTTATTATCAAGTAGTTGGATTGGTAGGTACAAATAGTATTAATATATTTTTGAAATAAAAATAAACTTCTAACTTAATATAAATGTATTAAAAATTTCTTAGAAAATAATCACACAATTTTTAGTAAAGTCATTTTATTCTTCAAAAAAATATGTTTTTTCCATAAATAGATTTCTTTATAATTAATTTTAGAAATTTTTCGATTTTTTATTTGAAAAATTAAATTTCAACTTTTAAATCATCTTGTCAAAATTGTCTTCAAATAAATTTTTGAGAATTATCCAAAGATATTTATTTTTTAATGAATAGTGAAAATACTAGTTTTTATTGAAAAATATATTTTTCTTTTTAAGAATTTACAAAGTAATTATATTTTTATTATTATTAAAATTTTATTAGTTAATTTTTATTTAAAATAATTAAATTATGGTTTTTGAAATATATTTTATACTTTAATTTAGTATAAATGCATTTTATATTTGAAAGGGGCATTTTTTCAAAAAACTATTTTTCGTTACATTTTTTTGATTTAATTATAAATTAAATTCTACATATTATGTTATAAAAATTTATAAAAATGGACTCCATATTTTTAAATATGTCATAAAAATTTATTCAATAGTTCCCTTTTATTTTGGAACAATAATATTAAACTTAGTAATTTTGTTACCACGGTAAAGGGTAAAATGGATAATTAAGGGTAAGAAACAAAATTATACGAACTATTAAATGACCCAAAAACTTACTTAAACATTATTTCATGAGTATATCTCAACCATAATCATATAATGTTATAATTTATGAAATTTTTGAGCCACTTTAATAAGATTATCACCTTTATAATATTTTATTTATTGAAAAGTCAAAAATGTCACACTCCTGTTTTTAATAAGTGTAATATTTTTAATATTTGGTTATAAAGAGGATATTTTAAAATATAAGTATTATTTTTAAATATAAAATATTTAACTTCTTCATTTTAATTAATTTTTTATTTTTGTTGAAGAAATAATTCCATAAATTATTTCACAATACTGATAGAGGTATTTTTTAATTAATAGAATAAAAAAATGATATTAAATATATTAAAAGTAACATAATTTTAGGTATTTAAGTTGATTCAATAATTCACTATATTTTCATGAAATATTTATGATATACTGAAAAATATATATCTTTTGAATTTTAATTGTTTTCTTTATATTTTTAAAGTCAAAGTAATGAATAGTATCAAAAATGACAATAATGATATTTTATGTGTTTAATATTTGATTAAATTGTTTAGAAATAAAAAATTTAACATTAAATAAGAAAAAAATAGGATAATATATGATCTATAATATAATAACATATGCATTTATAGAAAATTTGTTAGAATTTGGCTCTAGAATAGTCTTATTATATTTTAATCTTTTGAGAAATTCCAAAAACACCCCTCACCTCATTATAAAAGGGAACTTCCTCCTTCACTTCATTGCACCACCTTAGGACTTATTTATCAACCATCCTCTGAAAAAAATTAATAAAATTCCCATCCACATTCTAGAGGATATGGTATTCTCAAAAGACCAACCCTAGAGCCCTTTAAAGGAGAACTATAGGAGTTGTTTCAAAGTAGAGGTAATCACTCTAACCTGTCACTTTATTTTTCTACTCTTATTTACCTTCTATAAATATATTATATTGATCATAAAAAAATTAAGTATCTTAAGTAAGCTTAAATTTTATTATAATTATTAAAACAGCATTATAAACCCTTTTTCTCATTAAAAAAGTAGTGAAGGTGTCACACGTGCATACGTACGGATTATAGTCTCCACCTAGAGATACAATTAATTTTTCTCCACCATATTTTATGGATGGGTGTGGTGATGTATTTAATTTTTATAAATTATGTTTATGAAATAATTATACTTTTTTAATGATAATATCAAGTCTAACTTCTTTTCATCCAATCTTTTGGGAAATGGTAGTGTCGATTGTGCATATATATGGATTATCGTCTCCACGATGTAATGTGATTATTTTTTCAGTTATATTTAACATTAATGGTAATAAGGATGATTTTTATGAATATATATGATATATATAACATACTAGTTATTATGGATGGGTTTATTATTATTTGACAAACTTTCATTCCATCAAAATAAAAATGGAAATATCGTTCATGTGTACATATGGCTTACCGTCTCTATGAACGGTGTAATTAATTTTTATATATCTAATTTTTATGAATGATTATAAATATTTAAATAATTAATATATATTATTTTTATAACATTGTATAAATTTTTTAAATTATGGGACTATAATAAATGTATAAGGACCAGGACTACTGAATCAAAATATGTTTGGAAAACAAAGTAATTATCACCTAGAAATGTGATTTTAATAAAAAATAATTTATAAATGAGTGATAATATTTTATAAATTAAAAATACATGGTATGATAGATATATGGTTATATAATAAATTTATAACAAAAACATATTTATTATACATGATTTTTGAACATGAATAAGGAAAGGGGAGACTTGAGGTAAGGGATTTTCATCACACTTTTATTTTTGTGGGACACAAGTCATATTAAACAATTGTTTCTTTTATGTGGTGTATATAATACCCATTTATTGTATTTTATGATAATTAATATAAATTTTATATGGATTTACATATCCATCTAATGTTCTTTATTTCATGGGGATTATGTTTTAAATAATTCCAAAGTGATAAGGGTTCATTTCATAATCTTTTCATTATTTGGGATTGTTTATATTTCAGTCTCCATTGGGGAATATTTATCTTCCATATCCATGCTTTATAAAAAAATTAAATATTCTCCAAAAATATTTAAAATCATTTTTCCCCATATTTAAATTTTTACAAGAAAATTTTGAAATAAATTTTTATCGTTTTCCAAATGAGGTACTTTGTGACTTTTCTAACAAAAAAATACAGGAGGATTGTTTTTTTAACTTATACAATGGGGGAATATTTTCCCAATATTATGACACATTAATTATTGTAAAATTACTTTATAAGTTTCTAAGTTTTATTTCAAATAAAATGTTTTCCCTTATAATGGCACTCTTTTAAAAAAAATATTATTTCAAAAAAAATATTATGACGTGAGGATAATATTTTCCTCACGTCATAATATTATTTCATAATATTTCCACTATTTTTTAAAAAATATTATGACGTGATATTATAGTTCATGATTAATTTATGATGATTTCTCGCTCTTATGGACAATGTTTTCTAGATTGATAATGTTTTATTCCATGAATCATATTTATGATATGTGACAGGACATTTTTGAACATTGTAAGTTATGTTCATGATGATATAACTTTGTAATTATCTTATTCTTTCATATTATCATAGATTGATATCTCATTTATTTTCCCTTAAGAAGCATTTCAGCTCACCCTTTCTTATGTATCCTACCCTAGGTTATAAATAAATGATTAGGTAGGGTATGCCAAATAGGATTAATATGTGAGAATATATTTGTAGAATATGTTGAATGTCATTAAAATAATAATAATATTGTGTTTCTAGACTTCAAATACATTAAACTATTATGGTCCTGATGCATGTGATTATGAAATATATTAAATATTAACATACAAATATGTGATATTTATATTTGAAAACAATGGGTTGTTACATTTTATGTGGTTTATATACTAACCATGAATGTATTTTATGATTCTTATCCTTAAGATTATGGGTATTAACATATCCATTTTAGGATCTCTCTTTAGGTATTACAATTCAATGTAACCAAAGTGGAAATAAATTTATGTTACAATCTCATTATTTATCGAGATTATTCATGATTATACTTCCAATGATGAAATATTATCATATATCTCTAAAGAAACTCATAAATTTTCTTCTCCTATATTTATTTCTATAGAATACATTTTTTTTCCTTATTTTTTCAATCATTTTGTACTTAAGAGTTTAAAAGAATGTTTTTAAGAAAAAAAATCTTTATTTCTCTCTTCGGTTTAAAAAACCCATTTTAATCGAAAACCATGTTTTATAAAAACATTTTAAATTTTTTTAGAATTATTCAAATGGTTTCTTAAATAAATTTTTAATAATTTTTGAATTTTTTTACAAAATATTTTGAAAGTAATCCTCGTGTCATTTTCCAGACAAAGTTTGTTTGGGTTTTATCAAAAATGGGAAAGCAATAATTGTTTTAATGTGTACTGAATGCATGGAATTTTCCACTATCATGGCCTTACAATGTTTTAAATATCCATTTATAAATTTTCATGCTCATTTTTAAATAAAATTATTTCCAAAATATTTCTTCAATTTTTAGTTTTAAAAATTTGTTTTTAAAGAAATGTTATTTTCCTCAAGAAATTTTTAAAGTGATCTATAAAAATAATTTTATATCTAATATGACATCAATTTAGGTAACAAATTATTTAATGGGGACATGATCAAAGGATACCAATGTTATTCCTTCTTTATATAGTTTATTTTTATGATAAAATTACGTTTAAAAAAACCCCTTTCTATTTTACTAGGATATACCGTGATAAATTCTTATGAAACCCACTTCTTTTCACAAGTTATATTGTGATGAAATGACGAAATGATTATGAAACCTATAAATTTTACACAGGTGGTGATATGATTAAATTTTTATGAATCCCATTTTATTTCATGAGTTATTATATGATAAATTTTTTATGAGCATTTGATATATATATATATATATGATTTTCATTCTGTGATGGGTGGGAGTGATATCTCCCTTCAATTCATTGGGTAAAGATTTATATATCTTGGTATAGGTAGTACTGGAACAGGGATTGAACTCGTTTCAGTAAGGGAATTTTTCTATAATGATGGTCATGGGAGTGAACCTTTAATAATATTATGTTTTGGGGAGTGAACTCATTCTATTATGATTTCCTTATAAGTGATACATTACTATTATCGAAATGATTTTCAATAATTATGTAAATGCCACAAATCTATATCATGTTTTAATGTTATGCTTTCATAGCTCATGTTATTTGATTCCATTGTGATTTATGTCTTATAAACTTTAAATATTTATTCCATGGCTCAATATTATGATCTTTGATCTGTAGGGTAGGGTTTCCAAATTTCATGCTCGTGTTCTCATGCCCTTATGTTCATTTTATGCTAACGTATATCCCTTGTTTACCCATACGGATCATCCGACCTCACCCTTTCTTATATTTCATTTCCCCATGTTATGAAGATATGTAATGTGTATGATTTTTCTAATAAGGGTGATATATATTAACAAACTGATAGGATATTATGTAGTTCACCTATGAAGCAGTATTTTATGTTTCCAAGTTTCCAAAGGCACCATACCTTTATGATCATCAAGGATGTGTTTGTATAATGTAATGAATGTTCATCTAAAAATATGTAATATCTATGTATAAGAAACTTTTTCCCTATATTTATTATCATAGGATGTTTTTAGTTAACCCTTGGGAAATGGGATGAGAAAACTTTAGTGAGATTACTAGGGACATGTTTAAGGATATGTCTAAGGAAAATTCAAAGTATAGAAAAATGTCCTAGAATTTTGGTAATGGATAGAGAGAGTGGTTTCCAAAAACAATTACACTCATTTCATATGGTAAAAGTGGGTGTGGCTATACAATATAGGTACCTTGTGGTAATGACTCCAAAAAGGGTGCATTGATATAGAATCGATTGTCACTTGGTGCATGAAAATGGGCATTGATGCAACCCTAGTTTGACACCCCTGGGGGGATATTCTTTGTAAATTTACAAACTCTTTATGAACCATCGTGAATTATTTAAATAGATGATAACTATTAATGACTGCGTAAAACCCTAAGGTTTCATATATTAATAAGAAGGTGAAATTATTTATATATTCTATAAGTGATTTTTCATGATTACGTGGATTTCCATTATGGTTATTATTGATTACAATATGATATTTGGTCTAATCAATGGGTGGAACCTCAAAGAGCCCTGTTAAAACTGAGTGAAATGGAAAATTCAATTATTGTCCTCCAAAAAATCCAAACATTATGGGAGATGGAATAAAAAATATTATTGTTATGCTCATGTAACATTATCTATCCATGAATCATGATAAAAATTGAAATAAGAATTGGAGGGAACAACGTTATATTTAGTCCTTCATGAGGTAAATTCCACCTACTTTCAGTGGAACCATTGATCCTCTAGTTGCTGAACAATGTATCAATACCAATGAAAGGATATTTTTCAATCTCCGATGTTCAGAACATGAAAAGGTCATTTGGGTTCTCTATCATTTGGAAAACTAAGTAGGTAAATGGTGGAATATCATCACGAATACAATAGAACCTGATTAAATTGACTCTATAGATTGGGATAAGTTAAAGAAGTTATTTTTAAATAAGTAATTTCCATGTATTCTTAATATGAATATAGAGAAAGTGTTCCTTGATAAAAATAAAAAGTATGATGAATATTTTGGTACCTAAGAGTCAAATTTTATATGACTTGCGAGGTAAACTTCTAGTATTATCATCCAACCTGAAATTAAGGTTGATAAATTCTTCAATAGATTAAAACCAAGACATTGATGGGTGTTAGCCATAATATACATTCATAATTATAAAGATATTATTCAATGTGATATCAAGGTAGAAACTGAGGTTGGAGTTATGTATCAATATCATGGATTTTAAAAGAAGAAAAAAATGGAATTCAAATGAAAATTTAAAAAATATAGAGAGAAGAATATGATCTTAACTTTATAATCAAATTTTGGGAAGAAACATAGAGGAAACTGTCTTAAGGGAACTAGTAAATGTTTTAAGTGTGAAAAGTATGTTCATCTCACAATTTATTTCTAAAGTGATTGTAAGAAGTTAGCTAGTGATGATAATCAATAGAAATATTCATAGAATACACCACCCAAACAAAAATGATTCAAATGAAATGTGTATGGGAATTTTGATAATCAATACCCAAATCTGAAGGTTAATGATGGTGATTGATGTCAACAACCTCTTAAGCCAAGATACAAAGGAAAATATCATGTGATCACTGTTTTTGATTGAGGGTGTGATAATGAAATAGTGAAAGGTACACTTACTATCCACTCTAGAACTGCTAATGTCTTATTTAACTCTATATATAATCATTATTTCATATCTAAAGAAATTGATAGGGGTATCAATATGACACCCAAACGATTACATGTAGAATTACGAGTGAAAACCCCTAATGGTTCAATGATTTCATCTCAAGTATATGATTCTTCTTAGGTTGAATTTTGTGATAATTGTCTTCCTATAAATCTTTCAATTCTTCCTCTTATGGAATTTGATTTTATATTGGGAATAGATTGATTTTCTCTAAAAAAATACCTCATTAATTACTGAGGAAGGTAATTCACGTTTGAGATTCCAAACTAACCTATGATCGTCTCTCATTGTGATGATAAATATGAAATTCTAATAGAAATTACATCCATTTTATGGTTTTTTATTCATATTTAAGAGGGTATATTATCTTAGATGGTTGGAGAGAAACTCAAATTTGATGATATACCTATTGTGGGGAAGTTTTTTTATGTATTTATAAAATATTTTCCTAGAATTACACCAAAATGTAAACTTGATTTCTCAATAGAACACATACTTATCTCGACAACAATTTCAAATACTCTCTACAGAATGTTCTTCATTGAGTTTCAGGAATTGAAAAAAGAAACTATAAGAGACCATTTAAAATTGATTCATTTGTACAAGTGTGTTTCTATGGGGTCTACCTGTTCTTTTTGTTAAAAATAAAGAAGGATCGATGTGACTATGGATTTATTATTAGGATCTAAACAAGATCACAATCAATAATAAATATCCTTTACCACGTATTGATGACCTATTTGACTAACTATGTAAAGAAAAATACATTTCCAATATTGACCACTATTATTGATATCATCAATTGAGGTCCAAGAAGGGGGATATACCCATGACATCATTTCATAAAAGTTAAATACACTATAACTTATTTGACTCTACATTAATTATTAAGAGATAAACAAGATCACAATCAATAATAAGTATCCTCTACCATGTATTTTTGACCTATTTCATTAACTTCATAGAGAAAAATACTTTTACAATATCGACCTCAATTCTTGATATCATCAATTGAGGTCCAAGAAGGAGGATATGCCCAAGAAAACATTCCATACAACGTATAGACACAGTGAATATATAGTGATGCCATTAGGTCTTGTTAATTCCCATGCTATCTTCATGGATTTAATGAATAGATTCTTTAAAGATTACAATAATTAGTTTTTGGTAGTATTTTTATATTATATTATTATCTATTAAAATAGAATGGAATATCATAAAGATAACTTGATAATTTTTCTAAATATCCTATGGAAAGAGATACTATTTGAAAAATTTAAAAATAATGATTTTTTGCTACAAAAGGATTCTTTTTTGGGTCATATAATCCCAGGAGAGGGTATATCAGTAGATATATCAATGAAGGGGTCTATTGAGTGTTGGACTATACCAACCATGATGACTGAGATCCATAGTTTTCTTGGTTTTGATTAATATTTTATATAATTTATAAAGAATTTCTCACAAGTATCTAATCCACTCACCAAGTTAACTCAGAAGGGATCCAAGTTCCACTAGGCAGATTAATGTGAAGAAAATTTTAACAAACTAGATAGAAGATTAGTTAGTGCACCTGTTCTTGCATTTCCATGTGGTGTAGAAGGTTTTGAAATCTATGGTGATGAATCGAAGAATGTATTGGGACATTTTATCATGAAAAATGATATGTTTATAACATACAACTCATGACCATTTAATATTCTGGAGAAAGATTACCCAACTCGAGATTTGTGGTTAATTTTGGTAATTTTTTCATTAATGATATGGAGGCATTGTATTTATATATAAAAATTTTATATATATACTGATCATAAAATTTTAAGTATATATTCACACGTAAGGAGTTGAATATGAACTAGAGAATATGGTTAGAGTTGATTAAGGTTTATGACTACTCAATACATTACTGCCCTGGGAAAGTTAATAAGGTGGTAAATTCTTTGATTTGTAAAGATCATGTTAGATTAGCCATTATGAGGATCACAAAAGATCTATTATTTATTTATTTTCAAAGTATGGATCTGAAAATCTTAATAGAAATATATAAATACTATCTTGCTCAGTTGAATGTTCAACCATATATCTAAGTGAAGATAAAATAGGTATTGAAATAAGATATAGAGCTGAAAATATAGTTATAAATGTTCCTAAGATTAACCTTTATTATGATGGAATGATAAGGTACAAAAAATTTGTATGTGTTTCTTCCCTACCGGATTAGAAGAACGAGTTGTTAGAGGAATCTCATAGTTCTTAATTATCTATTAATCCAGGAAGTATAAAGATGCAGAGATATTTGATAGAGTATTTCTAGCAGGATGGAATGAAGATAGTTATCTCAAATTTTGAATATTTTTTCTTGTTATGTCAGTAAGTTAAGGTAGAGAGATGAAATTCTAATTTGATTCTATATCCATTACCCATACCAGAATGAAAATGGGAAAACATCTCCCTGGATCTTTTATTGGACTCCCCAAAATTCTTAAAGGGTGTAATGATATATGGGTTGTATTGTATCACCTTACAAAGTCATCATAATTCATCAATATCATATAAACATCTCAATTGATTATATTTCCATCATATACATTAATAAAGTGGTAATTTTTCATGGAATACCACATTTAATTATGTCTAACTGGGATACATGGTTTACCTCAATGTTCTAGTGAAGTATTCAGTAATCTCTTGATAAAGAGACGAGTTTCACCATTTCATATCATCTTCAAATTAATGGTAATTATGATATAATAATTTAGACCCTAGAGGATATGCTTCAATATCGTTATATTTATTTTAAAGCTAGTTGTGATCAACACCTTCCTCTATTTGAGATTTCATACTACAATAACTTTTAATTTTTCATTCAAATGGATCCTTATGAAACCCTCTATGGAAAGAAGTTTATAGCTCCAACATGTTAGGATGAAGTTGGAGAAAGATATATATTGGGATCTAAAATATCCAAATAAATGGCAGAGAAGGTTAGGTTAATTCAACAAAAAATCAAGGAAGCTCAGATTTGTTAGAAAAGTTATACTGACAATCGTCAGCATGATCTATAATGTGATGTTGGTGACAAGGTTCTTCTAAGAGTTTATCCACAGAATAAGGTAATGAGATTTGGAAGGAAGGGTAAACTAATACCAAGTTATATCAATACCTTTGAAATTATTTATCATATTAGGATGGTATCCAATCAGTTGGTGCTTCCACCAAACCACTCCCAAGTTCATGATGTGTTCCATGTATATCTCCGGAGGAAGTACATACCTAATCATTCACAGGTAGTGAACTCAGAGGTCATACAACTAGTGCGTGATCTTTCTTATGAGGAAGAATCATTGAAGATTATGGATCATATGGAGAAAATTCTATGAAATAATACCACTAACTTGGTTAAATTGTTTTGGTGAACCCACTAGTTTGATGAATCTATGTGTGAACTTGATTAAATGTTGAGATAAAAGTATCCTCATTTATTTATATTTGAGTGAGGAATTTCGAGGGAAAATAATTTTAAGGGAGGGAGGATGTAACACCCTGATTTTTTATGAATTTTTTTTTCAAATAAATTAAATTTATTTGATATCTTGGGTTAGAGGCGACACATAGTTTAACTTGCATTACATACGACAATGAATTTTAACAAACCGTGATATATTATTAATATTATTATTTAAATGTCACTTTTTTATCCATGAATTTAAACTTAGAGTTATTAATATTAATAAATAATTTTAAATATTATGTATAACAATTATATACAAATAAAACATACTAAAAAATACTTAATTTTTATAAATTCGTTATATGTTTCAAAAATACTTTTTTTTCTCAAAAAAATGTTTTTTATTTTTTTTGTGAACAAAAATAATAATAAGTTTTGAAAAGTTTATAAAATAAATTTTATAAAATAAAAATCATTTTTAAAATCATCATTTTGAAATTATCTTAGGGTTAATTTCTGGGATTTTTGGAAAATATCAAATTTTCAATGAATAGTGATAAATACTGGTTTTTATTAAAAACTTCATTTTTTGAAAATAATTTTAAAGGATAATTTTTTTAATATGGTCTAAAAAGTAATATTACTTCAATTTTATATAGTTTAATATATTTTAGTTCGTTTTAATCTTTTTCTTATTGAATTTTGATATAAAAACGCCATAGAATTTTGAACTTTTTTCCCATTGAAAACTCGCTTTCCGGTCGTGTCTCCGATATCAATTTTTATATTAAATTTTTCCACTTCTTTGAATGAAATTTGGAAAAAATGGATTACATATTTGGAATCAGAATAATTTTTATTATCTAATATGTTCAAAATAATTTTTTCCATAATGAATAGTAAAAATGATAAAAAATTATTTACCACGATTAAGGAATGCAATGGGATTATCAGGGGTTAGACTAAAAATATAAGGGTTACAAGTGACCCAAAACTTTTCCAAAAACAAATTGGTTGACTATATTTAGACCCTATCTCTTCTATTCTTGAGAATAGTTCATTTTGGATCCTTATGGCATGATAAAAATGTGGGTACACCTTCTCATTTTCAAAAACATTACAAGCATTCCACTTACCATACTTATAAGAGTCCACCTCATCTTATCTCTTTTTAATACTTAAGAACCACATTATTGCAGTAAATACCTACCAAAATCACTTCCTTAATTCTCTAATCCCATCCTATAATATTTATTTTGTTCATAAATCTAACCTAAGAAGCCTTTTGGTGTGAACCAAAAGAAGTTTTTTGAAGAAGAGGTAACACCTCTAACCGAACATTTTATTATATTTCTTATTACACCTAATTAAATTATTATTAAAAAAAATTATATAATAACTTTATTATATTATATATACTAATATTTTTTATGTTAAGTGAATTACCTATAACCATCTGTACTTCTATCAAATGGGTTACGAAATCATCATTTCTGTGTACGGCAGACTACCGCCTCACGAACTGATGTCATTCATTTTTTCATTACCATTTATCATGGATGGATATAATTATATATTATATGTTTAAATATGATATTTATGATAATATTATGCTTTTGGAATCATAATATCACATTTTCCTTCAAAATTTCCCTTCCATGGAAATATGATAACGTTGTTCGTGTGTATGGCAGACTACCACCTCACTAAACGATGTGATTCATTCACACTTAATATGGAAGGTGATAACGATGGGTTTGATGATAATATTTGATATATATGAAATAAATGATTCTAAAATGGTAATATATTATTTAACATTCCTTCTTTCAATCCTTTGATAAAATGGAAATAGTGTTCATTCGTACGTATGTTATACCGCTCCATGAACGTTGTATTTCATTTTATATATCTAACTCTTATGGATTACACAAAAAACATATATACTGAATATATATGATATTTATATCATGTTTATAAAAAATTAGATTATTTAACCATGATAAAAGTAAGAGTACCAAAATAACAAATAAAAACTTATATGGAAAACAAAGAAATTATTACCCGAAACGTCACTTTAGCATGAAATTTTTAATAAAAATGTAAAAAAAATCATATTTAAATAATATATAATATGATATATATATAATTATATTTATTTAATATATTAATAATAAGTTTATATTTATTATTTAGAAGTTTTTCACATGTACAAATGAATTCAAGACTTAAGGAAATTGGTTTTCGTATAACTTATATTATCTATAAGACACAAGCCATATTTACTGCATGTTTACTTTATGGGGTGTATATACTTCCCATGAATGTATTTAATGATTATTATACATAATATTATGGGTATTTATATATCCATTTTAGGATCTCTCTTTCATGTGGATTTTGATTCAAAGTTACCAAAGTGGTAATAGATTTATGTTACAATATCATCATCTTTTGGGATTATTTATGATTCTGCTTCCAATGATGAAATATTATTATTTATCTCCCAAGAAACTCAATAAATTTTATATAATATGGATATTTATATAGTATATTTTTTTCCCTTCTTTTTCCTTTATTTATGTACTCAAGATATCAAAATAATTTTTTTAAGCAAAAAAATCAATATTTCTCTCTTTGATACAAAACCACATTTTTATCCACTACCACATTTTATAAATATATTCTAAAAAAAATAAAATTCTATAAAATTTTTTTTAAAAAAAATTACATATTTTTCACTTTTTTACAATATTTTTTTAAATGAATCCTCATGTCATTTTCCAAACAATTCCCATTTGGATTTTATAAAAAATGTGAAAGGAATATTTGTTTTAACATCTAAGGCATGTACCAAATTTCCCACCATCATGACCTCACAATGTTTTAAATATTAATTTATAAATTTTCAAGTTTATTTTCAAATAAAAGGATTTCAAAAATGTTTTATGAAGTTTTAGTTTTAAAATTTTATTTCCAGGGAAATGTTATTTTCATCAAGAAATGTTCCAAAAGATATTTCAAAATAATTTTCCATCTAATATGGAATCTTTTGATGATACATATTCTTTACTAGGGTTTTGATCCAAGGATACCATTATTAATAATTCTATGTATGTTTTATGTTAATGAAGACAATATTTTTTTGAAACTCATTTTTCTTCCTCAGGTTATACCATGATAAGATAATTATGAAACCCAATTTTTTTACGGGTTATGCTATGATGAAATGATGAAACAGTTATAAAACCTATATCTCTTCCATATATTATGATATGATGAAATTTTTATGAAACCCTTCCATTTCTTGGGTTATGATATGAAAAAAAATTATAATATTTTTGCACACCTATGTATGATTTTCTTTCTGTGATGGGTGGGACCTATATCTCCCTTGAATGCATTGGGTAAGGATTTATATCTAATGATATTGACAAGAATAGAATTTGAATTGAACCCTATTTAGTAAGGTACTTTGTCTACTATGATTATCTTAGGATTTAACCTTGACTACTATGCTGGTTTGGGGAGTTAACTCATTCTACTATGATATCCTTGGTAGTGATCCATGACTACTATGAAAATTATTTTATATGATTATTTATATGCCAAAAATCTATGTCTTATATTAATTTTATGATATTATGGATCATTTTCTTTGATTAACTTATGATTCATGTATTATAAACTACCAATATATATACCAAGACTCAAGATTATGATCTTTGATATGTAGGGTATGGTTTTCAAATATTATACTCAAGTGATTATACCATTATGTTCATGTTATGTATATGTATCTCCATTATTAACCCTTACTAAGCATCTAATCTCACTCATTATTTGGTTTCCTTTCCCAGTTTATAAAGATATGTAATATTTATTATTTTTTTAAGAAGGTTTATAGATATGAAGAACTTAGTCCGAGATAATATAGTTCACCTATGAACTAGTTGTTTATGTTTCCAAGTTTCCAATTACACTATACCTTTATGATGATCAGGTGTGTGTCTGTATAATGTAATGAATGTTCATATAAAAAGATGTATTATCTACGTCTGAAAATCCTAGATCATTATAGGTGAATTCAAAAAAATATCTATCATTATTTGAGCTGAAACAAAATGACATTTTTGGTTTAGAAGAAACTCTAAACCAATTCCCCCTCACTAAATATATTTAGACAACCACCATATTCCCATATATATTATCTTTGTTTTCATTGGATAGAATTAAAGTTGAATCATGGATATATATATATATGTGGTTGGATGAAGGTTGTTAAAGTTTTATATCAAGAAGGAAATTATATATTGGAGGTGATCTTTATGATTAGTATCTTGAATTGTTTCTTTATTAAGAGGTCAAATTTGATGAAGAAGTTGTTAGAGTATAACTTTAAGGGGGAGTGAGATTAAGAAGGTATAATAAATCTACCATAATATATCTTTTATGTGAGTAAGAAACCTTTTAGAAATTTCTTAAATATTCCATTGAAGTGGTATGTTTGCATTTATCTCTCATCCATGTTGTAAAATAAAAAATATTGTATTTTGGGGGTGTTTTATTGTTTAATGATAAGAAAATTGGGAATATATAAATAAATACATGGTTGTGAATTTCAAATATTGAGAATTTGATTACTCATTAATGTTTTCTAAATCGTTTATTTACTATATATAATTATAATTGATTGATTAAATACCAAAAATTTATAATCATCCATTGTATTTATTTTCAATAAGGGTGAGAATAAAATTTAAAAATACATATTGATATACATTTTTTATAAGGGTATAAAAAAAATCCAAGGTAAGATTATTAAAACTATTATTGATGTGCTCTATTTTTTTTAATAAGAATGATGTCAATATGTACAGATAAGAGAATATTTGAAGGAATTTTAATTACCCATGAATGTATGCAGAGAATATTGAGAGGTAAACATCCATGAAAGGTAGTAAATGTATGTTAATTTATGAATACTAAAGAACACCTTGAAGCTTAGGGTTTTGAAGTACCCTCAATATTATCATGATAAATTAGAAATTTAATTAAGTGTGTAAAATGTATTTTTTCATTAAGATTACAAAAAATGTGGATTTAGATAAATAAGATAATGATATTCCTCCATATTATCATGATAAATTAGAAATTTAATTAAGTGAGTAAAATGTATTTTTTTTCATTATGATTCTTCTTGTATCTCAAATTAATCATCTGTAACATTCTTTTATATCTTAAATTGCATTATAAATCATCAGGATAATATTCTATATCATCAGAAATGATTTTACATATCCTCAAATATATCTTATGTATCACTTGACACCTCAGATTTGAAATTATGCACAATCTATTTATTTTATGTATCAATCAGATAATCTTATATATCAAACAATGCAACTCATTAATAATATAGAAAATGTGGATTTAGATAAATAATATAATGATATTATTCTGTTTTTTATGATAAAAGAAGATTATTTATCTATTTTAGATTGGAAATGCTAATTAAAGTTGAGTTTTTACTACTTCTTGATATTTTATATAAACTAATATTTTTTTAGGATGTCTTCGTCAAATTGAACTTGATGATATGATATGAAAATAATAGTTCTATAAAGTATTTATTTTACTAAATTATGTCTCTATGAAGGTTTATGGAAGCTAGTTAATGATTCATAGAGTTGTTGAGAATATTTTTGTAAGTTTTGAAGAAGAGAGAAAGATATATGAATCAAACCTTGTAATTATTATGAATGAATAATGATGATTATATGAATATATATCTAGGAATATGATATGTTGAAAAAGCTAAATTGGATGTAATTATTTTGTTTATAAATCAATTTTTATGAGGTTTTGATTTTATTTGAAAAGGATGGAAACCATACATGTTCAAAATGATTTGGTAATTGATATAATAAGACTAATGGACATTTTATAAATTCCTAAATCCCTATGAAGTATTTTGATAAGAATTTAAGTGGTTGTGTTTAATTGGAGATAATTTTAGAAGCCTAAAAATGAGTTCTAGAAATTATAGAGTAGCATATTTTTTTAGAGAATGATAAAGTCACACATAAGATCTCCAAAAAAGAAATAGAGAAGTACTTAGAGTTTTAACATATGATAAGTACCATCTATGTGATGATATATAAGATCATGAATTTAATATTCAAGATTTATTATGAGTTGCATTGCTTGATATATAAGATTATCTGATTGATAAATAAAAGAAATAGATTGTGCATAATTTCAAATCTAAGGTGTCAAGTGATACATAAGATATAGTACAGGATATCTAAAATCATTTCTGATGACATAGAATATCATCTTGATGATTTATAATGCAATTTAAGATATATAATAATGTTACAGATGATTAATTTCAAATATCAGAAGAATTATAATCCATAATTCATATGATGGTAGTTCTTAAATAATATCATGATGCTGAGTAAATATTTTTTATCCAAGTTTATGTGTTTCTATAAATTGATAATACTACACTATGAATGAATCTGTGCACCATAACTAGTAGTGAATGTGTTCACATATATATGAAAAATATATTTCTATGTTTTTATAAATTCAAAGAAAAAAAAATTGTGAATTTATATATTTAAGAGAGGTTAATTCATGAAGAATTGTGGATAATTAATCGAGAAAATAATGAGACTTGTATTATTAGAAATTCAGTCCTGGAGAATTTTTTTAAAATATAAAAATATTTTTTAATAATCTATAGTTACAATTAAATATTTAAAAGGAAGGATTTCAAGGAAGACTTCATGAACATGTCTTGAGTAGTTATACCATGTATTTAGTATTAGAGATAAATATATTTGATGATATGTAATGAGAATTAAAGACCAATAATTATAGAAGTTTAAATTGGGATATCATTATGGCATCCCGCCTTTTTATTACATAACTTTTCATTACATATTACAAAAAGAGGATCTTTAAAGTCTAGTGTCCTAGAAATCAGGAACATAATACATGAAAATGACATAAAAATTTATTCTAACCCACTTATAAGGGTTCATAATAGGTTCATACTATGTAAAATTGCTGCATCTCATATCCTGGATATATACATCAAAGAAAAGGGTGAGCATACGGCTTAGTAGGGAAAACAAGTGAAACAGTTGACATGTGATCTTGAGAAATATTAATAAGAACATGATAAAAGTCATAAAGGCCTGAGAAATGGAAGAATACGAATATCATAATAAAAATAAATTGAATCATAACTTGAATATGTTGCTACAAAATTTCATTTATACATTCATGAACATATCACTAAGGTTTATCCCCGAGGTCTCCTAAAAATTACCAAGGTTATTCAACATGGTATCGTGAAACTTGTCATCTCAAGAGATTAATTATTTACCCAATGAATTGGATCTCTATTAGGGTGAACCATTAATATGTCTTTATTTTCATGTGATACACATAGATCATAATCAAACATTTCATAAATAATCCATAGAGAATAAAAGAAATGGGTTTCATTTCAAAATCATGAGGTTTTAAAAGTTCTTAAAAACTTGATCATTAAGTCATTTATAACCCATGGAAAGGGTGTGAGGGTTATATATATGTCAATTCCAGAATCAAATAGATAAATTTTATATATTGATTAATACCCCTGGATATGAAAATAGAATTGGTTATTTACATAAATAATACAAGATAATTTCTTGAGAAAAAGAGAGAGATTTTGAGATGAAAATTCTACAGCATAACGGCTGTATAACATGGTTTTAGAAAACATTAAAAAGGGAGGGGAAAAGTGTAACCCACTAATAAATAAATCATAATACATTATAGGTATAGAATAAAAATAAATAAGATCATGCTATGTAGATTTGAAGGAAATACCATATGAAAATGAAACTTGAAGGAAAAGAGAATATGTGATTTCTTTAACAAAAATTTCTGCAGCCAGACGGCGTCACTTAAAAATTCAGAAAAATAAATTGATGAGAGAAAAAATGTTCTATAGAAAATTATACATGAAATGGAAAGTAATGATAACATATAAGAACATACCCTCAACATAAACATATGGAAAAAAGAATACACAACATAAAGGAAGTCATGATTTTAAAAGAGGAGGGTGAAAGGATCCCTTACCTTTAAGAGTAACTTTGAAAGCATGAACATCGGGACCTTGGGAGGCTTCAGGGAACCTTAGTAGGACTCCTTATCCACTAAGGAGATCAGAAATTTGTTGAGGATTATTTTGGAATCAAATTAATGAGGTAAATGGCTTGGAATTTATAGGAAAAGTGAGTGAATAAATTATTAATTTCCAAGGGACACCTCCTCGGTGGTATTTGCAAAACCATGGTCTTTACCATGGTATTTGACCATGGTATTGAAAACTTGGAACACCTAATAGAATATCACACTATTAATAAGTCTACCAAAAGCTTACATCAATATTACATCATTAATGATGTCATTAAACACCCAAAACTCAAAACTGCATTTTTATTTTTACTGATAATTCAACTATTTCAGAAAAATCCCAAAAATTCACCCTAACATAATATAAATGATCTAAATTCAAAAATAAAGTCCATTTTATGAAAATAATTTTTTAAATATTTTTAATTTAATTTTTAAATAAAATCATTATTTATTCCAAAAAACAACTTTAAAACTATAACTCATTTTGTAACACCCTAAAAAGTAATCAAGGTCCCATAAAAATATTGTATACCCATAAGACAATAAAGTAAAAATTTATGATTAAATTTTATGAAAATACATTTCCATTTAAAATTATTAAATTAATTATAAAATTGTAAATAAAATATTTTTGGCGTACAAAAATACCAAAACTTAAACTATAATCAATTTTTCACTTTTAAGATGTCTAAAATGTATTTATACATTCATGGGTGAGGTTTCTATTTATTTGGTAAAATTACTATTCATTACTATTCATTACAATTCATTACTATTCATAAGGGTATGTAACTATTCCTACTTTACTATTCACTGAAAACCAAGTTGATCTTATTAGACTCTAAATTTCTCACTGATCACAACTATAGAAGACCATTTTTTGAAAATAATTTCACATTATTAATTATTTAATGAATACAAAAATATTTTAAAATACCCCTTTTTCCTAAATTCATCAATAATACACATCCTATATTTATCCGGATATTTAAAACTCACAAAATTTTCCATAATAAGAAATAAAAATTTATTTATATAAAAGGATTACACGTAGCATCTAAGGTCTCATTACAATAGCCCCTTATAACACCAGCATTGGACCTAAGTGTAAGGTGTTCTATGGTGATATAATCTTGGGGTGGCTCGGACAACATTGCCTGAGTGGTGATTTCTATTAGCTTGAACTTCTCTCTTAGATGATTCCGTTCAAGCTCCATACGTTGAAGTTCAGCTTGGGCTTGGTCCAGAGCAAAGCCCAGTGATGCTACCTCCTTCCCAAGCTCTGATAGATGGGCTTCATATTTCTCGAGTCTACTGGATGAGGCCATTCAATCTTCTTTCTGTATTAATTAACCAAAATAAATGTATTTATAAAAACACAAAGTTAATATTATAGTTTCCAATTGTCATATTGACCAACGGTCATATAACAGTCAAAACCCAATAGTCTCATTTTAGTTATACCCACTTCATTAATTAAATTATATGGTTTTGTTGAGTATAAAATAACACAAAAAATTATGAAACAAATATTATTTAAAAGTTTGGGTCATTGCATTCTTCCCCCCTTAATAAATTTCATCCCCGAAATTGTATCTCGTATCCTCTGATGGGAAAAGGTGTGGGTACTTCTGTCTCATGGACTCCTCTAGTTCCCACGTGGCTTCTTAACATTTTTAGTTCCTCCATAACACCTTAACAAGGTGGGTATTTTTTTTGCATAGAACCTTGTCTCTATGATCCAAGATCTCCACCGGCTGCTCTTCATAAGAGAGGTCATGTTCCAGTTGTACCACTTCTAGATTTAGTACATGTGAAGGGTCAGGTATGTACTTCCTCAAGAGGGATACGTGGAAGACATCATCAACTTGGGCTATATTTGGAGGAAGTGCAAGCTGATAGGCCACTACTCCCACACGATCAAGGATTTCATAGGGGCCAATGTACCTAGGGTTGAGCATCCCTTTCTTCCCAAACCTCATCAATCTCTTCCAAGGTGAATTCCGAAGAAAGACTTAATCACCAACATCAAACTCCAAGTCCCTTAAATTGTTGTCGCCATAACTCTTTTACCGACTCTGAGCAGCCTTAATGTGTTTTTGGATGTCATAGACCTTTTCTATCATCTTTTGCACAAGATCATGCCCAAGAAGCTTTCCCTCACCAGCTTCATCAAAACAAGTAGGACTTCTACGTCGCTTCCCATATAGAGATTCATAGGGTCCCATTTGAATGCTCGAGTGGAAGCTATTATTGTAAAATAACTCAACTAAAGAGAGTTGTTGATCTCATCCACCTTTAAATTCCATTGAGAAAGTTCTCAACATGTCCTCGAGTGTTTGAATAGTCCATTTAGATTGGCCATCAGTTTGGGGGTGATAGGTCGTACTGAAATTCAATTCAGTGCTCAGAGTTGTTGAAGACTTCTCCATAATTTTGATGTGAACCTTGGATCATGATGAGATACGATAGAAAATGGAACTCCATGCAGCCTTACCACTTCCTTCATGTAAATCCTGGAAAGTTGATCAAGAGAGAAATCTTCCCAAATGGAGATAAAATGGGCAGTCTTGGTGAGACGGTCCACAATAAACCATATCGCATTATTTCCTTTGGAAGTTCTCGGGAGACCAGTGACGAAGTGCATAGTGATATTGTCCCACTTCTATGCTGGTATGGGTAGTGGTTGCAATACCCATTTAGTAATTTGTCGCTCTATCTTCACTTGATGACATACCAGGCACCTTGAAGTGTAGTCAGCAATCCCCCTTTTCATATTATCCCACAAAAAATGATCACGAAGGTCCCTATACATTTTCGTACTACCAAGATGTATTGAGAAATTAGAGCTATGAGCTTCATCCATTAGCTCCTTATTTATTTCCTGAATATATGGAACACATATTTTTGTATAAAATTTCAGTACACCTTCTTGATCAGTATTCAACTCAGGAAACTTCCCATCCTTCACATCCTCAAACTTCTTCTGTAACAAAGGATCTTCTTTCTGAGCTTTCTTGATCTTCTCTAGTAGTAACGGTTGAGAAATAATTTGGGTTAGGGTTGATGATTTCCCTTCCTTTATAATTCCCATGTCCAGTTTTACTAGGTCATTGATCAAATTATCTCTTTGAATCCTCATAATAGAAAGAACAAATAGGTTTTTTCTACTTAATGCATCAGCGACTTTGTTTGCTCTTCCGGGATGATAATGAATTGAACAATCATAGTCTTTAAGGAGTTCCAACCATCTCCTTTATCTCATGTTCAATTCCTTTTGTGTGAAAATATACTTCAAAATTTTATGGTCTGTGTATATATCACATTTCTCCCCATAAAGATAGTGCCTCAATATCTTCAGAACAAAAACAACTGCAGCCATATCCAGATCATGTGTAGGATAGTTATGCTCATGAGTCTTCAACTGTCGAGATGAATAAGTAATGACCTTTCCATTTTTCATGAGGACTCACCCAAGACCTTTCATAGATGCATCTCTAAAAATAACAAATCCTTCTCCACTTGAGGGCAAAGTTAACACAGGTGCAGTAACTAATCTCTTCTTCAACTCTTGGAAACTTTCCTCCCACTCCTTTTCCCAGGTGAACATGACCCCTTTTAGAGTTAACTTGGTTAATGGATTAGAAATTCATGAAACAAATTTCACAAACCTCCTATAATATCTCACTAATCCAAGGAAACTACGAATCTTAGTTATTGTTATGGGCTGAGGCCACTCCTCTAAAACTTTTGTCTTTGCAGGGTCAACTATGATTCGTTCATTGGTAACAATGTTCCCCAAGAAAGCAACTTGTTGTAACCAGAATTCACATTTACTAAACTTTCCAAAAAGCCTTTCCTTCCATAGTGTTTTCAAAATAACCATTATATATTCCTCATGATCCTCACAACTTTTGGAATATATCATAATATCATCAATAAAAACTACCACAAAGTTATCAATTTAGTCCTTAAAGACTCTATTCAACAAATCCATAAAATTATTAGGTACATTATTCAGTCTAAAAGTTATCACAACAAACCCATAATGCCCATATCATGATTAGAAAGCAGCTTTTGGAATATCTTCTTTCTTCACCCTCAATTGATGATAACCAAATCGAAGATCAATATTAGAGAAGAATTGAGCCCCAAGAAGTTGGTCAACTAAGTCATCAATTCTTGGAAGAGGGTATTTGTTCTTTACTATGATTCCATTCAATTCTCTATAATCAATTCATAGATGCATTGATCCATCCTTCTTCTTCACAAAGAGAACAGGTGCTCCCCAAGGAGACACACTCGGTCGGATAAACCCCTTCTACAAAATATCTTGGAGTCGTTTATTTAATTCCTCCAGCTCCACATTTTCCATCCTATATGGGGTATTTGATATTGGATAAGATCTAGGTACGAGTTCAATAGATAACTATACCTCTCTTTCTGTGGGAGGTCTAGGCAACTCCTCAGGAAATACGTCAATGTATTCCTGGATGATGGGTACATTTTCTATCCCCAAACTCTCATTTCCTTCTTCTTCTTCACTGATCAATTCCATAAAGAAGGATGTAGGAGGTTCTTCTAGACAAAGATAAGGTTGAGATATCTCTCCTTGGAAGATAGTTGTAGGTTCTCCATTCAATACTAATGAGATTTCCTTACTTCTGCATTTGATATTAGAATTATACTTTGAGATCCATTCCATCCCAAATATAATGTCGAATTATAGCATGGGAATGACTAGTATATTTTTGATAAGATTGTTCTCACCAAAGTAAATACTAGAATTTCTAAACACTGATGATTCTTGGATAATCCCACCAAGATTCTTGAATGATAACTCTACTTTTAGAAAGTCGGGGGATGACTCTAAATTCTTTGCAAACGTGGAGGAAATAAATGAATGCATAGAACCAAAATCAAAAAAAAGTACATGATAGCTTTGAGAGAAAAACAAGAGTACCATATACCACATTATTTGGAGCTTCAACTTCAGCTGTCGTGATAGCAAAAGCACGGCCTTTCTCCCTTGGCCTTTGCTGAGGCCGATGGAGGTTCCCCTCCACTACCCTCGGATTTAGACAATGATTAAAAAAATGCCCAAGTTGTCCACACATAAAGCACTAGACATCAGGTAGGGATTGCACTGTCTTCCCTTGTCGTTAGTTTTTGGAAGTTGAGGTTTTACCTCACTATGACAATTCCTCGCAATATGGCCATATCTTCCACACTTTTAGCATTTTTCTCTCCCGAGCAAGTCGTTACATGAATGCTTCTTCCCACATTTATTACGTGTGGGACGTTGTACATTCTTTCCTCCTCTTCCTTGATAAAAGCTCCTCCCTAATATGGGATCCATTGATATTTTTTTGTCATTGGATTTATGATACCACTGCATCTCACCAAACTTCAGTTCAACTTTCATCGCACTTTGCACAATCTCCTCATAACTGTCATAATCTCGGTTGGCTAGATTCTTCTATAGATGAGGTCGCAGTCCACCGAAGAGTCTATCAACCTTTCCATTTGGATCCCTAACAAAGCTAGAGGTGTAACATGAAATTTGAGTGAAGTTCATCTCATAGCTTCTGACAGATTCGTTCTCCTTCTGTTTCAGCTCAAAAAACTCCTTCTCCTTTGCTGTTCTCATGGAACAAGGGAAATACTTACTAAAGAAGATCCCTCTGAACTCTTCCCACTCTATATATTCAACCTCCACTCTTTGACTCGTGTTTTTAATAATCTCCCACAACTGATCAGATTCTCCTTCTAAGAGATAGACAGCCAGGGTGACCTTCTCTTGCTCTGAACAGCGGATCACAGAAAGGATCTTCTCTATAGAGCTGATCCATTATTCAGCAATCAATGGGTTGGTTGATCCACTAAAAGTGGGTGGTTGTTGGTTTATAAAGGACTAAACATAATGTTTTTCCCTTCACGGTGAGATCATTCCCTTAGCTTGATTCATGTTAATTCCCATAACTTGAGTCAGTTGGTTCATCATTTGAATGAATGTTTCCATTCCGGCTTCCATCGGAGGGTCGACAGCGCATGGTCCATTGCGGTCACCATTTGCATGGCTCCTCCTATTTCCCGCCATTTCTAAAAGAATAAAACCTTAGTGAGAAACTTATTTCATTTACAAATATTTTAACTATAAAGGATTTATATCTTAAAACTTCTTTAAACAATTACATTTCTCTAGAAATCCTTCAAAATGATTCATAAAAAGCTTGTGATTAACAAAACATATCCCCTGAGAGATTCATAACCAAGAGTGAAGCAAGGACCGTTTTCGTGCACCAGTTCCCATTCGACTCTATCTCAAAGCGTTGTTTTCAGTTTTTACCCCTATGAACATTTGTGCCAGACCCGCCTCTACATGCTCGTATCCAGACAGGGATGTATTTTCTTGATAAAACACTTACTTAATACTCACCAAAATAATAGGGAGTTTTCATATATTTAAACTTTTGTATTGGTTTATTCCTAAAGTTTTCATATCCTAATTTCCATAAATAACTAAACTATCCTTTGATACCAACTATGGCATCCTGCATTTTTATTTCATAACTTTTCATTACATTTTACAAACAGAGGATCTTTAAAGACTAGTGTCTTGGAAATCAGGAACATAATACATGAAAACAACATAAAAAATTATTCTAAACCACTTGTAAGGCTTCATCATAGGTTCATATTATTAACAATTACTGCATCTCAAATCCTAGAGACATACATTAAAGAAAAGGGTGAGAAGAAGGATCATTAAGGAAAACAAGTGAAACAGTTGACATGTGATCTTGAGCAATATTAATAAGAACATGATAAAAGTCATAAAGGCCTGAGAAATGGAAGAATAGGAATATCATAATAAAAATAACTTAAATCATAAATTTAAAATGTGTCTAAAACATTTCATTTATACATTCATGTACATATCACCAAGGTTTATCCTCGAGGTGTCATAAAAATTACCAAGTTTATTCACCAAGGTATCATGAAACTTATCATCTCTAGAGATTAATTCTTTACCCAATGAATTAGAGCGCTATCAGGGCGCACCCTTAAAATGTATTTATTTTCATGTGATCCACATAGATCATAATCAAAAATTTCATAAATAACCCATATAGATTAAAAGAAATGGGTTTCATTTCAAAATCATGACATTTTAATGGTTATTAAAAACTTGATCATTAAGTCATTTATAACCCATGGAAAGAGAGTGAGGGTTATATGTATGTCAATTACAGAATCAAATAGATCAATTTTATGTATTTATTAATACCCCTGGATATAAAAATAGAATTGGGTATTTACATAAATAATACAAGATAATTTCTTGAGAAAAAGAGAGATATTTTGAGGTGAAAATTCTGCAGCATAACGGCTGTATAACATGGTTTAAGAAAAAATTGAAAAGAGAGGGTACAAGAGTCACCCACTAATAGATAACTCATAATACATTATGGGTATAGAATAGAAAAATAAGATCATGGTATGTAGAATTGAAGGAAATACCATATGAAAATAAAACTCGAAGTAAAAGAGAATATGTGATTTCTTTTACAAAAATTTCGGCAACCTAACGGTGTCACTTAAAAATTAAGAAAAATAAATAGATGAGAGAGAAAAGGGTCTCTCAAAAATTAGACATGAAATGTACAATAATTAGAACATATAAGAAAATACCCACAACATAAAGATATGAAAACAAGAGGACACAACATAAAGGAAGTCATGGCTTTAAAAGAGGAGGGTGAAAGGATCCCTTACCTTGAAGAGTAACTTTGAAAGCTTGAAGGTCGGGACCTTTAGAGGCTTTATGGAACCTTGGGAGTACTCCTTGAGAGTTAAGGAGACCATAACTTCGTTGAGGATGATTTTGGAATCAAATGAATGAGGGAAATGGCTTCGTATTTATAGGAAAAGTGAGTGAATAAATTATTAATTTCCAAGGGACACCTCATCGGTGGTATTTGAAAACCCATGGGCTTTCCCATTGTATTTGACCATGGTATTGTCCACTTGGGACACCTCATATCATATCTCACTATTCATAAGTCGACCAGAAATCTTACATCATTAATGATGTCATTAAACACCCGAAATTCAAAAGTGCATTTTTACTATTCACCGATAATTCAACTATTTCAGAAAAAATCAAAAAACTTCAACCTAACCTAATATCAATGCTATGAATTCAAAAATGAAGTCCATTTTATGAAAATAATTTTCTAAATATAGTTAATTTAATTTTTAAAAAAAATCATTATTTATTCCAAAAATATAACTTTAAAACTATAACTCATTTTGTAACACCTTAAAAAGTAATCAAGGACCAATAAAAATACCATATACTCATAATTAAATAAAGTAAATATTTATGATTAAATTTTATGAAAATAAATTTCCATTTTAAATTATTAAATTAATTATAAAATTGTAAATAAAATATTTATGGCATACAAAAATACCAAAACTTAAACTATGATCATTTTTTCACTTTTAAGATGTCTAAAATGTATTTATACATTCATGGGTGAAGTTTCTATTTTTTTGGTCAAATTACTATTCATTACTTTTCATTACTATTCATAATTATTCAAAAGGGTATGTTACTATTCTTACTTTACAATTAACTAAAAACCAATTTGATCTTATTAGACTCTAAATTTTTCACTAATCACAACTCTAGAAGACCATTTTCCAAAAATCATTTCACATTATTAATTATTTAATGAATACAAAAATATTTTAAATTGCCCATTTTTTTCTAAATTCATCAATAATACATATCCAATATTTATCTGGATATTTAAAATTTACAAACTTTTCCATTAGAAGAAATAAAAGTTTTATTTATATAAAAGGATTACACAAAGCAAATAAGGTATCATTACATATCCCCTTATAACACCAGCATAGGACCTAAGTGTATGTTGTGCTATGGTGATAGAATCTTGGGGTGGCTCAGACAACATTGCCCGAGTGGTGATTTCTATCAGCTTGAACTTCTCCCTTAGATGATTCCATTCAAGCTTCATACGTTGAAGTCCGGCTTGGGATTGGTCCAGAGCAAAGCCCGATGATACTACCTCCTTCCCAAGCTCCGACAGATGGGCTTCATATGGAACGAGTCTACTGGATGAGTCCATTCAATCTTATTTCTGTATTAATTAACCAAGATAACTATATTTATGAAAACACAATGTTAAGATTATAGTTTTCAATGGTCATATTGACCAACAGCCATATAAAAGTCGAAACCCAACAGTTTTATTTTAATTATACCCACTTCATTAATTAATGGATATGGTTTTGTTGAGTATAAAATAACACACAAAATTAAGAAACAAATATAATTTAAAATTTCAGGTCGTTACAATCATGATGCATAGATTTTATAGAGATTTTTATTTTCAATAGTTTGAATATGGAATAATAATATTCATGTGATTGTTTTTATATCACAATGAATAAGAATAATGGAAGAGAATAATGAGTGAATAGATCATTGCATGCTACTATTTTGTTAAATATTATTATATTTTAGGGATGGGAGAAAGAAACTAACATGAAGCTACTTCTATATATTCTCTTTATTTAGAAATAATAAGAATAGAAATAGGATTGAGTGAGATAGTTACATCACTACTATAATATATTCCCTTTATTTCATTTTAAATTAAGAAGAAGGGAAGAGAGAGAGTACAATTATTCTACCATTGATCATTACATCTGTTGAAATCCTTAAAGAATAATTAATAAAACATAACATGATTATTATGTATGAAAACAAAATAGGCATTATTTTTATTATTTTTTTATAAATATAGAGAAATGAGACATCCCAAGAGATTATTTTTCAAGAGAGGTAGCCATTGTTTCACCATTGAGGAAAGAAATCAGAATCTATCTATCCTAAGAAGATAATTGTGCATAACGTTTTGATCACACTTCATGAGGTTACAACAGAATATGGTATTTGTAAGAGTGGTATTGGTTGGTTTCTAGAAATAAGAAGAGATAATGTTAGTGCTTATTGTGCTAGTTATAGTTGTGTATGTAATCGAGTTGGTTCTAAGATAAAGGTTTTGAGGTCATCCCATTGACCTTTATTATTTCATGATAAAATATTAGTCATTTTTTTAGGATAATAACTACCATACACTGAGTAATAAATCACACATTATGAATTAACCTCATAAAAATATGTGTGTCTTGGAATTTTCCTTACATGTCTCCATTTCAGGTATACAACTTAAGTTTGAGAGATGAGAGTGAGATCCATTCACCCTAATAGGAGTACAATTATAAAGGTGAAAGAGATTAAATAGGTGAAATAGAAACTACACTAATTCACCCTACTCAATGTTTCTACATTGATCCTATTGGATCAACATATGGGAACACAACTATAATTTTAGGATGGAATATAGTGTGTCGGTAGTGAAATAGTGATCAGTATAGGTCATGATTTATTATTAATTGATGACAACGGTTTCTTGAGGATCATAAGTGTCAAGAAATGTGTAATTACTTTCACCTTTTTGTGTTCTTGGAATGAGAGGGATTACAAACTTTAGTTGATTTTGTGATCTGGTGCATTTTATTTTTTTATAATTGATTGAGGTGGAGGTTGTTTATATGTCATTAAAGAGTGTAAATAGATGTTTTTTACTTCTAATAGCACATGGAGAATTCATGTAGAGGGTTTTCTTCACAATTACTGGGATTTGGTGGGTGTTTGTAGGCCTTGGAGAACTCTTAAAAGTTTCCCACCATAAGTTTTATGGGCTATATGGTGTGGTTGTCCCACTACCCATGCCACTGAGATTCTATTGAGATTCATCTAACTTCTCATTGTCCATTACACTCTTGTTAAAAAAGGGATAAAATGGTTATTTATCCTTTTTAATTTAAATACCCTACTCAGGGAGTGAATCTTCTTCCAACTATAGGAGAGGATAATTCACCCCCATTTTCTCTCCCTTTTACCCCATTATTTCCATATGATTTAAGTGTGTCGATATTATTTCATCATTCCAGCAATAGGTACTATCTTTTTCTTCTAGTTTTCTTATTCTTTATCTTCCTTATTCTATGATTTTAGTAAATTATTCTAGGTATTATAAGGTTTATTTCACTAAATCACGGTATAATCACATTGTTTCATATTTTTTTCATGTGCAATGTTTATAATATACTTGATAAGGAATTCATCTCATCGTTTCATTCTGTTTTGGATGGGTTAAGATGAATAATGATTTTTTTAGGGAATTTAATGAAACTGTAATAAATTGACCATCAATTTGGGTTTTATTATTAGGTAATTTTCTTTTCATAGGACTAGGTGTGTGTTGAGAGTGGAAGACACCTTATTTCTTAGATATTCGGTGTCATGGTTCTTTCTAATGAGTTTTATGGGAAAAAATCTGGTTGGGTATTTTAATTTAAAATGATATACTTATGTAATTTTTGTAATCATTCTTGTGGAAAGTTCTATTTGGAGTTAAAAGTGGTTGGTATGAGTTGGGATGATTAATTGGATCATTTGAATAAGGTCAGTTCACTTTATGCCTTGAGAATAGTGATTATCTAGATTATGTAGACTTTCATAACAGTTATTTTATACTCATGTGCCATTATTATTATGATTGTGATCATACACCATGGTGTGTGATAACTCTATAAGTGAGATGATCTCATACCAACCAAATAGTCACCAAAGGACCATATAGCTTATTAAATGGTTCATTTTGGGGAACGATAGTTGAACATGTGTTAGTGGCCCATTTATGTATTTTCTTGGAGGTGTTCTTTGGTCTTTGGTTCATTTTTCTAAAGGAAAATGGTTTTAATTTTAAAATTGAATATTAAAAGGAAATTAGTTTTGGAACGGGATTTATAATGGAAAAAAATGAATGTTTTAAAAAAAAATTAGAAGTGGGACTCTAAAAACAAGGGATTGGTTTTCCAAAAGGAATTATACACAGTTTTTGTTGAGGTCCTTATGTGAGTGAAGTGATATGTGATGAATTTTTAATTTTTTTTTTTGAAATAATATTTTCACTTATATTTTTAAGGAAAAAATATTTCTTTAAAAAAATGGTTTGAATGGTTTGAACTTGTGAGGGGGATACCCTATTTTTACAAATTTTGTGTTCTAATGTGATACCTCTTTATTTATTGTTATCTTATATGTTATCTATAATTTATTTTTCATGCATAATTTCATAATAATAAATGAATAAATCATATTGTGGGTGATGGGTTATTTATACTAGACTAGGATATCTGATGGGATTCATTATGGTTTTATATCAGGGGATTTGAGAGGTACCTAGATAGTGACAAAGTCTAGAACTCTTAGTATCCTTGACTACATCAAGATGATTCAATGTATTCAAGTAATGCTTTGTGAGTTATCATGCATGATGTGTGATAAATTCATAGGTTAACCTTGGGATGTTTCGGGACATGGTGAGATAGTTATATTTTATCCTTAGGGACATTTTTAACACTATTAATGAGGGTTTGGAAGCCTTGGTTTATTCTAGGAGTTCTCTATTGATTAACCTTAATGGTCCAGATGGAAGATAGTTCAAGTGATATTTTTTATGGATAAGTCAAGATTTCAGAATTTATCCACTTCTTTTAATGATCCTCGATGGGGAGCGATATCATGGGATGTGATTAGAGAGTATTTTTCTCCTTAATGTTTATTTTTTTCTAGTTTGGGATAAAATGAGTAGGCACACAACGTTCAAGGTAGGGTTTGGTTTTGTTGTTAGATTTAGATTTTGAGGCAACATCTCGGACAACCTTAGGAATCATGATATAACCTAGGTGGAGGGGAGAAATCAATAATATCTTTGGGTATCAAAAGTAAGAATGTGCTTTTTTATTTTTATTCTATATAGGTTTCATGCATTAATTAATTATCTAGGTTAAGATATACACTAGATAGATTCATGATCTTTCCTATGGGTGTTTGTAAATGGAGCAATAACTAATGAGGATCTAGGAACGATTGTTGGTAAAAATCCCTCAAGTTGACCTGTCAAAGATTTTGAGTTGTGTTTTTCACAAATCATGTTAACAAAGTCCTATAGTTGGAATTCCATGGGGTATTCTTGAATCAGTGTATTTGGAAGAGTTTTAAGTCTATTATAGAATATTTTACAAAGATTTAGAGAAAATAAAGGATTATCAAACAAATCTGTAAGACTCTCACGTAAATAAGGTGGACTCATGGCATTGGTTGCATGACCATGGGGATTTTTTTAACTAAGGAAATGTGTTTCATTAAATATTGTAAAGTTTTAACAATGTTTGATTTATAGGTTGTTTTTAATATAAAAAAGGGAATTCATAAGGGGTATTGTTTTAATCTGCCATATTTGGATTCATACCCTCCCCCCTCCCCCGTAGTATTTAACCTACTAGGTATAATAAGTGGTATTAGAGCTGAAGGTTTAGCTTGGGGAATTTCTTCTCTTTTTGGAAGTTTTGGTAGTAGTTCATTACAAATGGATTTTAATAATTTGATGGAAATAACTTTTAACTTTAGAAGAATAAGATGAAACATTATTTTCAATAATTATTTATGTATGTCTTTGAAGCTATTATTCATAGAATTTTGTTTAGGTTTTGGTCATAATGGAAGTACCTTTGGTGCACTACCATATATCAGTGCATATGTAGAACCTACTTTTATCAGTGCTAAAAATCCTTGATAATGGTTACCCTTTATCAGAATTTTTATAGCACCAATAAATGTGGATCTTTATCAGCACTATTCTTAGCACTGAAAAGAAATTTTAACAATATATATATATATATATATATATATATATAATTATTATATTTGTATTCAAAAAATAATGTTTATTTATATACATTTATTAAAAAATGAATGTTAATAATTAATATAAATATAATATATTAATATGTAATTTTTAATAATTAAATATATTCTATGTGATTGGGGTATAAGTAGAATAAAACACACACATTCCACACACCAATGGGTTGAATGGGAAGGTCATATCCCCCTTAATGAATAACCTACACAACAAGCTCCTTATTTATTAACTCTATATTAGGCCTAAAGACCCCATACATATCAAACCCAAAGTCTCATTGCATATAATAAATCATTACACGTAGCACCCATTGTCACGACATCACTTGTCATCACCATCGAATGGGTTTCCCCTACAAACCAATGATGGGAAGGCCCCACTATACCATCATCTCATTTGAAGCCTTAGAAGTGTGACAGACGACCACTGAACCTCCACCATTACCATTGAGTGGGGATTCACTAATATCATTCATCAATATGCACACTATTGCAACCCTCTATCATCAATCCACCACCCAAAACACGACAACCCTATTGCGATTCACTGATCACAAATAGAGTTAATGGAGGAAGAAAAATTGGAAGAAAATGGGCTTTACTTCACAATGAACAAATATTAAAAAAATTATCTATACACCTCTCAATATCTCACATGGAGATCTCAAGGATATCTTGAATTCTCTAATCACTTATTGGATCCAATTCATGATAAAGGAAGCTCCCTAAGGCTTCCTAATATATCCATGGTGGGGCGTGTCAAATTTGACACAACTCCCACCAATCCCTTACCTTCCAAGGACTTCTCCCGTGGTTACCACCTACTAAGGAATTCCTCCATGGCTACCACCTACAATGATATTAGGTGGAGTTGGTGCACCATCCACCTACGACAATAATGGTGGGTAACAACAGGATATTTTCATCAGTTATCCCCTCTAACTGCAATATGTTGGAGCATCCTAAAAGGTCTAGCTTCTCCCAAAAAACCATTGTTGTTAACATATCAGTAGAGTTCTCCTTTGTCTGTATCTTCATAGGTTGTAGTAGCTATCGATCCATCGCTTTGTGTATCCAATGATAGAAAATGTTGACGTTCTTCATTCAGGAATGGTACATGGAGTTCTTTCTAAATTTTAAGTAACTTGTTATATCGTAATGAACCATATACTCTTTTTGGATGAATTTGAGCTCCTGTAGAAAATGCCTTATCCATAACATCTCCTTCCCAACTTTTGAAGCAACAATGTACTCTGCTTCTTTTTTGGATAAAGAGATGCACTTTTGCATCCATGACTGCCATTATACAGCTCCTCCTATAAAAGTATAGATGTATCCCATTGTATACTTTCTACAATTAGGATCTTTGTCCATATTTTCATCTCTAAAGCCCTCTAAGAGAGTTTCAGCTCCCCCATAGCACAAACATATCTTTGAAGTACCTTTCAGATACCTCAGAATCCATTTTTCTACATCACAATGTTGCTTCCTGAGATTGTAAAGAAAATGGGTCACTATTTCCACCGCATGGGTAATGTCAGGTCTCGTTTTCACCATAGCGTACATAGAGATTCCAACTACTGACTAGTATGGTATCGTCTTCATCACTTCGATTTCCTCCATGGATGACGGTCATGAACTCTTTCTCAACTTCAAATGGACAGTAAGAGGAATGCTCACTGGTTTTTTTCTATGTTGAAACGTTTCAGAACACATTCAACATACCTCTCATGAGATAGCCATAAAAACATCCTCTTTCTGTCATGAATGATCTTCATCCCCAAAATCTGTTGAGCTAGACCCATGTCCTTCATATCAAAGGAATTGGATTACCCCTTTTTCAACTGGTTAATCTTCATCACATCCTTCCCAATGATCAACATGTCATAAACATAAATTATAAGGTAAAATAAATTAATATAATGAAATCTTTGTATGTAGACACATTGGTCTGCATGTGTGTGCTTGTATCCCTGACTTACCATGAATGAGTAAAACTACTTGTACCACTACCTGGGAGCCTATTTTAGTCTGTCTGATATCTTCTTCAATTTGAAGATGAGTTTTTCTTGTCTAGAAACCTCAAATCATTGAGGATTTTTTATATAGATCTCCTTAGGGAGTCACCGTGAAGAAAATTTGTCTTTACGACCAATCTATTCACACTCCAAGTCCAATATATCCACCATTCTTGAAATGATTTAGATTGAATCCATCTTCACCATAGATGAAAATATCTCATCAAAGTCAACTCCTTTCTTCGGGAGGAATCCCTTGACAACTAGCTAATCTTAGTGCTTGACCTTCTCTTTCCTGCCATCCTTCTTTAGTCTGTACACCCATTTGTTCGTTAGTACCTTTTTACCTTAGGGTAATTCCACCAAATCGTATGTTTGGATCTTCATCAAATACTCCATCTAATCCTTCATTGCATGCAGGCACACTGTTTTTTCATGATGATACACTACTTATATGTATCCTTCTTGCTCCCCCTCATCATTCAACAATAGGTACTCTGACTCTGAATATTTTGATGAAATAATCCTTCCTCGTAAAGATCTTAGAACATATGAAATGTTAGGTTTTGGAGTCACAACATCACCTAGCTCCTATGATGGTTCTGCAACTTCTTATGGAGAGGATTGAGTCTCCCCCGGCTCAATATCCTCCTCCACTACCTCCTGGTTCGCTATCGAGGAGTCTTCTTGCACCTCCTCCTCTTCATTGATAGGTGGTGCTGGAAAAGGTTTTGGATCAGGAATTGAGATCTCAACACTTTCCCTTCAAGAAATTATAGTATTTTTAATGTCCTAGATCATTTAGTTCTCATGGAACATGGCATCTCTACTTCTGATCACCTTCTTCTCCTTTGGGTCCCAAATCTTGTATCCAAACTCCTCATCCCCATATCCAATGAAAATGAATGAAGTATATCTATCATATGGCTTCTTCCTGAGCTCCTTGGATACATGTGTTAATTCCAAACATAAAAATACTCATAAATAAGAGTAAGAGGGATGTTTACCTAAACATCTGTTCTATGGAATCTCAAAATTCAGTGGGATCAATGGTGATCTATTGATGACGTACCAAGAAACATGAACAGCTTCTCCCCAGAATGCATTAAGGGGATTATTTGAACTCATCTTGCGTCTAACCTTCTCTAGGATGGTTCTGTTCATCCTTTCTACAACTCCATTATGTTGTGTGGTGTGTGGTACCATCCTCTCATGTTGGATGCACTGACTCCTACAATAGAAATCGAATTCTCTAGATGTGTACTCTCCTCCATTGTCTGAATGAAGACACTTCAACTTCTTTCCAGTTTAACACTCTACTATGAAGTGGAACATTTTGAAGTAGTCTAGTCCTTGTTCCTTTTTTTCCAATAAGAACACCCACAAACATCGAGATTCTTCATCAATATAGGATAAGAAATACTTGTTACTTCTGATTGAATCCACCTCTATGGGATAGCATACATCAGAGTGCACAATATCCAATAACTCTGATCTCCTTGATGAAGTAGTATTGAATGAGGATCTATTTTGCTTCACATACATGTAGTATTTATAAGTATCATGTTATGAATCCTTGATGAAGTATTATTGAATGAGGCTTGATCCATTTGTGGATTTGACCGATCGTCTTCTTGTTCATCTTTATTCACTTTGCTTCCTTGGTGGCATCGGGGTTGACTCCATCATTCTTAATAGGGTCAAAAATATCCTTAGCATTAAGTAGATATTCCATTAGAGACTTCCAAATAGAGTAGTTCAAAGACGTCAACATGATCATCCCTCCCAGGGATGATTCCTCCATTAAATTTTAATTCTGAAAAAATAGGGGCAGAATCAGGAAAAATGGAGCTCACATTTTTTTCAGAACAATCAAAAATGGTGGAATCGACTCTTGGATCATCGAAATCAGGCATAGATTAATCAATAGATTATAAAATTATTATCAACGACCGAGATCAAATGATGACGTGGAATTTACGTGGTGATAACCTATCGCTGATGTGGAACGCCAGACTAGCTACTAGAAACTCGCCGGAAAAGTCACTCGCACCTGAACAGTGCCTTCTTCTTTGGAAAGGGGGTAATGTAGCACTAAAGGTTTGACCAAACTTTCACTGAGTCTATGGATATCATCTTGGATTCCTTTTCAACATCATTTTCACCTTTTTAATCATCTTACCATGAGCTTTTAGAATCTTCCTTAAAAACAGGATTCTACGAAAATTCAATTTTTTGGTCATTGGAAAATCTCTACTTCTCATCATTGTTGTACCGAAAATCCCTCTAATAACACTGTTGTGATTCGCTGATCACAAATAGATATAATTGAGGAAGAAAAATTAGAATAAAATGGGCTTCATTTCACAATGAACAAAACTTACAAAACTTATCTCTAAACCTCTCAATATCTTACATGGATCTCTCAAGGCTCTCCTAGATGTACTAAGAACCTCTTGGATACAATTTATGATGAAGGAATCTCCCGAAGGATTCCTTATATATCTATGGTGGTAGGTTTCATGTTTGACACAACTCCCACCAATCCCTTACCTACCAAGGACTTCTCCCATGGATTCCACCTACCATAGACATCCTCCATGGATGTCCCCTACCATGATATTAGGTGGAGTTGGTGCACCAGCCACCTTTGACAACAATGGTGGTTAGAATCTGGATGTTTCCATCAATTATCCACCTATCGCTGCAGTCACCTAGAGCATATTTAAAGGTCTAGATTCTCCTGAGCAACCACCTTTGTCAACATATCTGTTAGGTTCTCCTTTTTGGTGGATCTTCACAAGTCTCACCAGCTGTCAATCCATCACTTCGCTAATCCAATGATAGAGAATGTCGATGTGCTTCATCCGGAAATAATACATAGAATTATTTCTCAAGTCTAAAGAACTTTTACTATCACAATGAACCATGTACTCCATCTGGATAAATTTGACCTCCTAGAGAAAATGCTTTAGCCACAACATCTCTTTGCCATCATTCGAAGTAGCAATGTACTCTTCTTCCATTGTGGATAAAGCGGTTCACTTTTTCATCCTTGACTACCATGATAAACCCCTTATACCAAGGAAGCCAACATCAATTCGCATCGTCATGCCCAGTTGTTATCTACTATCACCGAGTATCCACTTGAATAGTATCTATCCCATCATTACTCTTCGTCCAACTTCACCGGTCATCAGGGACCTCTACACCACAATCTTTCATCGGTCCATCGCTAGATAGCATCCCACCCACTACCATTCTCAATGCATCACTTTTGACCATCCTCCAAATGAAGCTCAAGCCGGTGTTGTCCTTCCCACAAACTGGTTCAAGCCCTATGGCACCCTTGTATCAGAGTCCCGACGTTGCCCCTGTAAACTGCACCTTGACTGGGATCAACAAATGATGAGGATTGTTGAGCATTTACTACATTGTGTGTCCCCACACTAACACCAGGAAAACCCTATGCATACTATCCCTAGCTTCGTCATATCATCATCACCATATTTTCTTCCCATTAAAGACCACAGCCTTTATTCATCCATGTTGATACACATTGTCACACCACTACAGTCAACCACACAAGTCAACAGGTTACACTACAATAAAAACTGGGTTTAGCGGCGGTTTTGTGGTGGCGGTTCACAAAACCTCCGCTAAACGTTTTCTCCAAAAGTTTTTACGGTGGTTTTTAATAAACTGCCACAAAACCCATAATTTTTTTTAAAAATCCCGACACTTCTCTACCCCCACCCCGGCTATTTCCCCCAAACCCCCATGACCCCCACGCCCTCCCTTCTTTCCCTAACCCCCCCAGAAACCCGCAACCCCCAACCGTCCGGTGACCTCATGACCTCCATCTCTGGCGACCTCGTGACCTCCATCTCTGGCGACCCAGCGACTAGTGTCTCCGGAAGACGCCGCGACCGGAGACCCCGGTGACCCGCGACCCCCCTTCTCCCGGTGACCCGAGGTGCTTAACCTAGTCTTTTATATATTTTTACCGTCCACTTATTATTTCAGGCTATACGCTAATTTATTTTGAAGGAATTTCTTCCCACCATGTCTCTTAGTTATCTCTGTTGTGCTGTTTTGAGAATGTGAAGGGAATCAATCTCATCGCTCATGGATAAATCCCACTGATTTTAGTCTTTCAAAATTCCCATCTATTTTGGGATCTCAGGCTCTCCATCATCAAACCATCCAAAAAAAATCTTACTCCTTAATCTCAGGATGTGTCTTACTCCTTAAAAATTTAGCGAGCTTTCGCTCCATGTCCAGAAAGAAACATCTCCCACAATAACTATCTCTAGAGATTTATCATTTTATAGATACTCCCCATTGAATCTCATGGAAGTGTAGTTATTCATACTTCCTCTATCAGGTGTTCAATGAATCAAAGTTCCAAATTCTATCAACTAACACTCAAGTGAACTAGTGTCACTTAGTAGCAATACACCCCCATCTTCTGACACGTGATTCAAGGATCCACTTCCAGAAGTATATCTTCTAGAGTTAACTCTATTCTCATTTCAATATTTTATGAGGTTGCCTTTCTTCCAAGAATGCCGACACATATGACCACTCTCCACCAAACTAATCCTGCTCCTTAGTCACTTTCATTTTCCTTTATTATGACCCTTCTATAATATGGATCACCCCATTCATTTTACACCATATACATGTATAACATATCTAGATCTCTTTGCAATGAATTTCAACATTCATAATTAAATCTCCAATGTCCCTAAACACAGGTCATTATTTCTACTCAAGTTACTCATAGTGTCACTTACTAAATATTTTAAATTTATTATGATTGAATTAAGTATAATATTTTATGTTAAATTTTTAAATTAATTTCTAAATAATTACTTCAAATTAACTGATCTTTGGACTTGAAATATACATAAATGTTTGAAGTAAAAATTGGACATGTCCTTTGTATTATAACAAATCAAAATTTTATGGTTTGCATGGTTTTTTTTAATATGCGTTGTTTGAAATATTGAAGATAAATTTTTATAGTACTAAACACAAAACATATTAAAGTGAAAATAACATACATCATTCATTAGTTTGTAAAAGATATTTTAATGAGAACCCCACTATGGAAATCCAAATGGATGAATTAAAATTGCACAACCTAATGATATAATGAATAACAAAGGTCTCTCCAAATTCAAGGAAATAAGAAACACTATCAAATTCAAAGAGAGAGGTAAATTCAAATAGATAGTGAAAAGATTGAAAAACATAAAGAGCGATGAAACATGACCAATTTTCATGAACTGACCTAGGCTACCCATAATCTGAGTACCCAAGCTAGCCTGCGATAAGTCTCAAAGTGTGTCATATAAGGGATAAATATTTCTATTAATGTCGTAGTACTAATGGTATGAAAATCGTGCATCTTTGGTGTGTTCACTGACATCACTTTCAATGGGGTGTTTTTTGAGGCAACATAAATGTGTGATAGACAGTGTTATGATAAGTGTGTAACCCGATATTCTTACTACTCCTCAATGAGGTGTTGACGCTGTCTCCTAGGGACCAGACTTGTTCAGTTTGTCTGGGCATGCTAAGTAAGTGGTAAATGTGATCAATGTATCATCTTTATTATATTACGCATACTTTATGATCAATGGGTCATCTTAATTATATTATGCTTCTGTAATATATGAATCTATTTCTCCATTTAGTAGTAACTATGTGTTTTAATTTTTTTTATTATTTTGTAGGCACATTGTGATATACATAGATAAAAGCTGGATCACATTACCGAGGAACACACCTCAATATGTTAAGGGTTTGAATGAGTTTTTAGATTTTTCAATTTTTAATTGATCTGTTGAAGGGAGAATAAGAGTTCTATGTCCTAAATGTAAATTTTGAACATGGTTGAAGAGATATGAAGTTTATGAACATTTAATACTGAAGCAATTCCCTAGTCAAGATTTTCGTTGGAAATGGCATGGAGAATCGAACAATACAAAAATATTGAACACTGATGTTAATTCACAGAATGAATTCCCAAGTTCATCGATAATGGAAAATGAAATAAAAAACCTCATAAATGATGCATTCGGCACTGCAAGACACCACTATGAGCATCAAAACATGTCAGAACAACCAGAAGAGAGTGCTACAAATTGTAATGTGACAAGTGATGTTTTTTAGACTGTAACACAAGCAGATAAAGATTGTAACATATCATTGTATCCTCCTATTGATTATGTGGAGCCAAATGTAAGGTAAAACTTCAATGAGGAAAATGTGTTTCATGATTTAGTTGACGATGGAAATCAAGATTTTTATAGTGGGTGTTTGAAATATTCAAAGCTTTCATTTCTACTGAAGTTGTACCATATAAAATATCTATGTGTAATTAAAAATAAGGCAATATCCATGTTATTGGAATTGATTTGTGATGAATTTCCTGAAGCAAAAATCCCAGAATCTTTTTATGATATGAAAAAATTTGTTAACAACCTTGGTCTGAATTATACAAAAATACATGTGTGTCCCAATGATTGTATGCTTTATTGGGGAGAGGATTCAAGTAGACAGAATTGTAAGAAATGTTATTCTTTTAGATGGAAGTAAATGGGTGATGTTGGAAGTCTGACTGAACATAATTTCATGGAGAAGAATAAAAGGAACACACCTGAAAAAGTTTTTCATTACTTTCCTTTGAATCCTCGATTGCAAAGATTATTCATGTCATCAAAAACCGCCGAACACATGAAGTGCCATTCTGTAGATAATAACAATGATGGGTTAATGAGACATCCACGAGATTCCCAATCGTGGAAGACATTTGATTCATTACATCCATATTTCTCAGCTGATCCTAGGAATGTTCGATTGGGATTGGCTGCTAATGGATTCAACCCATTTGGGACTTTGAGTACCAGTTATAGCATTTGGCCAGTTGTTTTGATCCCTTATAATCTGCCTTTGTGGATGTGTATGCAACATACATCTTTTATCATTTTGAGGATTATTCCTAGAAAAAAAATTCCTGGAAATGATATTGATGTATACCTGCAGCCTTTAATTGAAGAATTGCAGGAGTTATGGAGGAACGGTGTTGAGACATTTAATGTTTCTTCTAAAAAAATATTCAAAATTCATGCTGCTTTAATGTGGAACATTAGTGAATTCCCTGGGCTTGGGAATTTATCTGGTTGGAACACTTATACAAGTTTGGATTGTCCCGTTTTTAAATTTGATTTTGAGCCCAAATAGCTACCTCATAGTAGAAAATGGTTCTTCTTGTGCCATCGAAGATTTCTTGATGCATCTCATAGATTTCAGCTGAAAAAATCGAAATTTAATGGTTCTATTGATTATATACCACCTCCAAAGTTGTTAACCGGTTCTGAAATATTGACACAGCTTGAAAATGTTGAAACAGAATTTGGGAAGGCTCATCATTTGAATGATAGCAGAAAACGAGTTCGAAGTGCATCATCAAGTGAAATCAGCACGCAAAAATGGAAGAAAAAAAGTATATTCTTCAAACTTCTGTATTGGGAATTTAATTTGTTGCGCCACAATCTTGATGTGATGCATATTGAGAAGAATATATGTGATAATTTGATTTTCACATCACTTAATGAGCATGGAAAGTCAAAGGATCATCTCAATTCTCACAAAGACTTATAAGTAATGAACATAAAACATGATCTCTGGCCAGATGAGAATGAAAAGTATGCTCTGGCCATTTTGGAAATGGAAAATAGGGATAAAGATATGTTCCTTCGAATTTTAAAGAATGTGAAGGTATCTGATGGGTATTCGAGTAACATCTCGAGGTGTGTTGACTTGATGAATCGTAAGTTATATGGATTGAAAATTCACGATTCACATATTTTTTTTACAATAGATACTACCATTGGAATTGCATAAATTATTACCTGAAAAAGTTACTGCTGTTGTACTCTAATTCTGCACATTTTTCAGGAAATTATGTGAGAAAGATCTACATCCATTTCATCTTGACAACCTCCTGGAGAGGTTTGTATTGACCTTTTGTGCAATGGAGATGATATTTCCTCCATCATTTTTTACTGTCATGATGCATTTAACTATGCATTTGGTTGAAGAATCTAAATTAGGAGGGCTCGTTCATTATCAATGGATGTATCCAATTGAGAGGTATTTTATTTATATGTTTCCTGTTAAGTAAAAAATATTGGCATTTATATAAATTCATAATATTATTATTTTATTTCACAGATATCTTGGGCATTTGAAAGCATTCATGAGAAAGAAAGCTCAACCGGAAGGATCTATTGCTGAAGGATATTTGGCCGAGGAGTGTATCACCTTTTGTTCCGGATATTTAGATGATATTGAGACAAGATTTAATCGAGTTGGACATGTTGAAAACACATCAACTCAATCTCAAATTCATCATAAATCAAAAATATTTCCTACTATTGGCTGATCAGTTGGGAGGACCTCATATGTGACACTGACAGAATTGGAATTATCACAGGCACATAGATATGTGATGCTGAATAGTGAAATTGCAGATCCATTTATTGAAGAGTTGAGGATACAAACAAAGAGACGAATGAGATGCCAAACATGAAATGAGAAAGATATAATGAAAGCTGTGAATAAAGATCGGGTAGAATGGTTTGCATGACGTGTAAGTTTATAAATATTGCAATAAATACGAATATTAGTTTGACACATAAAATTAGTAAATCTACTAAATTATATTTCTTTTTTCAGATCATGAATACTAATACTCGAGCAAACTTGTCAGAAGATTTGAAGTTTCTTGCTAGAGGTCCTATAAAACAAGTTAGAAAGTTTGACGCTTATAATGTGAATGGATTTAGATTTTGTACAGTCGATCAAGAAGTGGGTTTGAAAACACAGAATAGTGGTATATTTACATTTGCTGAAGTGGGATACTATGGAAAGCTGCATGATATTATTAAATTAAACTACCACATGCATTTTTCTGTTGTTTTATTCAAATGAAAATGGGTCGATATTATCAGAGGTGTTAAAAGAGATTCCTTGCAATTTACTTCTGTAAACTTCTCTCGCTTGATGGATGTTGGTGATCGTGAACTACATGATCCATATATCTTAGCATCACAAGAAAAAATGGTATATTATGTGAATGATGTTGTGGATGAAGGGTGGAGTGTAGTTACTCACTTAATACAAATATATTTTTATGATATGGGTGAGGAAGTGGAAGATTTGACCTCTGTAATTGAATTTCATCAACAACAGGAAGCAGAATTATTTGTCCATCATGATATTGAAAATATTAGTCTAGAAAGGATGAATGAAGTGGATGAAGCAATGGAGTGGTAAATTGACATGATTGAAGGGGAAAATGATTGTATGTATAATTATTTATTCATTCAGCAACCACTTGTTTCATTTCTGCAATCATTCATTATCATTGTTATATATATATTGTTTGTTAGTACTGGGCATCTATTATCATTTTAAAAAAAATCTGCATAAATTTTTTGAAATATATATTCTAAACTTAATTTTATTTGATTAAATGACAGGAATTCCAAGGAGTAAGTGGTACAATATTTCATCTAGTTCTGCGACAGATGATGATCCGTCTGTCCCCACGACATCTGAGGCACCAGCTGCCTACACCCCTGCACAATCTCCCCATGCACCATCTCTGACACCATCTGTGGATGTCTCATCAGAGGATGAGTCATCCACTCCCCCTACAGGAGCCTCAACAGTGGGGTGGTGACACACCCCTTCCAGTTCATCATGGACATTCTGGTGGGTCACAGTCATAGGTACAAATTTTAATTAACTAAATTTATTGCATTTTGTTTATACTAATTGTTTGCTCATTGCAGATGAAAAAAATGAAACCATGGAAAAACACATAAAAAGTTCAGATGTTTGGAACATGAATGGAGAGAAGATAGTCATTCCATTTGATTCTTATAGGGTCCTGACGGATGATGTCACAGGGTTACTTGGCTAGATTATAGGTCAACTGGCAGCGGAGCCCATTTCCCTGCCTATTTCACATGATGATTGGAGGCATATGCCTCCAAAATGGAAACATGAAGTTTTTGATTCTCAGATAAAGGTAATTTTATTATGTTATGGTTTAATTGAATTTCATGTTACTAATATGTTCAAAATAGATTTCTGTATACAGATGTTCTTCCACTTTACCGTTGCTGATATGATAGCACGGAAGTGGACATTGAAAAATCTTGGTAAAAATGGAAAGATTTCCAATGGAGGTTGTGGTGTGATGTCAACGATACTTCGTTGACCGTGCAGCAAATGTATGAGAAGCTACCCAGTGGGGTACCGAAAGAACAGTGGAAAGTTGTTTTTGATAGACATCGTGATGAGAGGCATATGGTATTGAAATATATATTATTATATTATCCTCATTTTACATTTATACATATATATGAATAGGATATGACATTTAATACATTACTTTTAAATTTAATTTTATTTATTTCAGGATCTCTCAAGACCGAATGCATCAAACTGGGCAAATCAAGTCATCCCGCACACTGTGGGATAAAAAAGATTTTCTAGAAGTTGAATGTCATTGGTAATATTTTAATTAGTTTAAATATTTATAAGACAATATTATCTATTTAACATATTGAATTTTTTATTTATCTTTGTTTAATACAGTCACAGAGTTTAGGGCATGAAGCATCCCGAACTGAACTGTGGCTGGATGTTCACAAAAAAACAAATGGAAGTTTTGTTAATGAGCCTGCCAAAGAAGTTGGGGTATGAAGTCAATTTTTTAGTATAATAACTTATTATCAGTTTTTATTGTGTTAATATATATTTATATTTGATTTATAGGTAAAAATTAAAGAAATGTGGGATGCCAATCCTGGGAAGTCCTACTCAGTCTCCCGGGATGACCCGGTTGCTAAATTCCTTCGGAAGGAGCATCCTGGTAGAGTGCGCGGGATGGGTTTGGGACCCGTACCATCTGAGGTCTTTGGCAGGCCACCAGGGATTCTAGCTGCATCTACTCCTGGTTGTAGTAATTTCATAACTGAAGATGCTTAGAGGCAGATGTCTTCTCTATGAGCCACAGTTCAAGACCAGGGGGCTCAGATATCCGCTATGCAGAAAGCGTTGACTGATATATATCGGCAGATGAGCAGATATGCCCCTGGTGGTGGTGCATTGAGTAGTGGTGAGCAGGTAAATCATAAAAAATAAAAATCATTTAGTTTGAAAAAAATTATTGGTTTTAAGTTTAATTATTAATATGCCACAATATTTAATTTTCAATATAATGTTCTTACAGGTGGCAGCAGGTAGTGGAGATGGAGGTGGAGAGGGTGACGATGCATCATCGGACTATGAGTAGTAGTATTGTTGATGTGTTGAAAAAATATGAGAACGGTTGGTTTGTATATGTAACATGTATGGCACATAGTTTCCACCAAACATTTCCATGTCCTAACATTTTCTTGATTTCTCATGTTTCCTTCTATGCATTTTTTTGATTTATGATGTTTCATTTTATGTCTTGATTTCTTGAGTGTGGTATACATCATTCCATTTAGGCTTGTGTCTGAATTCGTAGTAGAGATTTTGGATGACTAAAGAGTGATCCTTTTGTTATTTTGTTCTGGTTATATAAATTGGAACCTAGTAGGCAGTATAGAGACCAAACATAAGAGGATGATGGGAATGTGGTTTCGCCTAATCATGTGACATGAATTGTATACTCACCAGTAAAAGTAGTTGGAAACAAAAATGGTGAACCTAACATGGAACCTTAAACAAAATGCATGTGTCACCCACATGTTAGGCTCCTTTTTCTCTCTCAAAATATGAAATGTGGACAAACATGGATCTGCTATAATTGACTATACATGTGTTTATTTATTGATATGTTGATTTCATGAGGATTTCTTGTAAATGTTTCTCATAAGTATTCTGTCACTTTCAACTAGAACCCCCTTTGATCCAAATGACATTTTACTACTTTAAGAACACATATGCTTCGACTACTACACAAGTTGGATCCTCATTTAAAACTAGGGAACTATTATCAACCTTGAACCCTAAACATTGGGTCTCAATTTCACTGGTTTGGGAGTCACACCTAAATGGTAACTTTCCATCTTCATAGGAACCTAAAAAATCCATTCATCTCAAAAATCCCTACTAGATGTCTACTCGAAAATGACTAGTGGAACATAATTTGTTGTAAAAAGTTTCCATCTCAAACCATTTCATTATCATATCCATGGAAGGATATAACATGTTCCTCCCTTATCTTGGGAGGTTGATCAGGAGGTCACTGATGGACTCATCTAGATAGCATAAGGGACCCTCTAAAGGGATCCTTCTAGCATTCACCATCACCAATTCTACAAAGCAATAAAACCTCTATATGATGTGTGTGTTTACCTAGGGAGTCTGACCTAAGTCTCCCAAACCTAGGTAGTCAGGAAAACCCACTGAGGGTAGTGAACAATCTACCAAGAACATATCCCTACATCTATACCCTCCAAATAATCCCACTAACTATATATGGTGTCACACTATGAGCAAGAGGACACATTTTCCCACATTTACTAAGCTTGTTGGTATAATCTGGTATTATTCAAAGAAATCACCAAGAATATTTTTGTAAAAAATATAGGGAATACCCATATCCTTTTCCACTGACTTTATTAACATCAGTATATACCTATATGAAATGGAGTAAAAGATCAGGCCCATAAACATTCTCCAACAATAGATTAAGAAAATATGCATGTTCTGGTCACTGAAGTCACCTAGAATATTATAAAATGATTAAAGGGAAGACACACAACTAGTCTACCATAATTTGGGTTACTCATTAACACAATATGAGGATATTTAGAGAAGATAGACATCTTTTCTCCCATTCAAGAGGGTCATGGGCCAAATCCCATGTTATATGGACAACCAGATCGGGACCATACCCTCGTTCCAACTAAAGGTCATCGGTCTTCTCTGGTGGGCACTACAGGGTATGAACATATACCAACCAAAATTCCATAAACCTATCATAAAATTATCATAGTGAAATGATAGATAATCAAACAAGATTAAGTATATGTAATATGATATCCATAGAAAGCAACCTCTATCACCCACAAGAGAGCATCCAAAAAGAAGCAAAACCAAAGGTGATTGGAAAATGAATATCTAGTCTATGATCTTGATCTACTTCATATTGGTGTTATTGAACCCTCATATGTTTATCTATGGATAATCAATTTCCTACTCCTTTGTTACCAAATTACAAAAATAGTAGTTTCATTTGCGAAGGTCCTCTTATCTACTTTGCTGCCAGTAGCTATGAAGGTCCTCCCCATACACCCTTCCATGAAGGATCACTTAATTCTTAGAATATGATTGATTATGAGATTAAATATCTTAATCAGCACCGAAAATATGCTATAAATTTCTAGATGATCAAAAAACAAGGATTTATTTCCCTTTATATCATCCACCCAAAAGGTCTTCGCCAGGGTACACATTTCAAGAATTCTCCTTATGGCTTGAATTCAAGTTGTTATTGTAGTACTACCCATAATGAAAATCATTATGAAGGTCCTCTCTACATTGAAAGTTTACTTCATCAAGGAGGTCCTCCCCTTCTTGGATTGACAATGAGAAAGACTTCCTATTACAATGCACTTGGGAAAATGAGTTCAGTCATGCCCGATGCCACAATATTGTCAACTGATACCCTTTCTCAATAGGAGGACAACCCAGGAGAATGGTAATTATCCAAACCATACTTGGACAACTTTCCTTCCAATATAATAGGTTAAACCAATTATAATCTCATTTTTTACAATAAAGAAGTGGGGAAACAACCACTTTGGTCAGACCAGCTTGAGGAGTCTCTTGAAAAATATAAAGAACCGTTTTTCTAAAGACAATATACTAGTCATGTTATAACCATTATCCACTCCACAATATAAAAATCCATAGGTGTTGTTGGAATATTTTATGCATGAAATCTACCTAATTATATGGTCCAATCTTCATCACCTAAAAAAAAGTATTTACAATTACTGAGATAACAACAAGGCCCTTACAATTACTAAGATATAAACAAGGCCCTTATTACGCCAACAAGGCCCAACGTACGATGTATCTAGTTGAATGCAGAGGTTATAGGAGTTTGGGTCATATCTTTCACATATTCAAAACTTTTCCACCAGTTCCTCCTAGGAGGATAAGATCTTTACATATTCCACATTATTATGTGGGTCCTCTTAATTTTTAGTAGGGATGTAGCTATAATACCACATACTGCTAAGGCCAAGGTGGTAGTCAACATAGTTGATACTAGACTCAGGAATTAATGTGCATGAAATGTGATCCCACTCATAATAGTCGGGTTGTAGCATAGATTCATGGTATGGTAAAACTAAATGATGTTCAACATATGATAGGGAGAATAATTCAAATTCATCTATTGTTTGAGGTACCAATCTAGTAACCTCTACTATAGATCCTACATTATTTGACACAAGTGCATCATACAATGTTATATTTCATACATTCCTAGAGATTCTGGTCCTTGATATAGTGTATTTATGTTTCATTAAGAATCTATAAACCTCATTGGTTATTCGATCAATGATTGTTCACTGATGGAATTATTTTCCCCATCAGATAGGAAAATGTTTTTTTATATAGAATTAATTCTTTCCCATCATGTAACTATATGATGTAATTATCGGAATAGATTTCCTGCTTCCCTATAGATCCATTATTGATTATTATCCCTATAGAATTATGGTCGATTTTTTGTATGACGTCTCATGTTTCATCATGTTGGGGATACCAAGTTAGAAATAACATTTTATTTGTTTGTATGATGTCTCATGTTCCATTTTCTGGTTTGATTTGTTTTTCAGGGAAGTGGGGCAGTAGAAGAATAACTGTAATTTTTTTTTATGTTCAGAATTTCGCGGCGGTTATAACTGCCGCTAATGGTTAACTGGTAAAACATTAATAGCGGATAAAACCGACGTGAAATGTAATCGGCTTATATTTAGCGGTGTTTTTTACCGCCATGATAGAGACGCATCAAAGGCCTAAATACCGTGGCCGTTAAAACCACCGTGAATAAAAAAAATATCCGGCACCCGTCAAACCGCCACTCACAAAAACCGCCATGAAATGAGGCATCTACGATGCTTGCCTTAAACCACCGCGAAATGGAAAAAACTGCCGCTAATAGATTGTCGACGCCAAGTTTAGTGGCGGTTTCTGTAAACTGCTACTAATAGCCAGTTTTGTTGTAGTGTTAAGTTATCCATCACATAAAACCAACTCCAAATAACCCCCAAGAATATTTTCGTGCCTGGTAATTGATCTCATGACCTCAAACGCTAATAGGGAAAGAATATCCAACCAATATGCACCTAATTGGCTTTAATAATTAATATATATATATATAATGTTTTAAAAATATATTAATGAACTTATAAATATATTTATTTATTTACTTATTTATTTAAATAATTATAAAATTATAGTAAATATATTTTAATAATAAATATATATATTTATATAAATATATCTTTTTATAATCATAATTATAAATAAATATATTTATTTATATAAATATGAAGTTATAATAAATATGTTTAAATAATATATATTCATTGTATTTATAATTATATATACTTATATATCAATAAATATATATAATTATATAAATATATTTAGGGGAGGAGATGGGAAGTGAAAGAGAGATCGACGATGAAGATGTTCCTTTTGGAATTTGTATAATCTAGAGTTCTATCCTTTGATGGATTTCCAAAGAGACCTCGATCTTGAGCTTATGGATGGTGGATATATTTATAATCTCTCATGAAAGTATGAGGCAATGGGGATTAAATACTTCTCTTATCATGGATCCAGATGGGGAGATGCAACATGGTTTCTCTCTTTGAGAGAAGTTGGAGCTTCCAAGTGAATCTTTAAAAGAGGTAACTCTGTACTAAATCACGCAAATCAGTAGTTGATCTTTGATAGGTTTAATATTTTCAAAAAAAAATCATCATAAGAATCGGTGTTCCTTTGTGATCAAAGACAAGGAAACTTCAATATCTAGAGCATCTTCTTTCTAGAACATAGGGTTTTTGGGATTGGAAATGAATCTCCATTAGCTATGGATATTTTTACATTTTGTTTCTGTTAGAGGAATTGAAGAGGACGGCATGGGGGTTCAAACTGATTTCCCACAAAACAGTAATGCTTTGCATCCGTCATTGGGATTCATGGTTCAATCCCATTTCTCTATGGATCTTGGTAACCTTGGTTTGGGTTCATATCTATGGTTTGATCTAGATCATGTGGCATCCAAAGATCCTGTTTTAAATCACCTTAGTAATTGGGACTCCCATCAAGATCGATCGAATTATAAAGGAATAAAAATTTGGCCATGTTGCGCATCTATTGGTGGAGATTTATCTGAAATAAACACGCTTTGATAATGATGTTTTATTTATTTCAGACATGACTTTTTCTTCAACTATTAAATATGAGAAATTTCTATTATTTTGTAAAAGTTTCCTGATGATTGAGAATATTAAAGAGATATGTCTTAAAGAGATGTGTATCCCTATATGCAATTTGAATGGGCATAAATAATCTGGGTGTAGACAGAAGGATCTCTCCAGGAACATAAATTATTCTGTTATAGGATATGTTTCCTCGCTTCCTAGAATGGGTATGAGGTATGATGATAGAGCTCAAAATTCAGTTGAGGAGATGAGGCAGAATTATTCAAAGTCTTGTGAAGTAGGACAAGTGAAGGTTGTCTCATATTTGAAGGAGAAGAATCATAAAACCTTGGCTAATATTGTTAAAGAAACTTCTGATGTCTAGATCCTCAGTGATATCTCTGAGGGTGAAACCCTTTCACATGATCTTGCATATTCTCAACTGAGGTATGAGCAATCAATCACATCAAGGGACATGAAGGGTAAGAAAAAGCTTGATGTTGAAACCCTAGTGAGAGATTACTCTAGGAAGAAACATGATTCTATAAATATTTTTGATGCAATTGAAAGACTTGAATATACTAAAAAAGTTGTTGGAAATAATGAATCAGATAAGAAGGACACTCACAGTTCATCTTCTTTTCCTGAAATGATTGGAAAAAACATATTTAGTCTACTTGATATTTTGAATAGGTCCAACGACAAGGAGGTATTCCGTGCATAGTTTGGAAGCCCTCGTGGTGATATTCGTGTATACGTACAAGTATCTTAGTGCATTGGTATGGAAGGAGAGCAGGATCCTCAAACTTGTGAGGAACCAATTCCATCAAATGAGTTTATTGAGCCCCATGTTGATGATGAGGTATGAAAGGAGCCTAAAACATGGATAAGGGGTTGTCATCTGAGAGGTTGGGGCGGTGGCCGAGTCCAAAGATGATTTTTCTTATTATAGTGGTTGATATCCTTCTTTACTACTCGTCTTCTTTGTACTTTTTTGTGTTTAATTTTCAATAAAATTTTGAAATCATGGGCGCATACCCATGGTTCGCACTATTTGAGAAAATATATTTATAAATATATGAAAGTATTTATTAATATATTTATTTGCAATTATAATTATATATATATATATATAATTTATATTGCAATAATATATATATAAGTAATGTATAAATATGAATTATATAACTTTTAATGAAAAAAATATTTTCATAACTTTATATATATAAAATTATCAAATTTATATTAGTCAAAAGGTTTAATAATTTATTTATATACATTGATTACAAAATGTTCATATAATTAAAATAATTATAATTTGTAAATATTTTTTTTAATAATTATATAATATATAAATGAATATATTTACATAGATATATATATTTATATTGATATTAAATAATTTAAAATATTTGTTCATGTAAAATTGCATGTATGTATGTGTATCTGTGTATATACATGTGTGTATTCATATGTGTGCATGTAGATGTGTATGTGTACATATGTATGTAATTCACATAAATGCTATGAATTCACTTTTTAATATTTTTTTAATTTTTATAATTTAATTTATTCATTTATTATTATATATTCATTAACAATGTTAAAATTATATTTAATCATTTTTTAATAGTTCTTTATACATTTATTTAGTTACTATAAATGTAATATTTTCTATATGATTGTAATTTATATTAATAATATTTATTTTTTTATTTATTAAGTTTTAACATTTAAAATATGTTTGAAATTTATATAATTAATCTATTTAAATGATTTTTTAATAATTTCTAATTTAAATATTTATTTATACAATTATAAATATATATGATATTTTTAAAATAGTATTTATAAAATTTTAATGGATATATATATATATATATATTATTATAAAATTATAATAAATATATTTAAATAATAAATATATTTATTATATTTATAATTATATATTAATGAATATATACATTTATATAAATATATATATAATTATATGTAAATAATTTTGAAATATATTTATTTATAATTATAATTATAAATAAATAAATACATATTTAAAAAATTAAAAAAATTATAATAAATATATTTAAATAATAGATATATTTATTATATTTATAATTATATATAATTATTTGTAAATACTTTTTAAAAATATTTACTTAATAATTATAAAAACAAATATATATATATATATAATTATAAAATTATAATAAATATATTTAAATAATAAATATAATTATTAAATTGATACTTATATTTATTTATATAATGATATAAATATATATAATTATATAAATATATTTATAATTATGTAGAAATATTTTTAAATATATTTATTTATGATTATAATTAAAATATATATATTTAAATAATTAGAAAATTATAATAAATATATTTAAATAAAAAACATATTTATTATATTTATAATTTTATAAATCAATATAATTATATAAATATATATAAATATATATATATATATATATGTGAAAATATTTATAATTACATAGAAATATTTTTTAATATATTTATTTGTAATTATAATTATAAATTAATATATTTATTTAAATAATTATAAAATTTAAATAAATATATTTAAATAATGAATATATTTGTTATATTTATAATTATATATTAATAAATATATATTTATAATTATATATAAATTCTATTGAAATATATTTATTTATAATTATAATTAAATAAATAATGATGGCTTCTCTCTTAAGTGGAGAGGTTCTCTCTCTTTCCTACTATGGTGATTGTTTCAATCTGGTCACTTTTTAGGATGATCGATCCGAGTTCGATATTATAGGGAATAAGGATCTCTTTGACCATTGTTGTCCATGAAAAGGGATTGATTTGCTAAAAGGTGGTGTTAAAACCGGTGGAATCCATAACTATACTTGAGCATACTAGAAACCCCTCATTTCTGAGGATGATCGAAGTCATCTGGCTCAGATTAATGATCAAATAGTTTAGGATAATATATCTACATATTCTCCTTATCTTATACAGAGGATCTCTTTCTTGGGGGTTTCAGTTTACAGATCGGATGAGAAGCCTTGGGTGGGGTGATGATCGCACGGTTGGAGGATCAATCACATCAGCCTAAAGGACCTACATATTAGGATTCTGGCATCTGGGTGATTGTCACCCAATTGTCAATGATGTGTGTAAGGTAGATGATGGGTTTTTCTAATGTCTTTGTTCTTCATTATCAGAACCCAGCGGTGTGGTGGGTGTGGAATCTTGGCAGAGATGAATGGGTAGGAAATAGGTACATCTGGCATTCTACAATTGAGATTCCACATTAAAATGGTGTTAGTACCAAAAGGGTCCTAGATACCCTGAGAGGGGGGGTGAATCTAGGTATGGATATTCTATTTCAAATTTCTTCTTGCCCCACTGGATCTTGACCTCTATATTATAAGGGTCCCTTTGTTTACTCTTATGTTGTTAACATTTATATTGTTCATTTCTTATTTATCTGATAAGGTTGCTTTGGATGCAATGTTGGTAAGCAATCAGGAAGACACAAAGAATTTTACTTGGTTCACCCTCACTGGGCTACGTCCAAGGAGCATACAATGGTGATTTCCCATTGTACTAAATCCACTAAAGCTCACTGTCAATTTACAATGTTTGGGCTAGATCACTTCTATTCCTAGGCTCACTGTGTCACGACCCCCTCCCACCAAAGATGCCCCTCCTGAGCTGGAAATGGTGAAAGGGAGATAATGACCCCCGAGTCCCGCCTCCAGTAGGCCCCGGGTCGGCGACTAGCACCAAGGGTATGAGTTTTCACAAATATGGGAGGCATTACCCTTTTTATTATTTTGGATCGGGAAATAGGACAAGTCAACCACCAAAAAGGGAAAAGAACAAGTGTATATAAATAAACCCAAACCAATCCTACATGCATGTTTAAACAATTTTTATAACAAGGTACAAGTACAAGGAAGCTCAAAAGTACAATGCCAAAGAAAACAAGAGAACAATAACTGCAACAACTCCAACTGCCCGACTAGTAGGGTCCTGCACGTCCCCGGTAGTCCTCCTGGAAACCTAAAAGTAAACATAGGGTGAGCATACAAGTATACTCAGTAGGGAAACCTAAAGCTCTCGTGCACAAGTGGGGAGACACTCTAAGGTCCCGTGAGAAAACAGAAGAACCAGAAACTAACAAGGAAAAACTATACACCCAGCCTCACTGGTCACACTCACCAAGTAACACAAACAAGTTTAGTATATATATAGAACAAAAGTATTGGGTACCCCACACCATTTCCCACTTAATTAGATGCTGCTCTTCCTAACGGCAAACATCCTGACGCTACCACACTCTTCCCGCCCGCACACACCTGGGCCAAACCACGCATCCCGCCCGCACACACCTGGGCCTCACAACCACGCATCTCACCCGCACACACCTGGGTCACAACCACTAACCCGCCCGCAGACACCTGGGCCTCATCCCGAAGGTTCTTGGCAACGGTAAGCCTGCCCGAAGAGTCTTGGGCTAAAGGTCGCCTCAAGCCATCACAGCCTCCGAGACCTACCCGAAGAGTCTTGGGTGTAAGGTCACCTCAAGCCATAATAGCCTATGGAAGAAGGAGCAGGAAGGAGCTAGTAACTAAGGGGGAACACCCTCTCCCATAAAATGGGAGTGTTCGGCACTAGGTGCTTGACATGGGTGTGGTGCGACAAAACACAAAGATACAATCATATATATACATATACCAAACACATAGCCCAACCTATGGCTTCTTAAAAAGAGAAACTGAGCATGTTCCTCGGCACTGCTACCACGAAGCATGCATCAACAACCAAACAATCATCCCCCAACCCCATTTAGGTTTTCATGTTTCATGCAATGGTTTAACAAATTATTACTACTGGGCAACTATCATCTAGAAAAAACCTTTCACAAACATATCCCTACCATCCACAACCAAGGTTAGGTAAAACGCAAGCAACCACATGCCATTTCATTTACAAAAGATTATCACAAACATACAACATTCCATCATTCATTTATTTCAATGTTCCACACATAAAACCCTTTCCACACACAAAACATTTCCACATTTGAAAACACCTTTTACTTCAAAACACATTTCATAATCAAAACACTTTTCATAAATAAAGGCATTTTCCACAAAACAACCAAACCACCAACATGTTCATTATTCCAACTTTGTTCAACCGGGGTGATCACACAAGGTTTTCATTCTCATTTAATCAACCAGTCTTTACGTGCTTATCCATTTTCCATGTTTTAACAAAACCAACCACAAACAATTCAGATATCAATTGCGCACACAAAGCCACCAACGACCTTGATTTTCAGTAGGCAAAGGCCTTTCAATCCAAAATCATAATCAGAAGATAAAGAAACTGGAAGGCAATAGAAACAGCCCAAAACCCCAAACCCTTCTTTATCCGGTTATTATCTTTATTTAAAGTTCAACTGCATCCCATGGAACAAAAGAAAAATATCCCACCCCGCATGTTGCACCAAAAAGAGAGACGAAGGTAAACCCCTACCTCAAAAGGTCCCGATCACGTCACTTCTGACGACGTCCTTAGGTGTCCTCCGCCTTCGCCAAACCCGACAAACGCCTCCTAGGATGGAAGCTGGAGAAGGAAGGCCGGAAGGAAATGTGACAAGTCCGGGCTTAGAAGCTTTGTCTTGTCGCTACGATCCTGTGGCCGCTTACGGATCGTAATTCGGAGCTCGGACAAAGAAGTTAGAGGAGGAAGACTTCTTGATCAACCAAGAGTGTCGTCATCCAAAGAAGAAGCGATTCGTCTGGAAATAATCCGCGACCCTTTCTTATATAGCCTACGAATAGGTAAAATAGTATGCAGCGTGTATTTATGAATACACGGTGTGACTGTACACCCGTTACGTGTTTTGACTGGTCAACGCACGACACGTCACGCGGTTTCCACGCGTTTTAATAAAAAAACGTTAATTTTATTAATATGTGTGTTTTGTTGACCCGAGACATAACTCATAAAAAGGTATCCATCACTGGTCTTAAAATTACCGTCTTAATTACAGGATTACACTGCCGCTGACGGTTCGTCATTCCGACACCGTATAAGGGAGATACGTTGGATACAAGATCCCGTAATAATAACAATATTATTTTTATTGGGTGTCTCGTGGACCCGAGACACGAACCATAATTTAATATTAAACATTAGACTGAATTGACTGTATTTATTATTGGATCACATCGCCACTGGTGAGAAGCCAATCGGATGTCGCACATGGAAGTTATGACGAGCCAAAGATTTAATAATAATATTAAATCTATTATTTACCAACCGCTTCGAGTACCCAATCCGAAACCCCAAAAAAAGTCCTCCAATATTGGACTCAAAATTTTCGTCTCGTAGTCAGGGTCGCACTGCCACTGACGGTTCGTGAAACCGAGGTCGCACGAAGAAGTTATTGTCGGAAAAGTGTTTTACCTACAAAAACATTAACATGATTATTATATTATTATTCTTAATTGATTTATTTCAAATACCTAAATCCACCCAACCCTCTCTCTCCAATTTGGTGCGCCATTCTCCTTTTATCCTTCATTGATTTCTTTTTCTTTTCTTTTATTACTTCTCTTTTAATTCTCACACTATCTCTCCAATTTATTTCAAATCTTTAACTCACTCCACAAGTGGCGCCTCCCACTTTCTTTTCTCCATGTTCAACACGTCCCATGATTGACTCCTCTTTAAATTATTTATTTTATTGGTTTAAATATTAAATCTTTATTTCATTTAAACCTTTTCTCTCTCCAATCTTCTTACCTTCTTCCACAAAAAGTGGCGCCTCTCTCTTCCTCATTCCATGCCCAAAACGCCCCACTTTGTACTTAATCTTATCTTTTATTTTATATCATTATTAATATATTTTTCATCTTCTCTCTTCAATCTCATTCCTCCCCAACAAAGTGGCGCCTCCCTTGATTTTACACCATTAGTTCCATTCTTTTTATCATAATTATTTTCAATAATAATGATTAAATCTCCCTAAAAAAACATGCAAGATCACCTCCCATCAAAACCCACATGACACACACCTATTTTAAATCTTTATCATTATTATTATTATTTTATTTTTTAAACACAATTATCATAAACAATAACATCTCTTATTTATCCTTATATCTCAAATCTCATTGCAATGAATTCAAAAAATTTAAATCTCATTAAATCTTTATTAACGGATCTTTCAAAATTTAAGCCAACATTATTATTACAATTATTTAGTATAACAATTATAACAAAACCCCAAATAAAATTTATTAACACGTCACCATTTATTATTAATAATAATTATTATTTTTGATGTTCGCCGCATTGACCACATCAAAAAAAACGTTTTTACAAAGTAATCGACCGGAGAGATCCGGGCCGTTACATTAGATACCTCTCAAAACATTCTCGTCCTCGAGAATTAAAAACTGACCCAGAAGAAGGAAAGGATCTGAAGAACCACTCCACAAGATACCTCTCAGGGATCTCGTCATGACAAGGAACCAACCAAAAACTCTATGAGTTAGGAATTCCCTCTCCTATGTCAAGATACTATCCGCTTTAGGCGGCACTGACTGGCCTGCACGGGTTTAATCGCATCCTCATTAATGCATCTTGATTAAGGATCAGGTTTTTCCTTTCCCATATATTAGGGTTTTTTTTTAACTTACACTGCACCCAACAACGTACAATCCACACACTGCCCGGACACATGGCTTGAGGAATTCCTTCTCCCATGTTGAGATATTATCCGCTTTACGCGGCACTGACTCGCCTGCACGGGTTAAATCGCATCCACATTAATGTGTCTCGATTAGGGATTAGGTCTTCCCCTCCCCACATGATAGGGCTCTTCACATACATTTAAAGAAAAGCAGGAAACAACATAGCATTAAAACTCACAAAAACAAGGTCCAGGCCCAGAGAATGAGCAAAAGAGTTCCAACAAAGGAGTGTGATGATCATGTATTTAAAAAAAACATAAGTGAGAGAATTTAAGTAAAACCGGAAACATCTCTCTCGATCTCTGGCCTTGCTAGGGTTGCCACTTCTATTGCGTGAAATTGTCCGCGTCCCACTCCTCTGCATTTCTGTTAATGTCCAAGTGCCATAGATGTTCGGTAAACAAAGAACTCCTAAGCCCGAGTAGTAAGGAAAAACTCAAAGTTTTAATTATCATTTTATTTCAATTTCTTTCCCAGAACACCCAAATCAAGTAAAACACAAACATGATGATTCATGTACCTTCCCTAGGGTCTCTACCCTGCAATCAATATAGTCTCACTTGGTCGTTCGGTAGGCTCAGAGTCCTTGCATCGGATCACGGGGGGCCCTAAAATCCCGTGTCCTAGCCGGTCTTCCCTGGCCTATGTCATGCACCAAGATTAACGAACACTGTTTCCCTACCATCCCATGCAATCCTCACTGTGCCTAACTCCAGACTTCATCCTATCTCTCAACCATCAGCCTCTGATACCATTCTGTCACGACCCCCTCCCACCAAAGATGCCCCTCCTGAGCTGGCAATGGTGAAAGGGAGATAATGACCCTCGAGTCACGCCTCCAGTAGGCCCCGAGTCGGCGACTAGCACCAAGGGTATGAGTTTTCACAAATATGGGAGGCATTACCATTCTGTCACGACCCCCTCCCACCAAAGATGCCCCTCCTGAGCGGGCAATGGGGAAAGGGAGATAATGACCCCCGAGTCCCGCCTCCAGTAGGCCCCGGGTCGGCGACTAGCACCAAGGGTATGAGTTTTCACAAATATGGGAGGCATTACCCTTTTTATTATTTTGGATCGGGAAATAGGACAAGTCAACCACCAAAAAGGGAAAAGAACAAGTGTATATAAATAAACCCAAACCAAGCCCACATGCATGTTTAAACAATTTTTATAACAAGGTACAAGTACAAGGAAGCTCAAAAGTACAATGCCAAAGAAAACAAGAGAACAATAACTGCAACAACTCCAACTGCCCGACTAGTAGGGTCCCGCACGGCCCGGGTAGTCCTCCTGGAAACCTGAAAGTAAACGTAGGGTGAGCATACAAGTATACTCAGTAGGGAAACCTAAAGCTCTCGTGCACAAGTGGGGAGACACTCTAAGGTCCCGTGAGAAAACAGAAGAACCAGAAACTAACAAGGAAAAACTATCCACCCAGCCTCACTGGTCACACTCACCAAGTAACACAAACAAGTTTATTAACACGTCACCATTTATTATTAATAATAATTATTATTTTTTATGTTCGCCGCATTGACCACATCAAAAAAAACGTTTTTAAAAAGTAATCGACCGGAGAGGTCCGGGCCATTACACACTGCCTTTACAATGTTTAAGGTTATCTCACTTCTTTCCCAAGGTTCACTCCCTATTCCTCTATCTCTCTCTCTTTGGCTCACTGTCGGTAGAAAGGATCACATTCTTCCTCTTCCTTTGCTCACTGCTCTAGAAAGGATCCACACATAGTTTATGGACTTTTAGGTCCCTTAATTATCAAAAATGAATGCATATTCCTCTATATGAAGATTCTCTTTTGAAGTTCCACATTCATCCAAAGATGAATACAACTTTACCATAGATGTACTAGGAAATACTCCAACTTTTTACGCAACCGTAGAATAACCGGTGTGCTTTTCTATGCTTTCCGCACTTCTCTATGATTTGGTGTGCTTCCCCAAACCTGGCACACAAGTGTCACCAAAACACTAGTGTGACACCCCCTTCTTCAAATCTTAACTTGGAAGACACACACCCTTTTATTCCCAAACCAATATTTGTGTGCAACTATCAATTAGCGCTCAACTTCAAAGTATCTTTATACTTGCGGGACCAAACGACCACTTACGTGACTGAACCACAAGTGTGATTGGAGATATAATTTTCTCTAAGTGTTAAACTCTATAAAAAATGAGGATGGTTAGACCTCTATTTATAGGCATTTTTGACACCCTGAGCATCGGCGCGCAAGTCTCCTCTCAGCGCACAAGTCCAGCCTCCCTAGTCTCTGTCGCCCTAGTCACTTGCACGACCAAACCAAAACATGGGTTCCCCTCTTTCCTTTGCCAAATTTTGATATTTTAATGTTGAAAAACATATGGCGCACATGTTTCCAAGCTTCCAAGACACCTAAATGCAAGTCCCTTAGCCAAAAACACTTTTCTCCATTTGTCAATTTTGCGGACTAAAAATTTGTTAAACACTGAAAAATGGTGCCACCTTGTATCTACAGTTTTTTTAAAGACTCCAAATCATCCATTTCTTTTTAGAGGTTCTTAAATCAATAATGGATTGTTAAAAACATCTCTTGACCCCAAAAAATCACCTTTTAAACCCCCTTTATAAACAAATTTGTATATCACGGTCTGCTTTGTCAACAAATACAACATTAAGGCCCACTTTTTCAACAAACACAATCACCTCAAAAATGCTCCAATGATACCTTGAGGGATTTTTGCCCAAAAATCTCCCCCTTTATCCTTATTGAAAACTCTTCTCATAAAAATTCTCTACACTTTCATACCTCATTAACACTTGTTCTAATTTCTACCACCATTCGCCTCTTGCGATTCTGATAGCGATCAAGGATTCACTCAACGCATACTTTAAGCCCACATGAGTAATGATAGCCATGAGAAACAACAGTAAATGAAAAGTTAATCAATGAATCACTTCATTTATAACACTAAATGTTGACACCAAACTGATACCAATTATTGATACCACTCTGAAACCAATTGGTGATAGTTGGATACATTCTGACACCATTCCAACACCACTCTTCTACTTTTATCATGATCCTCACCGGTTGTGATATCTACTCTTTGACCGATCACTTCTAGCATCATCAGTTTTAGAACTCTCCCCCTATCTCATTACTCTACCCCTATCTCTTTGCTCCACCTATCAGCTTCTCCCTGTGTCATTGACAAAAACATTTTCTCCCTTCATTGGCCATAGTTTCTCCACCTTGAGGAGTCACTATTTCTCCCCCGTTTTCAATGAACCCAAATTTCACTCCTCTATGGTCTGATACATTGTAAAGAACACATATTAGCACATTAGAGAAAAATATACCACACCTATGGGAGAGGGGGTGTATCCATAGCCACACTTTTTCATGTGTGGGGTGTCGACTTGACTCCCAGAGCCAGTTGATTCCTTTCAAAAGTTTCTTTCAGTAAAGCCTTTTTTTGAATGTCTGCAACCTGTAGTTATGTTGGAACATGCTCAAAATTCAAAATTCATTGATCAACCTTCTCTATGATAAAATGATACTTTATCTCAATGTGCTTTGTCATGGAGTGATGGATGGGATTGTTGCTGAGATTTACAGCACTTGAGTTATTACAGTGAATTCTGATCGAAGACTTCACTTCAACTCCCATATCATCAAGCTAATGCCTCATCCATAATAATTGTGTGCATGCTTCTGTGGCAGAAATATACTCAGCTTCTATGGTACTCAATGAAATGTAATTTTTCTTCTTTCTTAGCCATGAAATACAAAAACCACCAAGATTGAAATCACCACCTGACGTTGATTTCCTATCATCCGCTGAGCCGAAACAATCTGCATTATTATATCCCAATAACTCTAACTGATATTTGTCATTATATATCAATTTGAAATCCATAATTCCCTTGATATACCGAAGTATTCTTTTCACTGAAAGGATGTGGCTTTCCTTGATATTTCTCTAATATCTTACGGCTTGGCATGTGGCAAATATAATGTTAGTCCTTGTTTCTATCAGGTACAATAGACTTCCAATGATTTTCCTGGATTCTATGATATTAATTTCCATTCCATCATCATCTTTAGACAACTTAATTTGGGTATAAATCAGAGTTCTCATCTCCTTGGAGTTTTCCATTCCAAATATTCTCAACATTTAGGCTCTACCTATGATAAGTATCATGCTTTTTTTAGATTTTACATCTTCTTCGTCTGGACTGGCACTACCTGATCACCAATGAAACTCTACCTATCAAATTCAGCTTGAATATTTGGCATCTTTGGAGATATAGACTTGAATTTCTCATGATCATTATCTGTATTTTCTTCGACATCATCGTGTTCCACTTTTTCTCCCCTTGAGTCTCTTACCACTTCATTACTTTCAACAAGCATATTGACATTATGTCATTTCATTTCTTTCAAATTCATTTCTTAGCTTCTTGTTAAATAGTTGTTGATATTCTCTCATAGCTTCTTAGTATACTGAAAATAGTCAACTGATAACACATTGTTAGAACAAAATAGATAATCATGAAATGCATGATTGTTGCTGCTTCACCGCAATCCGTCTTCTCTCAGCGGACAACTAAAACATAACATTTGAACTGGGGAATGAAAACAATGGATACATATTCAATGCAACTCAGAACCACTAGGTCATCCATTTATATCATTGAGAGATATTCAGTTTAAATGTAGACTCTTTATCACATCATCTTCTCTTTCTATAGAGCACAACCATTTGAGAAAAATTTGAATGATGGAACCATTGTGTAATAGAACTTGTTGAATCTGATATCATATGTGATATTTAACTATTCTAATCATTCTATACTCATGTAATTTCATAAACCACCATATCCCTTTGAGAAATTTCATCTGATTAGAAGGTAGAATTCTCCCCTGATGATGTCCAGCTCTTCTAGTTATATGGCCTATTGTTTAGAACCGTAAACATTATTCATCTTCTATATAATTTATTCACATATTATTGTAGGCTTGAGAGACTTCTCCAGATCACTTATATCAACAAGATTATCATTGAGATAATTCACCACTTATCAATGATCCATCAACAAAACCTCTAAGCCTACTGAGTTGAAACTCAGTGTAGGAAACAAGAGATAATGTTAATAACACAATCACTATCTGTTGTGCTCAATAACTTTCACTTATCTCATGAAGTCATATAACATTAACTCCATTCATGGAATTCATCCATATTCCATTGTTAACTATGGTAATTTATTTAAATTAGTTAACATTCTAAAGCATATCGCTTCTCCACTTTGCATATTTAGATGCCACTTCCCCTTGGATCGTAGCTCCCTAAAACTTGAAACACATGAATCATAACTTAATAGCAATCATATACATAGGGAGATATGCCTTTCTGGAATCCTCAAGATGAGGATTGTGGTTGATCATGATGGTTCAACCCTTTGATTGTTTCTTTCAAAGCCTCGCACTCTTTCCTAACCTCCTCCATCTTCCTACCCAACTCCAACTGTTCTGTCCATATGACTAGGCATTCTTTACCCACATTCTGATTCTTCTTCTGATATTCAGATTCTGCAGGCTTGGTATTTCTCACACTTTTGTGTTTAAACCCATGGGTAGACATTTCCATCTTTTATGTTCCACCAATATTCCACTTCTATTGATTCCTTCTCTGGGTAGGAATCTCTCTGCTTGTCATCTTCCCTTTCTTCTTCCACCATTGTAGGGATCTTCATATTTCTTCTACTTCTCATTGTGGAACACAACATATAAAATTTTCAATGCATTATTTGATCATCATTATTTTATTAGATATATGAGTCACCATGTTGTTTTTCACTAGTGGTGAGTCCTCCACTAAACATGCATTATTCTTACTCATAGATAGAGTATATCTCCCCTTAATCATCCAGGTTTGTTCACATTCTCTCCATGGGAGCTATTGTGAGTGTGAAAGAGGAGGTGACTTATAAACTTTTCTTTTATCTCCTTGTGATTCCCCTAAGGTAGAAAAACAATTTTTCAACATATCACTTTGTCTTCCAGTGTAAGATTTCTCATTATACACCGCTGGTGTCGAAAATTTCCTTTTGAGTTCTTTTTCCTTTCCATTGTTCTTCTTGCTATAATGTCTTTCCAAATGCCCATAACTAGAACATATAAAACATTTTCCATCAAAGGCATACCTCATCTCATCATGTTCATTTCAAGATGTTGAGACAGCTTGAGTTCTTCCTCTAACATTGATCTCCTTAGCTTCCTCACACATATTCATGTGGTTTCCCATTCTTCCACAGCAATAGCATCTAATAAATGTTCCCCTCTGAGAGACTCTTCTCTCTGATTTCTCATGACGCTTCTTCGTATTCTTAGATTTATTACAGTTTCTATTTTCACAGCATGAAATGTATTCCTGAGCCTCTAAACAGAATCTTGATATATGACCATGAAACCCACAAAAATATATCATGTTATCATTTCTTCCTGTAAAATCCTTTTTAGGTCTATCTCCAGCACCTACAAGGTTGTTCTTATCTCTGGAGATTTTAACTTCTCTTTTCCCATCATTCACAGGAGTGGGGTCATCATATCCAATTCAAGATTTTCCAAAAATGGATGGCCTTTGGGATGATACAATCCTTTAAAGATTCTCCTCTGAAGTAGCATATTTGGATTTCATTTCATTATCACCTACCAAAGGATAATCAAATAATAAGTTTAAATAATCTTTCAAATTAGGCTTCTCTTTGGAATTAGACTTCTCCATTTCTTTCTTGACTAACTCTTGATCTTCCTCTAGTTTCAGAATCTTCTTATCTCTTGACTCATGTTGGGAATTTGGTTCTCTTCTGATATTCTTCCCACTTCTCATCTCATATTCTAGTTCTCATGTGAGCTTATCTACCATATCACTTTGCTTATTTATTTTCAATTTCTTCTGAGGAATAGAATTATAACAACATGAATTCTCTTTTTGCATCCTTTGATTCTCATGAACGAGTTTAGATAGTTGTGCTACAAGATCATCATTTCTGGATTTTATATTCTGAATTTCATCTGACTTCTGATTCTCTCCCTTGTCATCAACTTTGTGTTTCTCACTGTTTGAAGATATCTTTTTCAGTTATTCAGCATGAGAATCATTCTTCTCCCTCAGATCAGTGGCCACTTCAATAAGCCTTTGATTTAATCCTCTTATATTTTTAACCTCAATTTTCATTGCTCGGATCTATATTTCTTTAGATTTCATCTCTTCATCCAATTTATGATTCAATTCATTTGCCTTGTGGAAAACTTCCACTTTTCAAATTCTTAGAGTTTCTTCATCATCATTAGTTCCAACATCACTTGGAATATTAGGTTCTTCACTCATTCCTTCAGCATCATTGAATGAGTAAGTATTTTCACAATATGAATCTTCCAAACCATTATTATGTTCACTAAATAATTCCTTTAACTAAATAACACTCTTTTTATTGACACTTTCACACTTGGGAATTTCACAAGACTTCTGATTCTTCTTTGAATATCTTCCCTTTGCCATAGAACTCCAAGATAAGAGAAAACTGAATCTTTAACCACACAAATTGACTAACCCAAGTCAGAGAAAACAAATATGATAAAAGAAACCCTCCCATTGATACGAATTGTTAGGACCAAAAGGGTCCTAGATACCCTGAGAGGGGGGATGAATCAGGGTATGGATATTCTATTTCAAACTTTTTCACACCCCACTGGATATCGACCTCTATATTATAAGGGTAACATTGTTTTCTCTTATGTTATTTAAGTTTATCTTTTTCTTTCCTTATTTATATGATAAGGATACTTTGGATGCAATGTAGGGAAGAAAGTAGTAAGTCACAGAGATTTTTATGTGGTTCACCCTCACTGGGCTACGTCCAAGGAGCATACAATAGAGATGTCCTGTTGTACCAAAACCATAAAATCTCACTGCCAATTTACTATGTTTGGGGTAGATCACTTCTATGCTTGGTCTCACTAGTTTTACAATGTTTAGGTTCAGCTCACTACTTTCCCAAGGGTCACTCCATGTTCCTCTCTCTCTCTCTGGCATACTACCGGTAGAAAGGATCACCTTCTTCCTATTCCTTTGCTCACTGTTCTAGAAAGGTTCCACACATAGGTTATGGACTTGTAGGTCTCTTAATTATCACAAATGAATGAATCTTCCTCTGTATGTAGATACTCTTTTGAAGTTCCACTTTCATCCACTGATGAATGCAACCTTACCACGGATGTATCAGGAAATACTCAAACTTTTCATGCAACCCTAGAATAACAGGTGTACGTCTCTATGCTTGGGGCGCTTCTCTATGATTTGGCGCAATTCTCCAAACCTTGCATGCAAGATTCACCAAACCACTTGTGTGACACCCCCTTCTTCCACTCTGAAATTGGGAAACACACACCCTTTTACTCCCAAACCAATATTGGCGCCCAACTATCAATTGGAACACAATTTCTAAGTATCTTTATACTTGCACGACCAAACCACCACTTCCACGACCGAACCACCTGATCGAATGGATATCTAATTTTATATAAGTGTTAAACTCTATAAAAATTGAGGAGGGGTGGACATATATTTATCGGCATTTTGGACACCCTGAGTGCTAGCGTTCAAGTCTCCTCTCAGCGCGCAAGTCCAGCCACCCTAGTCTCTATCGCCCTAGTCACCTGCGCACCCAAACCAAAACAATGGCGCCTCTCATTCCTTTTCTATGTTTTGGTGTTCTGATGTTGAAAACCATATGGAGAACAAGTTTCCAAGCATCCAAGACACCAGCGTGCAAGTCCTTTTCCCAAAGACACTTTTCTCCATTTGTCGATTTTGAGGCCTAAAAATTTGGAAAACACTGGAAAACGGTGACACATTGTATCTTCTCTTTTTGTACCAACTCCAAATCATCCATTTCGTTGTCGAGATTCTTAAATCAATCATGGATTGTGAAAAAATCTCTTGAACCCAACAAATCACCTTGTAAACCCACTTTGTCATCAAATTTGTATATTGTGGTCTACTTTGTCAACAAATACAACAAAGAGGTCTACTTTGTCAACAAACACAATCACCTCAAAAATGATCCAATGATACCTTGATGGATTTTTTCCCAAAAAATGGGTATGGGGATTGGTTTGTATTAAACCTCTAGATGGGGACATAGAGTTTGGTCGGCTACGTTGGCTTGTCATGAACTCTAGCATATGGGATGTGGGTAGCTGGCGATGTTTTCGGCTGGAACCATCTTCAGATGTTGAACTATGACGAGGGGGGTTCTTACACATTGGGGTAGAGGTTGGGAGTATATTCACTAGATAGAATTGGGATCATGCCAGCACTGATGAGGCCAACCTTGAGATGTGGGTAATAGTGATGGTTTTGGGATTCGGAAAGACCTCAGGTTGCAGAATGACCTTGGGAGATTGTTGGATTGGGATGTGGGGTGACTTTGGGAGACAACATTAAGACTCTTCTTGTCGGTGCTGCTTACTGGAAACCTCAGTTGAGATGATGAGATGACAAAAATAATGATGGTAATAACTCAACAGGTCTGTTAACAGTCAAGCATTGATTTTGGATGGCGGGATGTGGTATTGGTTATTTTCTTGTCCTGAAAAATTGGACTGGCATTTCTTATCATGGGTCGTTGGGATTGGCATTTGTCCATTTTTATAGTCATCTATGTGTGGGTCTTACAGCCTTTTTGGTGTGATTCTTTCATACTTTTTACTAGAATTTATTCCAATTTTCTGGTTTAGAGGTGCACTTTGTACTGCACGCCAATTTAATCCTATTTATGCATCTTTATTTTCATTAATTATGTTTAGGGCCAAGTACACTTGGGACCTGAACCTTCCTGATTATAAATAAATAAATACATACAAAAATAAATATAAAATTATAATGAATATATTTATTAAATTTGTAATTATATGTAAATATTTTTTAAATATATATAATTATAATTATAAATATATATATATATATATATATTTAAATAATTATTAAATTATAATAAATATATATATAAATAATTATAAAATTATAATAAATATTTTTAAATAATAAATATAGTTACTAAATTTATAGTTATATTTATTTATATATTGATATAAATATCTATAATTATACAAATATATATAATTATAAAAGGAATTGGGGGATTACTCGAGAGGTAAAGGCTACCCGTAATCCTACATCAGACCCGAGTTCAAATTTGGGTGGGAGAAAATTTCCATAGGCACTATTGTAATACTATAGTAGGTGGTGACGCAGACATGATGCATAATGCAAGTGGGCGGTGACGCATAATGCAGACCTGGTGATTCAGGAAGTATGATGAAGGCACATTGCACTGGGCCTTTGGGCCAGTAAGTGGTCATTTGATCCCTGTAATAGGCTTCATGTCTACTTGGCCTTGGGACCATGTACTGAATAAATAAGTCTTGATTGGTGGACTATCTCGTGGGGTCTATTGTCTGCCTTTATGGTCTGTGTGTGTGTTCTGTGTGTGTATTTAATGTAATTGGTCTTTATTGACAACTAGATCTAATGGTTGTGTTATGGAATTTTTTTCTTGTCCTTGTGATGGGTCTTTGATGCTTGGGTCAAGGGGCCAATGGACTCTTGGGCCATTGAATTTTAAGTTTATGTACCTCTGGGACTTTGGTTTTGTAATGGGTTCTCCCTTAACCCATTTTAAAATGGATTTCTCATTTTTAACTTTTTTAAAAAAGGGTTTATCCCCCAATATTTCTCGTATAAATATATATAATTATATAAATATATTTATAAATATATAAAAATAGTTATTATTATATAGAAATATTTTTAAATATATTTATTTATAAATGTATATATATTTAAATAATTATAAAATTATTATAAATATAGTTAATAAATTTATAATTATATTTATTTATATATAGATATAGATAAATATAATTATAAATATATATATATATATATATTATGAAATTTTGAACTTTATCAGTGCTTTTTAAGTGATGCTAAAGACTAGTTTTATCAGCACTCTCTATTTTAGAATTGATAAAACTATTATTTTTAGCACTTTTTTGAAAGCGATATTAAGAATCTTTCGAGTTATTATAAAAATATCCCTAACAAATTTACCACCTATTCACCCCTTCAATCTCTCATAGAACCCTAGTCTTTCCACTCCCGTTGAACCCCCACAACCACCACCATTCTCTTTCTCTAAGAACTGATCCTCTCCAAATCTAAGGTATGTGTCAATTTATTTTGTTAGCCTCTAAATTTGTGCTTTGACTTGAAACCCTTGTACTTATCACCCTATTTTCCACCTCTTCCAGCATATGGAAGGTCCAACCTTGCTTTCCTCATCTGTCGACCAATGACTAGCCACCACTCCCTTCCTTTGCCTTGTGTGCTAACTGAAGATCGGTCGCCCCTCCCTCCCCTGATATAGATCGAATGCTCTCCCCTCCCTCCTTTTCTATCAGTCATCCATCGACTGACAATATAACACCCCTCTTCTCCCTACCTTACTATCAGCCAGCCCCCGATAGACAACAAAATCCTATCTCCTCCCTCCACTATTTTAGGATGGCCGTCCAGTTGTATTTGTTTTTTTATAATTATTTTAATATTTTATTTTGTTTTATTTTTATTAATTTTTTTCTAAAATTTCTAAAAATTATCTCAATTGTGAAATCACCATTGTTTTTCCAGTCTGGATTTCCATTTTAGATTTTCCCACAGTTAATTACATTTTCTTATATAATCAATTTTTGTTCATGTAATTTGAGATTTTTCTCCAAGGGTAACTGTAATTTGATAATTGTAATTTGATAATTGTAATTTGATAATTTTATATATATTACTAATTCAAATATATATATATAATGTATTAAGGAAATTATTTATAAAATTATAAATAAATATTTATTTATTTAAATAATAAATATATTTATGATATTTATAAGTATATATACTTATATATTAATAAATATATTGAATTATATATATATATATATATATAATTGTAATATATAATTATATTTATATATTTATGATTATATAAAAATATTTATAAAAATATTTATTTATAAAGATAATTATATATATATATAAATAATTATAAAATTATAAAAAAAATATTTAAATAATAAATATATTTCTTATAATTATAATTATAAAATTATAATAAATATATTTAAATAATAAATATGTTTATTTCATTAATTATTATGAAGTTATCCTAATGTAGTAGAAATTCTTGTAAAAGGGGAAACTATCTGTTAGCACTTTGAAGCCCAAAGGTACCAACTCACATGTGAGAATTTAGTGACAAAGCATGGGGTGTTGAGGCTGGCTGTGGATGTGTAACAGTTTGAGGTGGAATTTGGGAGCATTTGGTTTGTGTAGTATGATTCTGTTTCAATTCAATATACAGGCTTGAATGTGTCTATCCTTGATGTTTCTATAGATTCTCCAACATAGGAAATCGATGTAGTGCCTACTTGTGGAATTGGTTGTTAGGATCTTATCACCGGGGTGGTTCGATCTAGATAAGAATTTGTGGGTATTGAGTCTGGTAGCAATGGGAGGAAGGGGTAACTTCACCCAAATCAAGGGGAAGCTACAAAGGCCCTTCTTATAAAAATAGAACCATCAATATGGATAAAAAATGATTTCAAATGGTTACTTATAGGAAGGCCTCAGAACTAGATAGAAATAAGGGAATGGATATACCACTTTTCACTAACATGTAAAAGGATGGTCATGGAGAGTTGACTGGAGTGTTCCCTATTGATATTTTTATTAAGGGTATTGAAAATCTTTTTCATGAGAAACATTCCTAGACTCTAGTGAATATGCATAGGTCTTATCTACCCCACTTTACTAAAATTTTGATAAATGATTATTCCTCTTTTGGAAAGGCCTCAAATGGGGAATGTGTTATTGCACGGGTAAAAACTCATGTACCATACCCCCAGAGGACCAGGAAGGAGAAAGGCCCACTGAAAGACTCAACAAGAACGTGGAATACTAGTTTTTCACATAACATGTAGTCATTTATTCTCTTATGGAGCTATATGTATTTGGTTTCACTATCTAATTTATAGTTCAGAAGTTTCTATTGGTTAACATTGAAGATGGATTTCAATCTAATCCCAAGATAGACATTCAGAATTTATCTTGGAAATTCAGGATCTACTCCATACTGGATGAGTCTTCTAAATCATCATCGGATGGTGAATTTGAGCCTCCATAAAATCCCATGACATGGCAGAGAGGCCGATAGAAATAAGGAAGAGGCAGATACTCTAGAAACTTGAGAACTAATGGGACATGTATGAACTGACCTCATGTTTTCATTATGGTCATTTTGTATCTTGTTTTACCCACTTCTTTCCCAATATGTTTTTCTTTTATAAATATATTTGGAGTCATGGGTTTTGTTTCAAAACCCATGTCTCAACTATTAGAAATAAAACGTCATAGTAATTTAACAATTAATTTGGATTATTTAATATTTAATATTAGTTAGTAGTTGATAATTATAAGATAGTATTAATTCTTGTTAATTAACTAATAAATTCTATTTATAATTTTAAATTAACTAATAAGTACTCTTTATTAGTAATTTAAAGATTATTATGGATTGATAAATATCTAATATCACTTAGTATATAATTATTACTAGTTACTTTTAACTTTATTAGTAAATTACTATTTAATTAATAAACATGAATAATAATTTGTATTTAATAGTAATTATTACTTATTTACTAAAAATAATCGATATTTATTATTATATAATTTATTAAAATATATATAATTAATGTTTTGTGAAAAAAAATTATTCATAAATATTATTTACTAATAATTAATAAAAATTAGTCATCATTGATCAAAATTAATTATTATCAAGATAATTAAAAATTATTAAAACTTCTATAATTAATAATAATTATGCTTAATTAATATCACATAAAGCTAAGTTCTAATAAAATTCATTCCTTACAGCAAATTCCTTTTCCTTTTCAACATTATATTGAAAACTAAGAAATGTTGTCTAGTGCTTTACCAACTTCTCAGCTTAGAAACATTTAGATTTAAGGAGACAATAGTGATTCTCATCATCTTCATCTCATGAACTATTATTCTTTCATTTTTTTCCTAAGACTCATCCCCCATCTCTTTTGGACATGCACCTATATTACTTGAACTACCCTGAACAATAGTCATCACATACTAGGTTTCGGTTATCATTGTGTATGAATTCATAGGATAATATCTACCTCCAATGGAGTAATTAATTTCTTAAATTCAATTAATAATTTGCTTCGAAGCATGATGAAATTGTTTGAAACATTAAAATGTTGGGTTTCCCTTATTTAAAACTCCCCTTGTGTATATTTATTTATTTTTTAAAATATTAACCTTATAGAATCAAATAGGATGGATGTGACTCAAAAATGGATTGATGCCAATTGTATGAAAAAATAGTATGAATACAGGATGAAATCGTTCATCAAGTTTACAAAAGATCATGAATATGACCCCTCTCAAATCCTATGTCCATGTTTATGTTTTTTTATTCAAGTCTAATTAGTCTAGAGGAGTTGGAAGACCACTTAATCTATCACATAAGAGATCCAAGTTATATATTTTGGACTAAAAAAATGAAAAAGTGAATATAAATAGTGACTGAGATAGCACTGCATTTTATAGATCATCTGATATGATTAAAAGTTTGGAAAATGAAAAAGATGGTATCAAGGATATGATTACAGGTGTGAATGATGATGTAGATTTTATTGAAGAAATTATAATGATAGTTGAAGTAGAAATTCATGATTGTCTAAAATTGTTTGAGAGGTTAATGAGTTTTGAAAAGATGTCGTTTTATGTTGTTTATACAAAACATACAGAATCATCACCTATACGGAAGCTGTATAATCTAAAATATGGAAACATATGGAGTGATTCTAGTTTTACTAAACTACTTTCTCTCTTGAATGATATGATCCCAAAAGATGATGATATTCCTAGCTGAACATATGATTCTAAAAGAATTCTACGTTCAATGAGTATGATCTATGAAAGAATAAATGGTTGTCCAAATGACTCTATACTATTTCAAAAAAACCAAAAAACACTTAAATAATGCACAAAGTGTTGGTATTATCGATACGAGGAAGATGAATTGGGTATTATGAAAGTTATATGGTACTTTACAATCATTCTGAGGTTTAATAACCTATATGGAAGTAAAAATACTACAAGGAAATTGATGTGTCATGCATATAAAATAAATAAATATGGGAAACTTTGTCACCTGGCATACTCTCTTTTATGGAAGAGAATTGATCATGAGTATCCTAAATTTGGAAAAGAGCTAAGAAACCTTCTTCTTGTGTTATCTTCTGTAAGAAACAGGATCTTCATTTTTAGGTATGGATCTTGATTTTAGGTGTTTTTGAAGAGAAAGGGAGAATCTAGAAATTTAAGGAGTACACGTCGTGTACTTTGGATTACACACCATGTACCCGATTTTCATGGGTAGTCGTGTACTAGCCGTGTAAGGGTCGAGTACATGGGTGTTTGAGGTGACCTAGAGACCTCATAAAGTAGGGCCTATTAAAGGCCTATATACATCATGTATCCTCAGGGAACACGTCGTTTATTTTTATTTTTAATTATTATATCAGACCGGGGTCACATCTCATCGATAGAACTGTCTTCTACTAGCGTCGTCTCATCCAGGAGTAACGGATATTTCTTATTCTTCTCTAAGACCCTATTTGATCGTTCGTTCTCCAAATCAAAAACCTTCGATTTATTTGTAATCTCCACTATGAGTTCTTCCTCCTTCTAGAGACTCTTCTCTGGATTTCTTCTCTTTCGTGAGTTATTCAAGGTTGAACGTTTTTTATGTTTTTGTAGATCTACAATGTTCTAGTTTGATTCAAAGGCCGAGGTTCAACTATATCGATCATACAATGTCGAGGTAGGTGGTTTATGCCTTTCTATTGTTGTCTTTGAGTTATATGTTCAAAAAAGTGTCGAATATTATAGTTTATGGTATTACATCTTTTGGAAACATAACCCTGATGATTCTTGTTATTTTTTGGTTACTAGAGTAAGGGTTTTTGATTATTAGTTAGGTTTAATTCCTTTCTTATGGATGTGTTTTATTATTCTTGTTGATATTGGCCATTAATTCTAGAACTTCCTATTAGGCTGTTATGTTGTCCATGCCTAGTACTGTTAGGATAGAGTTTTTTATATGACATGATTATAATATGCATTGAATTTTTTTAGCCAAGTAGTATTTGAGATTTATTATGGCTGCTAGATGTTGTTTTTATGTGATTTCATTACACAGGGTTATGGGAACATGGTGTAGTTAGACCATAGAGGGAATTGACGTTGAGGGATTCCCTATAGTGTCTATTATACTTTTCATGTTGTGAGACCATAGGGGGATTGACAGTGAGTGCTCCCTCAGAGTGTCTATAGTATACCATTACGAGACCACAAGGGGATTTTATATTTAGTGCTTCCTTAAAGAGTCTGTAGTTTTTTGCTAAAAGACCACAGTGGGAATTGATGATGAGTTCTTCCTCAGAGAGTTTTTGTTTGCATGTCACCATAGGAGTTAGACTACGTGAGCTTTCCCAAAGGGTCTATGTATCCTTATTTATTTAAATAATAAGTTTAACCAGAGGGGTTAGATTGTGAGAACTTTCCTATAGGGTTTCTTGTGGATGATTGGTTGAATAATTAATAAATTTAAATGAATGTAGTTGCAACTGTAGGTCCATTTACTTTTGAGTAATTCCTTGTTTGTTACTACATTTTGCATTTTGCATGATACATATATTCATTGACAGTTCGGCACAGATCTTTCATTGGTTTCCTACTGGGATTCATCTCACACCCTTTTTTGTCATTCTTTTGGGCCCAAACATATTATATTGTTGTAGGTATAGATAAGGGCAAGCAACCTTCTACTTAAGGTACTTTATTGATGAGGAGCTGGAGAGCATAGGACCAAGATGAGGCTTGAGATGCTGCTGGAGTTTACTTTTTTTATTTCTACTTTGGTTTAGTACTATCTTTCCAGCATTTTGAATTGTTTGGATGATTTCCTAGACATATGTTCCATGCGTCATTTATATATGTTCTCTAGTTGTTTATTTACTTTCATTCTTCTGCTGTTTATTTATTGTATGGTATTAATGATTCTGTTGTTGTATATTATTTTATATTGTTGTATATTGTTGTATATTGTTATTATTATGTTGTGTTACTCTATAAATGAGGGCATAGGTTCCCCACTATCACACCCAAGTCCCTTGCTAATAGTCGATAGCCTCTGGTGTTTGGGGAAATGTGCGTGAGGCCATGTGACCAACCGGGTACGGGGAACCTTTGGGCGGCACCCGGAACCGGGACGTTACAAAGTGGTATCCGAGGTAGGTTATTTTCTTCTTTGCCTTACTATTTTGAGCCTATAGACAGGTATAGGAAGAAATAGGTATTTGGTAATAAGTTGTGCCCAGGAGTATCTAACCCGTGTACAGGGAAAATCCAATATGCCTCGATTATTGCAATTTTCTGGTTTTTCAATTGTCATAATTGATTTTATTTCACCATTGAGTCATTCACATGTTTTATGATGTTACTGTTGATATTATGAGGTTCTATTTCTATTGCAACCCGATTATATGAGGGTATTCCATCTCATGCATCATATTGGAACTTGCTAGAGATCACATGTTACGCATTCTTGTCATGCCATTTAGGGTGCATTACCGATTTCATGTTGTTATGATAAATGTTTTGCTAGATATGAATGATTTTATGATAGATTCCTTGATATAATAACTTCTATTTGATAGGTTATTTCTAATATGTAATGTTTCATTTGAATGGGAGACAAACTTTAGTCCTTAAGGTGTTATGGTCCCTCTTGGATCGGAATTTGGTGGATCATGTGATTGATTGCACTATTATACCTTGTGATATACCTGAATATAATGCCAAACTTTTATTCATGGGAAGTATGGACCCCCACGGATCTGAATTAGGAACCTTACTATTTGTTTTAGTGTTTTTAAGGGATTTTGGAGTAGTTTCTGAGGCATACTGTCCGAAAAAATTCAGAATACATGGTGTGTATTGATGAATACATGCCATGTATCCTTCTATTTGGAGGGAAAAAAATTTCTTAAGTAAACACAGTGTACTATATATACACGTCGTGTAGTCCTTAACCATGTGACAGGTTGTGTGGGTAGGGACATGGGGTTGTAAAATGTTTGGAGGAACACATCATGTACTTAGAGTACATGTCGTGTTGTAGAGACCATGTGTCTAGTCATGTGACCAACGACACAGATGGATGAAAATCAGGTTGTACACATCGTGTCTATATTGAGCATGTCGTGTAGAGTTGATCATGAATCCACCTGTGTGACTAATGACACGGGTCAGTAAAATCCTTATAGTACACGTCGTGTTAGGAGTAAACATGTTGTGTGGTTTTCTTCTAAGACAAGAAGGTGGTATAGTTGAGTAGTGGAACTCGAGAAGGGGGGAACATTCAAGTACACATTGTGTCAAAAGAGAACATGTCGTGTGTATGGGGTGTTACACAACCAGGGTTGGTAGAATTACATGCCCATGTAAAGTATTAAGGGAACATTCTGTGTAGGGGTCATACACGTCGTGTATCCATGTTTTGAATAACTTGAATGTTTTCTTTATCCTGTTCCTTTCTTACACTTCTATGTTTCAGTTTTTGATAATCTTGAACTGAGGTGTACGCTTGACCTTGCAGATTCATTCCACTGAGAATTCCTCCAGTTGTATGCCAGATCCAGGGCAACGATCAGACTCCAGACATGGTAAATCATGGACTACCATCTCATCCTTGGGTTGTGCATGTCTTGGAACCAACCGTCATTCCGGATACAGGTGATGATGCATAGTTCTGAGAAGGATTCATGAAGTTTATACAAACCTTCCAAGGAGCACCGCATCCTGCCCCATCTATGGCAGAGTGGATGCGGGTTTTTCAGCAGAAGCATCCTCCCACATTCTCAGGGGATGGAGGACCTCAGGCTGTAGAGTCATGGTTAGAATTCATGTTGTCTATCTTTAATCATCTGGTGATGCCTCCAGAGAGGAGGGTGAAGCTCTCTAGGTGCATGCTTTAGGATTCTGCCAAGAGACGGTGGGACGTGATATCACATGTGGGATTCCACCAGGTTATGGTTTGGGATGAGTTCTAGTGGACCTTCTATGACTAATTTTACTTGAATAATTTTAGGGTCGATCGAGCCCAAGATTTTATGAGTTTGGAGCTGGGCACTCTCTTAGTCATAGAGTATTCTTATTTCTTCACAGAGTTGAAGTTCTTCACACTCATTCCAGGGGGTGGTGATTTATTTCTATTAAGGAAATTTGAGGATGATCTCATGCATGACATCTGATCTCAGGAGAACATCTTCAGGCTGACTTCCATATCTTCTATAGTCAACTAGGTGCTAATCACCAAGCGAAACCTGAGAGATTTTGGAGTTATAGGCCAGGGTGGTTCAGTATCTAGAGTTGGTACCCTTCCGACAGACAGTAGGAAGTTCCAAAGGGAGTCTACGCGTGGAGATCTGAGTAGGTGATATACTACTTCAGGTAGCCAGGTGGTATGCTACCAATACAGGAAAAGTGGGAATATGAGGCCACATTTCTCGATAGACCAAGTGGAGTGCTGATATTATGGAAATATGGGTCATATTCATAATTTCTATCATATTTTCTCACCAGTAGATGATGATAGGGGTTCTGCTATGACTCCACATTTAGTAGAAAGACCACCAGTTTCTCATCAGTCTGGAAACTGGAGTTCGTGAGGCCATTCTGGATGAGGATGTGATCATGACCATGGTAGTCTGGCTATGGTTTTCTAGAAAGATTTGTAGGGTGGATCAGCTCAAGGATCTTAGACAACTTCATAAGGTTGTGGCACAAGTCAGGATTTTTCTCTAGAGCAGACCCAGCAGGAGTAGGATCTTGAACCCTTTACGGTAAGAGTTAATATTTTGGTTACCTCAGTTTTAGCTTCTTCTATTTTCAAAACAGGGGCTTCCTATAGATTTATATATTTTACCAATGTTGAGATCCTTGGGCTCTGTATCTTTACTTCTGTTGATATCTTGATGTTTGACACACTCATGGGGACTATAACGAATAGTGTACATCAGTGCAAGGAGTTTCCTCTTGAGGTTGGTGGGTGTTACTTCTTATGGTACCTTTATGTCTTATATATGATGGGCTATGACGTCATTCTCATAATTTAATGGTTAGTTCCTTTTCAATCCATTGTCGATTTCTATCATCATAGGGTGAGTTTTATGTCACTAGAGGGTGGATTATTTCTATATAAGGGAGAATGGGATGTCCAAGAGAGTAGAGATGGACCTGAGTATCATGGGTTGGGAGGAGTTACATCCCATATTGCTAGTTTAAATATCTAGATGACCATGGGGTTTCACAGATGAACTTTCCTCCAGTGGTGGATCATTTCAGAGTTGTCTTTCCATATGAATTTTCAAGTTCTCCTCTAGAGTTATTGATATACTTTTCTATTGATCTTATTCCAAGAGTGGTACCTATGCCCATTCCTCCTTATAGTATGGCTACAACAGAGTTGCAGGAGATCAAGAAGTAGTTGGAGGAGATATAGGAAAAGGGTTTCATTTGACCTAGTACTTCTCCATGGGGTTCGTCTGTCCTTTTTACGAAGAAGAAAAACAGTACCCTCAGATTTTGTGTGGATTATCAGAAGTTGAATCAGTTCTTGAACAAAAACCAATATCCCATGCCAAGGATTGATGATCTCTTTGATCAGCTTCAAGGAGCCCAGGTGTTATAGAATATTTAATTGAGATTTGGTTATCATCATTTGTGCATTAGACCATCAGATATACCTCTTACATCCTTTAAGATCTGGTATGCTCTCTACGAGTATGTGGTTATGTCATTCAGTCTCATTAACGCACCTAAAATTTTTATGGAACTGATGAACCGAGTGTTCCATCCATACTTGGACTCCTTTGTGGTGGTGTTCTTGGACGATATCTTGGTGTACTCTCAGACCCTACATGACCATGATACCCATATTGAGATCATTTTGAATACACTGAGAGAGAATCAATTATATTCTAAGCTCTCAAAATGACACTTTTTGATAGACCAGATTCACTTCTTGGGTCATGTTATTTCAGAGACAAAATTATGAGTAGACCCAGAGAAAGTGAGAGTAGTAGTTACCTGGAAGCATACAAAGAATGTGTTTGAGGTAAGAAGTTTTCTAGGGATGGCTGGTTACAACATATATTTTATGAAAAACTTTTCATTCTTAGAAATGAAATTGATGGCCCTGACTAAGAAGGGTGAAATGTACTTGAGGATAGATTCCTGTGATTCAACCTTTTAGGAGCTGGAAGGGAGGTTGACTTCAGCACCAAAGTTATTTTTTCCAGAGCCAGGAAAGATTTATACAGTTTACTTTGATGCATCGGGTATTGGGAAAGAATCAGTAATTATGCAAGGAGAATGAGTCATTGTGTACGAGTCTCGGCAGTTGAGACCACGTGAGGGGAATTACCTGACGCACAATCTTGAGTTGGCTATAGTTGTTCTTGATTTACACTGTCGGAGACATTATTTGTTGGGAGAGAACTTTGTGGTTTTCACCAACCACAAAATTATCAAGTATATCTTCACTCAGTGCAATCTGAATTTGAGATAGCGGAGGTGGGTTGAGTACCTTCAGTCCTTTGATTTTGATATTGCCTACACATCTAGGAAAGGAAACGTAGTGGCTAATATGTTGAGTAGGAGAACTTAGATACAGTTAGTTCAGGAGTCCAATAGTGAGTGGTAGATTATGTCTATGTTCTCTGAGATGCATTTGGAGGTGTACGATAGACAGGGACATACATTTCTTTCTTCGGAAGTTATTACCTCTACTCTTCTTGATCGAGTTCAAATGAGGCGACTATCAAATGTTGAATGCCTAGTTCTATATGAGAGTGAGTCGGGAGAGGACCCTATTCTTGGATAGACCATAGTTGAGGATATGATCTTTCTTTTTCATGGGCGTGTATGGGTGTCATCAAACATACGCAAGGGGATGATTTGGAAATTTCATTTTTTTAGTTTGGGAAATTCATCCTGGTGTCACCAAGATGTATCGAGATCTACACTGTTAGTATTTGTGTCCAGGTATGAAGAGATATTTTGCTGGTTTTGTGATGAGGTGTTCCACCTGTCAGTAGGTGAAGGCAGAGCATCAGCGACCAGCATTTCTTTTGCAGTAGTTTCCCATTATTGAGTGGAAGTAGAATGATGCTGCAATAGACTTCGGGACAGGTTTTCTAATGTTTCATCGAGGGAACGATTCAGTTTGGGTTGTCATTGATAGACTCATGAAGATTGTGTACTTATTACAGATTAAGGAAACCTTCATTTTCTGATGATCTGGGAAGGTTTTACATATTGGAGATTGTATGTTTACATGGGGTTCCATACTCTATCATTTCATACAGGGATGCCTGTTTTACTTCACAGGTCTGGCAGGGACTATAGAGGGCTTTTGGTACACAGGTACTTCTGAGCACAACTTATCATCCCCAAATAGATGACCAATTTGAGCATACAATTTAGGTGCTGGAGGACATGCTTTGAGCATGCATCCCATATTTTGGATGATCATGGGAGAAGCACATACCTTTGGTAGAGTTTTCCTATAATAATAGTTTTGAGGAAACTATTAAAATGGAACAATATGAGGATTTTATGGTAGGCCATGATGATCACTCCTATGTAAGTTGGAGGTAGGAGAGGCAGCTATGTTGGGACCTCATCTTGTCCAAGAAATAACAGAGCATGTGAAGTTTATTCACAAGAGGATGGCTACTATACAGTCACAGAATAAGTCTTATACTGATCGAAGGAGATGACCTACAGAGTTCGAGGTCAGAGATCAAGTTTTCCTAAATGTCTCATTGAGGTTGGGACATAGGAGCATCAGGAGACAGGGAAATATTTCATTGAGATACATTGGTCCTTTTGAGGTTTTGTAGATAGTCGGTCCGGTTTCCTATCATTTTCAGTTACCTCAGAGGAACAGGGATATGCATGAAATCTTCTATGTTTCTCATCTACGACGTTAATTCTCAAACCTGTCACATGTTTTCCAACCCAAGGAGGTTGAGTAAGAGGTGTATTCCTTATTTGAGGAGCATCTTATCCAAATCATTGATCGTATCACAATGGATCTTAGTGGACGGTTTGTTCCTATGGTACGAGGGCTATGGCAGCACGGGAGAGTATAGGATGAGACTTGGGAGAGGAAGACCGATGTGCGATCGTAGTGGTCGTAGCAGTTTGAATATTCTTCTTCACCTCTTTCTTAGAGAAATTTGGGAATGAATTTCTTTAAGGGGGGAAGTTTGTAAGAACATGGATCTTCATTTTTAGGTATGGATATTGATTTTGGGTGTTTTTGAAGAAAAGGGGAGAATCTATAAATTTAAGGAGTACACTCCATGTACATTGGAGTACACACTGTGTACTCGATTGCCGTGGGTAGCTATCTACTGGTTGTGTAACGGCTGAGTACATGGCCGTGTGAGGTGACTTAGACACCACTTAAAGTGAGGCCCGGTAAAGGCCTATGCACACCATGTATCCTTAGGGAACATGCCATGCATTTTTATTTTTAATTGTGATATCGTACCAGTGCCGCTTCTCATTGATAGAACCGTCTTCTTCTAGCGTCATCTCGTCCAGGAGCGACAGATATCGTTGATTCTTCTTTGAACCCCCGTTTGGTCATCCGTTCTCCGAATCAAACACCTTCAATTGCATTGTAATCACCACAGTGAGTTATTCCTCCTTCTTGAGCATATCCTCTTGATTTCTACTCTTTCGTGAGTTATTCAAGGTTGAATATTTTTTGACATTTTTGTAGATCTATATTGTTCTAGGTCGATTCAATGGTATAGGTTCAACTATATCGATCATAAAATGTCAAGGTAGGTGGTCTGTGCCTTTCCATTGTTTTATTTGAGTTATATGTGAAAAAAGTGTTGAATACCCTAGTTTAGGGTATTGTGTCTTTTGAAAACTTAACCCTAATGATGTCTGCTATTGTTTTGTTTCTAGAGTAAGGTTTCTTGATTGTGAATTAGTTTTAATTTCTTGCTTATGGATTTATTTTTCCATGACTGTTGATATTGGCCGTTGGGTCTAGAACTACCTATTAGGATATTATGTTTTTTATGCCTAGTACTATTAGAATGGAGTTGTTTTTATGAAATGCTTGTGATCTGTATTGTAGTTTTTTAGACAAGTAGTATTTGATATTTACTTTGGATTTTGGATATCGTTTATGCATGATTGCATTAAACTGGTCTATGGGAACCTGGTGTAGTTAGACCCTAGAGGGAATTGAAATCGAGGGCTTCCCTAGAGTGTCTGTTGTACTTTTCATGTTGAGATTCCATAGGGGGATTGATGGTGAGTTCTCCATTAGAGTGTCTATAGTATACTATTACGAGACCATAGGGGGAATTGACATTGAGGGATTCCTCAAAAAGTCTATAGTTTATCGTTAAAAGACCATAGGAAAAATTTATAGTGAGTGCTTCTTCAGAGAGTCTTTGTTTGCTTATGACCAAAGGGGTTATACTGCATGAGATTTCCCAAATGGTCATTATATCCATATTGATTTAAATGATTAGTTGAACCACAGGGTTTAGACTGCGATAACTTTCCCAGAGGGTTTCTTGTGAATGATTGGATGAATAATTAATAAATGAAAATGAATGTATTTATGATTGTAGGACTATTTACTTTTGAGTACATCTTTGTTTATTACTTCATATTGCATTTTTCTTGCAATATATATTCACTGATAGTTTGGCACAGATTTTTGGGTGGTTGCCTACTGGGATTCATCTCACATCCTGTTTGGGTCATGTTTTGGGCCCAAACCGATTATATTGTTGTAATTATAGATAAGGGAAACCTCCCTTCTACTTTAGGTACTTGATTGTTGTAGAGTTTGAGAGCATGGGACCAAGATGAGGCTTGCAATGCTTCTGGAGTTTACTTGTTTTCTTTTTTACTTTGGTTTAATACTGTATTTTCAATATTGTGAATTTTTTGAATTCTTACCTAGACATATGTTCCATGCATCATTTATATATGTTCTCCAGTTTTTTATTTACTTTTAGTCTTATTTTGTTTATTTATTGTGTGGTATTACTGCTTTCATTATTGTATATTGTTTTATATTATTGTATATTGTTGTATATTGTTGTTATTACATTGTGTTAATCTTACAAGAAGGGAATAGTTTCCCAACTATCACATCCAATTCCCTCAGTGCTAATCAGAAGCCTCTGGGGTTTTGGGAAATGCGCTTGAGGCCATGTGACCAACTAGGTAAGGGGAAAATTTTGGCATCACCACGAATCGGAATGTTACATCTACAGATGGAGTGAATCCATTTTTTTCGAAGCAGCACTCATAGTAAAAATTTGGTCATATTGGAAAATTAAAACTTTCCACAGTGGTTAGGAATAAAATGAAAATACATTATGTTATCTATGATTATATGAGGAAAAAAACAACCAGGTGATGATATTGATGTTTATTGGGCTAGATTGATTGAATATATGAAATTATTGTGGTATTCAGGTGTCATGTTGTATGATGCATGCAGAAATGAGGATTTCAAATTGAGATCCATGTTGTATGTGATGACAAATTAATTTCCTGCATAGGGAAATTTTCCAGGATATATTATTAAAGGAACTCAAGGGTGTCCCATTTGTGAATAAGGTACACAGTAAATTAGGTTGAAACATTCATTAAAGACTATATTTCTCGGACATTATGGATTTTTACCTAGTGACATATGTATCAATCTTGGATGAAATCATTTGATGGGATTTCAACAGAATGTATAACACTATCTTTAATAACAGTTGATCAACAATATTAGAAAGTAAAATATATGGACATTGATTTTGGTAAGAATTTTTTGAAAATCCTTATGAAAACTGATTGGGAAAAGAGATCAGCTTTTTTAATTACCATAATAGTTTTGTTTGTATGTTAGGTATTTTCTTGATGTCATGCTTGTTGAAAAAAATGTATTTGATAGTGTCAATAGCACATTACTAAAATCTCCCAGAAAAAAATGGAATTAAGGCTAGGTTGGACATGATTGACATGGGAATATAGGAAGAGTTAGTGCTAGTGAAGAGTGAAAAATTGTATTTTATTACTCCAGTTGCTTACACTCTTTCCAAACATGAGAGATATCAATTATGAAAGTTTTTGAATGATGTAAATCTTACAAAGTGGTATTCATCAAATATCAAGAATGTCAATTCAATAAATGATTTAAAGTTAAAGGTTCTGAAATCACACAACTATCATGTTTTGATGCACAATATAGTATATATATATTTACATTGAATTTTGACCAATAATTTCCATCATACATTAACCAAGATTTTTTTCCTCTTCAAAGCTATATTCATCAAAGTTATAGACCCAGCTAAATTTTTAACTATAGAAAAGGACATTATCATCAAATTATGTGAATTGGAAATGTTATTTTAGTCGACATTGTTTGATATAATAGTTCAATTAATGGTTCACTTGGTGAGATAAATTTGACTATGTGGTCCTATACATTATAGAAGGAATTACCAAATTGAACAATACATGATGATTTTGAAAGGGTATTTCAAAAATATAAGTCTTCCAAAGGGTTTTATTTCATAGTGATATATTGTTGAGGAAGCTGTTAAATTCTATATCGATGACCTTTTCGGTGTGGAAAGAATTGGGTAACCAAAATCTCATCACACTCAGTGGATAGTGGGTGAAGTAATTTCTAGAATAGATATTGTCCCAATCACTTTTATAGATCAAGTGTGGGCCCACCTTTTTGTTTTTCATGATAGTTTAGAGGTTTCCCCGTATGTTGAAACACACAAATAAATTTTTAGGTGTTTGAATCCATAAAGTGATGAAAGATAGATATCAAATACACATAATAAATAGTTTATAGGATGGTTTTGAGACTATATTTTTGAGGAGTCTTATGAAAATCAAGATTTGATTTCATAACGACTTTGATGGTTATCCAGAGAACCAAGTGTTCATGTATTATCTTATAGTGGTTATGTAATTAATGATTATATATTCTATACAAATGAACATGATGAAGGTAGTAACATGAAAAATAGTATAGTTACACTTGTGGATGAAGCGATACATGTATCTGGTACCAAGGAAAATAATCCAATTTATATGAATATGTCATACTTTGGCATCACCAAACAAATATGGGAGTTGGATTGTGCAATATTTCAAGTGAAAAAAATTCAACGAAATTGGGTTGATAACAAGAGTGATGTTAACATAGATGAATTGGGATTTGGGAAAGTGGATTTTAGTAAGGAAGGGTATAAAGAAAAATAGTTTATAATGGAATCCTAGGTAGTTCAATTATTTTATGTTCCTTATTCAACAAACCAAAAGAGGTCAATTGTTCTATTATTGACCAAAACCACTAAAGGGTTAGATGAAAGTTCAACTGAGGATGACCCTTTTATTAGGATGATACAATCATTTCTCTGAAATCCCAATATAGATAATATCTTGTATATAATAGTAGACCACAATATAGGGATTTGGATACTCGATAAAGGGTTCAAATCCCTTCAACCATTAAAAAAAGAGTTCAATAATAAGGTTATATTTTTTTGTAATATACATTGTGTTACCTCGTGTTATTATTTTTTCACTTCTAAAATAACATAATCTAAATCAAATGTTGATCTAATTATAAAAATAATTAATTTTTCATGTGTTTATTCTCCCAATTTCGAGGAATAATAGGTTTCTCAATCTCTTGTTACTCCCAGTGTAGTGGTAAAATTCCCTTCTAGATGTACCGATGAAACCAAACCATTGGAACTAGATATTGATGATGTTGAACCTAGGAAAATGGTAGATGGTTAAGAAATGATGTCCCATAAAAAATAGTTGTGTTATAGTGTGAAGTTGTTAGAAAAATATATTAAGTAAAAAAGAAAAGGAATCAAATTCAGGGTCTGATGGAATGAATACATATAACTTGTTAGCCCCAAAAAGCCCATGTTCAATAGTTTTATTGGGCTCCCCACTTGGCAACGTATTAATATTGATGTAGATTTATGGTACCATATTGTGCATGTGCTTCAAATACTGATTTGGGAAGAGGTTAGGGTAACATTGTGATATCCTTTCTTTACTTTATTAAAAAATAAAATAATGAAACATTGAATTACTCTTTATTATCACTTTTAGAGTAAATTTATGGTAGATTAATCCCATAATAAATATATATTAATTCTTATTGGAAAGACTCATGGAATATTTCAAAAAATTATAATGAAATTTCAACTCAAATATGTTAAAGGGAAAATAAACCCACACCCATTGTATATTTATCCCCACTTTACAAGACAAGAAGTGTGGGATGTGTTTATGGGTTTTAGTGAAGATGTATCTTTTCAAATACACTGTTTCTAGTAATAAATTGTTTAATAATAAGTTCATTAATCACTTTTATTGAAATTTTTAATTTATGAGACAAAAATTTGAGTGTTTAAAATAAGAAATGGGAAGAAAAAACAATATACTCCTACCATAAAGTAAGAATGGGGTATTCTTCACATAAACAAATTGTTACACATTTTAAATCTATCGTAATACGTTTATGTGACATGAAACAACAACATAATTATGTTCCCTTATTTATATATAGATTAATGGATCCAAATACAAATCCACTTCAATCCCATGTCATGTTATTTAGAAGGAGGAACATTTAAATAAATATAGGATAATAATAGGTGAAAACACACAAAAAGTGTTGGAATCGTGTGTAAGTATGACATAATAAAAATTTGTTTTTCATTAAAATTCTATTATATAAAAATGATTACTTATTTTCATATATTCTATATCCAATTTTTACATAGTAATAATCAACATCTTTACTAGATGAACAAATACTATTAATGGCCTTAAAGAGTCCAAAATAGTATGGTTGTGTTAGAGGTGCGGGTTTTGGGGTGATTCCACGAACATATTTTGAGAAAAGAAAATAATAGGTGGATGAATAAAAAATGGAAGAGATACAGGAACGATTATCAATCCATGAATAAAAATTTAATTAGTATTATGAGTCTCTAGAAAATGTTATAAGGGAAACAAAGATAAGAAACAAGTCAAGAACAACCTCTATTTAAAGATTCACCCCCCCCCCCCCACCCCCACAATATTTGAGGTGAGCCATTCCCAACAAAGTCCTATCTTAGATGAGGTAATAAATATTCTTATAATTGTTTATGTGAAATGTGAATCAGGTAGAAATTTATACCTTTCCTGTACTAATATTCTACATGGTGAAAATGAATGTGATCTATATATATCAACACCCACTCAGCTCCTTGTTATGGGGGCTATTGTGTTCAATATCCAAGAAGACACTCTACACAACAGACAACTTCCAATAGGTCATGTAGGAGTGAGGATTAGCATATATCATGATTCGAGAACCAAGATACGTGTTCCACTCAATGATGCAGATATTCATATGGTTGAGCAATGAATTGGAACATTCAAAGTAGATGTCAGATTTTAAAAAAAAAATGTTGATAAGGAGGTATTCATTTTCAATTTATTTTTCAAGCTAAAAATTTTAAAATTAATGAAAAAAGGTCGAAACCAATGAATTTTATTACATACGGAAAAAGGGAATGGGTGAAATGAAAGTTTGAATCAAAAACATCAAAAGAATCAACCGACTAATTAAAAAAATCTTCAAAAATCACGTTTAACCCACACATTGAATATCTTCATTTACTAACATTAAAGTTTCATGCTAGTACAAGGTTACAATGTGGTAGTAATCACATAGATGATTTTTAAAAACTAATTTATAGAAATACTATTTCAAAATTCATTTCTCTTGAGAATGTAAATAAAATCCTCAAGTTTGAATGGTTATAACTATTAGTTGTAAATTTATACATGAGGTGTGTTTTCATATTTTTTTTCCAATTCCTCATATACTATGTTAATTATGACTAAATAGAATTCATATTTTCTGTACCAATCTATATCAATACTATTTGAAGGGAAAACACTATGAAAATAAATATGGAATCATTAGTCCTTATAACGACCCAAAGTTTCATTAATGGAAATCCCTCTTGATCTAATTAAATGTCTCTTTATGTTTATATAAAATGTCAAATTACTTGGTTTTATGTTAAAAATTTTGACCATTGCTAATATATTTGTTGAACAGTGATCACATGATTAGTATAAATATAGGACTTTAACAAATCCAATTTACTCAGTCAAAGGAAGTGATGGCCTCATCCAGTAGAATTTCCCCATACGAAGCCCATTTGTCGGAGCTCGGAAAAGAGGTGGCGTCTTTGGGCTTAGCTCTTGACCAAGCCCAAGCTGAGATTCATCATGTCAAGCTCAAACGTGACCGTCTACGGGAAAAGTGGAAGTTGATTGAAATTACCACTCGAGCGATGTTATCTAAGCCACCCCAAGAGTCTGTCACTATCGCACAGCTTACCCTTAGGTCTTATGCGGCTGTTTTAAGGGGTTATGTAACAAATAAGTAGTACTATGTTCATGTACATTATTTTTGTATATAATAATGAATTTAATTTCTAGTCATTTTTGATACATTGTAAATAGTTTTTAAAGTACAAATATTGTTTTTAGTTATTATTTAATTAAGAATTCTATTTTATTAAATTAAGGGATTTTTGAATTAAATAATATTTTAATAAACTATTTTATTATTATTAAATTAATTTTTATTTAATATAAATGATCTTATAATTTTATGAATGCAATTATAATTTTTATTAAGGTTTGAAAGCCATTTCTATCAAAACCCGTGAATTTTCGATAAAAATCAGTTTTTATTTTAAAAGTGGAAATTAACATATTTAGAAAATTATTTAGATAAAATAAATGTTTTTCTGGAATTAGGACAACGAAATTATCCAACGGTGAATTTTTCATAATTTTCTGAGATAGTCAAATTTTTGGGTAAAAATTAAATACCGTTTAAAAATATAATGTGTTTTATGACATCATAATGACCCAATAGTGATGTAATAAAATACTATAATCTGTATGTTCGGCCAATATATGTTTTACCATTAAAATAATTTGATTTTGGGTTTGTTTGAATTACTTTTCAAAGCATTAATGGACCCCTCAAGACTTATTAAACACCTTATCTTTTTAAATTAATTTCCATGGGAGTGTGACTCACCTCCACATAAACAAACTTATTATTTTAAGAATTTCGGACATTGGCCTTATAAAATATTGTTTTCCTCTTACGTTTTCTAAAAACCATGGGCAAAAACCATGGTATTGTTTGTGTTTTGGATTAATTTAATGTAAGGGGACCCAAACCTAAATAATAAATAATTCCCTCACCTTTCCTATATAAACCCACCCAAGCTCCCACTTCCTCCTCACTCAAAGCCCTTGGGGATCGTCCAACCTCTGACCTACTCTCTCTAGAATCCTCCCAAGGTGCCCCAAGCTCCCAAGAACCCTCTCACAAGCCTCTCTCTAGCCTTTGAAAGCACACTTCCAAGTAAGGGTTTTTTTCTTCCTTTCTCATTTTTGTCCAATTTTCTTTAAGTTGTGTTGCCCTTTTAATTTCAATTATGAATGTTGGGGTATGGTTTCACACCTCCATCATACTTCCCTATTTATGTTTGAATGATTGGAGACCCTTTCTCTCTCATTAAATGCCTCCCATGTACACCCGTTACTATGCTGAAATTCCGAAAGGAACTTCTCTCTCCTCTTTTACATTCAAGCAATACTTTTGTATCATGAATAGAAATTCCATTAAAATTGTTGGGACATGTATCTATATTACCTCCTTACTGTCCATTACATGTAAATATGATGAGGAACCCCTTTCTCTCTCATCAACCATTTTTTTATGAATTCTTATGTCAAGCTGTTACGCTGCCGAAATCGCTCTGATTTTCTAAGCCAATGCCATTGTGTAGTGAATACCATGCCCATTTCTCCATCAAGGGTATTCACCTTTATGCACATTTACTTATTTATTATAAAGTTTCATATATTAATTCCACATTACTTCATCTTGGAATAAATGATTATGTTTTATGAATCTATGTTTTATGATCCATGTGGCACACTTATGCATGGAATGAAACGTTTAAGATGGGTGCACCCTTATAGCGCTCCAATGCATTGGGTAAAGTATAGTATCATGATACGTCATGTGAAATGAGTGTTGGATCATGCTAATTCAAGTGAAATTAGGGTTTACTCATGCTTTATGTGCAATGAGGACTTACTCATGCTCCATGTGCAATGAGCCTTGGCTCATACTAATTCCATGATGAGTGTTGTTGCCAAATTTCCATGTTATGATTATCATGCATTATCATGCCTTTATGTTCATGTTTCTTTTATGCTCTATTTATATGCCTATTTTCTAACATGTATTGTACTCCTCATGTTATTCCATGTGTACTCCCTTACTGGGCTTTATAGCTCACCCTTTTCTTATGCATGTCCTCAGGTTATCCCATGAAATGCTAAGTATGAGGGAATGTAGTTGTCATGTAAGGGAAGTTTTCAAGAAAGATGTTGTATTTCATGTTTCAAGTTTTTATGTAATGATCATAATCCCCAAATACACTAAACCTCTCGATCTTCTTTGTTGTATCAAGTGAATTTTTATGTAATAAATCATGTTTAAGTTTGTAAGAAAAGCATGGTTGTCATAGTTGGTATCAGAGGATAGGTTTAGTTATTTTTGGTATTAGGATTAGAAAACCCCAGAAAATCCTTAGAGACAAGACTAAGTAAAATAAAAACATCCATAAGTTTTGGAAAGTACTGAGTAATTTGTTTATCAAACAAATACATCCCTGTCTGGATACGAGCAGGTAGAGGCGGCTCTGGCACAGATGTATCCTAGGGGTAAAACCCGAAAACACCGCTTTGAGCTAGACTCGAACGGGAACTGGTGCACGACAACGGGCCTTACTGCACTCTTGGTTACGACACTCCTGGGGGATATGTTTTGATAAATTCAAAAGCTTAGTATGAACCCTTATTAAGGGAATTAAAAAAAATTCCCCTAAGAATATATGTTAGAAAGTAGATCACGAAAAGCCTAGATTCAAGCCTATAGACTCATGAGTAAAGAAATAAAAGTTTATTTATAAGTCATCAACTTTTGTCCTTGGATTACCCTTTATGTGTTTCCCCTAACTTTCCTTTTATTCCAGCCAATGGCTGGTAATATGAGTACTCAGGCTAACAATCGTTGTGAAGATCAGTGTGATGACTGTACTAATGAGATGCCCAATACAATGGGAGGGGGAATCGTGAACTTTGTCACGCTTCTCTCTCAGCTAACTCAAGTTTGGAATAGAAACACGGGTCAAGAGTAATGTCCAAACCCCCCTAAGAAGGAACAAGTCTCTATCAAGATCTTTATGAGGAAAAGGCCTCCTACTTTTAGTGGATCATCTGATCCCACGATTGTTGAACAATGGATCAACTCCATTGAAAAGATCTTCTCCATCCTTCAATTTTCTGAACAAGAGAAGGTTCTCATGGCTTCTTATCGTATGGAGGGTGAAGCTGATCAATGGTGGACCTTGATCAAAAATACGAAGCCTGAGGAGGAGATCAAGGCGTTGGAATGGAAGGATTTCTGGAAGATGTTTTTCGATAAATATTTTCTGCACACCCTCCAGCTTAAGATGTAAAGGGAATTCCTTTCCCTCAAGAAAAAATATGAAGAATCTGTTGAAGCGTACAAGGAAAACTTCACAAGGCTTTCACGATACACTTCCATCTTTTTGATTACCCCTGAATGCAAGGTTGATCGCTTCTTTGGTGGGCAAAAGCCTAGCTTGCGGAAAGCATTAACGATTCGTGACTTTGAAAACAATGAGGAAATTGTTTGATGTGCCCTCAAGGTCGAAATAGAGATCAGGGAATCACAGGGGTATCATGGGGACAAGAAGCATAAGCTGGAATTCAATGCTGGTGGTCTGATGGATAAATCCAACGGTGCTAAGAAGATCCAGCACCCCACTTGCCAAATGTGCAGAAAGAAGCACCCTGGAAATTGCCTTAAGGGGACGAGAAAATGCTTCAGGTGTGGAAGAGAAGGGCACCTAGCTGTTAATTGTCGGTAAGAAAGACCTGCGGCTGGAACAGAGGAGAGGAATGCTCCGTTCGAACCTCAACGCGTTGTTCAATGCTACAAATTCAAAGAACCAGGTCATTTTGAAAATCAGTGCCCTAATCCAAGGGTTTTTGAAGACAACCAACAACCTCTAAGGCAGCAAGGAAGATATTTTTCCATCACTTCTGCTGAAGTAAACCCTGACAATGAAGTGGTGACAGGTACGCTAGTTATTCATTCAATAATAGAGAATGTACATTTTGATTCAGGTTCTACGCATTCATTTATATCTTGAATGTTTAGTAAAATAATTCCAGCACCACCAAAAATCATGGAAGTGAAGATGTCGGTGAGTACGGAAAATGGGGAAATCATTGCATCCCATGAATATAATCCCTCCCCTGTTATAATATGTGGATTGAATTTCCCGACGAACCTCATCATACTCCCTCTGGTGGAATTTGATGCAATTATTGGCATGGATTGGCTTTCCTTATATAGAGCCAATATAAATTGTTGGGAGAGGGAAATCACAGTCCATATGGAGAATCGACCCCCGATTCTTTACAAGTGTCAGGAGGAAGATGAATCTCCTTTAGATCCATCATCTAAAGCATGGATATTACTGCCCCATGATCACGCGTATCTGGCTCAGATGATTGAGTCCAAGGAAGAAACCATCCTTGAAGAAATGCCTATTGTGAGGGAATTCTCGGAAGTGTTTCTCGAGGAACTGACTGGTCTTCCTCCTAGAAGAGATATTGATATCTCAATTGAACTTATACCTGGGGCACTACCAATATCCAAGACTCCATATAGAATGGCTGTTCTTGAGCTTGAAGAGATGAAGAAACAAATACAGGAGAATCTGGATAAAGGGTTTATACACCCAAGTGTTTCACCATGTGGTGCACCAGTCCTCTTCATCAAGAAGAAGGATGGGTAAATGCATATTTTCATCGATTATCTTGAACTTAACAAAATCACGATAAAGAACAAGTATCCTCTCCCAATAATTGATGAATTGTTTGATCAGATTCATGGAGCACAATACTTCTCCAATGTGGACTTGCGGTCGGGATATTATCAAGTAAGGGTGAAGAAGGAATATGTCCCCAAGACTTATTTTCATACAAGATAAGGGTACTATGAATTCATAGTAATGCCTTTCGAACTCACTAATGCTCTAGAAATATTCATGGACTTGATGAATAGAGTATTTAGAGATTACCTTGACAAATTTATGGTAGTCTTTATAGATGATATTCTAATATACTCCAAAACCAAGGAGGATCATGAGGAGCATTTAAAAACTATACTAGAGACTTTGCGAAAGGAGAAGCTCTATAAAAAGTACAACAAGTGTGAGTTCTGGTTGAAGGAGGTCTCATTCTTGGGCCATATCATCACAAGCAATGGGATATCAGTGGACCCCTCCAAAACAGATACAATTGAGGGATGGCCGAGGCTAACATCGGTAACGGATATCCATAGATTCTTGGGGTTAGCTGGATATTATCGACGATTTGTGAGAAATTTCTCACAATAGTCCAACCCTCTTACCAAGCTAACTCGAAAGGGAGTAAAGTTTTCTTGGAGTTATGAATGCGAAAAAATCTTCAAGGAGTTGAAAAGGAGGCTTATCACTACGCCTATGCTCACTTTACCCACAAGTGGGGAACTTTTAGTGGTATTCAGTGATGCTTTAAAGAAGGGACTAGACTGTGTGCTAATGCAGAATGATAAAGTGATATCCTATGCCTCAAGGAAGTTAAAAATCCATGAGCGAAACTATCCAACGCATGATTTGGAGTTAGCGGTGGTGATCTTTGCCTTGAAAATCTGGCGGCATTGTCTCTATAGGGAGAAATGTGAGATATATACTGACCACAAGAGTCTTAAATATATATTCACATAGAAAGAGCTTAATATGCACCAGAGAAGATAGATAGAGATCATCAAGGATTATGACTGTTCAATACATTACCACCCTGGGAAAGCGAACAAGGTGGCAGATGCCCAAAGTAGAAAGGACCCAGCGATTCTATCAATGATGAGAATTGAGAAGGATCCAATCTTCTTAGACTTGATGAAGAAGGACATGGGAATCATAGAGAAGGGAACATCATCAATCCTTTCACAAATGATTGCTCAACCATCTCTTTTGGAAAGGTTAAAGGATTTTCAAAAGGATGATGTGGGAATTCAGGAAAAAGTGGAATCTATCAAAAAGGGAAAATCCTTGGAGTTTAATGTTAATGAAGAAGGAATCATGCGGTTTGGGAAAAGACTATGTGTTCCATCGAGTCCGGAGCTGAAGAAGGAACTTTTGGATGATGCACATAGTTCAAATTTCTCTATTCACCTAGGGAGCACAAAGATGTATCGAGATCTTCGAGAAAACTTTTGGTGGGATAATATGAAGAAGGAGATCGCTGAATATACATCAAAGTGCCTAGTGTGTCAGAAAGTGAAGGCAGAGAGGTAGAAATATAAGGGGATGATGCAACCATTACCCATACCAGAATGGAAATGGGAGAACATCACCATGGACTGTGTCACCAGACTTCCAAGTACATCCAAAGGCAACAATGCAATCTGGGTTGTTGTGGATCGTCTTACAAATACTGCACACTTCATTGATATTCGTGAGGATTTCTCTTTGGATCAACTAGCATGGATATATATCAGGGAAGTGGTAAGGTTGCATGGTGTACCACTATTTATTGTGTCTGACCGAGATCCAAGATTTACCTTTAACTTTTTGGAAGATTCTTCAACATGCTCTGAATAGTGAACTGAACATCAGTACGGCCTATCATCCTAAAACTGATGGCCAATCCGAGCGGACTATCCAAACACTTGAGGAAATGTTGAGAGCATGATCAATGGAATTTAAAGGAGGTTAGGATCAACATCTTCCTTTGGTTGAGTTCTCTTATAATAACAGTTTCCACTCGAGCATCCAAATGGCACCATATGAAGCCCTGTATGGGAAAAGGTGCAGAACACCGAAATGTTGGGATGAGGTTGGTGAACGTAAGTTGCTTGGACCAGAAATGGTCTAGGAAATGGTGGAGAAGGTAAAAACCATTCAGCAGCATATCAAGGCATCTCAGAGTCGACATAAGAGTTATGCAGATAATCGTCAATGAGACTGAAGTGCATTGTGTTGCATTTGTTGTCAATGAGACATGAAGTTGTCTTGGAATGGATGGATGTCAAGGAGTCAAGATGTGAATGTCAAAGGATGTGATGGTGATAGGTGATGAATGGAGTATGGCCATGGAACATAAAGATGAATGTCACTTAGGAGATTCACTAAGTGGCATTGGAGAATATGGTTGAAACATTCTCCATGGACATCTGACGATTGTAGAGCTGTTCTTTAAGTTCATAGAACTTGTATCAAGATGATACAAAGTCACAACACCTTTAGAAGACCATGCATTGTATTGAAAATGCATGAGGAGTTGAAAGGAGTTCCATCCACAAGTACTAAGTGGATGAAGTGAGCTGAAGAAGTCCATGCACTAACACTTAGTGCATGTGAATTTGAAGAAGATCCAACTTGATCTCTGATTAGATCAATGAAGCACATTGGAGATTTCATGTTGATTCAGGAGTTCGGTTGAAGATGAAGAACCTTCAAGAATTCCATTCTTAAATGATGATTATATGTTGAAGAAGGATGATGAATTCTAATGAAGAAGAAGAAATAAAGAAGAGGAAGAATGGCTTAGAAGAAGAGGAGGAGGCATTTGGCATTTAGAATTGGTATTTTTCATGGAGGACTTTGTTTTTGACAAAGTCCTATTTGTTACTTTGCCAAAAAATATGCCAACCTCAAGGGCCAGCCTTAAGGGTTCAACCCAAGGCACATGTGGGAACCAGGTCACCACGCCCAAGGGGATCCCATGGGGCCGGCCCAAGAGAGGCCGGGGCCGTGTGTAAGCTCCGAGCCACGCAGGGAGTCAAGCCTGCGCAGCCTGGGCGCCAGTAGCGCGCCCGGAGGATGCAGAGTGGGCGCTAGAAGCGCGCCCGCAGGAGCAGTGAGTGGGCGCAGAGCGCGCCCGCAGAGAGAACCCGGTGCGGGGCGGCACCGGGAGGGGAGAAGTGCAACTGGGAGTTGAGCGGCAGCGGCATATTGATAAGCCGCGTGAAAACCGCGCCCCGTTTCGATGTGGGACGCGGAATTTTCACCCGGGAACGATCCTGGCCGCACGATCAATCGCGCGCCAGATCTCGGCCGCCCATCTAATCCGCCGCGGCCCAACCAGATCGCGGCCGTCCGATGTCTTTCGATCACCTGATCCGACGGCTGCCGCACCATCTCCTTCCTCCAGCCATGCCGAAGCCACCTGCGAGCAGCCGCTGAACCAGAGCCCTCCGAGCACCAGTTTTCGAGCTCTCGTCCATCATTGTTCGATCCAAAGACTCCATTGAGATCGTCTAAGCACACTGAATACATCCATGCAATAAAATGGGCCTGCATGCACGAAATGGAGAATCTGATGTTCGGCCGAGGCAAACCGAAGGTGCCGAGGCTTCGGTGAGTTCGTGCCTTTGCATGAATTAGGCTTCAACAGAGGTCGTGCATGCGTTATAAATCGCATGCACGTGAGGAAAAATAAAAGAGAGAACCCGCGTGAAACAGAGGAGCAAAATAAAGATTTGGAAAGTTTTTAAAGATCCGAAGATCTCGAGATTTCAAGATTTAACACGCGGATGATCAAAGGCATTCGTCTACCTATATAAGGAGAGCCCGAGGCTCTCATTAAGCTGCTGATGTGCTGATCCTTTGTTGAAGATCCGAAGAACCGTGAGTGCACCTCTGCCTCGCGAAGTTGAAGCCCCGCGCAAATTATATTTGCGCGGCTGAAGTCCCCTGCGCGCTAATCCCTTGCGCGGCAGGAAGAGCTCGTGGCCGCAGCATTCTTGCGTGCCCGAGGATTGTTCCCTCTCTGCCCGCACCCTTGCGCGGCAAGAGGAAGACCCCGCGGGTGTTGCACTTGCGCGCCCCGCGGGTAGGAGGTCTTGCGTGCCCCTGTGCCGTGCACCTTGCGCGCCCGAAGGCTAGGTGAAGACCGAGGCCTTACCTCGTGTGTGTGCTAAGAGGAGAAGAAGAACCTGAGGCCTTGTGTGTGTGCCTCCATATTGGAAGAGGCTCAAGTGGAGAGGAGAAGCCGAGGCATAGCCTTGTGTGTGCAAAGTGAAGACTCTACGGCTTGTGTCTGCAAAAACAGAAGAGGACCCGAGGCCGTGTGTGTGCAAGAGGTGAAGTGAAGACCACCACATCCCTAGTGTGTGTGTGCCAAGTGGAGAAGAGAACTACCCGAGGCCTTTGTGTCTTTGTGTGGATTTGAAGAAGAAGGTCGTAGCCCTTGTGTGTGAAAAATGAAGAACCAAGTGTGTGCATAAGTGAAGTGCACACTTTGAAGAAGATTAAGAGAACAAGGAAGTGAGTGTGCTTTGCAAGTGAAGTAGGCCAAGCTCAAGTGTTTGCCAAAGTGAAGAAGTTTTGTGAGCAATGAGATAAGGAGGCCGAACCTAGTGTGTGTGCACTAAGTGAAGTGAACACACTTAGAAGAAGGAAGAAAGAGGAGACCCTCACACTAAAGTATAACACACATTCTAGTGTGTAAGAAAATTGCATAAAGTGTGTGAAGTCTGAGAAGTAGGTGTGTGCTCAAAAGTGATTACACCCTTTGTGGGTCTACTGCACCAAGAAGAGGAAAGGGAAAGTGCATGCATGTATGCATGCACATGCACACGTGAACAGTGCTAAATCAGTGGTGTGCATCTGAGGAGTCCAAGACTTGAAGATCTTGAAGAGTTTCCATGCACTCAGTGCATGATGTTGAAGTGAACTGAGACTGGACCAGACTGAAGTTAGAGATATCAGTTGTCTGAGCATTCAGTAGTTGAAGAGAGAAGCCAGGTCATCCAGAAGAAGGAGATAAAGCCTGAGCCAGACGAGAAGCCCTGATCAACCACAAGTGATCAGAAGAGAAGAGCAAGGCCAGCAGCCTTTATCCGAGGATGCTGAAGTTACTTGAAGAACTTAAAGTGAAGAAGAGCTACTTGTGTGACTCGAGGAGCCAGGAGAAGACCCTGTGGGACTCAGGGAAAAGAAGTCTTCAGTGGGATTCTGGAGCAGGCCAGTGGGACTCTGGTAACACTGTGGGACGCAGTATAAAGACCCTCTTGTGGGACTCAGGAGAGATACGGTGGGAAGATGTATCGACCATTGTAATACTAACAGATTATAATGGGAGAATCCATGCTGAGAGAGCATGGCAAGGATGTAGGCCTTTGGTGCCGAACCTTGTAAATCCTTGTGTACTGTGCCTTTTTATTACTGCATTATCCGGGAAAGGTTGAGAGATACAAGAAGAGTGGATCGAGGCTTTAACCAGCCATAGAGGTTTAATTGATTAAGAATCAATTAGTAAAAAGTTTTAAAGGATCACTGATTCACCCCCTCCCCCTCTCAGTGATTCACACTGATCTGGGCACTTCAATTGGTATCAGAGGGAGGTTACCTCTAAAAGATCCAAGGGAGTCTTTATGAAGTGCAGATTTGAGGAAACGAGCAACCAGCCTCAAATGGAGATATCTGCCAAGACTCAGAAAAATAGAAAGAAGAAACAGGCCAAGAAGATGAAGAAGAAGGTTGCTGCAATCAGAGAAACTCCTTCTATGGAAAGAAATGTGAAAGTCACATCAGATGACAATTCCTTTTATCATTCTTCTGATGAAGCCTGTCCTAGCTGTGATGAAGATGGAAGAAACAATGACCTTCTAAATGCAATCAAATATCTTCATAAGACAGTCCCCAAGGAAGTGGCAATGTGTATAGCTACAGGCATCCTTGATCTTCAAGAAGAAAAATCACAGTTAGAAGAAGAAGCCAATGCAATGGAAGATCAATTGGCTAAAAGGGTTGGCATAACCAACACTCTCAAGAAGCTGGTAAATGCCAAAGATGAAACAGTATCTCTTTGCAATGAAAGATATGAAGACACTTGTGAAGAATTACAAAGAAGCCTTTCTGAGAAAGAAATCTTTAAAGTAATTATCAAAGATGTTTACCATGCACTGGAAAAGAGGAACAAAGTGTCAATGAATGTCAGAGATGCTCAACTCGAAGAAAAAGTCAAATTGGTGAAGGAGCTGGACAATTCATTACAAGAATTAAAGAAGGTGCATGAAGACCAGATGAAACAACTGGTGGAGAATTGGGAAGGAAGGCTAAGAACTATTGAGGATGAGAAGAACTCCCTCAATATGAAATGCTTAGAATTAGAGGTGATATTGAAAAATCAGCAATCACCCAAAGCCAAAGCCTCCCAGTTAACTGCAAGAAGACATGTTTCTACTCAAGTATGCATTGAGAAGGATGATTCTAAAAGAAAGACATCCTCTAGTGAAAGTGCAACAACTTCTAAAAAGAAGGTACCATCCATCCCATCTTGTACTGATACTTCTAATAGTGTTTCTACTAAAAGTGCAGGATGGAAGAATGAATCCAAACAAGTATGGATGAAGACATTAAAGAAGCATAGCTCTCCTGAAACAACACAACAAATCAAGAAAAGTACCCAACAATCAGAAGGACTGAAGAGGTCAAGATTTGTGGGTCAGTGTTGGTGTTGTAACAAGTATGGGCATTGTGCAAAGGATTGTTGGTACAATCCACTGAATGCCAAAGCACAGAGGAAGCCCATGCCAAGGGGGAGCAAGCCAGAAGAAAAGAAGCAGCATCCATAGGTCCAGAGACATCTGTTTACTGCAAATAGATTTGGATTACTTGACAACATCTGGGATGATTGCAAAAGTGGTCAAATAGATACATGTCAATCTCCAACTGTATCCAGAGCTCAAAAGAAGAAAAGATCACAGAACCTGGCTCAGAAAGAATCCTTGGGAAGAAAGAAGAAAGTGGAAGATGCTCCCAAGAAGATTTTGAAAAAGGAAGAGAAGTCCTTGGATTCTAAATCCAAGAAGGGTGAGTCATCCAGAAGGACCACCAAGAAAACATGCTTCTACTGTGGAAAGAATGGTCATACCATGGATCTTTGTAAAGAAGCCATGAAAATCAATAGAATCCAACTGAACTCAAAAAGACAATCAATCCAGAAGAAGAAGAAGGGATTGATTGAAAACAAGTTGCCTAAGAGAGGTAGCTTAGCAGCATCCAAAGAACCATGTGGAACTTCCAGAACTGAGGCCACACTTCCAAATGATTTACTAGTCATATGGCCAAATCAGTTGCAACTTGCCAGAGAACTGCAAAGAGCTGAAGATGAAGCTCTGGCAATTGCTAAAGCAAAAGGGAAGAAGAAGGTTTCACATGAAGATGTTTTGAGAACCACACCAGCACAATCATCAATGAAGATCAGATGTGCAAGTGTGAAGAATGGTGAAAATGGGACATCTCGGTTGAGAGAATCTTCTCAACCTTGTTGTTCACATTGATGAACCAAGGAGGTTCCATCTTATTCCCTTATACATTGGTATTTACATGTGCTAACATTGCAGGGAATTGAAGATGATGATCATTCTCAGCTGGAGAATGGTTTGGACAGAATGGAGTGCACCCCTTGAGGGGGAGCCAATCTGAAGAAGATGGGATTCTGAGATTAATATCATCTTGAGAAAAGTGAAGGTAATCCAATCATACTTTAATCCCTTGTTTCTTAATTGAGTTTATCTTGTCAATTAAGGGGGAGTATGGATTGAAGACAAATGGATGATAGGGGGAGCTTTATCTTTGCACCTGAACATTCTAATGTGTTTTGTGAAGCATGTGCAGGATTTAGCAATTCATTGAATATCTGAAAATTTCAAACCCCTGAAGCATGATTTCACATGTACAGTGAATGTTGGACAGCATTGAGTTCCTTGGTTACATCACTCTTGTTTTCTACACCGGGTTAGCCCAAGTAGACTTAGAGTTGATCTACTAAAGGTTCCTTGCTCAAGAGAACATGTGACATCATCCCTCTATTAGTGATTTTGAAGAAAATGCTTTTATAAGGGAGGAAGAGATTTTTGAAAGAGAACCACACCACACCTTTGCATTTGATTGCCAATAAGGGGGAGAAAATATTGGCACACATATTGACCCATTCATATGTGCTGAAGTGGTGTATTGACAACAAATACAAAGGGGGAGATTGAAGTGCATTGTGTTGCATTTGTTGTCAATGAGACATGAAGTTGTCTTGGAATGGATGGATGTCAAGGAGTCAAGATGTGAATGTCAAAGGATGTGATGGTGATAGGTGATGAATGGAGGATGGCCATGGAACATAAAGATGAATGTCACTTAGGAGATTCACTAAGTGGCATTGGAGAATATGGTTGAAACATTCTCCATGGACATCTGACGATTGTAGAGCTGTTCTTTAAGTTCATAGAACTTGTATCAAGATGATACAAAGTCACAACACCTTTAGAAGACCATGCATTGTATTGACAATGCATGAGGAGTTGAAAGTAGTTCCATCCACAAGTACTAAGTGGATGAAGTGAGCTGAAGAAGTCCATGCACTAACACTTAGTGAATGTGAATTTGAAGAAGATCCAACTTGATCTCTGATTAGATCAATGAAGCACATTGGAGATTTCATGTTGATTCAGGAGTTCGGTTGAAGATGAAGAACCTTCAAGAATTCCATTCTTAAATGATGAATATATGTTGAAGAAGGATGATGAATTCTAATGAAGAAGAAGAAATAAAGAAGAGGAAGAATGGCTTAGAAGAAGAGGAGGAGGCATTTGGCATTTAGAATTGGTATTTTTCATGGAGGACTTTGTTTTTGACAAAGTCCTATTTGTTACTTTGCCAAAAAATATGCCAACCTCAAGGGCCAGCCTTAAGGGTTCAACCCAAGGCACATGTGGGAACCAGGTCACCACGCCCAAGGGGATCCCATGGGGCCAGCCCAAGAGAGGCCGGGGCCGTGTGTAAGCTCCGGGCCACGCAGGGAGTCAAGCCTGCGCAGCCTGGGCGCCAGTAGCGCGCCCGGAGGATGCAGAGTGGGCGCTAGAAGCGCGCCTGCAGGAGCAGTGAGTGGGCGCAGAGCGCGCCCGCAGAGAGAACCCGGTGCGGGGCGGCACCGGGAGGGGAGAAGTGCAACTGGGAGTTGAGCGGCAGCGGCATATTGATAAGCCGCGTGAAAACCGCGCCCCGTTTCGATGTGGGACGCGGAATTTTCACCTGGGAACGATCCTGGCCGCACGATCAATCGCGCGCCAGATCTCGGTCGCCCATCTAATCCGCCGCGGCCCAACCAGATCGCGGCTGTCCGATGTCTTTCGATCACCTGATCTGACGGCTGCCGCACCATCTCCTTCCTCCAGCCATGCCGAAGCCACCCGCGAGCAGCCGCTGAACCAGAGCCCTCCGAGCACCAGTTTTCGAGCTCTCGGCCATCATTGTTCGATCCAAAGACTCCATTGAGATCGTCTAAGCACACTGAATACATCCATGCAATAAAATGGGTCTGCATGCACGAAATGGAGAATCTGATGTTCGGCCGAGGCAAACCGAAGGTGCCGAGGCTTCGGTGAGTTCGTGCCTTTGCATGAATTAGGCCTCAACAGAGGCCATGCATGCGTTATAAATCGCATGCACGTGAGGAAAAATAAAATAGAGAACCCGCGTGAAACAGAGGAGAAAAATAAAGATTTGGAAAGTTTTTAAAGATCCGAAGATCTCGGGATTTCAAGATTTAACACGCGGATGATCAAAGGCATTCGTCTGCCTATATAAGGAGAGCCCGAGGCTCTCATTAAGCTGCTGATGTGCTGATCCTTTGTTGAAGATCCGAAGAACCGTGAGTGCACCTCTGCCTCGCGAAGTTGAAGCCCCGCGCAAATTATATTTGCGCGGCTGAAGTCCCCTGCGCGCTAATCCCTTGCACGGCAGGAAGAGCTCGTGGCCGCAGCATTCTTGCGTGCCCGAGGATTGTTCCCTCTCGGCCCGCACCCTTGCGCGGCAAGAGGAAGACCCCGCGGGTGTTGCACTTGCGCGCCCCGCGGGTAGGAGGTCTTGCGCGCCCCTGTGTCGTGCACCTTGCGCGCCCGAAGGCTAGGTGAAGACCGAGGCCTTTCCTCGTGTGTGTGCTAAGAGGAGAAGAAGAACCCGAGGCCTTGTGTGTGTGCCTCCATATTGGAAGGAGCTCAAGTGGAGAGGAGAATCCGAGGCATAGCCTTGTGTGTGCAAAGTGAAGACTCTACGGCTTGTGTGTGCAAAAACAGAAGAGGACCCGAGGCCGTGTGTGTGCAAGAGGTGAAGTGAAGACCACCACATCCCTAGTGTGTGTGTGCCAAGTGTAGAAGAGAACTACCCGAGGCCTTTGTGTCTTTGTGTGGATTTGAAGAAGAAGGCCGTAGCCCTTGTGTGTGAAAAATGAAGAACCAAGTGTGTGCATAAGTGAAGTGCACACTTTGAAGAAGATTAAGAGAACAAGGAAGTGAGTGTGCTTTGCAAGTGAAGTAGGCCAAGCTCAAGTGTTTGCCAAAGTGAAGAAGTTTTGTGAGCAATGAGATAAGGAGGCCGAACCTAGTGTGTGTGCACTAAGTGAAGTGAACACACTTAGAAGAAGGAAGAAAGAGGAGACCCTCACACTAAAGTATAACACACATTCTAGTGTGTAAGCAAATTGAATAAAGTGTGTGAAGTCTGAGAAGTAGGTGTGTGCTCAAAAGTGATTACACCCTTTGTGGGTCTACTGCACCAAGAAGAGGAAAGGGAAAGTGCATGCATGTATGCATGCACATGCACACGTGAACAGTGCTAAATCAGTGGTGTGCATCTGAGGAGTCCAAGACTTGAAGATCTTGAAGAGTTGCCATGCACTCAGTGCATGATGTTGAAGTGAACTGAGACTGGACCAGACTGAAGTTAGAGATATCAGTTGTCTGAGCATTCAGTAGTTGAAGAGAGAAGCCAGGTCATCCAGAAGAAGGAGATAAAGCCTGAGCCAGACGAGAAGCCCTGATCAACCACAAGTGATCAGAAGAGAAGAGCAAGGCCAGCAGCCTTTATCCGAGGCTTCTGAAGTTACTTGAAGAACTTAAAGTGAAGAAGAGCTACTCGTGTGACTCGAGGAGCCAGGAGAAGACCCTGTGGGACTCAGGGAAAAGAAGTCTTCAGTGGGATTCTGGAGCAGGCCAGTGGGACTCTGGTAACACTGTGGGACGCAGTATAAAGACCCTCTTGTGGGACTCAGGAGAGATATGGTGGGAAGCTGTATCGACCATTGTAATACTAACAGATTATAATGGGAGAATCCATGCTGAGAGAGCATGGAAAGGATGTAGGCCTTTGGTGCCGAACCTTGTAAATCCTTGTGTCTTGTGCCTTTTTATTACTGCATTATCCGGTAAAGGTTGAGAGATACAAGAAGAGTGGATTGAGGCTTTAACCAGCCATAGAGGTTTAATTGATTAAGAATCAATTAGTAAAAAGTTTTAAAGGATCACTGATTCACCCCCTCCCCCTCTCAGTGATTCACACTGATCTGGGCACTTCAGAGACCTTGATTTTAAAGTTGGAGACATGGTGTTTCTATGCATATCTCCGTGGAAGAAGTTCGTGAGGTTTGGAAGGAATGGGAAGTTAATTCCAAGGTACATCGACCCCTTCGAGATTCTTGATTGTGTCGGGGCTGTGGCCTATCGACTAGAACTTCCACCTGCCATGGCCAAAGTACATTATGTCTTTCATGTATCCCACTTAAGGAAGTAAATACCAAACCCTTCACATGTACTCTCTTCTGAGGTGGTACAATTGGAAGATGATCTTTCTTATGAGTAGCAACCAGTGAAGATCTTAGATCGTAGAGAAAAAGTTCTACAAAATAAGACAACACCCCTCATCAGGGTGTTGTGGAGAAACCGCAAGTTTGAAGAAGTGACTTGGGAATCGGGGGAAATGATGAAGCTGAGTTACGCGCATCTGTTTTAGTGTGGGAAAAGAAAAATTTCGAGGGAGAAATTTCTTTAGGGGGAATATTGTAACGACCCAAAGTTTCACTAATGGAAATACCTCTTAATCTAATTAAATTTCTATTTATGTTTATATAAAATGTCAAATTCCTTGGTTTTATGTAAATAATTTTGACCATTGCTAATATAGTCGTTGAACAGGGATCACATGATTAGTATAAATATAGGACTTTAACAAATCCAATTTACTCAGACAAAGGAAGTGATGGCCTCATTCAGTATAATTGCCCCATACAAAGCCCATTTGTCGGAGCTCAAAAAACAGGCGGCGTCTTTGGTCTTCTCTCTTGACCAAGCCCAAGCTGAGCTTCATCATGTCAAGCTCGAATGTGACCGTCTACTGGAAAAGTGGAAGTTGATTGAAATTACCACTCGAGAGATGTAATTCGAGCCACCCCAAGAGTTTTTCACCATCGCACACCTTACCCTTAGGTCTTATGCGGCTGTTTTAAGGCATTATGTAACAAATAAGTAGCACTATGTTCATGTACATTATTTTTTTATATAATAATGAATATAATTTCTAGCCATTTTTGATACATTGTAAATAGTTTTTAAAGTACAAATAGTGTTTTTAGTTATTATTTAATTAAGAATTCTATTTTATTAAATTAAGGTATTTTTGAATTAAAAAATATTTTAATATTATATTATTATTATTAAATTAATTTTTATTAAATATAAATGATCTTATAATTTTATGAATGCAAATATAATTTTTATTAAGGTTTGAAAGCCATTTCTGTCAAAACCCGTGAATTTTCGATAAATGTCGGTTTTTATTTTAAAAGTGAAAATTAACATATTTAGAAAATTATTTAGATAAAATAAATGTTATTTCTGCAATCAGGATGTCTAAATTATCCAATGGTGAATTTTTCATAATTTTCTGAGACAGTCAAATTTTTGGGTAAAAATTAAATACAGTTTAAATATATAATGTGTTTTATGACATCATAATGACCCAATAGTGATGTAATAAAATACTATAATATTTATGTTCAGCCAATATATGTTTTACCATTAAAATAATGTGATTTTGGGTTTTTTTGACTTACTTTTCAAATCATTAATGGACCCCTTAAGACTTATTAAACACCTTGTCTTTTTAAATTAATTTCCATGGGAGTGTGACTCGCCTCCACATAAGAAAACTTATTATTTTAAGATGTTCGGACTTTGTCCTTATAAAATATTTTTTTCCTATTCCCTTTTTCCAAAAACAATGGGAAAAACCATGGGATGGTTTGTGGTTTGTATTAATTTAATGTAAGGGGACCCAAACCTAAATAATAAAGAATTCCCTCACCTTTCCTATATAAACCCAAGAAAGCTCCCACTTCCTCCTCACTCAAAGCCCTTGTATTTCGTCCAAAATCTACCCTAATCTCTCTATAATACTCCCAAGGTGCCCCAATCTCCCAAGAAGCCTCTCTCTAGCCTTTGGAAGCACACTTCCAAGTAAGGGTTTTTATTCCTTTCTCATTTTTGTCCAATTTTCTTTAATTTGTTTTTCCCTTTTAATTTCAATTATGAATGTTGGGGTATGGTTTCGCACCTCCCTCATACTTCCCTCTTTATTTTTGAATTATGGGAGACCCTTTATCTCTCATTAAGTGCCTCCCATGTACACCCGTTACTATGCCAAAATTCCAAAAGGAACTTCTCTCTCCACTTTTACATTCAAGCAATACTTTTGTATCATGAATCGAAATTCCATTAAAATTGTTGGGACATGTATCTATATGACCTCCCTACTATAAATTACATGTAAATATGATGAGTAACCCCTTTCTCTCTCATCAACCTTTTTTTTATGAATTCTTATGTCATGCCGTTACACTGCCGAAATCGCACCGATTTTCTAAGCCAATGCCATTGTGTAGTGAATACCATGCCCATTTCTCCATCAAGTGTATTCACCTTTATGCACATTTACTTATTTATTATAAAGTTTCATGAATGAATTCCACATTCCTTCATCGTGTAATAAATGATTATGTTTTATGAATCCATGTTTTATGATCCATGTGGCACACTTATGCATGAAATGAAATGTTTAAGAAAGGTGAGCCCTTATAGCGCTCCAATGCATTGGTTAAAGTATAGTATCATGATACGTCATGTGAAATGAGTGTTGAATCATGATAGTTCAAGTGAAACAAGTTTTTACTCATAATTTATGTGCAATGACGATTTATTCATGCTCTATGTGAAATCAGCCTTGGCTCATGCTAATTCCATGATAAGTGTTGTTTCCACATTTCCATGTTATTATTATCATGTGTTATCATGCCTTTATTTTCATGTTTCTTTTATGCTCTATTGATATGACTATTGTATAACATGTACTGTAATCCTCATGTTATTCCATGTGTACTCCCTTACTGGGATTTATAGCTCACCCTTTTCTTATGCATGTCCTCAGGTTATCCCATGAAATGCTAAGTAAGAGGGAATGTAGTGGTCATGTAAAGGAAGTTTTCAATAAAGATGTTGTATTTCATGTTTCAAGTTTGTATGTAACGATCCTAAGCCCCAAATACACTAAACCTATCGATATTATTTTTTGTATCAAGTGATGTTTTATGTAATAAATCAGGTTTAAGTTTGTAATAAAAGAAGTGTTGTCATAGTCCTCACATCACATCGAGAGACCAAACTAAAATAAAATCAACTAAAACTAATTAAATTGTGAAGAAACTGAAAGAATCATTTAAAATAAAACATACAAATGGAAAAATATTTTTTAATACCAATGATGCAGTAGTGAAACTCTATAATTTAATCATATAAAATATATTTCCATTCCTTTTATTACTTATATGTTTTCTTTTTTTAGGCAGAATTGGGAACTCATTGTAGTTAATTTGGATACTCTAATATTTTATTTCCAAGATTCACTACATGGATACCCAAAAAATCGACCACATGTGATGAAATTTATTAATTTTTAATACACTGAATTCAACATTTTATAACAAAACAAAAAGTTATATATATATATATATTATGTTTTAATGATAATATTATTATGATAGGTAGGTGTTTAAATGTCATTAAAATCATGGAATGAGGACAGTATATGCACACAAGTATCTTGTCAGCTACTACAAGTGGATAAGTATGAGGGTATATATAATAACATTTCAATATCAAAACACATATCAAAACAAATTACTTATTTTTAACAATGTCTCTCTGGTGTCTGAAACAAACAAATAGAAATTATTGTGGTTATTATGATCAAAAATTTATGAGAGATATCATATGCCATCAAAAAAATAGTATCCCCAAATAGGAATTTTCAATGATAAATTCTTTTTAATTTAAAATATTTATTAATCCTTTCTTCATTTATATTTTTTCAGTACTACCATGCTTGTAAAAATTCCTCATATTCATAAGAGGAAATATATTTTTTCATAAATGAATATGAAACATACCTAATGTTAGAATGTACATATATATTCTAAAGATGCTACTTTCTACCACTTATTTAGTTGATTTTATCATCGTTTTATCTGCTCTTTTTAGTTAATTACATCATCATTTCTATCTAATAATTATTCTGTTAATTTTCAAAGAGATCATGAAGAAATTAATTCTTCAACAAGAATGATTAACTCGTGTACTATGCTCATGCACTAAATCCGATATACGGTGTACTCGGTATGAATCAAATTGTATGGTTTCAGTTTAAAATTGACATTTTATTAATGTGTTGTTTCATATCTATGTTTAATTTATTTATTTATAGCATTTCTAACATAAGATTTTTTTTATAGGTGGATTATTATTTTACTCGGGTTGGGGAGGTTTGTTCTAATTTACTCATGATCCTACAATATTGGACTTCGAGGACACAATTCAGATAATGAAAACACGGAAATTTCTTAGAAATATATACAACTATCATGAAAAGGTGAATTTACACTACCTATTTAGTTAATTTTGTCATCATTTTATCTATTATTTTTAAGTTGATTTACTTACAATTTTTATCTAATACTAATTTAGTTTTTTTCCTAGATCTTTTGGGGGGTCATATTTTTCTTTTAACTATTAGTGACAATCTTGAAAAGAATGAACATTTTATTTTATAATAGAAGAGGAGACCTCATGGTACTTGAAACGTGAAGTGTTTATGGGAACATGGGGTTTCTCATCCACTAGAATGGAACATATTGTCTCTTTTCTAACTTTTTTAAATAGTTTAAAGAAAAAAATATTGCATACTAAATCAACTGCACCTCAATCAGATACATAGTGTACTCAATATGACTCAGAATGTATCCATTTAGTTTATTATTTACTTTTTTGTTCAAAACACACATTACATACTAAAAACCAATAAAATTAATTAATATTGATTTGATACTTTAGCAAATAAATTTATAAGTCATTTTTTATGTGTAGAAATCATCCAAACCACAATATGACACATGTTGTGGCTGGTATGACTCCAAGTGTGCCTTTCTATTTTGAATTAATATTAATTTTAGTAAAAAGAACAATTGATATACTGAAAACTAAGAAAATTCATTCATATTGTTTTTAAACTTTAGGATAAAAATTCATAAGTCATTTTTTATCTCTAGGAATCAAACGCACATAAATATAACACACTATGTAATTAGTGTGACTCAAAGTTTTTTATTAGTTTAAAATTGATAATTTAGTTCAAAATGTGTGTCACTCATTGAAAACCAATAAAACTCACTCTTATTGCCTTGATAATTTATGAAAATGATTCATGAGTAATTTTTGACATGTAGGAAATAGTCACACATCAAACTAACACATGATGTGACCGATATGACTCAAAGTTAATTTTTTCATTTTGAAATGATATTTTAGTAAAAAACACAAGTGACAAACTCAAAACCAATAAAACATACTTGCGTTTTTTTATACTATTTGAAAATTAGATATAATTAATTTTTTATATGTAATAATCTTCCACACCACAATTTGATGCATGGTGTGACCTATATGACTCTATGTGTGTATTTTTATTTAAAATTGACATTAATTTTAACAAAAAGAACAAGTGGCATACTCAAAACTCAATAAATGTACACTGATTGTTTTTATAATTTAGTAAAAAGATACATTAGTAATTTTTGTTATTTTGGAATTAAAACCACTTTAATTTGTCACGTAATATGACTAGAATAACACCAAGTGTGTCTTTTTATTTAAATATGACATTAATTTTAGTAAAAAGAACAAGTGATATTCTGAAAACCAAGAAAACACAATCATAGTATTTTAATAATTTATTAAAATAATCCAAATGTCATTTTTGATGTGTAGCGATCAACCTCGCCTAAATTATATTCATGATGTGATTGGTATAACTCCAAGTGTTCCTTTTTATTTAAAAATTTACATTAATTTTGGTAAAACGAACAAGTGACATGATAAAAACTATGAAAATTCATTAAAATTGTTTTGATACTTTATCAAAATTATTCATCAGTTATTTTTGACAAGTAGGAATCAACTGTACCTCAATCCAATGTATGGTGTGACCGATATTACTCCAAGTGTGTCATTTTATTTAAAATTGAAATTATATTATTAAAAATAATAAGTGAAAGAGTGAAACCTGAGAAAAAACATTTCAATTGCTTTGATTATTTATTAAAATTATCCATAAGTCATTTTTGTTGTGTAATAAAAAATCCCACCTCAATCATGTGCACGGTTTGTATGGTATGACTCAAAGTGTGTCTTTTTATTTAAAATTTACATTAATTTTAATAGAAAGAACAAGTGACATACTATAAACTCTTAAAAACCCATTTATATTATTTTAATACTTTATCTAAATGATCTATAAGTCATTTATTATATTTAGGAATCATTCTCACCTCAATCTAATGCACAATGTGACCAATATGACTCCAAGTGTGTCATCTTATTTAAAATTGATATTAATTTTATTGAAAAGAACAGGTGACAAACTTTAAACTAAGAAAACACATTCATATTGTTTTGATACTTAAGGAAAAATATTAATGATTAATTTTTGACATATAGGAATAAACCCCACCTCAATCAAACACAAAGTGGAACCGGTGTAACTCTAAGTCTGTCTTTTTATTGAAAATTGACATTAATTTTAATAAAAAGAACAAGTGACATCGTGAAAAATAATAAAATACATTCGGATTGTTTTGATACTTTATGAAAACTATCCATATTTCATTTGGTATGTAGGAATAAACCACACATCAAATAGAGACATGGTGTGACCGATATGAATCCAAGTGTATTCTTTATTTAAAATTGAAATTAATTTTAGTAAAAATAAAAAGTAACATTTTAAAAACCATTAAAATTCATTCATATTGATTTTCTACTTTAAGAGAATTATCCATAAGTTATTTTTGATGTGTAGGAATCAACTAAACATCAATATTATGTATGGTGTCATCAGTATGACTCAAAGTTTTTGTTATCAGTTTAAAATTGAAATTTTAGTTCAAAATGTGTGCCACTCACTAAAAACCAAGAAATCACATTCTAATTGTATTTATAATTTATGAAAATAATTTATAGGTAATTTTTTATGAATAGAAATTAGTGTCATGTCAAATTGACACATGATGTGACCGGTATGAGCCAAAGTAAGAGTTCTATTTTGAAATGACATTTTAATAAAAAACACAAGTGACATACTCAAAACTAAGAAAACACTTTCAAGTTATTTTAAAACTTTTGGAAAATGATACATAAGAAATTTTCTATTTTTGAATCAGGCACACCTCAATCCAATTCATGGTGTTACCGATGCGACTCCAAGTTCGTATTTTTATTTAAAATTGTCATTAATATTAATAAAAAGAAAAAGTGACATACTCAAAACCAATAAAACGCATTTGTATTGTTTTGATAATTTATTAAAATTATCAATAAATAATTTTTAGCATATAGAAATAAACCCCAGCTCAATCCAATGCACGAAGTGAAAAGTGTAACTCCAAGTGTGTCTTTTTATTTAAATTTGACATTAATTTTATTAAAAGGAATAAGTGACATACTAAAAATTGAGAAGACGCATTCATATGCCCTTGGGACTAAGAGAACTATAATGGGTCCCCATTTACCCAATCAGAAAAATAGTTTTTTGCTTTAATAATAAAAATGAGGCTCCAACCCCAACCTTAAAAAAATTAGGAGATGTAGAAATCAACCCCACCTCAATATGATTCATGGTCTAACTAGTATGACTCTAAGTGTGTATTTTTATTTAAAAGTGACATTAATTTTAGTAAAAATAACAAGTGACATACTGAAAACCAAGAAAATTTATTTTGATTGTTTTCATAATTTAGTAAAACATTCCATAAGTCATATGTAACATGTATGAATAAACTTCACCAAAATAAAAGGATTTTTTGACCAATATGAATCCAAGTTTATCTTTTTATTTAAAATTGACATTAATTTTAGTAAAAAAAAGTGACATACTCAAAACTGGGAAAAAACATTTGGATTATTTTTTATACTTTATAAAAATGAACCATAATTAATTTTCTATTTATAGGAATCAACCCCACCTTAATATAATTCACGGTGTGATAGTTATAAATCCAATTGTGTCTTATTATTTAAAATTAACATTATTTTTAGTAAAAAGGACAAATGACATACTGAAAACTGATAAAATGAATTTGTATTGTTTTAATACTTTATAATAGTTATCCATAAGTCATTTTAGATTTGTAGGAATGAACCACAACTCAATATGACATACATTGTGGCTGATATGACTCCAAGTGGGTCTTTGAATTTAAAATTGATATTAATTTTAGTAAAAAGAACATGTGACATGCTCAAAACCAAGAAGACACATTATGAATATTTTTGATACTTTAGTGAAATTATCCATAAGTCATTTTTTATGAGTATTAATCAATTGTACCTCAATATGATTCATGGTGTGACTGGTATGACTAAAATTTTCTATTATGAGTTTAAAATTGACATTTTAGTTCAAAATTTGTGTCACTCACAAAAAATAAACAAAATGCACTCTGATTATTTCGAAAATTTAGGAAAATGATTCAAAGTCATTTTTGATGTGTTGAAAGAAGTCACTCATAAAAATAACATATGATGTAACTGATGTGACTTGAAGTGTGTGACTCTAGTTTAAAATGAAATTTTAGTAAAAAATACAAGTGAGATTCTAAAAATTGATAAAATGCATTGGTATTATTTTGATAATTTAGGAAAATAATACAATAGTCATTTTTTATGGTTAGGAATCAGTTTCGCCTCAATATGATGCATGGTGTAACCAATATGACTCCAAGTGTTTCTTTTTATTTAAAATTGATATTACATTTAGTGAAAAGGAAAATTGACAGACTGGAAACATAGAAAATACATTCAGTTTTTCTTATACTTTAAGACAAATATCCATAACTCATTTTTGATGTGTAGGAGTCAACCCCACCTCAATATGACACATAGTATAACTGGTATAAATCTATGTTTGTCCTTTTATTTAAAATGGACATTTTATTATTGTATTCTTTTATATTTATGGTTATTTTTTTTCTTTATATTATTACTAACACAATTTTTTTCTTATATAGATGGATTATTTTTTATTGGGTTGGGGTTTTTTTTTGGGATACCATGGTCGGGATTTTTTTATAGGGGGTTGCAGGTGCCAAAGATGATGAAACAATAATTTTTTTAAATGTTTGTGGAAAGTAATTACAAATGTAATTATACAAAATATTGTATGAAATGTATATAGTAGTGTTTTTTTATTTATGATGTAAAATTTATTTTAGTTAAATTATTTATTTTCATACAAGTGTATTTTCATATAGGTTATAGGTGTATTTTCGTACAGGTTACAGGTGTATTTGTAGCAGTGTGTTGTTATTCAAATAGCATGCTACAATAGGTTGGCCTTTATCAACATTATTTCTAGCACTGATAAATGTCCTGCTTTATCAGTGCTAATTAAAGTATTGATAAAGGGTAGTCTTTATCCATGCTAAACTTGCACTCATAAAGTGGGGTCATTAATAGTTCTTTTCTTAGTACTGATAATGGTCCCTCTTTATCATCTCTTTTTTAGTACTAATAAAGGGGACCCCATTTAACGGCTCTGAGGACAACAATGCTTTTTTAGAACTATTAAATCCTTTTTTATGCACTGTTAATGGGTCGATCTGTAGTATTGGTGGGAATTAAAGTTAAATTTTCATTTCATGTAGAGTTTCCTGAAACCCAAATAGAGGATCTTGCATGTTAAATATGTAATTAATTTATTTATATCTGAAGAAATGATTACCTTATCTTAGGATCCTTTCTTAGATAATATTGTGATATTTTAAAACCCTTTTATATTAACTTTTTTATGTTCCAAGGATTCATGTTTAGAATCCCTCTATCTATGATCCACACATGCTCCTTTTATCATTGAGAAATTCTATTTGATTTTCATGAGCTATCACGGTGAATCCATTATCTTGCATTATTTGTCTTGATCACTCCCATATCCTTTGGGATTGAAGGATTTATTCTTATTATTTATAGGAATATAGGAGAAATTAAATATAGAGAAAGAGAGAATTATATTGTAAGTAATGATTATGTATCCCCAATTTTTTATTAACCATGCATAATAGACATAAACCTCTATTTATAGAGCTATGGTTTAGGTTAAAATATTATTTAATTGTGTACTGATTCTTAAATAATATTATAATGTTTATAATATCCCATTCCATATAATAATATTATTGTTATTATATTACATGTGTTCCAACTTTAACAACAACATATATTATTTTACAGGCTTATAAATTAATATTTATCACCAAACATGATCTTTTTCCATTTTAACTCCTCTAGATTTATTGAATACCAAAATAAATATTTAATTAAATATTTCATTCATCAATAAATATTTTTTATCGATAAAAAAAGAATAAAATTATTCCTCTTTTCTTGAGAATAATATTTATTCTAATAATTAAATTCAAATATAATTTCATCAAGATCAATGAAAACACTTAGTGTATGACCCTATAGGACTCTTTCTCATGGGCATTAGGTGGGATTGCCTAAAGTCCAAGATTACTATCTATAAAATGGGTTAAAGAACACAAGAGAGAAAACTTAATGTTGCAACATCAAAAACCACATATTAATGTTTTCATTCAAATATAATCTTGTTCTCTCGGTATTTTATCAACTAGGTTTCACGTCTATGTCATCATCCTATGTGATTGATAAGTCTTTCTTCTATATAAAATAAGCTGGTCATTTTACCATGTCCATTGAATTTAATGTGACAGTTCTATTCCAATCAAAATTGTAAGATATATGATTCCATAAAGATGTAAGTGAAAAATACTTCCTTGACTTATCCACTAAAAACATGTCATTCATGATGCACTGTACCTTACTTCCTACCAACACATGGTATGATGTTTTTGGTTAGTAAATCTAAGTTCATGAGTCATAAAATACATCAATAATAATATTAAAGTCTAAATACTGTTATAAATAATCATATATAATAATATATGATGACATCAAAACATGTTGAATCCCTACTGGAAAGTATATTCTCATAATACCTCATCTTGGAGGTTACTAAGTGTGAAATTCATGAGAATAAGTTCTGTTCACTTGTGAGTACTCACACCTGAAAGTCTACATAATATGTTTCCTATCATAGTAAGTTATTAAAATTTAGAACTATATTAAATAATATCATCATATCACTTCAATTGTATCAACATAGTGGAGAACTATTATGACCTTATCAATCTAAAAGATACCCTAGGACATTATTACATTAAAATCATGTTTAAAAATAAACAATATGTAATAATATGTTTTATTAATATTAAATTTATTTAATATAAATTTAATCCAAGTATCATAAGTTGGTCCTAGGACACCAAATCCAAAAAATCCTAACTTGGACTAGACACAACTGCCTATGATTTTCAATCCTCTAGACCTCACAAGATAATCGTGTTTCTTTTAAGTCAAAGCTTTGGTCAAGGGGTACTCCATGTTGTCTTACATGGAAATAATTTTCACTACTACCTCACCACTCAAAGAAAATATCTCAATATATGGAAGTTATGAAGTATATGGTTCATCCACTAATGTGAATTTTGATCCATTCCAAGGGACAATATTGCCATATTATCACAATATAGTGTGATAGTATCTTTAAACTAGGTAAAAAATCAAGATCTTTAATGAAGTTGTGTATCCCAACTGCTTCTTTAGCTTCCTTAGAATCCAAAATATACTCAGATACTACTGTATAATCTGTGACCACAACCTACTTTGAGCTCTTCCAACTCATAGTAACTCCATTTAAAGTGAATATGTATCCCATTTTCGATTTTATAATATTTTAATATATTTGGAAACTAGAATCATCATATAATTCTATGAATATTTTATCATCTACTTTATAGACTAGGAATATATCTATAGTACACCTCAGATACTTAAGGATAAAATTAACTACCATCTAGTGGCGGTCACCTGGGTCAGCATGATATTTATCTACCACACTTAAGTCACAAGAGTCATCTAACCTAGTACATAATATATGATATATGAAAGATCCAATCTTTCAAGTGAATGGAATATTTTTTATTCTTTGTCTTTCCCCATGTTTCTAAGGACACATTTTCATGGAAACATGAATTCCATGTGACATTGTTAATAGTCCCCTCTTGGATTGTTCCATACTAAATCTCTTCAGTATCTTATCAATAAATGATACTTGTATTAGTATATGTAGTCTCTTGGATCTATCACGATAGATCATGATCCCAAGAATGTCTGCTGCCTCACCTAATTCTTTCATAGAGAAGCATTTATTCTACTAGGATTTAATAGACTATGAGTCTGATAATTCATTTCCAATAAGTAATATTCCATAAATATATACTGTTAAAAAAATGAGCACACTCCCACTAAAGTTTTTAAGACACAAGGTTCACATTCTTTCTTTATAAAACCAAATTCCATTATGGACTCATCAAATCAAATTTTTCAAGACCTAAATTCTTACTTTAATCCATAAATGGTTTTTTTCAATTTTAATGACTATTTAGCATAATTTTGAGTCACAAACCCTCCAGGTTTTGTCATATAGATATCTTACTGAAAGTTCCTATCAAGGAAGGTTGTATTAACATCCATTTTCCAAATCTCATAGTCAAGAAAAGTGGTAATGTAAAGTAGTACACTAATGGATTTTAGTATTTCAACTAGTGAAAAGGTTTCATCATATCCTATTCTTTGATGTTATTTAAACCCTTTTGTTACTATTCAGGATTTATAGGTACTGACTTTTCCATCTATATCTAGTTTCTTCTTGAATAACCACTTACAAAAAATGGTATATACATCAACTAGAGGATCTAAAAAAATCCAAACTTGGTTTTCATACATGGAATCCATTTTAGAATTTAGGGAATCTTGATACTTAGAAACATATTTGCCACTTACTACTTCCTTATAGGTTAGAGTATCTTAATTATAAACAAATAATGTTTCACCGTCCTTGTGGATAATAAAACCATAAATTTCTAGTTCTCTAACCTCTCTTGAACTCATACACTGTACTTCTGTCTCTAGAACTTCTCCTTCCATGAGGATTTGTGTAATTTTTTCAAGTTCTAACTCCTATGTACCTTAAGCCTCGACTTCATTGAATTATATCACGTTACCACCATCGCATTTAGATATGTTCTCCCTCTAAAGTAATATGGAATGTATTTTCACTATTAACCTTTTTCTAATGGGTTATATAGATAATATCCCCTTTATTTTTTAGGGTAACCAATAAAGGTACACTTTGTGCCCCATGGTGAAATTTTGTTACCTGAAGAGGTCTAAATAATTATTCAGAACCCCAAGCATGTAAGTATGAAAACACAAGTTTCTCTCCATTACACAATTGGTATGGGATAATATATTTCACTTTATATAAAACTTTTTTTAGTATTTTTGACATTTTTTATAATTCATATTCCCCAAAAGGATAACGGAAGACTCAAATGAATCATCCTAGATCTCACCATGTCTAAAAAAATTTGGTTCTTCCTTTCACTTACACTATCTCGTTAAGGTGTGTTAAGAGTGAGTTAGGATAGGATATCATACTCCCATAAATAATCAATGAAGTATTTATTAAGACATTCTTCACTATGATCAAAGTGGAGTATCTTAATCTTCTTACAAAGCTGGTTCTCGACTTCATTCTTATACTACTTGAATCTATCAAAGAAATCCAACTTATAAATAATCAAGTAAAATTATCCATATCTATTAATATCATCAGGAAAAGTTATGAAATATGAGTACCCAAACCTTAATTCAAGAATAAATGGTCCACACACATCAGTATAAATAAATAAAAGAATATATTTGGCCCTTTTGTATTTTCCACTAAATGTGTCTTTCATCACTTTTCTATGAAAACATTCATGACATACGTAAATTTGTTTTAGTTTAAAACAATATAAATATCCATCTTCATTTCATTTAGTCAAATGCTTTTCATTTGCATGACTTGGCCGGTGATTCCATAATTGGGTGCAGAATGATTCATGTGAAGTAGTATCATTATCAATTATCAGTACTTGGTTTGTGTAATCCAACACATAAAGACCATTATTTAAATGTATCTTACCATAAAAAAATTATATCCTTATTAATTAAGTATTATTTATTTCCGATCTCGAAAATAAATCCATCTATATTAAGTCTGGATACATAAATAATGTTTTTGGTAATAAAGGGAACAAAATAAAAATCCTTCAAAACCATGATCATGCTCATTGGAAACATGAGGTGGTAATTTTTAATATCCACAACAGCTTGTTTGGAATTGTTAGAAACTATTAGATTTACCTCCCCTCAGTAAATCTTTATGAATCTACTCAGTTCATTATTTGAATACATATGTGGGCACCAAAAGCTGAACCTAATACCAAATTTATAGAAATAGATAAATTGTAATCGATAACAAATGCACCTAAAGATTCCCCTTGCTTCTTATGTTGAGTGTAGTTTTTATTCAAGTGGCCCTTCTTCCCACATTTAAAACAAACAACATCTTGCCCCTTTGTTTTTAACTTGATCTTTATCTTATTTAAAGGGTGTGAGGAATATTTTGGATTAGAGATCTTTTCTTTCCATTTAATTTTGTTCACTATAAGAACTGAATTATTTTTTCACTTTTCCTCCTTATCTACTTAGTGAAGAAGAGTGAGCAGATCTGGAAGATAATTATCAATATTTTTCATGTTAAAATTAACAGCAAAACTAGAGAAACTCTAAGAGAGTAATGCAAGAATGATATCAGTTCATTGTTCTTTAGGGTGTTTAAACCTTAGAACCTACAAATTCTTAATTTATATAATTAGATTCAATAAATGAGGCCATGTTGGCATACCCTCTATAATATTACTCTAAATTATAGATTTAGTGGTCTCAAATCGTTCATGTATAACTCTCTATAGGTATAGACCATAGAGATACTCGATCATGCTATAAGCATCGATGTTTTCATGAGACTTAATGAGTTCACTAGACATATATGACATCATAAAACATTGAAAATTGACCAAATAATTCATATATATTTCATAGATATGGAACTCTTAGTCACTCACCTCCTTGGTAAGAAAATCAGGCAATGAGGATTCTAGCATTTTTTATTTTAATTCATGGAACAACACAACATGGAGAAGTCTAAAGCACTCATAGAAGCTAATTCTAGTGAGGATATGGTCATTCTCCAATATGGATTGTAGGTATAGTTTTGATGATGAACTTTCCATTTTCTATGATTAAAATTTTCATATTATTAGTACTTTTCTTGATTAAAATTTATGTGATAAATAATAAAATAAAGTTTATTAAATCACCCACTATCAAGTCCCAATATCCCTCACCATTGAACTCAAAATGTCTAGTTCCTATGAAATTATAGTGTCTAGGGTCCATATTTTTCTTTGAATAACCCCAATAAGGGTAATTTAAACTATTTGAAGGTATTTAGGTGGGAAGGTATTTTACGACTGTAGGCTCGAAACTCCTTGATCTGTTGACTAGACTCCCTAATCTAGAAATCCAAACTTTTATTTTCACAACACTTTCATCCAAGTTGCATCAAGTCTAGGAAGGACTACTTATCTTAATTTAATATGGTTAAGTCAACTCATAACCTTTATAATAACTATCTATTAAAAGTAATTTTCCCAATAATGGTTGGTCAAACACTTAGTTCTATGGATGTAATTCCTAAACAAGTAATGGAAGTCCAAGTGTGAATTAATATTTAGTTAATGGATTTTAACTTATTATTCATAAATTTTATCTTCTCTTATCCTTTACATGGATTGTTAATATTAAATGGGTTTTACCTAATTGATTAACCATGTTGGATAAAAAAATTATGCATCATCCATTTATTTAAATTCAATCTTTTCACATTAATTCATTTATTTTTGTGATCATGGTATTGTATCCATAAATTAAATATTGCATACATGTATATAAATAAAGGACCTGATCATGAGATTATCTAATGGTTTATTTATTGAGTGTAAAATAAATCAAACTGTGGCCTAAGGTAATAATTCCTTGTGTCAGTATTGGCATGATTTTTCATATTCCACTTGTCCATATATGTATCACCTAGGTTGGAATCAATATTATCCCACCTTGAAGCACCTCCACGCACCTTATGAATATCTATTAAATACAGATGTTTATAAGTCACACACAGATAAGGGGAAATAAAGGATTGGTTAATGGGAATAACATAAATAACCTTAGACACATGGGCCTTACATGATATTGGAGGGAGGGATGACTCATAGGCCATAAAATTTAATTTAATATTAAATGACTAAAACTCATGAAATAAATTAAATTAAAACAACCAATGAATATATAATACTTGGTCTCGATTATGACTGGTCATACATGCAATGAATACACAAAATTAAAACTGGTTAACATTCATTTCATATTTTTCTTTATTATTAAGATAAACAGACTTTCTTCCATTTAATCTAAATGGTCATCTAAATTCTATTAGATAAACATATCATAAGCGCATTCATGTAAAATAAATGGAAGAACCAATATTATTAAAATAAATTAATTGAGTATTTAAAATTATTTAAAATGGTTATTAAATTGTCAAACATAATAGGTGTTAATAAATATAATAGGGATTTAATGCTACAATTAGTAATTGAATGTAATTTTAATTTTGTCCTTTATTGGGATACTACACGGTGTGTATTGTCTAATTACACATCATGTACCTCTGTTTCCATGTATCTAATATACACGCTTAGGGATTTAATGTGTTTCTAATCCAGACTATATAGTGTTTACTAACAAGATACACACGGTATGTTCCACTTTCCATGTGTCCATGAAACCTTCCAAAAAACATGATGTATTTATTGGACGTCGGACTACACATTTTGTATAATCCAACAACATGCCATGTATCTCATAGATCATGTGTTCTCATAACTAACCTAGTAACTCAGTGTGTATTTAAGTTGCTGGGATTAATGAACTAGATGTCATGTTCTACAGCTATACATCATGTACTTCATTAATGATTTAGGCACTCAGTATCACATGGTTATGATTGTGTATTTGACCACATGATTTGAATAAATTTTGACACTAAACTGTTAGAAAACGTGGAGTGTATTCCAGCTATACGCCATGTAATCTGACATACCATGTTCCAGGTCGGTCCGATCTATACATAGTGTGAAATAAATATACCAAATGTAATTAATTCTAACCATGTGTAATGAACTTGGGTACATGGAATGTAATCTAGCTACCCATCGTGTAATATCATGATATTTGACTATAATTATTATCCCTTCCCAATAGAATATTCATTCATTCCTTACCTTTTATTATTCCTTTAAAACAATCAAACATTGAGCAATGATAATTTAGATGTCAAAACCATGTTAATTTAAATCAAATTAAATAATGAATATTCTTGAATTTAAAATCTAACCACTATTTTCTATATATATCAACAATAAAATAAATAATTATAAATTTAAAACATGACTATTCTAATACCACTTGTAGGTCCTGAGCGTTGTGGAAGCACCTTTGGTAGGAATTAAAATTAAAATTTAATTTAATTTAGAGTCTCCCAAAACCCAATAGAGGATATTTGAGGTTAAATTTATAATTAATTTATTTAGATCTGAATAAATGATTAACTCATCTTTGTATCCATTCTTAGATTATGTTGTTGATATTCCAAAACCCTTTCAGATTACCTTCATGGCATTATAAGGATCCAAGTGTAGAAACCCTCTATCGATGATCCACACATGCTACTTTGATATCTAAGAAATTTCAATTGATTTATAGGTTATAAAACATTGAAACAATTCTCTTTCATTATTCAACATAATCATTCCAAGATCATTTAGGATTTAAAGAGTTCTTCTCATTATTCAGAGGAATATAGTATGAATTAGAGAGAGTGTGTGACATCTGTTGTGTGAAACGATTCTCTATTCTCAATTTTTGATTAACCATATACAATAGACATAAACATCTATTTATAAAGCTAGGGTTTATATTAAAATGCTATTTAATTTCATACAAGACCTTAAATAATATTACAATCATTATAAATCCTCATTACACATAATAATATTATTATTATTATTATATAGAACACCTGCTAACTTGTACAATAAAAATAATTATTTTACAAGATTATAAATTAATATTTATCACTAGACACATTCTTGGTCCATGCAAAATTCTTTAAATTTATTGAATACTGTAATAAATATTTAATTAAATATTTCATTCATCAATAAATATTTTCAATCAATAAAACTTGAAAAAATTATTCCTCGATCTTGAGAATAATATTTATTCTAATAATTAAATTCAAATAGAATTTAATCAAGATCAATGGAAATACCTAGTGTGTGGCCCACTAGAATAATTTCTCATTATCATTAGGTGGGCTTTCCTAAAGTCCAAGATTACTATCTATCAACGGGTCAAGGAACCCAATAGAAAAACTTAATGTCAAAATGTCAACAACCACATAAAAATTTTCACTGTGTAATATAACCACTTTGTCTCAATATCTCATCAAAAAGGTCGTACATTCATGTCTTCAACCTATGTTCTCGATACGTATTTCTTTCAATATTTGAAATAAACACGTCACTACACCATGGACATGAAATTTAATGTGATGGTATTATTCCAATCAAAGTACCAAGATATAATCTTCCATAAATATTGAAGTGGAAAATCCTTCCTCAACTTATCCATTAATAACATGTCATTCATGACACACCCAATGTACCCTACTTCCCACAAAAATATTCCATGATAGTTTTGGTCAGTGAATCTTAATGTAAGATTCATTACATTCAACAATGATAATATTAAATTCTAAAACCATTATACACACTCACAGATAGAAATATCAGATGATACCAAAACATGAAGAATTCATACTGGCGAGTTTGTTTTCATTATCTCTAATCTTGGAGATCACCAAGTGTGAACTTCATGAGAAGAATCCACAAACAGTTATCAGTAATCACGCCTGATAGTCTATATAATATGTATCCTATCATAGTATGTTATCTAACAATAGAACTATATTTAAGAATATCATCATAGAACTTCAAGGTTCTCATCAAATAGGGGAAATTATATGACCTTATAAATGTGACAGATACCCTAGGACATTATTATATTAAATTAATATAGAATAATGAAAAAATTTTAATAATATTTTTTATTAATATTAAATTCATCAAATATACACACTATTTGAATTTGAGGTATTTGTGATGGGCTATTTGCGATGGGAGCCCGTCGCAAATGTGATTTTGGGACGGGGTCCCGTCGCAAAAATCCAACTGCAAAAAACGACATTGCAAATAGTATTTTGTGCGATGGGCCATCACAAATAGTTATCTGTCTATATATATTATATATATATATATATATAAACATGTTGTGACGGACCCGTCACAAATAAGTATTAGCAACAAACTAGTTTTTCTATCACAAATACTTATTAAAAAATTATATAAACTATTAGCGATGATAACCTTTCACAAAAGGACCCGTCACAAATACTTAATAAAATAAAAAAATTATATTCAATAAAATAACGATAAATTAATATTATAAAATAATAATATTATTATTATTATTAATATAAATAATATAATATTATATAATAACAATACTAATATTAATAATATAAAAAAAATATTATTATAATATTAATAATAAAATAATACTAATAATATAATAATGTTATTATTATTGTTAATATTTATGAAGAAATAATATTAATATTATAAAATTAATAAAATATTATAAAATATTAAAATTCTCAATATTCTCAAAAAATATAAAAAAATTATAAAATATTATTATTATTATTAGTAAAATAAACAAACATTTAAAAATATAATACTGATAATAAATAATAAAATAACAAAATAATTAAAATAAAAAAATTAAATTATGCAATATTTGTACCAATATAAAAGACAGAAACTATAAATAGTTAATATTATAAAGACCTTTGAATTTAAATGTTTTTAACATTAGAAAAATTTCATTGGGGGTAGTCTTATAGAGGATCTGGAGGAGCTGGAGGAGCTAGAGGAGCTGGAAGAGATGATGGGGGAAACATCATCCCTAACCTATGAGTCAGATAGCACATGTACTCTATCTGCTTGTGATGTTATTGATGCAATCTATGTGTCTCCTCCTCGTACTATTGTTGTGGCTGCTGCTTACGCATCTCTTCCTACTGATTACACAAACTCTCTATAAGCTCACTCTAAGATTGTAGCTGCTCCTGATACTGTGAGCTAGAAGATGATAGATAAAACAGATTTGTATTGAATATTTTATTAATAATAAATTATAAAATTCCCTCATATTCTGTTAAATATGTTTATTTATAAAATATTTGGGATTATATCATTCATTTGAAAATTTGATGGAAATCACAATTTTACCCTTTATAGTGCACTGTAGTATTTCAGAGATAAATATTTTTAAATTTATTATTTGAACTTAAAATTTTTTAACTATGTTTATGACTTAATGGTATAAAACTTTTGTTCATGACATTGGATCTAAATCATGTATTTGGTTAGTGCAAATGGGTCATCAATTAAAAGTTGGTCTGGACTCGCCAGGTTGTACATTGGTTCTATATTTGGGTCATAACGTCTTCATCCGTGATTGGATTATGCCCAAATTTTTAGAGGATCTCTAAGACTCATTTTTGAAAAAATCATCCTTCTATAAGGACAGATGATTCACACATTTTGCTGGTCAAATGGGCGGTGTAAGTTGGCATAAAATATTTGGCCGAGATTCCTCATTCACACTTGAAACCACTTTGAACCTAGACTCCCCAATACTCTATAAATTGGTGTTTTTCTCATTTTGAGGGGTTGGTACGTGAATTAAAAGATTGGTATAAGAATAGAAGTGGTACTGTACCATTTCAATTTACAATTTGAGGAGGGAAACTACCAAGAAAAGATCACCTCCAAAATTATATTCTTTTCCTCTTCTTTGTTGTAATGTTGTTTTGATTCAAATAAACTTTTAGTTTCTCTTCCATTTCTTCTATTATTTTAAATTTTATTCTTCTCTTAATCTTCCTCTTTGTGCTGGAATTCAATATTAGAAACCATATTTTTTTATACCCTTTCTAACCCTTTACAAATGCAAAACATTTCTACGATGACTACCCCGCCCATTGAAGAATAGTTATTTTTAGTAATCGATATACCTCTTACCTTGTTCATTAATTTATTTTGAATCAATGAGATACTATAATTCACATAATATTATTCATGAATTGAGTTTTTGAATTAGAATATATTAATTATGAAATTGAACAGTTAACACAATCAACATGTGAGGTCGAGATTTGAGTAAACTGTGAGAGTGCAAACTTAATCAGTAAACAATACCACATGGGATAAATTTGTAGAGTTAAAATATAATCCAAAAACAAAATTTATCATCATTTTCCATAATTTATATGTGCCTTAATTTACCACTGACCATAATCTATATTTAGAAAATTAATCAAATAAGGGTGTTGCGATTGCATATTTCAAAGATGGCCTAGGGTTTAATTAATTTACCACTGACCATATTTTCTTTTAATTTATTTTTAGGATACATTTAAGAAGTTGTTTTAATTTACTTCCTCCTTTGATAGACGACCTTGGTCAGCCACTCTATTTCACCCAAGTACCCAAATATCACACTTTATTTGAGAGCTCCCATGACAGCGCCTTTAAAATTGGCGTTGTTTCTAGGGAGGAAAGTAATTATTTCAACCAATTAAAGGTATTTATTTTATTTTACATATTATTATCTTCTTCTTTTCTTTCTTTCCTCTTTACCCAATATGAATTTTCCTTCTTCTTTGGTTTTTTTCTTCTTCTTCTTTTTTCGACTATCAACTCAAACTTCTCAATTTTATTTTACTATGGTCCACTTTCCTTTTTTTATTTTTATTTTATTTATAACAATAAATAATCCTAAGGATATCTTAGATATTGACCCGGAGATTAAATGTAGCATTAGGGATCGAATCAGACATTCTTAGTGTACGGGAAGTTTTAACATTCGACCAGCCAGATAATTCCTTCATTATAGTGACATTGAAATTATAAGAAATTAAAATTCAAAAATAAAACAAGAACCAATGGCTGAAAATGATGGAAATGAACTAAATATAACCATTCAAGAATTGGTTTTACCTGATATTAACTATTAACCAAATTTTATTGCATACCCAAATCTTGAATCGGACTTTGAACTGAAATCAAGATTAATTCACCTTCTTCTAAAATTTCACGGATTATCTAGTTAGGATCCAAACAAATATTTAAAAGAATTTAATGTGGTTTTCTCAACTCAAAAACCAAAAAAGGTTTTGGAAGAACAAATTAAACTAAGGGCATTCACATTTTCACTTGACGGAGCTGCAAAAGACTGGATGTATTATTTAAAACATGAAGATGTAACATGTTGGAATGATTTGAAACATCTTTTCTTGTAGAGATTTTTCTAGCATCAAGGACTAATTCAATTTTTAAGGAGATCTCATGGATCAAGAAAACACATGGGGAGTCAATGTATGAGTATTGGTAGAAATTCAAGAAGTTGTGTGTAAGCTGCCTGCATCACCAAATTAGTGAGAAACTCATCATTCAGTACTTCTATAAAGGACTCACATCAATGGAGAGAAACATGGTGGATGTCGTAGCTATAGGGTAATTGTTGGACAAGACACTAGTAGTTGCACGTGCATTGATCGACAAGATGGCACAAAACTCTCAACAATTTGGTGATTGAGGTATACAACTTGTTCGAGGAGTACATTAGGTAAGTCCATCTTATCTTGAAGGTCATTTTATTGATACTAAGTTAGAGAAATTGACCACTATGGTGAGTCAAATTACATTGGATCAAAAGACATCCCATCCCCCTCCTTCAAGGCCCTGTGGCATTTTCACTGAGACAAGCCACTCAACTAACTATTTCCCCCAACTATAAGAAAAAGAATATTGTGCAGGAGTGTTTCCTGAGAGACCATATCAGCAGCAATAACAGCCACTTCCCCAAAAGATTTTTGATTCATTTTCTCTAATATAAAACCAAGGGTGGAAGGCACAATCAGACATGAGGTATGGCTCAGGACAAAAACAAACTCTTCCTTTTCAACAAAACTTCCAGCAGCCGCTACCTTACTAGTAGGGTTTCCAAAAACCTCAAATGATATTTTAATCCCATGAATCAACAAGACAATAACAAGTAAATCCCCCACCCAATGTAGATTCTAACACTGATGATCTTTTGACACATATTTTTCTCAATCAACAGAATGAGTTGAAGAGTCAATGTTTAGAGCTAAGGGAGTTGAAGACTCAAATGATCCAAATTTCCATTACCCTCTAGGAATTAGTAAGTAAGAATTCTAGAAATCAACCTTCCCATCCTACTCCAAATACCAAGGGGAATTTCAGTACCAACACATTGAGAAGTAGGAACCAAACAACTGATATATCTACACCTATCGTTCCACCGGGATTCACCTCAACTCCAAAAAATCCCCCTTCCATACATACTGATGAGAAACCCTAGGAGAAAGATAAAGGTAAGAAAAATATTGATTCTATTCCTCTTAAAAGCCTTAATTTTCCAAATACAGTTGTTCAAACCAAAATGATTCCTGAAGAGGCGATGCAAAAAATAATTTTTGGATACATTCAAGTATGTGGATATCAACATTCCTTTACTGGAATCCATTAAACAAATACCAAGGTATGTCAAATTCTTAATATAACTTTGTACCAATCGAAGAGGGAGAAAGGGAAATGAGAGGATCAATATTGGAAGGAATTTGTCATCACTCATTATACCAACTCTAGAAATACCAGAAAAGTGCAAGGATCCTGGGAAATTCACCATCCTATGCACTATAGGGGAGTTGCGCATTTATTATTCTCTTTTTTATTTAGTACCTTCTATAAATGTGATTCCTCACTCTTTATTCTCTTATTTACAGTTTGATGAGTTGAAACCGACGATAGTATTGGTGCAGTTGGCGAATAGAATGAAGGCATATCCAGTGGGAGTCCTTGAGGACGTACTTGTTCGGGTAAGAGACTTGATTTTTTCGGCATATTTCTACGTGTTTAAAATCGAGGATGATCAGGTAAGTTCACTTGCTCCCATTATCTTAGGTATGTCCTTCCTCAAAACTGCTAAAATGGTTATAACTGTCTTTGAGGGTACACCTTCCATGGAGTTTGGACATCAAGTTTTCATATTTAATGTTATGGAATCCATTAAGTACCCCTCAGAGGACCATTCTGCTTTTTTTATCTCCCATTTTTAACCACCAAGTAAAAACATCATGGAATTTTATTTTCCTATACTTAGGGATATTATGAGAATTGGTTCTATTTTAATGTCTAAGAGTACTTCCACACCTATTTCTAATGCACAAACCTCTCTTAGATTTGATTTTGAAATGGATTCATATTCTGATTTTGATCACATTCACTCTGATTATGACATTGATATTGAGTATTCTGATGGATTTGATGCTTTATTCTATGATTTAGATGATGTATATTCTTATACTGATGTTCAATGTGCACAAATTTTAGTTCCTTCAATTTCTCCATCCATACATCACCCCCTACATTAGAACTCAATCCATTACCACTAAATCTAAAATATGCATACTTGTTTAGTGGTGTGAAATTACCTATTATAATTTCTAAAAATATCCCTTTGGAACATGAAGAAATTTTTTTGAATATTTTTAGGTAGAACATCATGGAAATTGGGTGGACCTTGGCTGACATATCAGGTATTAGCCCCTCTATTTTCATGCATAGGATTCTTTTGGTGGATGGGGCTAAACCGGTTAGGCAGCCACGAAGGAGACTCAATCTAACACTTTTTCAGGTTGTTAAAAAAGAGGTTGAAAATTTGCTAGAGGAAGGTATAATCTACCCCATTTCAGATTCTCAATGGGTGAGTCCTCTTCAGGTTGTGCTTAAGAGAAGTGGTGTTACTGTTGTTAAAAATTAGAAAGATGAGTTAGTTATAATGAGGGTGAAAAATAGTTGGCATGTGTCAATTGATTATAGGAAACTAAATCATCCTACAAGAAAGGACCATTTCTCCCTCCCATTTATTGATCAGATGCTTGAGATACTAGCTAGGAAAAGACACTATTATTTATTGGATGTATTTATGGATATTTTTAGGTAACTATTGCTTCCGAGAATCGGGAGAAGACAACATTCACTTGCCCATTCGGTATGTTTTCCTACCAAAGGATGCCATTTGGACTTTGCAACGCCCCAGGTACTTTTCAGAGATACATGGTGAGTATTTTCTCTGATTTTACTGAGCCCTACATGTAGGTATTTATGGATGATTTTACTGTTTATGGGTCTTCATTTGATGATTGTATCTCTAGTTTGGGAAAGGTTTTGAATCGTTTTATTGAGAAAAATATGGTCTTGAACTTTGAAAAGTGTCATTTTATGGTAGTGAATGGGATTTTCTTAGGTAATGTAGTGTCAAAACATGGGATAGAGGTTGATAAATCTAAGGTATATATTATTTCATCCTTACCCTAACCTTAATTTGTACGTAATGTTAGATCTTTACTAGGGAATACAGGATTTAATCTGCGCTTCATCAAAGATTTTAGTAAGATTTCTCTTCCTATGCCATGATTACTTCAAAAGGATTATGATTTTTTTTTTATGATTCTTGTAGGACTTCGTTTGATGAGCTAAAGAAGCATCTGACTACTCCACTGATCATACAGCCCCCATGGTGGGAGCTTCCTTTTGAGATTATGTGTGACGTGTCCAACTTTTCGGTTCGAGATGACATATCACAGAGGGTGGAGGGACGTTCACATGTGATTTACTATGCATCTAGGACTTTGGATTCGGCCCAATAAAACTACACAACCATAGAAAAGGAGTTTATTTTGGTTATATTTTCTTTAGATAAATTTCGTTCATATTTATTGGGCTCTAAAGTAGTTTTTTTTCTGACCATGCAACTCTAAGGTACCTCTTGAATAATTCGGGTGAAAATCCCAGGCTAATCTGATGGATGATCCTTCTTCAATAATTTGATATTGAGATAAAGGACAAAAAGGGGTTAGAAAACCTAGTGGCAGACCACATGAGTAGGCTTACTCACACACTAAGGGATGACACCTTGGACTAGATCCCACTTCAGGAGTGATGAGAATCTTTATTCCATCTCTAGTATGTATCCTTGGTATGTTGATTTAGGGAACTACCTTGTTTCATCTGAAATCCCTGAAAATTTAAAGAAAAATAAAGACCAAAATTTAAAAATTGATTCTTAGTATTATGTGTGGCATGATCCCTACCTATGGCACATTTTTAGTGACCAAGTTATTAGGAGGTGTGTTCTGGATCATGAGTTTGATTCTGTTTTACAATTATATCATACACTTGCCAGTGGTGGACACTTTAGACCCCAACGGATAGCTTGGAATGTTTTGGACTTTGTATTGTATTGGCCTAGTTTATTCCATGATGCTCGTGTATTTTGTAAGTCATTCTCACATTGCCAACACACTGGTAATATTTCTAGGAGACATGAGATGCATCAACAACCCATATTATTCTGTGAGATTTTTGATGTATGGGTCATTTCTTTTATGGTTCCTTTTCCTAGTCCATTTGGGTTTTTGTATATTTTGGTTGATGCTGATTATGTGAGAAAATGGGTAGAGGATAAGGACACTAGGACTGTTGATTCTCATGTTATCGTGGACTTTGTCAGAGCACCAATTATTTGCAGGTTTGGAATACAAAAGTCCATCATCAGTGACCATGGGAAACACTTTTGAAATCAAAATTTAGCTTCCATAATTTGGAAGTATGGGGTGACACACAAAACATCAACACCATACCACCCCCAAACAAATGGACAAGCTGAGGTTTCAAATCGTGATTTGAAACAAATTTTGAAGAAAACTGTGAAACTGATTTGGAATGATTAGATCAATCACTTGGATGATATGCTATGGGCTTATAGGACAGCATACAAAACTCCCATCAGTATTTCCCCATTTCGGATTGTTTTTGATAAATCCTGTCATCTCCCCCTGGAAGTTGAGCATCGGGCTTATTGGGATATAAAAAATGAAACATGGATTTGTCCCAATATATAATTCAACTAAAGCTACAAATTCAATACCTTGAGGATATTTTATTATCTTCATATGAGAACTCAAGTCTCAACAAGAAAAGATCAAGAGTAGCTCATGACAAAATGATCCAGAAAGGGAATTTCATATTGGAGAGAAATTAATTCTCTACAGTTCATTACTGAAGTCGATGCTTGTGCAGATCGCAAAAGAGGACACTAGAAGGAGCTTTACAGTTAATGGGAAATGTTTGAGGAAATACGTTGAGGGACTTACAACTGATGTAGTGGATTTCATCACACTGCATGACTCTATCATCACTTGAGCATATCAGGATATTCCTAACCCTTTCACTTTTATATTATTTATCCTATATAAAATAATACATTTATTATGCATATATCATCTCATAGGTTCACACTAAAGAAAATGCAATATTTTAAGTGTGGGGGAGGGGACAAAATTTTGGGGTAGATATTTAGGATTTCCATTTGTATGTTTTTTTTTTATTTTCTATTGAGTTTTTTGTTACAATTTAAAAAAACAAAAAAAAACAAAAAAAATCAATAAAAAATATATATCATGTTACATTATCATGTGAAACATATGAAAAATCCATGTTTTAAAAATTCATTGGTAAATTCTAATCATGAGTAATATTTCATCATCAAGGGTTGATTTTTCTTAAAATTGAAGTTGTTGATGATATGAATGATTATGTCATTATAAAACCTTTCATATTTTGACATCATTGTTTGTGATATTTTTTTATGGTAAATTGTGTCATTTATTTCTCCACACAAAGTTTTACTCAACTATGGATTGTGAAATTTTTACTACTCAATAGAAGGTGTAGTCAAGTTAGGTAAAAAAAATCATTGGTTGATCCATATGTTCGTTTCTCTTCTGATCAGTTTCATTACTGTTATGAATTGACCTATGCGTGTGTACATGTTGTCTGACTGTTGTACACCCTAAAAAATGGGTTGTGTCTTAGACAGGTAAAAAACCACTCTTCATCAACCTTTGATCTTGTTATAACTATTACAATTAGTGTCGTGTGGAGATAAAAATGTGTTGATATTTGAGTGTGAGATTTTTTATAAGTGCAACTTAAAAAAATAATAATAAATTAGGGGAGTGGTGAAATGTACAACATATGGGGATATCTAGGTTGGGAGCTTAAGGTTTAACTTTCAGGAATGATTAAGTGAGTTGGTCTTGAAATTTGATTGCAAAGGAATGTATAATAGGTTCGGTGAATTAGACCAAGTAAGAAGAATTATTTTACTTGACCTGAATATACTGAATAAAGGGTGGATTTATGATCTTGGAATTATTGTCACACACACGTGGAGAATTAGTTGCATGGTAGACCTATGACTTGTTTCGCTATGATTAGTGTTATGAATCTCATTGGATTTTTTTTGAAACAATTTATGAGATAATGAATTTAAAATTTATTGATATTGACTCTTGATGAGATTCTTACTTTGCCTATATTTTCACTGTGGATTGAGAAATTTTAAAATGCATATCATGTCACAATTTTCTCAAATACATGATATGAGGTTTTTCCCAGGAGTGAAAAAGGGTAAGTGTGGGTAGTTGATAAAACACATTTCTATTGAATATTATTTCGATAATAAATGATAAAATTTCCTCAAATTGTGTTAAATATGTTTATTTATAAAATATTTATGATTAGATCATTCATTTGAAATTTTGATGGAAATCCCAGTTTTACCTTTTATAGTGCACTATAGTATTTTGGAGATAAATATTTTTATATTTATTATTAGAAAATTTTGTAACGGTTTTCCAAACATAATGGGATACAACTTTTGTTCAGGACATTGGAGCAAAATCATGCATTTGGTTGGTGAAAATGGGCCATAAATCAAAGTTGGGATGGACTCACCAGATTATACATTGGTTCTATATTTGGGCCATAAATTCTTCATCTGTGATTGAATTAGGCCCAAATTTTGATAGTATCTCCAGCACTCATTTTCACAAAAAATATCCTGCTAGAATGACATCTGATTCATGCATTTTAGTGGTCAAATGGGCAGTTCAAGTTGGTATAAAATATTTGTTTGATATTTTCCATTCACACTTGAAACCACTTGGAACCTAGCCTCCCCACCACTCTATTAATTTGTGTATTTCACATTTGGAGGGGTTGGGATGTGTATTATGAGATTAGGAGAATAGTAGAAGTGATTATATACCATTTCAATTCACAATTGTAGGAGGGAATCTACCAGCCTAGGATCTCCTCCAAAATAATCTTCTTTTCCTCTTCTCTGTCGTAATGTTGTTGTGATCTAAATAAACTTTTAGTTTATCTTCCATTTATTATTTTATTTTCAATTTTCTTATTCTATTAATATTCTTCTTTGGTTGGGAATTCAATAGTAGAAAAAATATTGGGTTATACCCTTTCTAACCCCTTGCGAATGCAAAACGTTTCTACAATGACTACACCGCCCATTGAAGAATAGTTCTTTTTAGTAATTGATCTACCTCTTACCTTCTTCATTAATTTATTTTGAATCAATGAGATACTATAATTAACTTATTATGATTCATTAATTGAGTTTTTTAATTATAATAAACTAAGTAATCAATTAAATAATTAACACAAAAATACCTGAGGTCGAGAATTGTGTAAATTGTGAGAGTGAGAAATTAATCGGTAAAAAATAACACACTCGATAAATTTGTAGAGTTAAAATATAATCCCTAAAAAATCATCCTAAATTTCCATAATGGATATGTTTCTTAATTTACCTCTGACCATAACCTAGATTTAGACCATTATTCAAATCAGGGTGTTGTGATTGCATGTTTCAAAGCTAGCCTAGGGTTTAATTAATTTCATCTAGGCGGTTAAGTTAATTATCATAGGGTTCGAGGGTTAAAAAATTAAGGGATAATAATTTAGTGGTATTGATTTAAATTATAATGATAAATAATTTAGTGAATAGGTAGAGTAATATTGATTACTTTTTTCAAAATATCTTCTAAAAAACATCTTTTTGTTGTGTCTTTTTAATTGAACTTCATTTCAAAAATTAAAAACAAAAAAATGAATTCTTCTTCCTGAAAACTTCTTATAGTTTTATAAATGATAAACACCCCCCCCCCTTATCCTTTTAAGTATTTTTTTCATTCTATTTTATTTTATTTTTATAATACTTTTAAGAAGTTTTTTTAATTTACTTCCTCCTTTGAGAGATGACCTTGTTAAGCCACTTTGCTGCACCCATGTACCCAAAATATCACAGTTTATATGAGAGCGCCCATGATAGCACCTTTCAATGATGACTCTCCACAATATCCTCTTGATCTAGATGCCGACATCATATTAGTATCATAATAAGTCACACGAGTCAAATGAGAGTTGATACCAACTACTCATCCCTTCTCAAAGCCATACTGGGTCGCCTGCATCTATGTCGCCTCATCGAAATGGTGGGCACTAGTCTGATTAGCCATCTCGGCCTGACTCTTAGCCAGCATCTGAGAGGTCATGGACTAATATGACTCCTTTAGTTCCAATTTTAAATTAAAATATTGAAAATATAATATGCAGTTAATTTTCAAACTGAAAAATAAATAACACTGGCCACAATTTGACACTGGTGATCACCTCTAATCTCTCTAGTGGCTAGATCATTGTACATCCTCTAATAAATGTTGTACTCCATAATATTGGGTTGGTCGAATTCCTATATGAATATAAAATATACTATTATATTTAAAGTTATATAAAATATTTAAAATAATTACTTACTAGACGCTCTCTATGCGTACTGAATGTACGGCTACAAAGTCGATGTGTCACCTTCTGTCTCCCCCAGTTCTATTGGCCCAATGAAGATCTCCTCTGAAATCCACCACCCAACCAGTGTGAACATAATCCATCCCAGACATGAGATGAAATTTACTCTAGTTAGTGGGATCTACATGACACATCAAATACTATCACTCATTCTTTCTTTATATTCGTCCTTCTCAAATTGTGCAAAAACTGATGTAAACAGTCACGCGTAGACACCTACCATGCTACGTGGATAGAGTCATGCATTCTATAATTGATGGGATACCATGAAACCTACAAATAATTTATAATATCAAGTTATTAATAAAATAAATTCCAAAATAAACATTATATTTACATATCATCCAATGATTGAACATTTCGAGCTACACATCAAAGGTAATCTGTTCCCATGTGATCCATGGATGAGAAAAATAATTTTTCAAGATAGTGCTCCCCTGTCCAACTTCTATATGTGCAAAACTGTGAAAAAAGAATAAATAATCAAACAATTAGTATATAAATAAATTAATTAAAGTTAACTAAAATAAAAAGGTTAACATACCTCTATGTGCATGGATCAAAGCCAAGATATGGATGTTGCTCGGGGATAGAGTCAAGAATCATTAGTCTTGCAAGACTGTGCCCCCTTCGTGTACCCCCTGAACTTCCAGTAGGATGAGGGCCAGATAATCCCAAATCCTCCTTATCCAAAGGTATCTCAGCCTCCTGAAACTCATGACATAGATCACCGTCCATCTGAAACACAAAATTATTTTTGTTAGAAAATAGTTTAAAATAACTATTATATATAGATAAATATTAGTTATGATTATAACCAGCATTTAACTCTGTCAATGTTCACCTTCATCATCATCTTCATATCTGATGATGTAAATGTCTTCATATTCATCCTCGACATCATAAATATCCATATGAGTTTTAGATTCATCATCTCTTGCCATTTTAAATTCATTTTCAACATCATTAACATCATCGTCACCATCAACACTTAATTGTGGGGTGTCATCATAGACATTCATGACTCTTTGTGAAAAAGATAGATTTTGATTAGTCTCTTGAAAATTTTCAATTCCTTGCACTTCAGCAAAACCACATTCAGTTTGAGTAAATTAATTTTCCTGGGATTTCATTTTTATTATGCTCCACCAATCACTCAGGTCTCTTGAAGTAGCATAATACTTTGTGTAATAAATTTTGTGTCACTACAGGAAAATTTCAATTTCGCAGTGGTTTTTTTTCTATGTAGGCAGTTTCTGAAAACCGCCACTAAATTGCATTTCGAGAAACTATTTGCAGTGGTTAAAGCGGTTTATGGGAACCGTTGTAGTTGGTGCATTTTTTCGGTGGTTATATTGTTTCTTGCGGTGATTTTTCCAGTCAAGGGGTTACTTTTTTTAGCGGCGGTTAAAACCGCCGCTAAATTTAAAATGTTAGAGGTGGTTAAAACCGCCACTAATATAAAAAATAGTGATATTTAGCAGTAGTTAAAACCACCAATAAAGAGCATATTTAGAAAAAAAATAACCGGATTTTGGATCCCCTGTACCAGTGCCCTGAAAAAAACAATTCCAAGAATACCAAAACACCAACAGAATACATACTACTGCCAATATCAAAAGAGATTCTTAACTAATCATAACCAAATGCATCGTTCAGTGAGTAAAAGAATTCAAACAAACAAATCAAATGGAATAATCCTAGTATCCAATAAAATGTAATGGTGAAATTATGTATTTAAAATTGACCATTGTCGACTCATATGTAATAGTTGATCCTTGATTGGATGTTCGCATGTGTGAAACTTATAAGGTCAACCATTCGGTGATCTATGTGAAATGGGGAAATATGATTTTTTTTCAAATGTTGGTACGCCCACATATCTTCTGGAATTGTTCAGGAATGTAATATCCCTTTATATATGAATATTTGATAGAACCCAAGGCATACATTAGGTGTTTGGACCACTTCTAGTTGGAATTTCTAAAGTGGAAAATTTCCTAGATTAACATGTAACCATATAAGTGACTCCATTGAGATTATATATGGGTTTCCCATGTTTTAATGAATTGAATGAGTTAAATGTAACTGATAATGTGAAATGGATAATTAATGATGGGTTTCATTTCTTAAATTAAATCAATTAGTTTTAAATGAAATGACCATAAGTAATTGTAATGTCATTCTCTTGATTTATGCTTTATAAAATTCTTTATATGAACTTTAATATTTTAAATGGGAATTGAACATGGATAAAGACATGAATAAGAGGTTATTAATTATCTATTATGACACAAATGATTATTCCATTATTATGTATATGGTGTAGATAGAAGAGATGGATTTTAGGTAATTCCCATTTCTAGTTATATTTAATATACCCCTTTATAGAGTTTGCGGTATGATGGTATGAGATTGTTGAACAAGGAGATATCATAATTCCTTACATCAGGTGTTGAGCATGGTGTATCACAAAAATGTTATTATATAAGTATTGTGATTTAATCACTACATTCCATGACTAGAATTTTTACATTATGGAGCACTCAACATTCCATGTGTTGGTTCATGGTGTCTCTCACTATATTGGGATATAGGTCATGTACCCAATTACATGAGCACATAGGCTCGTTAGACTGGTTAGGGATGTATGATTTATGCCATGGTTTATTCATCAGTATTATTACAATTATATGGCTACATACATCTTCACATACCTTGAAAATATAGGTGGATGAAATATATATATATAAACAATATATATTTCTATTATATATATAGTAACTATATAGATTTCTATTCCATCTATGTGTCGATAAATTTAAACCCTCCTACAGTCCTTTAGGAACATGATTGGGGGGTTAGTTATTTATTCCTTAGTTACTCAAAAGATGTGGGGTGTAGTATATTGGTGGTAGACCCTTTATCATGGGAATAATTATGTGGTAATATTTTCTTGGGATTAATTTATGATGTTATTCCATGTGGAATTATTATAAATGAAACATAACATAGGAATTAGGTAAAATCATCTCTTGCTTGGGTTATTCCATGTGGAAATATTATAATTGACACTAAAGATAGAAAAAAGGTAAAATTATCTCTCCCATGGATAAGGGTTCCTAATTTTTTAAGAGTGATGGATCAGGTTCAAGTATCATATTTGTTTAACTCATGTGATTTCTTTGGAAAAGGAGTCTTTAGTGTGGTTTCCTTAGAAGGAATGGAATATTGATCCTAATATATTGTAACTCCAATTATGCATCCTAGTTATTTTGATGTGAAGAATATAATAGAAGTGATCAGGAACATTCCTTAAAAGGGAAGAGTGTCTCATGAAGGGGGTTGACATATTATATCAAGGAATATGGATTCTTATAAAAAAACTATTTGTGATAGGGTAGTTGATGTTATGAATGGTATGTAAATGATCATATAGTCTATTTAAAATCTTTCTAGGGAAGGGGGTTCTATAAAATATAATGGGAGTTTCTCATCGGCGCATGTCATGCTTACTGAGATAATGGACACTGTCATTCACACTACCTAACTATTCTTGGAGGCCACTTTGGAAATGGTGGGAAAACCCCATTTCAGACAGTGTAGAAAAATTTCCCCTAATATCGTATCAATATCTATTGATTCCAACTATTTTCAGAAATTTTGGATACTAGGATTATGCCACACTAAATGGTGATCTATCTTAAACATGTTAGTGATACACACATTCTCATCCCTAGGGATTGATACAAGAGCATAACTAAGAATTACTTCTTAGAAATGGAAATGTAGTGGTAAATGCATTGGGCTAGAAAATGTAGGATAATTTATTATAATGAAAAAATGAATTTAAGAAAAATGAATCATAAAAAATGAATCATCATAATAAGGAGTCAATATATATGGTTCATAACACACTCTAGAAATCAAGACATAAAAGGAAAAATCAGAAATCAATAAAATACATAAAAGGAAACATGAGAAATCAAGAAAATGTTAGGTCCTGAAAATGTTTGGAGGAAACTATGTGCCACACATGATACATATAGAAAATGACTATCAATATTTGTCCATATATCAACAATACTACTAATAACTATCCAATGATGAATAGATATTGTCACCCTCTCCACCACCATCTCCACTTCCTGCTACCACCTGTAAGAACATTATATTGAAAATTAAATAGTGTTGCATATTTATATTTAAACTTAAAACCAATAAAAGTTTTAAATCTAAATGATTTTGAATTTTTGTGATTTACCTACTCACCACCAGTTGATGCAATACCACCGGGGGGATATCTACTCATCTGCTGACGTATATCAGTCAATTCTTTCTACAAAGTGGATATCTTAGTCCCCTAGTCTTGAACTTTGTTTCGTAGGGAAACAATATCTCTCTGAGAATATCTGGGTATGGACTAACTATAACCAGGAGTAGATGTAGCTGCAATCCTCAACGGGCTTCCAAAGACCTCAGATGGTACGGGTCCCAAACCCATCATGCACACTCTACCAGGATGCTCCTTCCCAATGACTTTAGCAACCGGGTCATCCTAGGAGACTGAGTAGGACTGCCTAGGATTGGCATCTCATATTTCTTTAATTTTTACCTATAAATCAAATATCAATATATATTAACATAGTTAAAACTAATAAAAATTTATTATGGTGAAAAAATTAGTTCATACCCCAACTTCTTTTTCATGCTCGTTAACAAAACTTCCATCCGATTTTTTGTGAACATCCAACCACACTTCAGTTCGGGATACTCCATACCCAAAACTCTATGACTGCATTAAACAAAGATAAATGAATAGTTTAATATATTAAATAGATAATATTTTCTTATAAATATTTAAACTAATGAAAATATTACCAGAGTCGATCGACTTCTATAAAATCTTTTGGACCCTGTAGTGTCAAGGATGACTTTCTTAGCCCGCTTGATGCATTATTTCTTGAGAGATCCTGAAATAAATAAAATGAAATTTAATAGTAATGTATTCAATGTCATCTCCTCTTCATATACATGTATAAATGTAAAATTAGGTTAATATAATAATATATATTTAAATACCATCTGCTTCTCATCACTATGTCTGTCAACAAAAACTTTCCACTATTCTATGGGTACCCCATTGGGTAGCTTCTCATACATTTGTTGGACAGACAGTGAAGTATCATTGACATTTCTCCACAATCTCCATTTAAAGTCTATCCATTTCGTACCAAGATTTTTCAATCTCCACTTTCTTGCAATCACATCAGCAACGGTAAAGTGGAAATACATCTTTATACAGAAATTCATTTTGAACATATTAATAACATGACATTTAAGTACACCAAAATGTATTAAAGTTACCTTTATTTGGGAATAAAAAACTTCATTTTTCCAACTTGGAGGCATATGTCTCCAATAATCATAATAAATAGGAAGTGAAATATGGTTTTTTGCCAGCTAGCCTAGAATTTGGCCAAGTAATCTAGTGGTGTCATCCGTAGGAACCCGATATAAATCAAATGGGACAACTATCTTATCTCCATTCATATTCCAAACATCTGAACCTTTTATATTTTTCTCCATAGTTACATTTTTTTCATCTTTAATTAATAAAAAATTAGTATAAAAAAGTGCAATGAATTTATTTATATTAAAATTTGTACCTATAATAGTGACCCTCCAGTATGTCTGTGATGAACTAGAAGTGGCGCGCTGCCACCCCGCTACTAAGGCTACTGAAGGGGGAGTAGATGACTCAGCTTCTAAAGGGACACTCACAGAGGGTGTGAGAGAGGGTTCAGGGGGAAATGGTGTTGGGGAAAGGCATCTGGTGGCTCAGATGATGTAGGGAGGGAGATAGATGGATCATCATCTGTCACAGTAGTGGATGAAATAGTGTATCGCTTCCTCCTTGGAATTCCTGTCATTAAATCAAATAAAATTAATTTTAGAACATATATTTCAAAAAAAATTAGAAAAAAAATTAAAAATGATAATATATTCCCAGTACTAACAAACAAAATATACATAAAAATGATAATATATTCCTACTCTATTACTTCATCCACTTCATTAATCTTTTCTAGATTAATATTTTCAAGATCATGATGGACAAATAATTCTTCTTCTTTCTGTTGATGAGATTCAATTTCAGAGGTAAAATATTCCACTTCATCACCCATATCATACAAATCTCTTTGTATTACGTGAGAAACTACACTCCACCCTTCATCCACAACATAATTCACATAATATACCATTTTTTCTTGCAATGATAAGATATATGGATCATGTAGTTCACGATCACCTACATCCATCAAGTGAGAGAAGTTCATAGAAGTAAATTGCAAGGAATCCTTTTAACACCTCTAATAATATCGACCCAATTGCATTTGAATAAAACAACTAAAAAATGACCGTGGTAGTTTAATTAAATAATATCAGTCAACTTTTCAAATTATCCCACTTTAGAAAATCTAAATATACCACTATTATTTGTTTTAAAACCCCTTTCTCAATCGAATGTACGAAATCTAAAGTCATTCACGTTGTAAGCATCGAACTTTCTAACTAGTTTTAGAGGACCTCGAGCACGAAACTTCAAATCTTCTAACAAATCTACTTGAGTATTAGTATTCATGATATAAAAAAAGAAATATACTTTATTATATTTACAAAATATATGTGTCGAACTAATATTCGTATTAATTACAATATTTATGAACTTACACGTCATGCAAACCATTCTACAAGATCTTTATTAACATCTTTAGTTATATCTTTCTCATTTCATGTTTGACCTCTCATTCATCTCTTTTTTTTGTATCCTAAACTCTTCAATAAATGGATCTGTAATTTCAATATTCAGCAGCACATTTCTATGTGCCTCTAATAATTCCAATTCTGTAAGTGTCACATTTGTGGTCCTCCCAACTGATCAGCCAACAGAAGGAAATATTTTTTATTTCTGATGTATTTGTGATTGAGTTGATATGTTGTCAACACGTCCAACTTGATTAAATCTTGTCTCAATATCATCCAAGTTTATAGAAAAAAAGGTAAGACAATCCTCATCCAAATAACCTTCAACAATAGAGCCTTATAGTTGAGCTTTATTTCTCACACATGATTTTAAATTCCCAAGATATATGTGAAATAAAATAAATATAATTATGCATTTAATTAAGTGCTAAAAATTTATTACTTAACTAAAAAACATATAAATAAAGTACCTCTCAATTGAATACATCCATTGATAATGAACGGGGCCTCCTAATTTAGCTTCCTCAACTAAATGCACAGTTAAATGCATCATGAGAGTAAAAAATGACAGAGGAAAGATCATATCCATTGCACAAAGAGTCAATACAAACCACTCTTGGAGGTTGTCAATATGAAATGGATGTAGAGATTTCTCACATATTTTTCTGAAAAATATGGAGAATTGGAGTACAACAGCAGTAAGTTTTTAAGGAAATAATGTACGGAATGCCAATGGTAGTAACTGTTGTAACAAAATATGTGAATCATGAATTTTCAATAAATGTAACTTACAATTATTCAATTCAACACACCTTGATATGTTACTTGAATACCCATAAGATACCTTCACATTCTTTAAAAATTGAAAGAATGTGTCTTTATCCCTATTTTTCATTGCAAAAATTTCTAGAGCATACTTTTCATCCTCATCTAGATAGAGATCATGTTTTATGTTCATTACTTGTAAGTATTTGTGAGCATTGAGATGATCCTTCGACCATCTATGCTCATTAAGAAATGTGAAAATAAAATTGTCACATAAATTCTTCTCGATATGAATCACATCAAGATTATTCCACAATAAATTAAATTCCCAATACAAAAGTTTGAAAAATATACTTTTTTTCTTCCATTGTTGCGTTCTGATTTCACTTGGTGGTGCACTTCGAACCCGTTTCCCACTATCATTCAAATGATGAACCTTCCCAAATTCTGTTTCAACATTTTCAAGTTGTGTCAATATTTCAAAACCAGTGAACAACTTTAGAGGTGATCTACGATCAATGAAACTGTTAAATTTTGATCTGTTCAGTCGAAATCTATGAGATGCATCGATAAATATTCAATGGTACAAGAAGCACCTTTTTCTACTGTGAGGTAGCCATTTGGGATCAAAATCAAAGTTAAAAAAAGGACAAGACAAACCCATGTAAATGTTCCAACCAGATAAATTTCCAAGCCCAGGGAATCCACTAATGGTCCACATTAAAGCAGCATGCATTTTAAACATTATTTTAGAAGAAGAATCAAATGTCTCAACACCGTTTCTCCATAACTCCTGTAATTATTCAATCAAAGGTTGCAAGTATAAACCAATATGATTTCCAGGCATTTGTTTTCGAGTAATAATCATCGAAATGATAAAAGATGTTTGTTGCATACACATCCACAGAGGCATATTATAAGGGATCAAAACAACTGTCCAAATGCTATAATTGGTACTCAAAGTCCCAAATGGGTTGAATTTATTGGAATCCAATCCCAAACAAACATTCCTATGATCAGCTGAGAAATCTTGATGTAATGAATCAAATTTCTTCCATGATTTTGAATCTTGTGGATATATCATTAACCCATCATTTTTATTATCTACAGAATTCCACTTCATGTGTTTCACAGTTTTCGAGGATATGAATAATCTTTTCAATTAAGGATTTAAATGAAATTAATGAAAAACCTTCACAGGTGTTTTCTCTTTATTCTTATTCATGAAACTATATTGATTTAGACTTCAAACATCACCAATTGACTGCCATCTAGAATAAGAACATTTTTTTCAATTCTGTCTACTTGAATCCCCTCTCCAATAAAGTATACAATCATTGGGACACACATGTATTTTTGTATAATTCAGACCAAGCATGTTAACAACTTTTTTCATATCATAAAAATACTCAGTGATTTTTGCTTCATTAAATTCATCACGCAAAAATTCCAATATTATGGACATTGAATTATTTGAAATTTTACATAGACATTTGATATGGTATAACTTCAGCAGAAAAGAAATCTTTGAATATTTCAAACATCCACTATACAACTCTAGATTTCCATTTTCAACTAAATCATGAAACATATTTACCTTAGTGAAGTTTTCTCTTACATTTGTCTCCTCATAATAAAGAGGAGGATCCAATGATATGTGGAAATCTTGATCTGGTTGTGTTATAGTCTCAAAAACATCACTTGTTACATAGCAATTTATAGCACCCTAATCTGGTTGTTCTATTATGTTTTGATGTTGATAGTGGTGTCTTGAAGTGCTGAATGCATAATTTATGAAGTTTTGCATTTCATTTTCCACTGTTAATGAAGTTGGGAGCTCATTCTGTGGATTAACATTAGTGCTCAACCTTTCTGGCCAAAATACAACAAAAATATTGATCAGGGAATCTCTTTGGTATTAAATGTTCATAAACTTCATCTCTCTTCAACTATATTCTAAATTTACATTTAGGATATGAACATATTATTCTCCCTTCAGTTAATTGATTGTAAATTGCAAAATCTAAAAACTCCTTCAAACCCTTAACATACTGAGGTCTGTTCCCTGGTAATGTGATCCAGGTTTTATCCATGTATATCACAATGTGCCTACACAATATTAAAAAAATTAAAACACATAGTTACTACTAAATAGGGAAATAGATTCATATATACTAGTTGAAAAAATATATATAAATATTTTACATAAGGTTTTCCTATATAAATAAATATGGTAAATCACCCACTAGAAAACCAAAGCATGCAAATTAAAAAGATCCATAAAAGAAGACAAGAACAAGGATCCCATCCTTCTAGTTTTTTGTATGTCGTGCTCCACCAAAACATATGGACAAACTAATGATTCCATAAATTTGATATCACTAAGGTAAGGGCTTGATAAATCATATAATAATTTAATATAAGTTAGCAATATGAAATGGAAACAAACTCTTACCTTAAATTGGAACCTTATTTAAGTATATAGGTAAGTATACAATGTATATTTGACCCATTGGAGGGTAGGTATAAGTGGAATAACAAGGATATGAAAAATATATGTCTTCTTTGAAATATAGAGTTTGGGTTGTCTTCTTTGTTTCTCTTGGTCCTAGTGTGGACTGTCTCGGCATGGTAGTGAATGCAATAATGAGATATTTTGAGTGATGAAATTGTTTTTAATGTTATAATACAAGTTAAATATATACCCTTCTCATTGCATCCATCATGGTGATTCTAGTGGATCATATAGGCTTAGGTGATTGTGGATCATGCCAAGGGTTAAATTATCAATTTGGGTGGTGAAACTTATTTATCAAGTGTCTTTTTAAATTTTGTTTCCATAGTGTGTGTGAGTTAAGAAGTGATTTTTCTCACTCTAATTGGTAAATTACGTTTATTTTGCAAGAAATCAAAAAAAGATAAATGAATTACTATTCACTTTTTCAAACCCATCTCACTTAAACAACTCTATAAACGGGTCCATCACATGATGGTCTTGAGCATATTTTATTCACTCATAGAACAACTACACCTTCTTTATCATTCTCTTCACCAAATTTGGTCTAAGATTAATTAACTCTCTAACCTCATTCCAATACAATAGAGATATGTAAGAACACTCATACAATTATTTAAATGGAGTTCTAACAATGTTTAATCAATAGTTATTATCATATTAAAACTCAACCAAAGGGAAATGATTCACCCAAGAACCTATAAAATCAAGAATAAACATCTTCAATACATCCATTAGAATTTGAATCATTATCTCTATCTGACCTTCCATCCAAGGACGAAAATTAAAACTTAGAAAAAATAATGAAAAAAAGCATGGAACAAAATCTTCTACAATTGGGAGGTAAATTAAGATCTTGATCATATATAACCATTATTGAAACCACATGAAGCTGCACCATAATGGGAACCTATAAATTGAAGAACATACCACAACAATCAAGATTGAAAATAAAGAAGTAAGATTCAACCAACTTTAAAGTTCCATAATGAGGTTTTTGAGGATAAAGTTTTATTGTTTATGGAGTTACAATGGTTAATCTAGTTGATTGTGATTAAAATAGATCATAATAAGATAATTATATTGAGAGAATTATTCTTTATATAGAGTTTTATATTGTTGTTGTTTTCATTATGTGGAGTTAAATTAATCGAATTTTTCATCAAGATGATGATATCATCTATCCATCAAGAAGAAGTGCACAAAAACATTTAGATCGACACAACATAAAACCTAGGATTAAATAAGTACACAAAATTATCTTTCTATACTAATTTGGAAGAGAAATACAATTATATAAACCAATTTTTTCCTTGAATTAGTGTGTGTTTAATTAATCAAAGGGAGTTTCACTTGGGTGATCATTGATCAAAAACCAAATAATTATAAAGGATGTGTTCCTTGTAATGTAGTGGCCACAACTAAAATAGTTATATCTAATAGAAAAATTATTTGACAGGGAATTATTTTATATTGAAACTTCATCATGTGTGTTCCATATAGATGAAACCTAGTGCATGTGAAACAAGTAAATAAAACCTTATGTTTTTCTATGCATTGAGGTCCATATTTGTTTTTGAAATTCAATGTCAATGACAAAAAGTGCTAGATTAATCATGATCTGGCACACACAAGAATAATATTTGATGACTGGTGAGGGTTAAATATTTAAAGTAATGAAAAAATAAAATTGGAAAGAACCTTGATTCTCCACCCCACCCTGCAAACAATCACATAGGGTTCCACAACACTCTTGTCAAAACTGACTAGTCCAAACTACTTTTCACACAATATTTTAAGGTCATGAACTACTATATTATTCATCCATGATTATATTCACATCCCAAGATTTATAATATTATATGTTTTTTATGTTCTCATTTTTATATCATGTTATAAACAATTTTCAAGTTCATGAGGGATGCTATTTTGTTTATAATAACCATTTATCATCATAAAACACTAAAATGTGTATGATTATATACTTTTTCATTATCATGTATCCTATGATACATGAATATTTTATGTTTACTAAATACCATTATAATTCCACTTAAAATTATTTTTCATTGAATAAAGAATGAGTTTTATCATTTCCTTATATAATACATGTACCATTTGTAGTGGTGGAATAAACACTTCCTCTATTCTAAGCAGCAAAATACTTGTATGTACCAGGTCATCTCCATTGAGATGGGATAAAATTACAAGTGTAATTTATTAAGTGTTAAAAACAATATTATTGGGTGGAAAAGTGAGAAGGTTTAGACGTGTAATAGATGGTCAATTATTATTATAGATCACCTGATCTAAGTTAAAAAATAGTAAGTTGGCTCCACTGGAAGTGGTAAAAACATATAGTGAATGAGACTTCTTCTAAAAAACATAAATCATCTCATTTTTTAACGTATTTTTATTGACCATCCACCACTAGTTCTTTGGAATTTTCGCTCAACATAGTCCATAACCATTTTAGTTAAGTGCATAGTCACTATAGGAATGCTTATAGAGACACAACTAGAAGCATTATGTTTACCACTCATTGATGTGAAATTTTACCACTTCCTTTATCATATTGGGTGCCCATGTATGGTATCTCAAGAACTATTGGTGTGGTTTTCTACATTCATTTTGGGTTTCACTCCATACACAACCCTCTCTAAGTTAGAAATTTTCTCTCTAAAAAGATAAATTTTTTCTCAACTTTTGATCATTTTGTATTCTCATAGATCAAAACATAATTATAGAAAATATAAAAAACACTTAAATTAAATTTATCTCTCCATTGTTGAATAGCACACACAAACATCCACTTACTCGTATAAAATGATCTTTAATGTGATGGGTTGGATTTAATTTTAAAAGAAAATTACAGTGGGAGGAAAAATTACTAAAATATATTAAAATTTTATACTTTATAAACAACCTAATATAATAAAACATCAAATATTAAATTAAAATCATGGCTAAAATATAATTAACAATCCTAATTATTCTTTTCTTTAGGTAACACATATGTCTTGTTTGATGAGTTCTGGTGATGAGTATGATATGAAATTGTTAGAAGAATTTTCAAATTCTTTTCAGGTATAATTGAAACTTCTGAAACCATACCTGGGAGGTGAGATAGGGCTTCGGAGGGTCGGTAGCAACGGGAAGCGAGGTGCGCTAATGGGAGGCGGGGCGCACTTATGGGTGGCGAGGTCACTGGTGGCATGGGTGGGAAGCCGATCTAGGGTTCGGGTCAGGGGGAGAAGATGTCATTGTGGCGGTCGGGGGGAGAAATGGGGTCAGGGTCAGATGGGGGGGGAAGCGTTGCCCCTGTAAAAAAAATGGGGGGTTTAGCGGCGGTTTAGAAAACCGCTGCTAAAAGACCGCTGCTAAAGGTGATTTATGTTGTTGTGTGTTCATGTTGATCTAGTAAAAATGGTTCATTAACTACAAGAAAACTTTAATATTTAATATCAATGATTCCATGAGTCATATGAACACGCAAGCCTCTCCCAGTATCCAACCACTGAAATTTAAACATTTTTATGTAATTTTGATCTAGATAACACAGTTTAATAATTTCATCCAACATGCCGTAAAAATCAACTTCAGTTTCTCTATGATGAAATCCTCTCAATAAAACTCCAATGTTCATTGTTTTTTTATTCCCCATATGCACATGTATGAAATCAAAAACCATTCACCTCATATTCATTATAATATTTAACCATTTTGGAGGGTGGGTGACTCAATATACATAGTCGTTTATCAATTTTATCATCTTGTTGAGACACATAAAATTTTTTAAAACAATTATCAATATAATAAATAATAAACTAAATTGATATGTTAAAACATCAATAATTTATGTTACCAATTTTTGAAACAACTAATTTTTTTCAGCGTTCTTCAAGAGCAGCTGCTGTAATTTGGGGAAGTTGTTTCTTGATATGATTATCATATAACCTACAAATAAAATAAGTTTACTTAATGTAACATAAATTATAGAATAAGTGATAGAATCACTCACATTACAAATGATATCATTTTTTCACAGTTGAGTAGAACATTTGTATGAGCTCTGTGATGTTCATCATTTGAAAGCCATCATTTATAAACTCCACTGAAGCCAAGATATGGATGATTAAAAACTGATAATTGATTGTCCATTTTATCATCCACATTCCACTCATTACATCCCATGTAGTTTTGTTTTGAGGAATATTCAAATTCAAAATAATGAGAATAGAAAAAAGCAATTTATTCTTGCAAATATGCTTCAGCAATTGAGCCTTCAACTAATGCTTTGTTAAATACTTTTTTCTTCAATTTATTCATGCATCTTGGGGATGGATACATCCATTGAAACTATACCGGACTTCCACATTTTTCTTCATGTGGAAAATGTAATATCATATGTTCCATTGATTCAAAGAAAGCTAATGAAAATATTTTTTCCAATTTTCATATAATTACAAAAAAATCTTATTCTAGTTGTCTTATTGCATAGTAGTATGTTTTCTTCGCACAAATGTCTTAGAAAAATATGATATGTTTGTTATATAATCCCAAATCATAGAATTCAACAAACCTCTAAATACAATTGGCATAAGCCTTTCCATTTTAACCAAACAATCATGACTTTTTAATTCAGTAATATGAGCATTCTTAAAACATTTTCCCAAATGGGAAGCATAGCAATTTGTAATCCTAAAATCTACAATCCACTAACAAAATATTAAGCAACTCTCTTTGGGAAGTGTATAATCCGATTTTAGCTTCATTAACCTCGGGGATCTGACATTTTCAAACAGTTAAAATTCTGGTCGCCTATAAATTTAGACAAGATCTAATCATGCCTTTACATTATCTTTGGTATTACCTAGTGTATCCAAAAATGTATGAAATAAATTATCAAAATAGTTCTTATCAATATGTATGACATCCAACATGTGGCAGACCAATGTATCAGACCAATATGGTAGATCCCAAAAAATTATCTATTTTATCCAGTTGTGTTCTCTCCCAAAGCCATGAAGCTTATGTTGGTTCATTGTTGGTCCAAGTGTGATGGGATGTAATGAAAATACAACTGATTTTAACTCAGCACCTGAGATCATTTTTGGAGGTCCATCCCTTTTAATTGTGCCTTTTCTGAAATGAGATTTGGTCCTCTGAAAAGGATGATCGGTTGGATGAAAATCTACGATGACAGTCAAAATAACAAGGTTTTTTTCCATTGAAAAACATAAATGCTTTGTGGTATTTCATACAGTAAGGAAATGATTTCAGACCATGTTTACTTAAGCTAGATAACATTTTATATTCTGTTAAGTCACTAATTTTCCACATCAACGCAACTTTTAGTAGAAAATTTTGTTTCACAGCTACATCATATGTACTAACACTATTACTCGATGATGAATTTAACTCATCAATCAATGGTTTTAAATAAACATCAATATTCTTTTTCAGATGTCCTGGGATTAATAAGGCCAAAAAGATATAGCGCTTCTTCATCAATATCTATGGAGGTAAATTGTACAGAGTTATAAAGATAGAAAAACATGAATACTGACTACCATAAGAACCAAATGGATACAAACCATCAGTAAAAATACCCAATCGCACATTTTGGGCTTCTAAAGAAAAATACGGATGTACTCGGTCAAAATTTATCCACGAATCACCATCAGATGGTTGATTCAATATTTTACTGGTTAAAGTCTTGGTTTTGTGCCATTGCATCATTGTCACTATGTTCTGAGATATAAATAAATGTTTCAACCTAGGTATAAGTAGAAAATATCTCAAATGATTTACAGGAAGCGATCCATAATTCCTCGGTTGAGCTTCTTTATACCTCGATTGTCCACATGTGGAACAACTATCCAATGAATCATTTTCACAAGAATATAAGATGAAACCATTTTCACATGCATGAATTTTCTGATAACTAAGACCTGGATTATGAAAAAGCCTCTTGCTCTCATAGTAATTTGTAGGCAACATATTTCATTCTGGTAACAGTGTTTTAATCAAATAAAATATCTGATCAAAATAGTTTTTTGAAATTCCATTATATGATTTAATATCCATAAATTTTGCAACCGCTTCCAATTTTATTATCTTGAAACCATGATATAATTCATCCTCAGTAGACCTCAACAGCTCATAAAATTTGGATGGTTCTAACTCAGGAGTAAAATAAATATCATCCTAAGTTTCAGTTTATTGAACAGATGGAACACCAACATCATGTACTAAATTTTGAAACTATGATAGATTCGAAATAAAATTATTAGTATCTTATCTGAAACTAGGTTCACCATTTTGATACTAAAAACATAATCTGATTAAAAACCAAAATGCAAGAGATTTCCCCCAACGTTGTCAAATGTGTTAAACGTTCTCAGAGAACATTTTTTATAAGCACACTTAATTTTACCTTCTGGAACAAATTCTGGTTTTGATGACGCAAATGATAAGAAAGCTTCAACACCCTCAATATATATAGGATTTAAACCAGAACTGTTTGGATTTTTTCACTGATTTATCCAAGTTCAATCATCAAATAATGACTTTTATCGACTTTTTTGTTCCATATTTTTCTACAAAATATAAAATCATTACTATTTTTGAATAATTTGAATAAATAAAAACACTATCCAAAAAATAATATAAATAATTATATCTACTTATTACTAATTATCATTAATTACGGGCGACACAATTTCTAGTGGATTGGTGTCTCCTTTTTGTCTGATGGCACATTTACTTGCAACTTTCTCACAATGAAATCAGAAAGAAGAATCTGTTGAGAGGTATGCATATCAATTTTCATGCATACGAGAATGTATAATCATACCTCCTAGAAGATTCTTCATTGTGATTTCAGTGTGAGAAAGATGCAAGTAAATGATCCGCAATACAAAAGAGCCCCTTTTTCTTCAATGAATCATCTTCTTGTAACTATCACCACCTAAAAACCTTATGAAAAAAGTGGTCCTACAATTTCATATCTAAACTCGTGCATACGAGATTGGATATGCATATGTAGAATCATATTTTTTACAATGTTTTGAGTCGGTGAGATTTGAATGTAGAATAGTCATCGAGAAAAAGGAGTGTCTTCAATCCACTGGAAAGTATTCCAAGTTCTTATAATTTATTACCATTTATTACAATTATTCCTAATTATTCCTAATTATTTAGAATTATTCTTAATTATTGCTAATTATTCCTAATTATTCCTAATTATTCTTAATTATTCTTAATTATCACTCATTATTCTTAATTATTTCAAATTATTCTTAATTATTGCTAATTATTGATAATTATTGCTAATTATTACTAATTATTGCTAATTGTTGCTAATTATTCTTAATTATTCCTAATTTTTGCAAATTATTCCTAATTTTTGCAAACTATTCTTAATTTTTGCTAATTATTCCTAATTTTGGCTAATTATTCTTAATTTTTTCTAATTATTCCAAATTGTTTCTATTTATTCCTATTTTATGTTTTTTATTCTTATTTATTTGTATTATTCTTATTTATTCCTAATTATTCCTAATTATTCCAAATTATTGCTCATTATTGCTGATTACTACTATTTACTCTTAATTATTACTAATTACTACTAATTACTACTAAGAACTACTAATTACTACTAATTACTACTAATTACTGCTAATTACTGCTAATTACTACTAATTACTACTAATTACTACTAATTATTTACTATTTATTACTATTTATTACTATTTATTACTATTTATTACTACTTATTACTATTTATTACTATTTATTACTATTTATTACTATTTATTTCTATTTATTACTATTTATTAATAATTATTACTAATTATTACTAATTATTACTAATTATTACTAATTATTACAAATTATTATTAATTATTACTATTTATTATTTTTTATTACTATTTATTTCTTTTTATTACTATTTCTTACTATTTATTAATATTTATTACTAATTTTTACTAATTATTACTAATTATTACTAATTATTGCAAATTATTACTATTTATTACTAATTATTACTAATTATTATTATTTAATAGTATTTATTTCTATTTATTACTAATTATTACTATTTATTACAATTTATTACTATTTATCACTATTTAATACTATTTATTACTATTTATTACAATTTATTACTATTTATTACTATTTATTACTATTTATTACTAATTATTACAAATTATTACTAATTATTACTATTTATTACTATTTATTACTAATTATTACTAATTATTACAAACTATTAGTATTTATTACTAATTATTACTATTTATTACTATTTATTACTAATTATTACTATTTATTACTAATTATTGCTATTTATTACTATTTATTTATTACTATTTATTACTATTTATTACTATTTATTACTAATTATTACTAATTATTACTAATTATTACTAATTATTACTATTTATTACTATTTATTACGATTTATTACTATTTATTACTATTTATTACTATTTATTACTATTTATTACTAATTATTACTAATTATTACTAATTATTACTAATCATTACTATTTATCACTAATTATTACTATTTATTACAATTTATTACAATTTATTTTTATTTATTACTATTTATTACTATATCTTACTATTTATTACAATTTATTACTATTTATTACTATTTATTACTATTTATTACTAATTATTACTTATTTTTACTGATTATTAATATTTATTACTTATTATTAGTAATTATTACTAATTATTAGTATTTATTACTAATTATTGCTATTTGTTGTTATTTATTACTATTTATTACTAATTATTACTAATTATTACTAATTATTACTATTTATTACTAATTATTACTATTTATTACTATTTATTACTATTTATTACTATTTATTACTAATTATTACTATTTATTACTATTTATTAGTATTTATTACTATTTATTAATATTTATTACTATTTATTACTAATTATTACTAATTTATTACTAATTATTACTAATTATTACTAATTATTACTAATTATTACTAATTATCACTAATTATTACTATTTGTTACTATTTATTACTAATTATTAGTATTTATTACTAATTATAACAATTTATTAGTATTTATTAGTATTTATTACTATTTATTAGTAATTATTACTATTTATTACTATTTATTAGTAATTATTACTATTTATTACTATTTATTACTAATTATTACTAATTGTTACTTTTTATTACTATTTATTACTATTTATTATTAATTTATTACTATTTATTACTATTTATTACTATTTATTACTAATTATTAGCATTTATTACTAATTACTACTAATTATTAGTAATTATTAATATTTATTACTAATTATTAGTATTTATTACTAATTGTAAATATTTATTACTAATTATTACTATTTTTTACTATTTTTTACTAATTATTACTATATTTTCCTAGGTATTATTATTTACTGCTAATTATTACCATTTACCGCTAATTATTACTAATCAGCGTCAATTACTATAAATCACTGCAAATTACAGTTATTAGTTACTAATTACCGCTAATTATTTATATTCATTACTAATTATCGTTAATAATTATTAATTACTACTAATTACAGATAATTAGTACTAATAATTTTAATTTATTATTACAAATAAATACTGATGACAAAACAATCTAAATCTAATTTAATTACAACTAATTAACAATAATTAAAATTAATATAAAAAATGAAATAAATACTAAATTAAATAAAACCTAAATACCTTTAAACTTGATATCTTATAAGTGTAGATGACTTCAAAACTTGTTCGTAAAAAAATAACTCAAAGAAATTTTAACTCTAAAATTAGAGTTTAGAGAGAGAGAGAAACTAGAAATTGAGAAGAAGAATGAAAAAAATGGATGGGGGTATATATAGGTTAGATTATTTGTGAAAGTATTATTTGCGACAGGACTCGTCGCAAATACCTTCGATCGCCTTAATTAATATCAGCAGTTAAAAGGGTATTTGCAAAAAAACTCATCGCAAAAAGTGACCTGCCGACACACTATTTGCGACGGGGAAATAGCCCCGTCAAAAATAGTATTTACCGCCGCCGGGTATTTGCGACGGGGGGTGCCTCCCCGTCACAAATACCCTTCCCGCAGTTTGGCGCGAAAATCGCGCCAAACCTTTTGTGACGGGATTCCTTAACCCGTCGCAAATAACTTATTATTTGTGATGGGATAAGTTCCTCATCGTAAATAATTTCATCGACGGACTATTTGCGACGAGCTCTATTCCCGTCGTAAAAGGCCATTTTTCCGTATTGACATGTAATAAAAGTACAATCGGTTGGTCCTAAGACACTAATTCCAAAATTTTGGTCGATATGGATAGCAAAGATTTATCATAAGTAAATCATAATGAATTGGATATTGATGTCAAATGAAGAAACACATTAAGGGGATCCTTATCCAAAACAATCTGCATGAAGGTGATATTGGTTAAATCCTTGAATGTTGTGTGCGAAAAATTTCTCCACATCTATGAAGGTGTCTCCGAGGTTTTTAAAGCAAAGTTATTGGTTCTATATAACATGTTTGAGGACTTGAAGATACACTTGAGTTAATATGTTCATGTATTATTTGATTAAATATGATGGCAGGGGATATGTGTGGTCTTTTAGAAACCGTCGATGATATGAATATCATCAATCATATCCTGAGGAGGTTTCCATAATGTTTTAATCTAAAAGTCTCTATGATCAAGGGTAAGGATCCAAAGAAGACGACATGGGATAGTATTCATAGTAATCTTGTTTCATGTGAGATGAGGGAAAATGATAATGAGGTTGTTGAAAAAGAGGCATCTCGAGAAGAGGAATTCAAGGCATTGATAAAGAAACCCAAGGAAAAAATCTAGAAAAATAAGTGGTTTAGAAAGTAATTTCTTCCCTTTATTTGAACATAAAAAGGATAAAATGAAAGTTTCTAGAAAAGTTTCCAATTTATTTCTTTCAATGTGGAAATATTGGGACCCGTGTAGTAAATTTTCCCAAGAAGATTCAAGATGATAATGAGGATAATAAATTCCCATGAGGAAGTTTTCAATGAATGTGAATGGTAGGAGGAGTATTAAGCACAAATTCCTTAAGAATAAGAACCAACTATAATGGTATGTAGCTTTTCAAACTTTTACTTTGTGTATTGTGGGTGTTGGAGGTTTTAGGAGAATGTTGGATGAATGGAGGTGTTGCTGGATATGAGATTTTAGTTGTAAGGGAAATGTTTTTTCATGGCCCTTGGAGTTATGCCATTAAGAGTTATAAAGAGGAATATGGTAGCTTTGTAGTATATTGTCTCAGTCTATCACAGTCATTTTTTATCCAAGTATGAAATTACCCTTACATATCACCCCTTATCACATAATTAAAACTTACATATCACCCCTTATTTCTAAATTAACTCTTATGCATCACCACTTTGTTCTAGATTAACCCTTAAATATAAATATTTCCAAATTAATGTGTAACTTTTATAGAGATTTGTTATGAAATGCGTAAGTTTTATACTATTGGAACCTATGATATGTCAGATACTCAACTTTATATGAAGAAATATCTTGTGTATAGAAGGAAATTTCATTTTTATTGTATATTTTGTTAATAGAAATAATATTACATATTTGAAGTATCTTATGTATTGATTTTATATCTATGAGAATTATCTCATGTGAAAAGGAAATATAGCATTTATAATGGAAATATATCATGTACTACAAGGAAAGTACCTTTATTTATGAATGGAAGTTAACTATTATGTATTAATTTTTTTAATGTACCTAATTCATACTATAATACTTAGTTACTTGATATATAATATTTATTAGGGATACATTGGATTTAGATAGTGTCATGAAGAGATATGTAAGAGTAACTCAGTTAGAAACATTGATACGTAAGAGTAATGCATTAACACTCTTATATTATTGTTATGTTATTATCTTCACATTGTGGAATCCAGAGTGAATTATTTTCATGGTTCTGATATCTTGAGGTCTATTGTGTTGGGATGCTTTCATTATGGCATGGTTTGTTTTAGGTTTTTTGGGTTTGAGGTTCCTTAGAAGTTTGGGAATTACAGCATGATCACCTTGATAGCATCGTGTCCTTCATTGTTAGATTATCTTTAAAGTAATTTGAATGTTCAATTTCCATGAGAGAGGGAGGGATATCACATTGTGATTTTTAGAGATTTTTTTGACTTGGAACTATTGTGTTATGGTTTATAGTGGTGTGATGTAATTCTCAAATTTTCTATTTTTATTATAAAAGAAGGTTTCCTCTCATATTTCATTTTATTCCTTTGACCCATCCCTAACCATAAGTGATTTTGGTTTCTCTTCTTGGAGATTTTAAAATCTTGAGGTTGGTCCTCAGTCCTTGGCTTCATGTGGTCAATTATTCCTTGATCTGAGGTGATAATTTCATCCCTTTTATTCTTAATTTATTGGTTCTTCTTTCCAAAAGGATATGGCCTCAGTTATTCTTAGTCTTTATGTGTAGCGGTTTACTATTTTTATCGAGGATTATATGGTATAGGTTTGAGGAATCTTATTGTGATTTTTTTGTGAATTGGATTTAGATTCATTGAGGTAGGGGATTTCTAAAATGTTCTTTTGTCTTTTGGAATAATATTCTTGACTATATTTTTCTGATTCCTTATGTGGATATTATCAAATTATTTTTTTTATTTATTTTTTATAGCTTATTGAGTATCCTAGAGTTGTAACGAAATGGTCACTTTTGGAAAAAAAATATCTTAAGGAAGAATGAATTAAATAAAGATAATAAACTGGGTATAAGGAATTTGGGAGGGAAAGGAGGGTCGTATGTTATTTATGATTTTTCATGTTATTTTGTATATATTGATTGACTCGTATTTTCTATTATGATTTTCTATTTTATATTATGGTTGAATAACATTGTTTCATTCATAATCAAATAATCACTTAAAGATAATAACAAAAGGGGGATTACTGAACTCTAAAATATGAGGAGCTGTCATTATTATTGAATATTTATTCTTGATTATGTGTTTATTTTTGTCAAATATTGTCATGATTGGGGTGATCTTGGTTGGATTGGTTTTCTATGGTTGGAAAGGGTTGTTTATGTGTTGTCATTTTTTATGTATCCACCTGAATATTGATAAACTGATTTATGAGAAACATATGGTAATGAGAATCGGAATGGGAAGTGGAATCCAAGGTTGGGTATTAATAATTATTATTTTTATAAGGTATTAATCAAAATTATAATTTAAATATATCGTAAAACATTGGTATTGGAAGTTATGTGGTTATCATTGTGCTTGGGTGGTGATGAGGTATTGTTTCAATTCTGATAGAGGTCATGGTTTGGGTGGAGTTGTGATAATTTAGTGTTCTGATTATATTTTCCTCTTCATATTTCATTAAGGTGAGTTTTTTGGGGATACTATGATAATTTGAAGGTTTTAGGAGTCAGTTTCTTATGGATATAGTTCCATTAGTAGGTTGAGTTGCATTGATAACTTGTAGGGTGTTCTCTTATTTACTTATTTCTTTAAGTTATTTCGTGGTATGTGTGTGAGTTGGGGAGTCATGTGGCTATTAGATTAAAGGATAATGGGATGTTTTTAGTGTGCTTAGTAGGTTTGGGTATGGGATGGTGTTAAATTTAAAAGTTTTACATTGAAAATTAATCAGGGAATTGAATGATTTTTTTATTAATATAATAATTAATGGCTTGTAAAAATTAAAATGAAATGAAGGAAATAAATGGTTTATGTGAAATTATCATGTATGGAATAAATGTGATCAATAGTGAATGTATGAATTAAAATGAGAAGTGGTTTTATGAGTGGTTTGAATTTAAATATGGGTAAATTGATCGCATAATGAACATAATGAGGCTGGTAAATGGGAAATGGAGGGATTGAGAATGATATGGAAAATTTGAAGTTTTTTATTTTGTGACTTTCTTTTTCATACGGTTTTTGTTTATGCTATTGATGAATATTTATTATGGAAAGTGGTTTATGGTTACTAAGTTGTTATCCAGATATTATGGGATTGGTTTTTTGGTATATTATGTGGTAAATAGGTTGGTAGGAGGAATTTCAGGGGATTTAATGAATCAACATTATAATTCATGACCTATGATGGATCAGGGTAGGCATATACATATTACACATAATGGACTATGTTTTATTATGTAATATACGAATTGAATTGGTTATGTAGTTGTGATGGTGATATATAGTGGGGGTCATGTATTGTAAGAGGAGGGAATGAGGTTGATGCCCTTCATGTTCACAATACCCTACCGTGATAAAGAGGATGTGCATATGAGGACATGGATGGAGAATGTACATAGAAGGAGGAGTGAATCAGCTCGTTTTCCATTATTTTTATGTTACCTATCTAAGTTTGGTTGGGATAAGTGTATATGTTGTGATGTGGTTGTGGATATATGGTAGTGCGGTATGAAGTAATGGATTTCTGGTTTTGACTATGATGATATAGTATAGAAATAAGTGGTAAAGTGGATGAATAGAGGCCTGACATAGTGTATTGATATTTTACCATGTATTCCCTGATTAGACAGTGAGGGGATATACAATTGTGGTTCACTACCCATTTGTGAGTTAGATCTTCCCTTGAGCAGATAGTTAAGAGTGGTGATAAATTTTTAGGCCCTTATTCTCTAGATTATTTTGATGATGTTTATGAATATTATGGCACACCTCGTTTATTGATTATTGTTGTGCTATTTGATTCCTTAGTCGGGCTAAGAATTGGTTCAAAATACTAGTTTTGGGAAACGGTTAAGGATATTTTAGAAATTTAGTGATAGTTGAGGTGAAACGTAGAGTTCATTAATTTTACTTCTTAGGCTTATAATGTTTCTATTTGTGGTAATTTTTTATTGGTTGATATCACTCTTTTATACTCTTGAATATCTATTTCAAATGGATGTTGATTTTTTTAGAAGTATGATCCTAGTGAGTACTCATGAGTTCTCACCCCCACCATTGGTTTCTAATTGTTTTTCATGATAGTCTGAGGGAGATTGGAGTTATTTTTTTAGTAGACCAAATGAAGTATTGGGATGATTTAAAGTCTTAATAACCCATTCTCACTTGTTCTTTTCTAATTATTTTATATTGTGACATGTATGTGACATTTAAATTATGGGAATTTATTTATTGAGTGTAAATTCTTAGAATTTCACTTATGGTTTGTTTCATTATTTCATGTTCTATGATGGTAATGTATCTGATTTGTGCACTCTATATTGTCGATGCTAGTTGAATACATGTGGACTATTTAAGGTGAGATTTGGAGGTCACTCTTGACTTCACTACTAACCCAGGAAGGGTTCCGGTGGGGGAGGTTTGTAACTAAGTTGTATCAGATATTTTGGCTGGAGTTTTTAGTTGGAATAAGTGACGATATTATGGTATTAGTATGGTAGTAGTGAAACTCAAGACTAACTAGTCATATAAAATTATGAGGCTACCTAGGAAACAGAAATTTGGGGCACCCTATGATCTAACACAAGGACATTGAAAAACTACTAAAATTGTTTTAACCGAAGGTGTAACCGTTACATGGAATAAATCATAAGGTGGTACATGCATAATTTCCATTAAATTCTTTATAATTTTTATTCTAGACCTTAATTATGTTTATATGATTATACTCATATGCTACATTTGTTAATAATTTATATTTATCTTCAAGAAATGGTTACATTTCCTTAAGTATAAAATAAAAGGAAATTAACTGGAATTTGTGTTTAAATAAAGCCTTATTGATTATTGAATGTGTTATTTGTATGCTCTCTAAAACATGTTTTACCTTAAATTGAATTTTATTATCATTTCTGAAATTCAAAAAAAATTAATAAACCTCCATGATGTTTATAATTTTTAGTAATCCATGTTTTGAGAAATTCTTTAAGCATATGATTTCAAAGCTATATGAGATTTTCAAAATAAGTGAACCCATCAAAATAAAATTCATGTTAATAAATTATATTGAACTGTTTTAGTGTATTTCATTAGGATTTCTTAATTTCATGATCAAATTTATGTGCTATATAAAGTTTATTAAAGATTAAATATATATGATTAAAAATAAAATTTTCAACTTAAGAATTAATCATGTGATATAAAGAGTAAATATGAACTACATTATATAGATATCATATCTAAAGTTGAAATAATTTTTGTGTGAATTATTATAAAATCCCATTAGGACCTAGGTTACATATTATTTCAATTCCCCTTTAACTTGAATAACTAATATGTATTTCCTCAATCATATTTTCATGTTGAGACTATTGGACTTAAAATATGAAAGTAAAATTATTCCTCCATCCATATAATATGAAATCATGTTTCATTTTTGATAAAGTGTTTAAAGAGTGGTCAGTTTGAGCATGTCAAGTATGATGCATCTAAAAAAACCATGTGTAGTTTTTTATTCATAATTCAAAATCACATTTAAGTATTATTATTGAAGTGAAAGGTATGCTGTTTTATCTAAAATTTAATTTAATGAAATTAGTGTGTTTTTTATAATGTGTTATTTGATTATTTTTTCATCAAAGTGATGATATGTTTTACTGATAACCTATTTTATAAACTATAAATTGATAATCTAAAATGTATCTAATATGAAGTTTTCCATAACAAAATTTACTGATGTAAGTTTTATAACATTTTGTTAATATCTATGTGAAGTGATAATTATTGTTTAGAAGGTGTTGACAGTGATATTTCATCTAGGGATCTTGATATGTTTGTTGTGTGATTAGTTTAGTCGATAGGGAGGGATAAATGATGAGGTGAAAGTTTCTTATGGTATTTTGATGGTGGTTTGATAGTGTGGGGAGTGGTGATGTGGCTATGTACTTAAGTGTTTTACATATCTGTTAGTTGGGAAGGAAATCATATGGGTTGATTCATTTCTATGAACTATTGATTCCCTTAATGATGTTGATATTCTTTGTATGGTTTATAAAAAAATTATTGTTATTTGATTGAAATTTATGTCACTGAAATATCATCAAGGCATTAGGAATGGTAAAGATAATGAGGAATATTGGGATAGAGAATTGTAGAAGCTTCATCTGAAAAAAAAAATTACCAAAGTATCTCAGTGTGGTAAATAGCCATTAGTCTAAGGATTGGTTAGAAGAGATTTAAGATTCCTTTGAGTTAGTGAAGACTGAGTATCGATTCTGAGTTTATTTGGTGGTTGGTTTGTTATTTAATATTTCCTGAATAGAGTGGAATATGAAACGTAGAAAAATGTAAGGGATGACAAGGGAGGAGTTTCTTGTATTGTTTGAGAAAGATTTTATAATATCCCAGAATTCAAGGATGTATGTCCTTGTTAAAATTTTGATTTAAATATATTAATTTGGATAATGGAATGTTTACTGGGTATATTAAGACGCTCAAGGGTGTTCCGAGGATTTGGGACATTAAGGAAAAGGGGAAAATAGACATCCAAGGCATGTTGGACAATTGGCACGCATTTAAGAGTAATCATATGCTCTAACTATGCATGCAAGGGGGAAAAATTTGGATTAAATCATGAAAGGGGGAAGGCCAAACTATTTGGGCTTGGATAGAGAAATTCCACATGATTTACACACAATTTTTCAATCCATGTAGGCTCCCCAGGTAACCATGTGACTTATACCCCTCTTGGATAGAGGTCGGCACACTGGAGGTGCATGTTTTGGAAAATCGTATGTCCCATTAAAAGTGAGATTTTACTATTTCCCCCCTTAGTATTTTAAGGTTTCTCAAATGATTTCTTATCTCATTTATCATCTATAAACCCTAGTGATGAAACATTTCAACCAAGACTTCCCAAGGATATATCTCCTTTGATTTTAGGCCATTTATAGTTCCCTTGGGTGCAGATTGAAGATCTAGGTATTTCTATCGCTCCTCTTCTGTAGAGACCCTATATTGATGTACATGGACATTACATTACTTTTACGGAATACTTAATACATAACAAAAACAGACACACAAGGACCGTAATAGTTTAGTGTCTTTGGAAACTCGGAATATAATCTTCTAATCGTGGTGAAATATCTTCAAAATCTCCCATAAAGATATTCCCCTTTTGTTTTCTTACCTAAAACCTTAATTTAAATCCTGGGGAAAAGAAAACATTTAAAGGGTGATCTCAAATTCTCAGTAAGGGTAATCATGTAGAAAATAAAACAAATCATATACATTTGAACTAAAAAAACATGAACATAAAGTTTAAACATCAAAATATTGAGCAATGACACAAAACATGGCAGTACGTAAGGCATAGATCATAATGAAACATTAATCATGATAATATAGCATGGTAATAAAACATTTAATTGTGGAAAACTATTAAGATCATGATATTATTTCCATATTAGCCAAGGCATTTCTTCCAAGACCATCTTAGTGGACAAAGTCCCTTTCTGAATTGAGTTCACTCCTCATTCCAGTCATGTATCACTGAACCAGATTAAGTTACCGTTTCATCCATGTCTATCTCATGAGATATAAATCTTTACCAAATGAATTTTAGGGAGATATAGCTCCCACCCATCTCATAATGAAATCATTCTTACTTGTGCCACAAAATGAACTTAAAACATTCATCATAACCTAAATAATAAAATGGGTTTCATAAACATAATCCCATCATCACATAATCCATATAAAACAAATGGATATTTCATCATAAGAAAAGTTAAACCATGTAAATCATAGAGACATTATACTTGAAACATACACATATGAAATAATGTCATCTTGTATGGAAAATGGTTTTGATAAAACACTTGAAATGAATTCTTGAGGAAAATATCCTTTCTTTTCAAAATCATTTTCTTTTCACAAAATGCCATGTAATTTTAAAATAAAAGGATTTTTTTGAAAATAATAATGAAATCTTGTATATTAATATTTATGAAAATTAGCCATTATGAAACCGTAAAAATCTGTTCATGCCGTATAAGTTAAAAAAACATTCTTCTCGTACTTTTGCCGAAAAAGTCAAGAAGTACCTCGTATGGTAAAAAAAGAAAGATTCCTTACATACCATATAGTAAAAGTAAAAAATATTTAAAAAGGAATTTAAACATACATGAAACCATTTTTATAAAATAGGGACATGGATGATAAATATAACCCCAGTAAATACTTACGAATAAACAATCTCAGATAAAAACAAGATTGGAAAAGTTATCCCTTACCTTAGGTCCGATATGCTTCGTACGTATCCGAACCTCCTGTATAATGATTTAAATAATTTCATTGTCTTATTACTGAATCATATTCAATGTTATGATATCATATATGGTTCACGTATTACTTTATATTACACGTTCTTTTGTAAATTCCATGTTAAGGCAGCGTTTTGGGTATAATCGTTTCATTTATCGTATGTGTTTCGACATGTTGTTCTTGATATTATTATTTATATCCTGATTTAATTAATTTTAGAATGTAAAACATGATTTATATATAATATATATTCAGTATATAAATATATATGATAGATCGATAAATGGAATGAAATACACCGTTCATGGAGACGGTAGGTCGTGCGTACGCATGAACGCTGTTTTCGTTTCTTTATTGAATTAAATGCAATTAAGTAAATGAAACATATATGTACATAATTATAGTATCATTATTATGTAATATCTTTCATGATTATTTATTATATATACTTTATAATCATACTTGAATGGTTAATCATGGAAAATGAATCTCATCGCGTTCGTGGAGATGGTAGTTCGTACGTACGCACGATCAATGATATCATTCCCATGATCATGGAATTGTTTTGGAGTGTATGTATAATATTTCAGAATCAATATAACTTTACAATAATTATATATAGTTATTTATTTACACCATTATACCCATCCAAGTAAGGTGGTGGTGGAAAGCAGATTACACAACGGCGTGGAGACGGTATTCCGTACGTACGCACGCGCGGTGATTTCATTTTCCGTAGGATGGATAGCAGGTGAAATGGGTTTGTTTCATATTTATAATAACATATAATTATATTATTTATACTTATGTTATTACTTTATAATGAAAAAACTAAATAATAAGAAGTAGAATAAGAAATAAATTGGAAAGAATCGGTAAAGGATATTACCTCTTCTTTGACACACCTCTACTTATCCTCCTATTAAAGCACTAGGGTTGGTCTTTTGAGGAGACCAGAACCTCTATAATGTTTCTAGGGAATATGATAAGGGAAATGGGTAGGGGTTGGCCGAGCTTCAAGGCTCAAAATGGTGTGAAGAGAAGAGGGAAGGGGTTCCCTTTTTATAAGGGAGGAGAGGGGAACCTTTGGAAAAACTTAAAATATTATTTTATAATAAAGTCATATCCGGTTTATAATAGCTCAAAATTGATTTATTTAGAAACCAAAGTGGTTATGGGTCTAAATAATCTCAACCAATAGGTTTTAGACAAGTTTAGGTTAATATTTTAACCTTATCGTTTAAATTTAACACTAAGTTAAATAATTTAACTTTTACCGTGTCTTCTTGTTTTCTTACACTAAATGGTTAATAAACTTACTATAACAAGCCAAAAGAACCCCAAGTGGTTAATTATTAATATATATAACCTTATATATGTTATTTGGAAGAACCTTATATTTTTAAGAATATAATAACAATTTATAATATAATATTTGTTTTAAAAACTATTTTATGTCAATTTTGACACTATTTGGTAATTGATTTTTGTGAAAATTATAACAGCATGATTAGTTAAAACAGAGTTAATTAAATCAATACTAACATGTCATATTAACCAAGAAAATTAGTGTAATTCATAAAAAGTCTCAAATTACATTTATTTGGGTATTTATAACATCAATTATGTTAATATTTCATTAATAAGGTAATTACTCCATCATCATTGTGTCATAAATAACTTAAATTATTTAATGTCTAAATATTATAAATTAAATACCATTATGTATGAAATATTTTTAGCTTTATAATGAATATTTATAGTCTAATTTATCTTATGTATAACCCTATATTAAAAAAATTTTAGTTATTAAACTTTGATTTTTACTATTTTAACTCTTCTTTATATAAAATAATAATAAGTTTCATAATCTAATCCAAGAGGACCAGAGGGTAATATTTTATTACTAAGGTTGTTTTTGGTCGAATTACACTTATCCAATAGAATTAGGACATGTTTTAGGGTAATAATAATACCATTTTTACCCTTAATTACCCTATTTACTTTTAACCGTGATAAATAAAAGTAAAAAGTTATTATTCACCAAAAATTATTTTTATCTTGTTGAACCAAATTTCACTCCTTGATATTAACCGTGTCTCTTGGATTTTATAAATTCTACTCACAAAAGCTGTAAAATTAAGTTTTATGTAAATTTTCAAATTCTCCTAGGAGGTGGGTAAAAGACGATGAAAAGTTCAATAAAATTTTTATATACCTAAAATTATTATAAAATGACTCAAATGGATTACATTGAACTTATATAGGTATTATGTATCAATTTTTACCTAAAATAAATTTATATAAAATAAATAATTATTTAAATAAAAAGTCGGTCTTTAAATAGTAACCCAGTGTTTTCACTATTCATCAAAAATTGAAAGTTTTCAGAAAAATACCAAAAATTCACCCTAGGCTAATTTAGAAATTCTGAATCCAAAAATGAAGTCCATTTTGAAAGATAAAATTTATAAAATTTTAAAAATTGGGTATTACTATTCATAATGGCTAGTTCGTAATAATATTATAATAATATGTCGTTTAGTGAAACTCGGTATTGCGTACTACACATGCTATCGAGGAAGGTCTTGATTTCATGTGATACAATCCAAGTCAGGGATGCGTGTAGTGAAATCTCCATTTGGTGTTGTGTATAACATAATCAAAACTTATTTCATTTATACATTAAACAAAATATATACATAATGTTGCGTAGAATAACTTCCACAAAATGAACTTGAAATTGTGTGTAACACGAGCCCAGAATAGTGTTGCGTATACTGCAAGCTAATACGGTTTTGCGTATAGTACAAGCTAATTTTGTTATAGCGTACAACACAAGACATCAATGAAATTAAAAATAATAATTCTCATAAAATCTCAGGTTGTTACATCTTCCATCTCTATTCTGGATTAGAGATTGTGGTTTTTTCATCTTCTTCTGAATCCCTGAAAACCTGTTTTTCTAGGTGATATTAGGTTATGTCTTCAAAGGGTAACTGAATATGGATCTAAGTCTAAGGTTAAGTGATCGTTCATCTACGGATTCGAGGTAGGTGGTCTAGAAGTTATAACCCATAGTCTTGAAGTTGATTTTGTATGTGTGGTTGTTTTAATGGTTCTCTCTAATTATTCATTTTATGGATTTAAATTTATTTGGTAAATTAGTTCACTAAATGATGAATTTAACCCCTCATGATTCCTGTGGGATGTATTGAGGTTGACTAGACCGATTTAAGACCACCCATGGGGTGTTCCAACATTCCCAAACATGGAAAATTGTAATTTTAAAAATACAATTGACTTGTGATAAAGTATATCCCATGATGAACATGTTGATAAATTAGTTGAGTTGAAAATGGAATATTGATATTCAGGTCTAGACTTTGATAATGTCACAGGGTATTGTTTAGATTAATTTGAACTTGGTTGAATGAAATAAAGTGATTGTGCTAAATGACTTATTAATTGTACTTTAAATGCATAAGTTGGTTAATTCATGTAAAGTGATGAACATGTTAAATGAGTAAATTATTATGATTTCATGAATGATTTAAATGGGTTACCCTATTGGAATTGATTAATATATTAAATGGGTTAACACATGAGAAATAGAAATGGGTTAAATGGGAAATTCAATTTAAATGGTAAATGTGCTAACGGGTTAAGAATTGATGTTGATTTATATGTTGAATAATTATGAAATGTGAATGTTATGTGCAATTATTTTGTATATTTTGTGATATATTATATATGGTAAATGCATAAATAAGAATGTGCACATGGCTTAGTATTTGTGGTGTATTAAACTTTAGGACCTTTTCCCATGGTTTGGGTTAGACTAAGGCTCTAAACTCCACCACTATAATGCACAGGTTAGGGAAGTGGACTGAGGTTCTATTCCCCTAATGGTTGCATTTGATGAGACTTCCTGGACTGAGGATCTAAGGTAGGCGTTTTGTAATTGTTTATAAAATTTTTACCCCTATTCATATAGGGAACTTGACTTATTCCCTTTTATATAGTAATTGATCAACTTAGGCCATTGTTTAAATGAAGTAAATGCCTAACCCATGGAATAAGTGATGAAAATAGAACAAGTGATGAAAAGGGAACAAGTGATGGAATTGGATTAAGTGATTAAAATGGTTAAAGTGAATATTGTTAACTAATGGAACCTGAGTTATCTTTTTTTACCTTATCATCTATTTAGTACTTGAGTAAAATATCTATCTAGACTAGATATTTTTTAGACACCATTTTTGGTGGATTATTAAGTTGTACTCGAAACCTACTCGGGCCGTCATTGTGTACCCGAGCATATTTCATTGTTGCAAGTTTGGAAAAGTAAAAAAGTCCCTATTCTTGAGGGTTGATTAGGGCCTAATATTTTCACGGATGTGGGATCTATAATTAGATTCAAAACCCATTTTTGGGATGCTTCATTTGGACATTATTTTGGGTTTTCATCACTTTTGGTACAGTTGGCATGACATGGCATATTTACAGTAGGTTGTGGTTTGTACCCAGTTTTGGGAAATGTTGGTAGTACATGTTTATTGGTTATATTTTTTTTCTTTATTTCTTATTGTTATATGTGATGGATTACTCTGATAAAGAGGGTATATCCTCCCCATGTATTACATTAGACCCTCACTACTAGTTTCCATACTCTAGCGTACAGAGAGGCATGCTTGAGGTCATGTAGTGACTCAACTCAATGCACCGGTTTAGTGGAATCCAAGTTTGGAATGTTACAAAGTGGTATCATAGAGGTTATTTTCTATGGTCTTATTATTTAGGGATGGTAGACGGGAGATTATGATGTGTAAAGTCTTATCATTTTTCTCATGCTTGGGAGTATCCAACCCAAGTATGGGGGAAATCCTAAGTTCCTAGGTTGGGATTGTTAGTATTGATGTGTGTTGTTATGGTTGAATGATATTTCACCATTGGGTGATGCCCTCATTGTGGTACGTTACTATTTTTTGATATTTTACTTGTGACCATAATGGAATGAGGTTGTTCATTCATGCATAATTTTAGGCACCTAAGGATATAGGTGGAATGCATTTTGGTAGGAACACATGGGGAATATGTGTGAGACACAAAGGCTAAAATGCACTTCATTTTCTTGAAAAATTGAAAGAAACTTTGTTTAATAAAGATAATTAAAAATGATAAAATGTAAATAATGTGAAAGAATGGTTAAATAATAGTGCTTAATGAAAAATTTATAAACCAGTTAGAATGTGGTTGTGGTAATTCTCGATGGGGGTAAGGTTCCTAAGTGAGAAAAATTTATATTACGGTGGTAAAATGGTTTAAAAAGTGTTTCTATGAAAATACTTGTTTTATTTTAGTTGGCTTACTCATGTTGACTATGACCTATGGTAGGTATGGATAAAGATAGTGATAATGATTTAATGATATCTTTTAGGATAGTGTATGTGTAATGGATTGTTTATTGAAAGTGGGGAGCTTTATTTTTTAGAACTGAGGATGCCTTATGTTATGTGTTTTGAGATGTGTGATTGAAATTAGAGGAAGATGCCACCATGATGAGATATGTCAATTAGAATATTAGAGGATATTGCTGAGAATGATACTCTATATGTGGGGTTGTAGATTCTAGTGGTTCAGGGTAATATAGGAGAGGAGAAGATTCATGAGAACTTCACTCATTTTTTACAGATGATGGAATGGGACCCAGTGTGGGTCATGCTAAGTATATTTGATCTGACCATAGAGTTTCAGTTATATAACCCTCAAACGTTTTCTAGATAAGGTGGACCCAACATAGTAGAGTTCCAGATAAAACCCATCCATACTATTTTGGATCACTTGGAGGCTCAACCTAAAAACATAGTCAAGTTGAAAGCCCATGTGTTGGGGGACCGACAAAGTGGTGGTTGGATATTCTGGTTCATACACAGTATGATTATGGTATTACATGGAAGTAATTTTTGGATCAGTTTATAGAATACTTCTATCTAGAGACCGTTATATAGGAGAAGGTTGTGGGGTTTATGAGGTTGACCCAGGGGACTATGTCAGTGATGGATTATGTTGGCCACTTCACATACTTACAATGATTTTTCCTAGTGTTGGCAGGGAATGAGAGTGCTATGAAAATACATTTCTAGGATGGACTTAGAAACAATATCATGTCTCATGTCAATATATTTTTTTAAAATAGGCTTTCAGAGGTGGTGGATTAGGCTCTAATTTTATAAGGGAATCCGAGGGAGGATTCTTGTGGTAGTTGTGTGGTCCCAGTTGGACGATCTAGTAGTGAAAATTCCAAGGGTAAGAAGAATCACTTTGGGAGTATACACCAGGGAAGTGGCATGAAGAGTGGTCAGAGAAGGGGATAATTATTTTAGGGTGGTGACTAGGTTTTTTTCTATCAGTGTGGCATGCTAGGGAACATGCGTGGTCAGTGCCCCCAACCTTCATTTGAGTGATGAGAACGCAGAAAAATGAGGCATTTGAAGAGGTTATGTGGGAACCCTCGATAGTCAGGAACCGATGGAGGATCAAGTCAAGTGCATGGTGTATGAATAAGGTCAATAACCCCATATCAGGTAGGTGGAGTTTTATTGACTGTACTACTCAGGGAGGCGGGTGTGGTACTTTGGGGTGAGATCACCCATATCAGCAGAGTAGTACAATGCCAGAAACTCATAATGAAGCCTAGGGTAGAGAGGAAGGATAGATTTATGTCTTTATTACAACAACTAGTGTTGGAAAGGATGACCCATCAACAGTTCGAGGTATGATTCTTATAGCTTCTATGCTTGATAGTTCTTTATTTGATACAGGTGACTCACATTATTTTATATATTCCAAGTTTGTGAGTGTGTTGGGCCTAGAGGTGGAACATATATATTGTTCTATGTCAATTAAAACATCATTAGGGGTGAGGCCGGAAAATATTCAGCAATGTAAGTGGTGTTCCCTTGACGTAGGAAGTTACGATCATCTGTGTTATTTGTTGATTCAAGAGATGTCAGACTTTGATATGATTTTGGGAATGGATTGGTTAGTTTTGTACTAAGACTAAATAAAATATTACCTCTATAGAGTAACCTTTATATCTCTAGAGGGGAATAATTATGTTCATTTTTGGTAATGGGATATCTGAGTAGGTCGTGTCGGTCCAGTTTTTCAGTAGTCGGGTGAAATTATAGCTCGAGTTTATTTTCTTATGCTCTAATATGGGGAAGTAGAGTAGCTTGTATTCCCTCCTATGGTGGATCAATTTCAGTATGTGTTTCTTGAATACTTCTTGGGGATTCCACCTAAGAGGGATTTTGAGTTTATAATAGATCTACTGTTAGGGGAAAATTAGTTTCTATTCTACCATACAGAATGACACCAGCAGAATGCCTGGAACTTAAAACTCTATTGGAGGAACTAGAGTAAAAGGGGATTATTTTCCTGAGTATATCACCTTGTGGATCTCTAGTATTTTTTTCCAAGATTGATTATGGGTCTTTGTGGTTGTATTTCTACTATAGGAATCCAAATCAAATGATGGTTAAGAACCTATACACTCTTCCTCAAATCGATAAACTTTTTGACCAGGTGAGAGGTGCTTTAGTGTTCACCAAGATTTATTTGAGATAAAGGTATAAGTAGCTAAGGGTGAGACCTTATGACGTACTGTATACTTTATTCATAAGTAATTATGGGTTGTATGAGTTTTTTGTGATATCTTTTAGTTTGACCAATAGATTGGAAATTCTTATGGTTCTAATGAACCAAATCTTTCATCCTGACCAAGATCAGTTTGTAGTTTTCTTTATTGATGACATCTTGGTGTACTCAAATACTCATTAACATCGTGCCAAACATCTTGAAATCATCCTAAGTATACTAAGATATCATAGTCTATATGCCAAGATATCAAAATTCCATTTTTGGATTGACATGGTGCATTTATTAGTTCATATAATCTCAGAGGAAGGTGTGTTAGTGGACCTAGAGAAAGTGGAAGAAGTTGTGTCTTGGGATCAACCCAAGAATGTTTCTAATATTTGATGTTTTTTGGGATTTTTAGTCTATTACCAAATGTTCATCAAATAATTCTCATGTTTTGATGCACCTATTTTGGGTTTGACCAAGAATGGCATTAATTTAGAACGGTCTGAAGTATGTGAGAATGCTTTTAAGAATTTAATGAAGTGGTTGTCTACTAATCCAATTTTGATCCTACCCACGCCAAGTAATAAGTACACCTTATTTTTTGATACATCTATTGTTTGGATTGGGGCAGTGTTGATATTGGGTGATTAGGTTGAGCCGTATGGGTAAAGATAGTTAAGGCCTCATGAAAGAAATTATAATACGCATGACCCTGAATTAGAGGCAGTGGTTTATTATTTAATGTGTTGTACAAATTATTATTAGGAGAACATTTTATTGTGTATATTATCATAAAAGTCTAACGTACATTTTCTGTTAGCATGATTTGATTCTTAGACAATGAATATGGGTTGAATACATGAATTCCTTTGATTTTGACCCAGTATACATGCCAGGAAAGGGTAACAGAATATCAAATGCATTGAGTCGAAAGACTCAAAACCAAGTGGTTAATAAATTCAATATTTAGTGGGAGATTATGTATTTGTTTGTGGGGATACATCTAGAGGTTCATTATGGGAAAGTCTAGATGACCCTTAAATCCTTGGCAGTTGAGTCTACCCTTTTGAGTCGGATCAACGAAAGGCAGTATGAGGATCCATAGTGTTCGTATCTAAGGGAAATTTTTGAATTTGTGAGGCACATTTTAGTTGGATGTTTGGTGATAATGAGATCATTTATGTTTTTGTCCATGTTTTCATGCCTACATATATTTGAGAAGAGCTTATGCACAAGTTTCATACCTCAAAGTGGGTAGTGCATCCTGGTTTGACCAAAATGTATTGTGATCTTCGTAGGTAGTATCAGTGGCTAGGGAAAAAGAAGGAAATTGTAGGTTTTGTGGCGTGATGCTACACATATCAGTAGGTGAAGGCTGAGAATCAGTGGCCGAGTGGTTTGTTAAAGCCTTTTCCCATTTCATAATGGAAGTGTAATGACATGAAGATGAATTTTTTTGTAGGTATTATGAGGATTCCATAGAAGAATGACATGATTTGGGTAGTTGTGGATCATTTGATCGAGGTAGCACATTTCCTAATGATTCGAGAGACCTTCACCATTAATCATATGGGTGATTTTTATATTTGAGAGATAGTACAGTTACATGGGGAGTCACAAATGATAGTTTCATATTGTGAACCACGTTTTTCTTTATGCTTTTGGAATGGGTTGAAGAAGGCACTTGGTACCCAGGTGCTTTTCAGTATGGCTTTCCACCTGTAGATAAATGGACAGTCAAAGCATACTATTATAGTTCTAGAGGAAATGTTGAGGTCTTGTGTCATAGATTTTGGTGGAACATTGGAGAAGCACATGGAATTTGTTGAGTTTGCCTATAACAATAGTTACCAAGTGATTATTCATATGGAACTGTATGAGGAAATCCATGGTAGACTCTGTAGGTATCCATTATTTTGTATGGAGGCTGGGGAGTAAAATTTTTTGTGTCTGAGTCTCATGCAAGAAACATCAAATCAGGTTTTGTAAATCTAGAATAATATGGATAAAACTTAAAGTATTAATAATTCATATGTGGGATGGTGTTGTAGACCTCTTGAGTTTATGGGGGGTGATCATTTGTTTCTTAAGGAGTCACCACAATTGGTTCACCATTAGATTTCAAAGTAGGGAAATTTTCCACATAGGTGCAAGGGACCATTTGAGATTATAGAGAGGATTGGAAATGTATCATAACGATTGATTATCCCACAATGGTATAGTGGTATGCATGATTTTTTCTATATTTAACAACTTCGATAGTATCACCTGGACCCATCCCATATAATTGATATTAGTGATGTTGAGCTTGAGGTTGATGCATCCTTTTAGGATCATCTGTTTCATATTGTGGACCGTAGTGAGAAATTCATGTGGGGAAAGTCTATTCCCTTGGTTCGAGTTTTTTGGAAGCATGGTAGTGTTAAAGAAGAAACTTAGGAGAGGGAATTGGATATATGGTCTCAATGGCCCGATCACTTTACCTCAGAAGCTAAGTGATTCTTGGGAGCGTGTCTTGAGGACAACCATTTATAATGTGGGGAGGTTGTAAGATATCGGACTTTGTGTAGGTATTTAATTGTTTAAATTTTTATTTAAATGTCTTAATTTGGTTAATGGAATGTTTACTGAGTGTTTGAGGAAGCTCAGGGGTGTTTTGAGGGTTTGAGACCTAAAAGAAATGGGAAAAATGGCCATCCAGTGCATATTTCAAGGTTGGCACATAGTTAGGAGTAACTATGCACCATAACCACGAATTCTTGGAGAAAGGGTGTATGGTTTTACAAATTGTGTGTCCAAATCATGTTCCTTATCAAAGTGGGATTTTATTTTATTTTCCCCTTTGGGGTTTTAAGGTTTTCACCTTATTTATTCCATCATTTCTCCTCTATCAACCCCAGTGATGAACCATTTTGACTAATACTTCCAAAGGATCAATATCCTTTGATTCTAGTTCATTTGGAGTGTCATTGGGTGCAGATCTAATCTCCAGTTAAGTTTAAAACTCCTCTTGATCCTAGAACCCTCTTTTTACAGAAGATCTTAGGTTGGGGCTCTAAAGGGTTCTTGAATCTGGATCTAATATTAAGGTTATGTGAGTGTTCATTTATGGATTCAGGGTAGGTGGTCTACAAGTTATACCCTATAGTTTTGAAGTTTATTTTTCATGTGTGGTTGTGTTAATGGTTCTCTATAGTTGTGAATTTGATTCCTTTAAATTGATTTGGTAAATTTTTTGGCTAAATTATCCTCATAATCCCCGTGGTATGCACTGAGGTTGACTAGGCCGATTTATGGCCACCCCTGGGGTGTTCTAACATTCCTGAACATGGAAAATTATAATATTAAGCATATAATTGAATTGTGATAAGGTAAAACCCATGATGAATATGTTGATATGTTAGTTGATTTGAAAAGGTAATATTGATAGTCATGTCTAGACTTTGATAATGGTATAATGGATTGTTTGGATTAAGATGAAATGGGTTGGATAAAATAAATTAATTGTGCTAAATGACTTACAAATTATGCTTGAAATGCATAAATGTGTTAATTGATGTGAAGTGATTAACAAGTTAAATGGGTAAATTTTTGTGAATTGATGAATGAGTTAAATGGGATAATGTGTGAGAATTGATGAATATTTTAAATGGGTTAAGTAACGAGAAAGGGAAATGGGGTAAATGGGAAATGTAATGTAAATGGTAAATGTGCTAATGGGTTAACACTTAATGTTGATTTATATGCTGAATAATTATGAAATGTTAATGTTATTTTTATTGAATGTGTATTGTTTATTATATGGTATATGTAGTAAATGGATAAATAATAATTTGAACATGTCTTGGTAGTTGTGCGATATTGGACTTGAGGATCTATGCCCACAGTTTAGGTTAGGAAAAGGCTCTAAACCCCACCCCTATAATGCACAGGTTATGTAAGGGGGATGAGACTCAATATCCCTAATGGTTTCATTTGATGAGACTATAAGGACTGAGGATCCAAGGTAAGTGTGTTGTAATTTTTTATGAAATATTTATCCCTAGTGAGATAGGGAACTTGACTTATTCCCTTATACATCATAATTGACCAGCTTAGGCCATTGTGTAAATTATTTAAATGCCTAACCCATGGAACAAGTGATGAAAATGGAATGAGTGATGAAAAGGTAATAAGTGATTGAAATGGTTAAAGTGAATATTGTTAGCTAATAGCCCCCAAGTTGTCTTTTGTTTACCTTGTAATATATTTAGTACTTTCATGCACTATCTTTATAGAATATATATTTTTTAGAAATTTTTGGTGATGTCCCACTTAGTTGTACTCACACCCTTCTTGGGCCTCCATTGGGTACCAAAGTAGATTTCACTATTGTAGGTTTGGATAAGGGATAAGTTCCTATGCTAGAGAGTTGAGTTGGGAACAGGATGTGCAAGGATGAGGGATCTGAACTTGGAGTCAGGACCCATTTTGGGGACTCATCCATTGGTATTTATTTTGGGTTTTCTTCACTTTCCGTATTTTTTCCATGACATGTCATATTTTCTATTTGTTGTGGTTTGTACCCAGTTTTTGGGAAATGATGGGTGTTCAATTTTATTGTTATATTGTTTCCCTTATTTCTTATTGTTATCTACTTTGGATTACACTGAAAAAGAGGGTATAGTATCCCCATGTATTACATTAGACCCTCAGTACTACTCGGTGGCCTCTTTCATACAGGGTGACACGCCTAAGGTCATGTAGTGACTCTACTTGAGGCACCGATTTAGTGGCCTCCGGGTTGGGAAAATTATAGATTTCATTTCCCGTGTTTATATGTGATATTTTATAAATAATGTTTAGGATATTTAGTAGGTATTAACATAATTTGTAGCATTGGGAATCATTTTATTGACCTGATTAATCAATCTTTGTATTTTATAGTTAGTAAGGACCAATGAGGGTGGTATATTGAGTTTTCCTTAAGGATAAAGATTTAGTGATCTATCATGTATTTTTATCATATGTATTGGATAGAGATAATAGATATGGTAGAGATAATTGAGAAAGGATTATATATGATGGAGCATTTGGGTGAAGGTACTTCTTAGGTTTTCAGGAAGGATGATTTAAATGCTCTGAGTTTTGGTTCTTAAGGTTTGTAGAAGATGAGAGTCATGAAATATTTTAGAGTCAAAGCATGGATTTGAGACTTGGGATTGAGTATCTCGAGGTTTCATGTGACTATTGAATTTATTTGTTTTCATTGTAACATTTTGGGTCATTTTCAGCATGGAATACCATAGATTCAATGCTAGGGTAATCCTACTCCTTTTACTAAAACCTATATGGTGGATTTTGAACCCATTTTAAAGTGTTAACTAATTAGTATTTAAAAGTTAAAGTAAATTTTTTTTCTTAAAAAATCATTTGGTCATTTTTTCCAGAGGTTTTAAATTGTTTCAGGGTTTTTTTATAAGGAAACTATTTTGAAATAAGGTCGACATAAAGGGACTAGTAAGTGAGGATTCGATTGTGATCCATGGTTTCTTTATCTTCGATTGATTTCCTGCAATGGTGAATTTATTATTTGATATGTATATACTATAGTAATAAGTTTTTTAATAATTTGTATTATTGTGAGAAAGTTAGAGTTACAAAACAACCCTTTCCTAGAGAGTGTTGGTAATGTGTCCATCCTATTTGATAGGTATCTCCCCATTTCTATTATACTTTGATATATTCTTAATTGGTTTTAATTTTGATTCATTGGGATATGAATCATTTCATTGGTATCTAATGTAATGGAACAGACCTTATCAAACTATTATATTTCATTTTTTGGGTGTTGTAGGTTTCAATAGAACATTGTAATAAGGGTGGTCCAACAAGAGTGAATATTTCAGCTAGAAGGGAAGCATCATGGCATGTCTACAAATTTCAAACTATGAATAGTTGTCTTAAAGAAGAGCATAGTAATACAGTCTGGTCTGTCGGTCCATCACAATTAATTGTTTTTTAAAATTATATAGTTAATATTACATATCAAGTGAAACTTATGTATCACCCCTTGTCATTTAATTAACCCTTGTATATCACCCCTTGTCACAGAAGTAGCACTTACGTATCACCCCATTTTAATATAGTAACCCTTACATATAAATATTTCTATAGGAAACCATAAGGGTTTTTGATCCATGCTATGGAGTACATAAGGTTTACCCAATCAAAACTAAGTATACGTAAGATAATTGCCTTTGAATGAATAAATATCTTGTGTATCAAAGGAAATAAATTTCATACTAGATGTTTTGTTAAAGGAAATAATCTTACATATTAAAAGTATCTTATGTATTTATTTTGTAGCTATATAAATTATCTTATTTTTGTAGGAAATATACTACATATAAAATAAATATATTATGTACTTCAAGGAAATTACATGTACATATGGTGTGAAGTTAATACTTACATATTGAAAATTTGGAAAAGTAATTTATTCATAGTGTGATATGTAAAGGTCATTTTCCTGATACATAAGATTCATCAGAGATACATATGAGTCATCCAAAAATATAAATAGATTTTTAAGAGTAACTAGGATTTAAACCTTAATATAAGAGTAGTCACTTTACCACTCTTCTATTATAGCGTGGTTATTATATTTTCATCTTATAGTTGTGAATGAATGATTTATGGTTTTATTATCTTGAGGTCTATTGTGTTGTAATTATTTCATTACACCATGGTTTTATTGTAGGTGTACCATATTTGAGGTGAAGAGACTATGGATTGTTTCATGATCCCCAAGAGTTCAGGAATTGTTGTGGGATGACTATGGTTGTGCAGCGGCCTCCATTATGATATCAATTTTAAATTAGTTTGACAATGATATTTCTAAAATAGATAAGTGGGGGATCTGGCATGATTTCTAGAGATCTGTTTGACTTGGAACCATTATGTCTTAGTTCTTATTATTGCACCATGATTCTCATGTTTTCCATTTCTATTATAAAATTTGGTTTCCTAGCATATTCTTTTTTATTATGTCGACCCCTCATGAACCCTAGGTAGTTTTGGGTGGTATTATTAGTAATTATAGATGATTTAGGTTGATCCTTAGGAAATGGCTTCATGTGATCAATTATTCCTTGATCTGAGGTGAACCTTTGTTATTTTTTCTTCTTTATTTTATAGTTATTATTTTCAAGAGGTTGTAGCATCTCTTTTTCTTAGTCTTGATGGGTAGTGGAAGACTGATTTTATGGGTAATGGTGTGTTATAGTTTGTAGTAAGCTTCTTGGTGGTTTTATGGGGATCAACTTCAGCTTCATTAAGGTATTTGGTTTCCATAATATTCTTATATCTTTTGGAATGATATTCTTTACTGGATTTCCATGATTCCTCCCAAGGATATTCTCATATTATTTTGTTTCATAATTGGGTTATGTGTTATTTAGTACCCTTGGGTTATGTAGAAATGGAAACTTTTGGGAAAAATATCTTATGGAATAATGAATTAAATAAAGATAATAAACCAAGTATGATGAATTTGGATACAGAAGGAGGGTTGTATATTATTTATGAGCATTCATGTATTTTTATATGTTTATTGACTTATATTCACTACTTTGATTTTTTATTTTCTGTTATTGTTGAATAACCTTATCACCTTCATAATCGGATAATTACTTAAATATTAAAACATAAATTGGATTTTTAAAACCTATAATCTAAGTATATATCATTTTTAATAATTTTTTATGCTTGATTATTCGTTTTTTACTATCTAATATTGTCATGATTACGGTGGTTTTGGTCGGTTTGGTCCTTTAATATTATAAATGGGTGTTATTGTGTTTTTGTTTGTTATAGATCCTCTTAAATTTTGAAAAATGGATTTATGAGTTAAAGATGATAATGAAAATTATAATGGTACTTGTATGTTCAGGTTGGGTAGTAATATAAATGATAAGATAAATATATATTAAGACATTAGTGTTGAAATTTATTGGGATTTCATTGTGCTTTTGTGATGAGTCGGTCTTATTGCGATTTTGGTAGAGGCCTTGGTTAGGTTGGAGTTGTGATAATTAATTATTTGTATTCTATTTTCTTTTTTATACTTCATTAATTTGTGTTGGTTGGGTTATAGTTATTCTAATGGGATGGTTGAAGGAGTTTTTTCTTTGCTGATATTGTTTCATTAGCAGTTTGAGTTTGGTGGAGAACTTGTGGGGTGTTCTATTATCTAATTTGTTCTATAAGTATATTTTCAGGATGTGCGTGAGTTGGGAAGTCATATGGCTATTGGATTAAAGTACGAGGGTATTTTTTTGGTGTTCTTAGTTTTGTTGGGTATGGGATGGTGTTAAATGTAAAAGTGATGGGTTAATATGTATGTTGGAAACTAAATGAATCTATTATTAATATAATGGTTAATAAATTTTGAAAATTGAAATGAAATGAAGGAAATATAATTTTGATGTGAAATGATCATGGATATAATAAATATGATTAATAACGAATGAAAAAACATAAAATGAAAAGTGGTTTGATGAATGGTTTGACATTAAATATGAGTAAATCAGTGGAATAATGAACATAATGAGGCTGATAAATGGTAAATGGTGGGATTGGGAATCATATGGAAAATTTGAAGTTTTTAATTATACATATTACTTTTTTTCTATGTTTTTAGTTCTGATATTAATGATGATTTACTGTGGTAAAGTGGTGGGTGGTTTCTAAGTTGTTATCTTGATATTTTGGATGTGGTTATTGGGGATATGATGTTGTAAACAAGGGTGATAGGTGGATTTTTCATGGGTTTTAATGGATTAAGGATTTGATGTAGAAAATTTTATGGATCATGGTAGTCATATGCATATAGCTTGTAATAGAATAGGGTTTATTATGTAATATACTAATTGACTTGGTTATGTAGTCTTAATTATGATACATAGTGCAGATTTCACATGGTATTGAGAGGAAATGAGATTGATGTCTGTCATGTTCACAATACACTACTGTGATTAAGAATATGTGGATAACCAAACATGGTTGGAGAATGTTCATGGAAGTAAGAGTGAAAGAGTTTGATTTTCTTTATGTTTACATTACCCTATAAATTTTTGGTTGGGATAGGTGGATATATGTTTAAGATGTTGTGGAAATGTGTTGGTGCGACATGCATTGATGGATGTGTGGAATTGACTAGGATGATGTGGTATGGTAATGAGTGGTGTGGTGGATGGGTGGAGGCATAAAGTGGTGTATTTTTATATAAATATCACTTTATTAATTAGTTATTAATGGGATGTTCTACTATGGTTCTCTACCTAGTTCTGAGTTGGATCTTCCCTTGAGCTGACTGATAAGAGTGGTGATATATTGTAATTTATTTTTATTTAGTTTATTTTGATGATATTTATTGAATTGATGATATTCTTCATTTATTGATTATTAAATTGGAATTAAAATCCTTGGTCAGACTAGGAATTGGTTTAAAATCTTGTTTTGGGGAAATGGTTGAGGGTGTTGGAATAAATAGAGAAAATTTGTGTTAATAAAAGTGGGATATGGATTTTTTTTTATTTTACTTCTTATAATAATACAATTTCTATTTGTGGTAAAGTTTTTATTGGTTTATATCACTCTTTTATACAATTTCATATATATTTCTCATGCGTTTCAATTTTTTTAGAAGGATAATCCTACTAAGTACTCCCAAGTGATCACCCCTAAAGTGGTTTCTAAGTGTTTTAGAGGATATTCTAAGGTATAATGGAGCTACTATTTAGGTATATCAAATAGAGTTCGGTGGATGATTTAGATTCTTAAGATCACATTATTTTATTTTCTTTGATGAATATTATATATTTTGACATGTATGTGATATTTTGGTTTTTTGAATTTATTTTTTTAATGGAAATTAATTAGAGTTAATTAGTATTTTATTTCATTATTTCCTAGGTTATTAGGGTAAAATATCCCATTTGTTAGTTATTGTAACGCCCCAACCCCAGTTACCCATAATCGGTGCATTATTACATAACATTGGCATGATACAAGGAATCATGTCCCGAAAGATCGATCAGTTTAGTAGCCTTGGAAGTACTAGATACAAACATAAGTTTTACATTACATCATGAAATAAAAAAACAACATTGTGTCCCCTTTGAACACTCTTATATCCCTTATCTTATTACTACAGGTTAATCATAATATAATACTTTGCATCCTGGGAAAAATAAAACAAAAGAAATGGGTGAGATCATATGCACGGTAAGGATAAAAATACAGTGGAAACTATCATAAATAAAAACAAACATTTAAGGAAATATATAAGAATAGAACACAAGACTTTTAAACATAAACTTAAACATAATATGGCAAAGATAAATCAAATAATTCCATTTACTTATTCACATGGATATCCTACTAGTCGAATAATCACATGTAATATCAATATCCAATTTCATAATTATAGACTTCATAATGGTAGACTTCATAACCAAATAGTCAAGGATTTATGCCAAGATTACAATTAATATTTTGTCAAGGCCTTGTGACAAGACACTAGTTTGTCTCATGAGACCTACCAATGCTTCGAGGATCTATAGCGGGCTCCACCCGTCACTTACTAAGTCCAATACATTCCTCATACGGAAATGTTGAAACATAACATAAACATTCGTATTAAAACTAGCATACGAAATGTCAATACATTATCCATAAACCATGAATGGTATAAAAATAGAACATTCACAGTCAATAATATCACAATTCATTAAATACAATATTGAAGATTTTTTTATAATAAATCAACCTCAATCAAGAATAATATCCAAAACGATGTTGACAGAGTAGAAAATTATTAGTAAAAATATTTTGAGAGAAATATTCTTTTTTCATGAAAATGTTTAAAAGTCACTCAATTTAGAAAGGAATACATTTAAAATACTTTTTTGAATCAAATTATCCCATACCACTTTGAAACATTTTAAAGTAATAAACATTTTAAAACATTCATGTCCATATGAATAAATCCTTAAAACCATTTTGAAAACATGGACATTAATGAGAATGATTTAGAGGAATTAATATTTAAACCATTTAAAATTATGTTTTAGTTAAAGAGTCCCTTAAAAATAATACTTTTGAAAACACTTTTATGAAACATGGTCATGTATAACAATTATGTCCCAGTACAAACTTACACACAAACAATCTCGGATAATAATGAGATTGAGGAATTAACCCTTACAATGTTGTAATAAATCAAGTAACCACCAAATTAATCATGTAAACCCATGAATATAAAGAGAATAATGATAATATATATCAAATGGAAGTACACAATACACCACATGCAATAAATAAGTGGCGAACAATGGAAATCTCACGGAACTAAAAGTGAGATAAGAAACCCCTTACCTTGTGCTTTTACTTAGTATAGGGTAGGTAAACCTCATTTATAATAGTGAAATAATTTTTATTAAACTATACAAGAAAAAAATACATAAATATGATATCATATATGATCTTTTAATATTTCTTTGTTAATAATATTTTAGTAGTATCATCATTTTGGGTGTTAACTGATTCGTTTTCCTTTATATACTTGGTTACGTAAAACATGTTTGTTATGAATATGATGTATTTTATTCATATTCAAATTGATATTATGTTCATAAACATTATTTTTAATCATAAAATGAAAATTATTCTGGAATTATTATGATGGGGAATGAATCTCATCGCGTTGGTGGAGAAGGCAATTCGTACGTACGAACGAGCAACAATATCATTATATTGACAGCGAAATCGTATATAATTGGATGGTATATCATATTTACAGAATAATTATCATTTTATATTAATTATTCACATTAGTTATACTCATTATTATGCCCATCGAAATAGTGAAGTGTTTGAATAACAAACTACACCACGACGTCGAGATGGTAAGTCGTACGCACGCACGTATGGTGGCTTTGTCATTTATAGGATGGATAGAACATTGAATATGGTTTTACCATATTTATAATAACATAAAAGTATGTAGAAGGTACTGGATTTATTATTTTGGTATGGAAACTAAAAATAAAGAGGAAGTGGAAGAAGATAATAACTTGAAAGTGGGTGGTGAAATTATTACCTCTTCCTCGGGTGTTTCCTTTTGAGTTGATCAAAAGTGCTTCTTAGGTTGGATTTTTAATCAAAGTAAGGACTCTAGGTTTATTTGAGGGAATTTGGTAGGATATTTGGCCAGGTTTTGGATGATCCAAATGTCTTTGGAGCTATGAAATTAAGAGAAGGTTAAGTGCCCTTTTATAAGAGAGGTGAGGGTCACTTTAGGAAAACCCTAAAATATTATTTTCTAATAAAATTATTTTTGGTTTATAATGGCTCAAAAATGATTTATTTCAAATCTAAGTTCAGGAGGGGTCGAAAACCTCTCAACCAATAGGTTTTAGATAATTTTAGGTTACCATTTTATCCTTATATTTTAGATTTAACTCTCAGTTAAATAGTTTAACTTTTACCGTGTCTTCTTGTATTATTACAATATTTGGTTAATAAACTTACTATAAACTTCCAAGAGAACCTAAAGTGATTAATTAATGACATATATAATATTATTTAATCCATTTTTATGAACCTTATATTTTTAGGAATGTTATATCAACCAATAACATAGTATTTGTTTTAAAAACTCATTTATGTTAATTTTGACATTATTTAGTATTTGGTTTTTGTAAAAATAATAATAGCGTGATTACTTAAAAAAATTATTTAATCAACCATAACATGTCATATTAACCTATAAAATTAGTTAAATTTACCAAAAGTCTCAAGTTACATTTATTTGGATATTTATAATATCAATTATTTTAATCTTTCATTAATAAGGTAATTACTGCATCATCATTGTGTCATAAATAAATTTAATTATTTAATGTATAAAAATTATAAATAAAATACCATTATGTAGGAAATATTTTTATCATTTTAATGAATATTTATAGACTAATTTATATTATGTATAACCCTATATTAAAAATGGTTAAGTTATTAAACTTTGAATTTAACTCTTTTAACTCTTCTTCAAGTAAAATAATAATAAATGTCCTAATCTAATCCAATTGGAAGAAAGAGAAACATATTTTATTACTAAGGATTTTTTTGGTCTAATTACACTTATCCAATAGAATTAGTACCTGTGTTAGGGTAATTATAATATCATTTTTATCCTTAATTACCCTATTTACTTTTAACCATGGTAAATAAAAGTCAAAAGTTATTATTCACCAAAAATTATTTTCATCTTATTGAATGAAATTTTAATTAATAATTTAAATAGTGTCTCTAAGATTTTGGAAATTCAACTCACAGACATGGTAAAGTTATGTTTTATGCAAATTTGCAAATGCTTCTAGAAGGTGGCTAAAAGATGGTAAAAATTTCAATAAAAGTTTATACATATAATTTTATTATAAAATGACTCAAATGAATTAAATTGAACTAATATAGGTATTATATATCTATTTTGACTTAAAATAAATTTAAATAAAATAAATAATTATTTAAATAAATCATCGGTTTTAAACTGTAACGTAGTGTTTTTCACTATTCATCAAAAATTGAATGTTTTCAGAAAAATACCAAAAATTAACCTTTGACTAATTTTGATATTCTGAATTAAAAAATGAATTATATTTTACCAAATTAAAAACATATAAGTTTCATTAATTAATTTAAAATTAATTCTCGTTGACAAAACCGAAAAGCGTGTTTTTAAAATGTAAAAACTATCAAAAGATTGACATGTGTTTATATCAAATTTAAATGTAAAATTGCTTATAATGACCTGAATTGTATTAAATTATTAAAATATAATATAATTATACTTCCAAACAATTCAAATCCATAATTTAATCTAATAAATTGTTTTTATTAAAAAATTTGTTTTCAATTAAAATTTATTATTTTTCAGTATTCATCAAAATATGAAAGTTATCAGAAAAGTACCAAAATTTTATTAAAAATAAATTTTTATTTCCCGATTATAAATAAGAATTTAATTTAATTAAATTGAATATACAAAAGCTTCAAATAATGGTTTTAAAAATGGATTTCCATTAGAAGGTGGTAAATGTTCATTTTTTGAGAAATACTTCTTTTATCTGAAAAAAATGAATTTGTTCTAATATTATGTCTTAGAAACACATAATATGGATTATAAAATTATATGGAGTATATAAAATTTAAATTTTAGTTAATACTATTCATAACCGCTTTTGAATGACTATATTGGTAAGTCGTGGTGCCCTCAAACTCGGTGTTGCGTGTAGCCCAAGCTATTGAATTACTTTAAAGAAAATAACTTACTATGAAATCTTGGGGTGTTACATTCTTCCTCCCTTTTGTAAATTGCATCCTTGCAATTTTAAAATTGGGCTTGGGAACTTCATTGAAAGCCCCACATTGGAAAAATATTCAATGAAACTATCACTTTAAAAGAAAGAAAGAGAAGTACAAAGGTCACCCGAGATAACCCATACTAGGATTCCATATAGGAAAACATGGATATAGAAGATAAAATAAGTGTCAATTTTTCATTGAGGGTGATAGAAAACATGATCAGGAGAAAGTTGACAACAAGAAAACCACAAAATTGTGATGGGATAAACAGACATTAGTTTCCTAGTAGGAAAAGTAAATGGACAATGTTTCTTTTTATGTTCCATTTCATAATGTTGAGGAATTTATTTATGATATTGACTAAGAACATAAATAGATATACTTACTTTTTAAGTAGAGTTTCATCCTTTAAGAAATTTCTACCAATAACTCATCTTTTTTTCAAATGATGAGAATTCAATATGACTTGGTCACACCTGAAGCACTAGAATCAACTTCTAGAGAATCACATGATCCACAAAGGATAAAATATATATTTACTTTGTCTTTAGAGATTAACCAAAACCAAAATGGCTAGTACAAGATCATATGATCCCTAAAAAGGATTATCATTTAGAGAAAGAAATATTAATCTTAATTTATAAAATTAAACCAACAATACCCAAAGTTCAATAAATACAATTCAATAAATAATTGTCCTTAAAATTCTTCAATATAATCCAAACTAATATTTAAACCCAAAACTTAGAATGATTTTATTACGTAGTCTTTCATGTTAAATTGTATCTCCAAATAACGTTGGCTACTCTTAAAGTCACATACTTAAAGTAAATAACCTAATCACATATTCTCTATGATAGGTTAATAATTTCCATAAATAACCCAAATCACTATAAATCCATAATAAAAAAATAGATAAAAATCCACCATTACTCCTCAAATGAAATCTCATAGTATTCTATTTTCCTTAGGCATATAGTGTTCCCAACAGAGCGAACGTCTTCCAAAATAACATTTATCACTTAATCACCAAATCATTTTCCTATACTAATTATATCCATTTGATAATAAATAAGATCCCAAATCAACTTATTATTGATCAATAAAATCATTTAACTAAAAAGAATTAGTCACACTAACCAGGGACTTCACGTAGTCTAGTGGTAGGAGATAAATCCCAATCGCACTCTAGTTGTGGGTTCGATTCATACAGCTTTGTCTGACACGACAGGTTGTCACATGGTCTACGTGTTGTTCTTTTTCAAATACTATATTTTATAAAATTCCCAAAATGAGAACAATTCTTCAAAATAACCATAACATAATTTCACCACAAATGTTATCTCAAACCCCACATTTTCATCCCAAAATTTAATAACTTGTAATTTCCTCAAATTCATGGACCATATAAACCCAAAGAGTTATTTATAACTATAATAGAAAAGATAATTCTTCCTAAAATAGAATTTTTACATAACAAACTGTAGGGTTACACATACAAGAGAAAATTATTCCAAAGAAATCCCATCAACAAGTAGCACTAATACTTTTAAACATTTTTCCATCCATTTATTTCCACATAGGTTCTTCCTTGACCAATGGGTTATCCTAAAGAATAGGGCATTCACTCGGGTAATTCCTAGGTCCCATACATTTATGGAAAATTACTATAAATGGATTCTTGGGATCATTTTTATTTTCTTCCATAGTATTCTTCATTTTTCTTGGCAATTATTTACTCTATGTCCTTCTTTTCCACACATAAATAATTTCTTTGATCCATTGAGACACTTTCCTAAGTGTCTAATTCCACATTTTCTACATAATGGAAATTGAGATTTCTTTTCTCTGTGGTCTCCACTATTAGAGCTCTTATCATTCACCACCATTTTCTTATTTTTTGAGACCGGGAGTTGGTTAATATATATGTTGTTGATAATATTTTTGGAAAACTTATTTGGCATGAACATGATATCTTTTACACCTATCAACAATCCATTTCGTTTCTCATTTCCACCATTGTCCCAACCTTTTACATTATGTTCAATATTACTATGACTTCCTTAGAATCCAGCCATTGACTAACACAAGAAAGCATAATGTGAGTCATAAAATCATTTAAATAATATCATAACACCTTATTTTCAATCTATAACACCTTAGGATTAACCAAGTTTATTTATTATCATCTTATATTGAAATCCTTCAAATCGGTTTGTAAATAAAATTTGAATTATCCTAATCATATCTCTCTGTAGTGTCGTAACCAAGAGTGAATCAAGGCATGTTGTCATATACCAGGATACCCTGGGTCAAGCTCAAAAATCCTTGTCAGAGTTTTCACTCCTAGGTACAACTGTTCCAGAGCTTCCTCTGCCTGCTCGTATCGAGACAGGGATGTATTTCTTGGAAAACCCAAATAATATTTACATTACCAAAAATTCTGTATGTTCTTCTATACTAATACTCAATCTCTATCTTAGGGTAGTGTTTCCTAATCAGAGTTTTTTTTCTAAATATATCTTCCAAGGATTGTACTAAACTTCCTCTGATACCAACTATAAATCACGGACCATAGTTTCCTAGAATCAGTGCATTATTAAATAACATTGGCATGATACAAGGAGTCATGTCCTGAAATATCGACCAGTTTAGTAGCCTTGGAATTACTAGATACATACATAAATTTTACATTACATCAGGAAATAAAAAAACAACATTGTGCCCCCTTTGAACACTCTTATATTCCTTAGCCTATTCTTTTAGGTTAATCGTAATATACTTCTTTGCATTCTAGGAAAAATAAAACATAAGAAAGGGGTGAGCTCAGATGCTCAGTAAGGATAACAATATAGTGGATACTATCATAAATAAGGACAAACATTTAAGGAAATTTATAAGACTAAAACACAAGCCTTTTAAACTTAAACTTCAACATAATATGTAAAAGATAAATAAAATAATTCCATTTACTTATTCACATGGATATTCTACTAGTTGAATAATCACATGTAATATCAATAGCTAAATTCATAATGATGGAATGCATAATGCCAGACTTCATAATCACATAGTCAAGGACTTGTGCCAGGAATAAAAATAATATTTTGTCAAGGCCTTATGCTAAGACACTAGTTTGTCTCATGAGACCTACCGATACATTTAGGAGTTATATTAGGCTCCACCTGTCACTTACTAAGTCCAATGAATTCCTCATATGAAAATGTTGAAACATAACATAAACATTTGTACTAAAAATTGCATACGAAATGTCAATACTTTATCCATAAACCATGAATGGTATAAAAATAGCACATTCACAGTCAATCATATCATAATTCATTCAATGAAATATTGAAGGTTGTATTTATAATAAATCAACCTCAATCAAGAATAATATCCAAAAGGATGTTGACAAAGTTGAAAATGATTAGTAAAAATCTTTTGAGAAAAATATCCCTTTTTTATGAAAACATTTAAAAGTCACTAAATTTAGAAAGGAACACATTTAAAAGACATTTTTGAATCAAAGTTTCCCATACCACTTTGAAACTTTTTAAAGGAATTAACATTTTAAAACATTCATGCCCATATAAATAAATCCTTGAAACCATTTTAAAAACATGAACATTAAAGAGAAAGATTTAGAACAATAAACATTTAAACCATTTAAAATGATGTTTTAGTTAAATATTCCCTTAAAAATAATCCTTTTTAAAACTCTTTTATGAAACATAGTCATGGATAACAATTATGTCCCAGTAAAAACTTACACACAAACAATCTTGGATAATAATGAGATTGAGGAATTAACCCTTACCATGTTGTAATCAATAAAGTTGTATGACCAAAAGTTAATAACCACAAAATTAATCACATAATACAATGAATATAAGTAGAATCATGATAATATATATCAAATGGTAGTACACAATACACCGCATGCAATAAATAAGTGGCGAACAATAGAAATCTCAAGGAATTAAAAGTGAGATAAGAAACCCCTTACCTTGTACTTTTCATTAGTATAGAGTAGGTTAACCTTCTGTATAATGGTTAAATAATTGTTATTAAGTTATACAAGAACCAAATTCATAAATATGATATCATATATGATCTTCTAATATTGATTTGTTAACAATATTTCAGTGGTATCATCATTTCAGGTTTTAACTGATTCGTTTTCCTTTATATGATTGCTTATGTAAGCCATGTTTATTATGGATATGATGTGCTTGATTCATATAAATAATTATATTATGTTCATAAACATAATTTTTAATCAGAAAATGAAAATTATTCTTGAATGATTACGATGGGGAATAAATCTCATCACGTTCGTGGAGACGGTAATCCGTACGTACGCACGAGCGATAATATCATTATATTGATGGTGAAATCATATATAATTGGATGGTATATCATATATACAAAATCATTATCATGTAATATTTATTATTTACATTAGTTATACTCATTATTATACCCATCCACATAATGATGTGTTTGAATAACAAACTACACCACGACGTGGAGACTGTAAGTCGTACGTACGCACGTATGGTGACTTTGTCATTTATAGAATGGATAGAATAATGAATATGGTTGTACCATATTTATAATAACATCATACTATGTAGAAGGTACAAGATTTATTATTTTGGTGTGGAAAAAAAATAAAGGGGAAGTGGAAGAAGAAAAGAACTTGAAAGATGGTGGTGAAATTATTACCTCTTCCTCGGGTGTTTCCTTTTGAGTTGATCAAAAGGGCTCCTTAGGTTGGATTTATGATCAAATTAAGAACTATAGGTTGATTTGATGGAAGTTTTTAGGATATTTGGTAAGGTTTTGGCCAAGAAAAATGGTTTTGGAGGTGTGAAATTTAGATAAGGGTAAGTACCCTTTTATAAGAGAGGTGAGGGTCACTTTAGGAAAACCTTGAAATATTATTTTATAATAAAATCATTTTCGGTTTCTAATGGCTAAAAAATAATTTATTTATAATATAAGGTTGTTATGGGTCGAAAACCTCTCAACCAATAGGTTTTAGACAAGTTTAGGTTACCATTTTAACCTTATCTTTTAGATTTAACTCTTAGTTAAATAGTTTAACTTTTATCGTGTCTCCTTGTATTCTAAAACTATATGGTTAATAAACTTACTCCAAACTTCCAAGAGAACCACAAGTGGTTCATTAATGACATATATAATATTATTTAATCCCTTTGGACGAACCTTATATTTTTAGGAATATTATATAAACCAATAATATTGTATTTGTTTTAAAAACTCATTTATGTCAATTTTGACATTATTTAGTATTTGTTTTTTTTTTTTACATATAAGAATTATTACTTCAAAAAAAATTATTTAATCAACCCTAAAATGTCATATTAACCTATAAAAATATTTTAATTCATTAAAAGTCTCAACTTACATTTATTTTGATATTTATAGTATCAATTATTTTAATCCTTCATTAATATGGTAATTACTTCATCATCATTGTGTCACAAATAAATTTAATTATATAAGGTCTAAAAATTAAAAATAAAATACCATTATTTATAAAATCTATTTATCTTTATAATTAATATTTATAGTTTAATTTATCCTATGTATAACCCTATATTAAAAATGGTTTAGTTATTAAACTTTGAATTTTACTCTTTAAACTCTTTTTTAAATAAAATAATAATTAATGTCCTAATCTAATCCAAGTAGACCAAAGAGGGTCATATTTTTTTCCCAAGCCTATTTTTGGTCAAATTACACTTATCAAATAAAATTAGGACATGTTTTAGGGTAATTATAATATCATTTTTACCCTTAATTACCCTATTTACTTTTAACAGTGGTAAATAAAAGTCAAAAGTTACAATTCACCATAAAATATTTTCAACTTATTGAACCAAATTTTACTTAATGATGTCCACAGTGTCTCTAAAATTTTTTAAAAATCAACTCACAGAAGTGGTAAAATTAATTTTTATGCAAATTTGCAAATGCTCTTAGAAAGTGGGTAAAAGATGGCAAAAAGTTCAATAAAATTTTATACATATAATTTTATTATAAAATGACTCCAATGAATTACATTTAACTAATATAGGTATTATATATCTATTTTTACTTAAAATAAATTTATATAAAATAAATAATTATTTAAATAAAACATCGGTTTTAAACTATAACGCAATGTTTTTCACTATTCATCAAAAATTGAATGTTTTCAGAAAAATACCAAAACTTCACACTAAAATAATTTTGATATTATGAATTAAAAAATTAATTATATTTTACCAAATTTAAGACATATAGGTTTCATTAATTAATTTAAAATTAATTCCCATTGTCGAAACTGAAAAGTGGGATTTTAAAAAGTAAAAACTATCAAAAGATTGACATGTGTTTATGTAAACTTTAAATGTGAAATTACTTATAATGACCAAAATTGTATTAAATGATTAAATTATAATATAATTATACTTACAAACCTTTCAAATCCAAAATTTAACCCTATAAATTATTTTTATTTAAAAAGTTGTTTTTAATTAAAATTTAGTATTTTTCAGTATTTATCAAAATATGAAATTTATCAGAAAAGTACCAAAAATTTATTAAAATTAAATTTTTATGTCTTTATTCTAAAGAATAATTTAATTTAATTTAATGGAATATATAAAAGTGTAAAATATTGGTTTTAAAAGAGGTTTTCCATTAGAAGGTGGTAAAAATTCATTTTTTGAAAAATACTTTTATCTGAAAATCTGAATTTGTTATTATATTAAGTTTAAGAAACACATAATATGGATACTAAAATTTTATTAAGTATATAATATTTAAAATTCATTTAATACTATTCATAATTTCTTTTGAATGAATAGTTTGATAAGTCGTGGTGCGCTCAAACTCAGTGTTGTGTGTAGCGCAAGATATTGAATTACTTTAAAGAAAATAACTTACTATGAAATCTTGGGGTGTTGCAGTTTTATACCCTAGGTGATAGTCATAAAAACATATCCTATTGGAGGAGTGATTTGGGGATTAATATCTTCTTCACTGCCGAACTAAGAGGGGTTTCTGATGGGGGTAGGTCATATCACAAAATTTCACAAGAGGGTGAAATTTATTAAGAAACAGAAGTAGAATAATTTAAGGAAAACAAAGGCCTCAAGAAAGGTGTTGTTATGTATGTTATAGACAAGGTATAAACAAGTGTAGATAATTAGAATAACAAATAAAATGTGTAAGGGAGAATTGATCTCAAAGAATAGTTAGAGGATATTATTTATGAGATGGATGTTTGTATATCTAAAATGAATAAATCCAGCATGGTGGTTTGTGAAGCAAAGATATACATATAGGAAAAGGAATAAGATAATTCTAATTTTTAGGTGTAAATTGAAAAATTTAAATCATAACATCTATAAATATTATATAAGTTTTATGAGTATAAGATCACTATTAAATATCATACCCATATTATATATGGTTTGAGTAACATAGTGAAATATTGAGTCAAATATATAGAACATATTGATAGATAAATATTCATTTTACGGTGAAAAATAGAATATCAGATTAGACTCCTGATTCCTAGTATGAAATTTGGAAATCATACTGAATTATTTGTATAAAATATTAAGTATAATCATAGATTCCTAGTAAAATATTTAGATAATTTTCAATAGACATAAGATACATATAAAAATGAAAAAATTTAGAATGGTGATTGATCACAAGTAAAAGTAATAGTTGATTAATTCCAAGAAATAAGTACACACTCCAAAGTTTAAGGTTGATTTTGGTATGAATCGGAATCTAAACACTCAAAGAACCCAAAATACCATCGATTTTTTTAGCAATGATAAACAAGAGTACATCAAAAATCATGTGTTACTTTTTTAAATAAATGGAACATTTTTAAAATATATATTCTATATCCAAGAGGTATTGGTTTGTATAAGATAAATGAAGGAAACTAAGAAAAGTTTAGCATTCATATTATTATTTTGATGGATAAAACTTATGGTGCGATGAATACAGACATTTGGCCATGTATTTCCCATCGATGATGGAGAGGAATGTGCTTTTTGAGACCTTAAGTGTTCACACACAGTAGAATAAGGAATCAGAAAGTGGGATGAACATGTAAAATTGATTTTCCAATTTAAAATATGTGGCTATTCTATCATATTCAAATTAGGATCAAATATATCAATCATTATAGGTTGTTAATTCAAAGTCATGGATCAAAAATAAGAGAGTTTAAAAGGTAGTGGTTATAAGTATTTTCCTGAAATAAACAAGTCAATATAGATTATGGATCCTTAAAAGTAGATGTACTTATCATATGGATAAAAATAAGGATCTTTTCATAGGAATCAATTATAAGGAATCAACATTCAGATTTCAAAAATAATGAAGGATTAAATATTTGGGGCTTTGGGAAAGAAAAATTTTGGCCCAAAGGCATGAGATGTGCATTTTCTTGGTTGTTGAATGTCTTGGTCACAACCTTCTAAGTGTAATTCAATTATTTGACTGATTATATATAATAAATTTTAGTAAAAAGGATTTTATTTTCAATGCAAAATATTTTACAATTTTGTTGAAAGGAAATCGCACAAAGGGGAATATCCACCTCATCAATAGAGAATAATATATGTTATTTTCATCTAAGAAAGAAGAAAATTTATTGTTTCATAAAAGTTTTGATCACTTGATCCCAATTTTCTTGTAAGATCTTGGGAATAATGATAGAGCACATGATATACCTACACTATCACCTGATCATACACATAAGTGTGATGTTTGTCAAAGATATAAGATCATTCAAAAAATATACAAAGTTAAAGATAAAAAGTGAATGAGGTTGTTGAATTGGTTAATTTTGATGTATGTGAACCAATGTCACCAAGATACATTGATTTATAGAGCTTATATGTATTATTTATTGATAATAATATAAGGATAGAATGGTTTATGGTCATTAACCACAAGTCTAATGTATTAAGTTGCATTACTAAGTATCATAGGAAGGGTTAAAACATGTTTGGGTAGAAAATTCTAAAATTTCAAATAAAAAATGTCATGGATTTCACTAATAGTAAATTAAGGGAGTTTCTTGGGAAGAATGGGATAAGGAAAAAAGATTCAGAAGTGAGATCTTCTCAACAAAATTATACATTTGAGAAAACAAACTAAATCATGAAAAAAAATGAATAGAATGATTCTTAATGAGAAATACCTAAAAAATAAGTTTTATAATGAGGTATTCATGTCATTGTTCTATATTTTTAATAGAGATTCATTATGTCTAGATGAATAAAATACTCCATAAAATGTGTGGTATGGGAAGAATCCAATGCTGAAATATTTTTGAATCTTTATAGTTGAGTGTATTATTCTCATTAAAGAGAAACATGAGGATTTTTAGTCTCATTTAGATGAATTTATTTTACTTGGATACTCATCCATGACTAAGTCATATAATTTTTTCAACAAATATCATGGAAATTTTATTGAAATCACCATACGGGGAAATAAGTATAATTTTTCATAAAACTGTGAGAAGATTCTGGAAGAAAGTGAAGAGGGGTTGAGAAACTTCGAGGGAGTAAAATCAGATGATTTTAATTATGAAGAAGAAATTCATGATGAGAATAATGAAGTTATACCAATAAGTACACAGAAAATGAAAATTGGATATAAAATTGACAAGTATAATATCATTTATATTCATATAGTGCTAGTGAAAATGAAGAAAATGAAGTATCTATAGAAAACATCACTCTTATCTCAGGTAGAGCCAAAGTGTTTTAAATAATCTTATAAATATGAGAATTGGGTTCAAACAATGGATGAGAAGATTGACCAAATGAAAAATAATTATACATGGGATATTGTTTTGAGGTTGATGGATTACAATTTAATTAGGGACAATTTATTTTTCCATAGAAAAATAAATGAATATTTCATGGTAATTAAGAAAAAGGCATGACTTATGTTCAAGGGATAACCCTGTATTTAAAGTTTATATATTTAAGAAATATTTTCTCCCACATCTAGTGTGGAAAAAATTCAACTATTTTTTTCTATAGAATTATAGAGGAGGTTCAAGGTATTATAAATAAATATCAAATTAGAATTTCTAAATGGATTACTTGAACAAGAGGTGTACATCGACCAGCCAAAGGGTTTTCTTATGAATGAAGATAACAATAAAGTTTACCAGCTAAATAATACAATTTATGGGCAAAAGAAGGAACTAAGAGAATGGCATTCAAGACTAGATAAGTATTTTAAGACTCAATTTTATACATAGTGAAGTTAATTATAATCTCTATATCCCAAAGGTAAGTGATCCAAGGATTATGGTTTTCAAATATGTTTATGGAATGACATTTGGTGGATTGAATGAGTCACAATACAATAAATTTTCAAAATTTATGAGTTGTGAGTTCCAAATTTTGATGATTGTAAATTTGACCATTTTCCTTGGTTTATAGGTGTTATAAGAAAGGAATCAAACATTCATATCAAAATATAAATATACTAATGAGGTTATAAAATTATTTTCAATGGAGGATGATAAGGTAATTAAAACACTGATTGCTGCTCAAATGAAGTTTTCAAGGGATAATGATGAAAAAGTGGTCAATATCACATAGCATAGTATGATCATCTAGAGGCTCTTGTACTTAACAATTATAAGACTGATATTGTGTTTTCCATATTTTAATTCACAAGGTACTAGAGTAATCCTATGTAAATCCACATGTTAGTGGTGAATATAATACTTTGATATAAAAAGGCATGGTAGATTTTGGATTGTTTTATAGCGCAACATCTCCATATGAGTTATTAGAATATACATATGTATATTGGACCGATTTAGTGGATAATAAAATCCAACATCTGGTGTTTCATTCTATTATAAAATATTACTCAATTATTATATTATAAAGAAATAATATTATATTCCTTTTAGAACTACATAAGTTTAATATATTGTAGTCACTCATACTTTCACACAATTTTTATGGTTGAAGAAATAGTTTGTGACATGACCAGACCCAACAAGGCCCTGATCTAGTTGGTAGTAAGATGAGAGTACCACCTTAATCCTACCACCAATAATCCAGAAGATAATTAATACCACCAAATAGTTAAATCACAAAATATTGGATACCTAATATTATAATAACGTGGGAAATATCTCCAATGAATAATAACAACCAAGAACACCAGTAGGTGATATATAATTAATTAAAAAATATAAAACACATCCATGTGAAAAAATATACAAGTACAATTACACATATTCAAATACAAAAAATAATTATACATCCTAAAAGTATCCAAATATACTAACCCCAAGACACTAGGAATCTCTTACTCATTATGTGTACTCAAAAATCAATATCAAGCTGTAATGGTCACTAGCACCAAATTAAACCATTATCATTCATCATACAAAGCCAAGTGTCACTAAAATTAAACTCCAAAATAGACACACCAGCTCCACATCCTCCAATAATATCTCTAAACCTATGATTCATCTACACAGACATAACACGTGTGGTAACATAGATTATGTAGGGATGAGTACAAATATACACAGTGAAATGCTAAGAAACAAAAAAGATTACCAAAGTAACTATAAGCTCAAAACCTCATGTATGAGTGAGTAACTAGAAGGAATACAATAAAGGATAACCTAGATATGATCTACTACTAAGAGTCTTAATGATACAAAGAATTTTTTAAACACTTCAGCTCCAATCCTCAAAAATTGTACCATAAGAGCAAGTACAATATCTTGGAACATTAAAGAGTTCACAAATCTTGAAGTTGATAGTTAGACATATATCATATCTCAAAGGTATCTAAGGGGTTCATGAGGAGTCACAAGTCATATAGTATATGATCCACTCCACCTATCCAACCCACACATCACTATTGGGAACCAAAAAAGGGGGTACCCACTCTTTATTATGGAAAGAACGTCAATATAAGAAATAATTAACCATAATGACCACTATATCAGGGTTAGTAATCTACTATTCCATAGAGGAAACCATTAATTTCCCAATATTAGATCTTGATCAAGTGAAAAATAAACCCTACTACCACAACCATCTAGTTATGAGAAAACCACATCACCACACCAAAATCATATTAGGGGCCATGCACCTCACTAGAAGACACCTCCATCAAGGAAGTACTGACCCCAGTGGAGGATCTTGTAACCTTACTGATCTCTTAGATGGGGGATACCGACTCCATAAATATAGTATCTCACACCTTGATTATGTGGGGGATATTCCAACCTTACCTATAAAACAACCCACAGATATAGGATCTTGCACCTTGGGTATGTGGGGGGGATACCTACCCTACTTATAGGATGAGATAGAGGATCTCATCCCCCAAGTATATGGGGGGATACTAAATATATCTATAAGATAACACATAGATAGAAGATTCTTCACCACATGTGTGCGAGGGGATACCTACCCTGATGGCAGTATGAGAACATTCTGATCATCATGATCAATCCCCATCACCGACCCTATGAATGGAATTTCAAAATTTTACCATATCACATCATAAACAACCTCATGTGTTCAAAGAGATCACTCCATAATTATCTATGGGTAAAAATTCTTGGTATTCACTATTTAAATATATGAAATTGAAACCTGGTGAGGAAGCTCAGAAAAAAACCTTTAATTAAATAACGGGCCACATAGAATCCACTACAGGCACCATAATCCACACATCTAGCATCGCACAATGACCACCAACCCCACCTAGGGTGAATTGGTATTTATATATCTGTTCTTAGGTTGGTCTTCCCCAACTGGTCATCCCAAACTACCTCAGGAAGTAAGGGGTCTGAGATTGGATAACTATGAAGGACCCCAGAACACCTTGATAGGGGAGGGGTGAATCAGGAGTCAAATTTTTCTTCTCAATCGACGGATCCTATTCAGACATTGGTAGGAACATTTTAAACCTATATTAGGGTAATGTGGAGTAATTAAAATGTTCACAAGCATCAAGCCAATGCAACAACTTTACTTGGTTCACCAATATGGGCTAGTTAAAGGAGCATACACTGACAGTGTGTTGCTCGTACCTAAATCCACTATTCTTCACTATATGTGTAATATAAAAGTAAAAAAATGGTAATTTTTTCTAGGAACACTATCATTAAAAGATTTTAGGGATAGCACATTATTTCCATTGGAACACTTTCATCAGGTCCCCCAAGCTCACTACTTTGAGAGAACTCAAACTCAGTTTCCTGACTTGAAGGTTGCCTCAATAGATTTTCATTGAAGAGTTTGTATCTATCCATAATAAGACTCTTCTTACATAGAAGTACTAAATTGATTCACTTAAAATAAATAAACTAAAAAATGGGATATTCAAAATGAAAAATCATCTCAACTCAGTAATTGAACACAACACCTGATCATGCACACAATATTTGGGGTTGTTGCGCAAGTAGTATTTTGTGCAACCCTTCTCTTTAACGTAACCCTTATTTTTCATGAAACCCTTCTCTTTCACGCAGCTGCACCATAAGATTCACTTGATCTTTTTAGACTCAAGTAACACTTTGTGTGGAACTCAATTCTTACATGCAACTCACCACTCGCACCCAACTCCTAGCTTGCGCGTGACTCCCTACTTACCACTAGTGAAAAATATGGATTCAATGTCAATTTTAAACCAATGTCTAAAAAGGTGATGTAAAATATAATCTTTTTGGTGTCGGTTATTATACAAACCAATTCTGAATATTGAGAAAAACCCTATTTTCCACATCATTTTCTTATAAACCTAAGTGGAACCATTTTTTGTGTAAGTTTATTAGATAAAGTGACAATGAAAATTGTGAATTTTTTTTAAAAAAATACTCTTCAGTTTTTAAGAAAACCGACACAAAAAGTAAAAAAAAAATAAAAATACAGAATTTTACACTATAAAAATAATCAAAGACTCTGTAATAAAACACAATATAGAGAAATAAAATAGTATTTATCATTGACTAAAAATCTATAAAAACTTACATGTTTTTATCAAGTTAATCAAAAATCTATCTATACATTTTCATTATAAAGTAGAATTAAAATAAGCATACCTGAAATTGATGACATGATCATTATTGGTTATTATTGAAGTATTCAATTGATATCATTCTATTTAAAAACCTATTATAACAAAATAATTATTTTTTTGAACACATGTTATTAATAAAATGTAATATTATTCAAAAACATTAGAATGTACATACCTCAAATCGTAATCAGACTTAACAAATAGTTTTCAAAAAAAGATTAAAGATGGGTAAGTTCAATTTGGGTATAGGACTCATTATCATTGAATGTATACAATAACATTAAATGATATGTGATTAAAAAATAGAATACTATGATAGAAAATATAAAAATAATAATATAACCAACCTTATCAAATTCAGTAGTTTCCCCAGTTGTGACTATCTCATACATGAATCATAGAACATAATAACCACATTAAACATGTCCTTGTTGAAAATGACACTAATATTATAAAACATTAACTCGATAATAAAAACCAATATATATATATATATATCAAAAAATCAGAACAATATCTAATATAAAAAATAATTACCTTTACTTTCACATAATTGATGGAATTTGGTTTCTTTCTCAACATGTGTTCTTTGTTAAAAATTTTCCATGAACTACATTTTCATACATATAAACTAATAATACATGTATAAACAATAATAATTAAACATAATGAGCTTATCAAAAATAAAATAAAAACTTACATGTATAATAAGGTGGAAAAACTTTTATGAAGACTCCCTGATAAAGAGAAAAACCAATATATTGTGCATTCCCATGGGAAAAATATGTCTAACATCCAATACCCCCTACAATAAAAAAATTACAATTAATGAAATTATAATGATAATTAGTTAATAATTATTTTTCACTTATTACTTATCAAGAAATGGAAAAAACAAAAATCCAATCTATATATGTGATAATCTCTTACATATATTTGTAACTCTACTAGGATTCTTCACATGTTGCACTTCCATGGAAAAGTATTCTGGATCTATAAAACCATAAACGGTTATTCTATAATTTTTTACAAGAAGTCTCTGTAGATACCTAATTTTAAACTGAAATATAGTTAGTCAATTTAAACCATCTTTTTATTAAAAAAATAAAAAATAAAACATCAATTTACTTATATGGAAAAAAACTAAAATACATTCAGGAAGAGCTCTTCAAAATCAACTAGATACATGATATTTTCTTTGAGTAATCACAATGGATGATATCTTCAAAATATATCGACCATCATATGAAACTCAAATATATTATTTAAGTAATAATAATCCTAAGATAGTCTTTATATCCCATAATAAATATCATAAGTATCTACACTTGATTGTTCCTAAATGTGTTGTTTCAATTGTGCAATTTATTTTTCTTTCAGATAATCATATATAAGTTAAATATCAGAAAAAATTATAAGTAATTTTCAATAATATGTAATTAATATTTAAAATAATTCATACCTCATATAAAATATAAGAAAGAAGACCAGCTGGCCAAACTAAAAAAATGACCCAGAAAATCCTCAACTCGGGTAATCTCCTCAGTAGGAAATGGTCGTATAGCATTATGATCAATAATATCAAGTAATGATTCTCTAACTTGACTGATCTTCATAGGCTAGTGATGTATATAATCTTCTAAAAAAATATGAGTCCTAATGAAAAAATATGTATATGAGGTTCTCCAACAAACAACTCACAGTATACAGTTTGGTCTGAGTGAGGAGGTGGAGGATCAGAGTAGGCAGGTTGGGCAGGGTAGTCCGGCTGGGATGGAGGTGGAGGATCAAAGTAAGGAGTCTGGGTGGGATGGGAAGGCTAGGAAGGTAGTGTAGATTGTGTCTATCTTTTCAAGTGTTCTAACAAATCCTACAACATAGCTGCTTAAATTTGATCACCCATAGATTATTTCATCTCTTTCAGCTCAGCTATTAAGGATTCTATTTCTGGGTCTTCTGATTGCTTACTCTAACCAAAAACTTTACAAATATTAACACCCTCCTGATATCCTATAACATGACCAGGGTATTCTTCCATTCCTAATGTAGTGGATAGGATGCTCGTCCTACCGTCAGTGATAAAAGAGACATGTGTCTCTTGATCCTGAAGTTCAACCTGAAATGAAAAATGAAAATTTTATATTAGTGTTTATAATTTATAAAATAGAAAAATTCGTGACAAATAAATAATATTTATTAATAGTTTTATTAGATAATTTTTTAGCTTCCTCTATAATATACTTTTCATTTTCCCTTCTTCTTGCTCGTTTACATTTTTCATGGGGTGTGGGAGGAGATGGATTTCCAAACTAGACCTCTTCTGAACCACTACTAGATCAAGCTCTTAATGCTTAAAATTTTTCTTCAATCATTTTGTACTCCAATAATGGATACCCTCCATGTGATAAAGTATGATGGTATAAATTTTTCAACTGGATCTCTTGTTGAAATCATTTAGAGGCATGTTACATAAAAATAAACTAATAAGTAATTAGTTAAAAATATAATAATTTTTAAAATATAAAATAATTATCATACCTGAAATTTTTCTTCATGATGACTATAAAAAAATGGTTTCCATGTATCTCCATCTATATAAATATACTTAAAGAATGGGTTTTCAAAAAATTTATTTCCAAAAACATAATTTTTGTTAGTTTTGTTTTAAAATCTATCCATCTAACTACTGCTAAAGAGAGATTAATTTTATTAATTTCTTTTCTTTCTTCAAAATTTAATGTCATCTGTAATTAAATAAATGAAATATGTCATTTAAAAAATTTAATATTAAAAAAATGAGATAAAATAAATCAATTGGGATATGTAACTATCACGGCCTCCAAATGATTTTGTTTCACCATCTTATCCATATACTTCCAATCAGGATATAAAATACTAATCCTACAACAACTTTGCATTGATATTTAACTGATAAACTGAACTACATTTGGGCCAGTTTCATTATTATTCTCATCAAAACAAATATGTAATATCTCATCTCCACTAGAAAGTGATAGTTTTGTTAAATGTTTAATACCACATTTACCCACTTATGAATTTTATTGTTATGTAGTAATAAGAGAATTATCCTCCACTGACGATGCATTAGTAGTCCTGAAAAGAAAAATATAAATTAAAATTTTTCTTGCATTAAATACGTATATTACAAAATATTTAATAATATAAAAAATATATATATACCTCATTAATTGCTCCTCTCTCTCTCTCTATATATATCTAACATTGACACAATCAAGTGTAATAAAAAAATTTGTACCTGTATATGATTAGAAAAATGAATATTTAGAAACAAGGATGAAAAAATAAGAAAAAAAGAGGCACAAATTTTTATGTTTCAAAAAAAGAAAGAAAATATAAATAATTACTAGAAATTTTAGATCACTAATTTAGTGTTTTCCCATATACCTTTATCATGATCATTACATACTGCATGCACTATGTCTGCCTTTTAGTAATTTTAATTATTTGAAAATCGTGTAGTAGATGAATAAGACTCATGTAAATCAATAACATCATCAGCCTCATTCTCATCACCCAAATGGTATCTTTTTCCTTAAAAAATGATGGGCCACTGATCATTAGATGGATAAATGACATAAAATATTTTCTTTTCATGTGTCATCATGATAAATGATTCCTCGTTGTAATTAAATTTTTTCAAATCAACCAGTGTAAATCCACAATCATCATGTTTCACACCACTATTGCTACCAACCCAATTACACTTAAACATAGTGACTCGAAATTTTGTATAATCAATTTCCCATATATCCTCAAGAACTCCAAAATATGCAGAGAAATCCGAAATTGGATTTTTATCATTTTCACATGAAAAATGCACTACTTCAGTGATAATCATCACACCACTATTTGGATAGTACTCTTATCATCCGTCTTTATTGTGTAAAATGTGTACCCATTAATATCAAAACTAGTCCATGTTATCACATTAATAGATGGTCCCCCTACCAACCATTTTAACATTTCTGATGTAGATATGTCTTTTCTCACTTTATCTTTAAACCATGAAATAAATGTCCTTTTATTATCAATCATCAAACAATTTTCATTTATTTTTGGATATCATCTCTTTAATTTAGCAATATGTGATGAGATATATGATTGAACATCATCTAGATTGTTCAAAATATATAAATCTATCTGTATCACTTAATCTCATTGAATGAACTTTACCTTTAAGTACCAAAACCCTCTACCTTCAATATCAGCTGTCAAATGTCGAGATATAGGGAGACCAATATTATCCACTTCATATAAATAATTAGTATAGAAAAAACTTCATCCAATACATATTTTTGAACAATAGAGGCCTCCTATCTATAATTATTTTTAACATATCCCTTTAAATTTTTCATATTCCTTTCAAAAGGAAACATCCAACGTAAATAAAAAGTCCTTCATATTCTTATCTCACACACCAGATGAACCATTATATCAAAAAATGTAGGTGGAAAATACATTTGTAGTTGAAAAAAGTATAAGATAAGCTTCATTCTCCAACTCATATAAAAAATTTGGATCAAAAAATTTGATACAAAAAGATTTGAAAAAATTATATAACCTGATGATAGTCTTTCTGATAGTTAAAGGCAATATACCACACAGTGTGACCGGTAGTATTTGTTGCATCAATACATGACAGTGATGAGATTTCATAACTATTAATTTGAAATCCTTTACTAACAAGAAATTCTTCACATTTTAAGAATATATGTTGGGTCCTTTTACACCATACAGACATTGAAAAATATTTAACATCTCACTCTTTCTAAATGTGTGACAAGCTAGAGGTAAATATGTTATATTTCATTTCATAGTGGGAGCTAACTCGAAACATATTCACATTACTATCAAGTCCAATCTCGAATTCAATGCATATTTTTTCTTTCCTTTTATGTCTAATAACATTCTAATAAAACTATCACATATATTTTTCTCAAAATGCATAAAATCAATGCTATGTTTAGTCTCTAAAAATATCCAACAAGGTAGTTTAAAAAATAGAATGTTTCTTCCAGATATTTTTTTGAAAACCAGAACTATTTTTATTTCCAAATGTTGAATCAATATTTTTCACCCTATTATAACATTATTCAATTGAAAATGGATGTGGGGGAATATTGTATTCCTATAAACCATTAAATGCCTATTTCAATCTATGATAAGGATGATCAATTCACAAAAATATTTGACGTTCCATGTACACTGTCTTTCTTCTATTCTGTAATTGATAATATGAAGTCTCTTCTTCACAAATTGGACATGATTTTTTTCCCTTAACACTGTATCCAGATAAGTTTCCATATGTAGGAAAGTAATTTATATTGAACATTATCATAGCACTCAAAATAAAATACTCTTTCTTGTATGCATCAAAAACATTAACACCTGCCTCCCATATAAGTTTCAAATCATTAATCAAGGGTGAAATATATATATCAATATCGTTTCCTAGATGTTTTGGTCTAGAAATCATCAATCTCATCATAACATATTTTTTTTATTCATATATATCTCTGGGGATAAGTTGTAAACTACCAGAAAAATAGTCCAAGAACTGTGTTGTCTTCTTAGTCTTCGATATGGATTCATTCTATTTGTACACACTCCCATTCTCATATTTCTAACTTCACTTACAAAATCAAGAAATTTTTTATCAAATCTCTTTCATTGTGATGAGTTGGCAGGGTGACGTAATTTACCATTAGATAAGCATTCATCTGAATTACATCTTAAACATTTTTCATCAATTGAATTTGAAAATAGACACTTCAAATGAGGAATTATTGGAAGGTTCCAAATTGATTTAGAAAGAGATTTAATTTTTGTAACATCCCAGTTCTGGGTGCCACCCAAAGGTGCCCCGTAACGGGTTGGTTATATGGACTCAAGCACATTTCCCCAAATACCAAAGGCTGTCAACTAGCAGTGAGGGCCTTGGGTGTGATAGTGGGTAAACTATTTCCTCATTGGCAGAATAATGCAGCAGAAAGAAACAGATAATAATAATAAAATAATTAATAACATGAAATAAGTAAATAGCGGAAGACTGGAAGTAATAAAAAACTGGAGCACACATATATAAATGATGCATGATACATATGTCTAGGAAAGAATCCAAACAAGTCACAGTGCTGGAATACAGTACTAAACCAGAGTAAAAAAAGAAAACAAAAAAACTCTAGCAGCATCGCAAGCCTCATCTTGGTCTCATGCTCTCCAACTCCACAACAATCATGTACCTAAAGTAGAAGGGTGCTTTTCTTTATCTATACCTATAGAAATATAATCTGTTTGGGACTAAAAGCATGACCTGAACAGGGTGTGAGATGAATCCTAGTAGGAAAACACCCAAAGATATGTTCCTAACAGTCAGTGAATGTATATGGCAGGAAATAATTAAAATGAATCAGTAAACAAGGAATTACTCAAAAGTAAACAATCCTACAGTTTCAATTGCATTCATTTTCATATATCAAGTAAGTAGCTAATAAAAACAAGTAAACCTATGGGAAGTACTCATAGCCTAGACCCTCTGGTTCAACCAATAAAACACAAGAAACCCTCAAGGAATTACTCACAGTCTAATCCATATGGTTCAACTTTAGCAAAGACTCTATGAGGAAGCACTCGCCATCAATTACCCCTGTGGTCTTTTATCTGTAAACTACAGAAAATTCGGGGAATCACTCAATGTCCCATTCCCCTTGTGGTCTCGCAAAATGGAACAACAGACACTCTAAGGGAGCACTCATGTCCATCCCCTCTATAGTCTCGCAACATGAAAAGTAAACAGACACTCTGGGGAAGCCCTCAGTGTCCATACCCCCTATGGTCTACTACACTAGGTTCCCACAGCCCTGTGTAATTAAATCGTGCAAAAAAAAGTTCAACATCCAAAGTAAACCTTAAGAACTACTTGGATAACAACTTTCAAGAACTACTTGTCTAAACAGCTACAAGAATATAACAATATCAGATAAAATCACTCTATCCTAACAATACTAGGCATGAAAAGCAAGCATCCTAACTAGAAATGCTAGAACAAACGGTCAATATCAAAACAAACATGGGAAACACATCCATAGAATGGAAAATAACCTTATTATCAATAAAAAACCTCTACTCAAGAAAAAAAGGCATATCAGGCAATAACAGGGCTAAAATCCTTAAACATGCAATACCATGTTCTAGGGTATTGGTCACTTTTCCACATAATATTAAAAGACTAACTACAGAAAGGCACAAACCACTTACCTCGATGTTGTACAGTTGATATACTTTATTGTCAGCCCTTGAATCAACCTAGAATATGGTAGATCTATAAAAAAGTCTAAAAATTTCAACCAAGGATATCTCACGAAAGAAGATAATTCAATAAACAAGGCTCTAGAAGAAGGAATAACTCACCATGGCGATTCGAATGCAATTGAAAGTGTTTGATTTCAAGAATGGATAGTGGGTCGGGGCTTGAAGAAAAATCATATGCTTCGGTCACTCCTGGACAAGACGATCCGAGAAGAAGGGTGTTCTACCAATTAGACGCGACCTCAATCTATTTAATGAAATAAAAGAAAAAGTACAATGAATGCATTTTAAAAGTACACATCATGTATATTCCTTTACTGGTCCCCACTTTAGGAAATCTCCAAGTCACCCCACATGGACATGTACTCAGTCATCACACAACCAGTATATAGTCACATGCGGCAACCAAGTACATGGCGTGTACTCCAAAGTACATGGCGTGTACTCCTTAAATTTCCAGATTCTCCTCTTTTTCTCAAAAACACTAGGAAGGAAAACTCATACATGAAAAGAATGTTAGGGTTCTTACATTTTTGGTACCTAAGAATGAATCCAAGTTAATTTATTGTAATTATATGAATGGATTATTAGAATAAATTAATTTATTTAGCATGAGGTTAGATGTTAGTACCTGAGAATGAATCTGAATTGATTTTTTCATTCATTTTATAGTGTGATATTCTACATGTAGGATAGTTTTATAAAAATTCATATTCTTTCCAGTACAAGACACAATCATTTGAGTAAGCATGTACCTTTTTATACCCTAATCCAATTGGGCATAATATATTCTTCGCCTCATAATTGGAATCTGAAAGCCAGTTTCCTTCAAGAAGTAGCTCTTTTAAAATCTCAAGTAAGTTATAGAAACTTTTATCACTCCAACCATTACTTGATTTCAAGTTAACCAATCTCAAAATCGATGATAGCACTGTATATTTACTACAACCTATGAATAATGTTTTTTCAAAATCTTCATTCAATCGTTCAACACATGCTATTTTCTCAACAGTTTCAACACCTAAATCATGAATTAAATCTCCAATATGATCCTATGTCACATTATGAATATTTTCATTATTATTATCTATTGAATTTATAGTTATTTCACAATTCCATATCTAAAGTGTATAATTAAGGCTAAAACCATAACAATGAGAAGATCCTTGATTTCTCTAGAGTTTAATATTCTCATATTCAAACACTTCACACATGGGCAGAAAATCAAATAAATGTTTTGAAGATTTCATTTAGAAAATTCCAATAATTCATCAACTCCTTTTTCATATTCAACAGTGGTTCATCGTAAATTTATACAATTATGATCCCTTAAATACCTGATATTGAAATATAATTATTGAATATATTAAAACATATAAACATTTAAATATATATATATATATATAAACTAATAAACTGTAAACAGAAACACATTTAATAAAAACTACTGATAATGAGATATAAAACATCAGATATGAAACACAATTACAAATAGTAAGCTTTTATTTTCATATTATATACATGTGTTTTATTGATATTGTAATTTAATTATTTTCAATCATATAACATTTATTAGTTCATTTTAAATAGTTGTTACATTAGTTCAGTGTTGCGTGTGTCAAAAGTATTGAAGATTGCATTAATTTATTATTTCATTTTACATAGTTGTTACTAAATAGTGGGTGATGTTAAAACTAAAACTCACTGGTCATTATAGATATAAAATTCTCACATCCCAGCACTACACCTCCAATAGATTGAAAAAAAACATTAATACTCTCACATAGCTACAGATTAGGATGATGTAAAACTATAAAAATAAGATCTATATCAACATATGATATTACATACTTATTCATATCATTTGGGTGTTCAATAGGCTATCATTGTAGTAGAATTCAATTACAATAAAAATATTGATATATAAATCACATATACATCCAATATGAATATACCACATAGTATATTTAAAAAAATTTAGATCATGTCACTATTATAAACAAACACCCTATCATACATGTTTTCTCAAATAATCTTGGGTTTTCTCTCTTTCCCATGACACTCACTCCCTCTTAGATATAGAATTAAATATATAACGGATTTCCAATACAAAATTTTTATTATAAAAACATAAACATTCAATGGTTATATAGAATTACACTACCATATCATTAAGGTAATCTCAATACAAACTAATAATTGAAACAACTCAAAAATACAATTAAATGATAAATAATTTATCTTCTAAATTAAAAAAACATACAAAATTCAGAGTTCAACTTTTCGTTGATCTTTAATCCAAACTTCCTCCCTTGAATGTGTTGCAAGAATAAACATTTCCTGCAAGATCTATATTAAATTGATTGTAAAAATGAACATTAAATATGAACAACAAACTAAAATCAAACCATGATTTGGAAATGAAAAAGGTTTTTGTGGAGAAAATAATGCAGAGATGATGAATTAATTGAAGAGGACGTGTAATGGAGACCAAAAATTGGGCAAATTGAAGAAAATAAACAACAACGGCATTGGAGATCACCGAGTTTCCTGCACAGTCATCGTGATTCAGGAGGTATTCATTGCGAGTGGGAGGGTTTCTTAGATAAAAAAATGAGGTTTTCCTAATCCTGAAAAAATTTAAAAGATTTTTGGTATCCTTTATTACAAAAAACGACACTGAAGAGTTCGAGAAAAAAATATTTTGCCTCAGTTTTTGTCAAAACCAACGCAAAATATATATATTTTTATTATTTTTGGCATGGATTTTTTACCAAACTAAAGCCAAAACCATGTATAAAAAAATTTATGCATCGGTATTTAGTAAAACAGATGTCAAAAATCTCCCACACATACTTTTTTCATTGGTTTAAAAAAACTGACGTCATTTCTCCGACAATAAAAACACTATTTCCACTTGTGTACACGCAGCTCACTAATTGTTGATTCAGCGCTAATATTTTCTCTAAGTATTGAACCTCTATAGAATGATGGTGTAGGCACCTATTTATAGGAATTTATGACCATGCACACAACTTCATGCAAATTTTCCCCTAGTGCGAAAGTATCATCCGTGAAAGTCTCTTTCTATGGAAAATCACACAAATTCACCTTTCATGAAAATCTATAAATTGAGTGCACTTATTTTCTATTACATTTTTTGATTCAAAGATCCCAAAACATATCTTTTGTGCATGTATCAAAACCACCTTCAATCTTTCATTTAACTCCTTTTGCCAAAATCACTTTTCCCTATTCTGCTATTTTTGGACCCAAAAATTTGCAAAACACTGGGAAATGATGCCACCATAAATATTGTTGTCTTTTTGAACTGTATGAACCCATTTCTTTCCAAATCCATGATCTTAAATGTGAGGGTTGAAAAGAAACACAAACTATACTCCATTTCGAGTAAAGAACATCCTTATTTCCAACAATTTCCTCTTATGAGTTTATTGGAAATTTGTAGAGAAATTTACTAAAGCAATAGATGCTAGCAAAACCTGATATGTGAGAAACAAATCATCCAACACTCTAAGTATATGTTATAAATACCCAATATAGAAAACAATAGGGAAGACATGAATTGTTTTCTCATGTTTTGGAAAGCTTAAATATTTCCAAGATAAACTCTGATTTTTTCCTCATAACACTAAATAGTTTTCTCAAATATCATTCTCCCCCTTTGTAACTCATCATTATCCCTATTTGAAGCTCTAAATTTTTCTATTTCTAATGAAATAATGAAGATACATATTTCCAATTTAGTAACATTCTTTGTAACATTAAATTTATCCATTTCTAATGAAGTCATGTGGATACATATTTTCACTTTGGAAATTCCCTTTGTAATATTGAATTTCTCCATTCTCAATTCTCCTACAACTTTAGCATAAAATTTATCCATTATACCCCATTAGAAATAAACCCAAAGACTAGTATTTTTATATTTTAAAGCTCAAAACACATTCCCCTTGGATCTTATCTCCCCCATAAACCTGAATTATTTCAATAAATATATTAAAAATTTTAATTCAGCATGGGAGATGGGAACAAACGTAACCTCTTCATGCATTGGGAGGCAGTTGAACACTGAGGTTAAATTGATGCTTCTCAAACACATGTGTTGACAATGGTTTGGTTGGTAAGTCATCCACTTGATTATCAGTTCCTACATGATCCATTTTAATCATGCCTTGTTCAACTATTTACTAGATAAAGTGATATTTGATTTCAATGTGTTTCAAATGATAATGATGAACTATATTCTTCGTAAGATAAATTGCGCTCTTGTTATCACAGTGAATCGCCATTGGATATTGCACCTCATCACCAATATCAGTCAGTTGTTTCTTCATCCAAAGTAGATGAGTGCAATCCTTTGTAGTAAAGATATACTCTGCTTTAGCAGTACTGAGAGAACTACTTTCTTGTTTCTTACTCAATCAGCTGACACATTTCCTGCTAAAAAAGAATGCTCCACCACTTGTTTACTTTCTATAAACAATATCTCCAGGCCCGTTAGAATCAAAATACACTAATAGTTCATTATCCCTTCTTGCAACAAAGTATAGGCTGTAATTCTGAGTACCTTTAATGTACCTCATGATTCGTTTAACTATCACCATATGTTCTTCCTTCGGATTACTTTGAAATAGCGTCGCTAATCATGTTGAAAAGACAATATCTATCCATGTTTTAGTTAAGTAAAACAAGATTCGAATGATTTTCTTATACATGGTGGGATCCATAGAAGTCTCATCCTCATGCTTTACAAGTTTAGTTCCAACTATAATCGGAATCAACATTGGTTTTGAGTCATGAATATTGAATTTCTTTATCAACTCTCTTGAATACTTTTTCTAAGAAATAAAAGTTTAATATTTTATCTTAATCAATTGAAGCCCTGAGAAGTATGTAAGTTAACCAATCATATACATTTAAAATTATAATTTCATGTGATTGGAAAATTCATCCATTCATCCATGCCTACTTCCACAAAATACAATATCATCTGCATACACCAATACCAAGAATTTATCTTGCTAAGAATTATTCACATAGAGGTTTTAATCCAATCATCCTTTTTTAAATTCAAGATTCTTTAGATATCAATCCAGTCGAGAATACCATGCTTGTTATGCTTGTTTCAGACCATATAGTGCCTTCTTTAATTTGAAAACCTTCATTTCATCATTACCAAGAAGAAAACCCACTGGTTGTTCAATGTAAACTTCTTATTAAAGAACACCATTCAAGAAAGTTATTTTGACATCCATTTGATATAATTTGTATCCTATTTGAATTCTCATGGCAAGGAATAGCCTGATCGACTCTAGTCTCTTCACTGGAGAAAATTTTTCTTCAACATCAACACCTTCAATCTGTTAATATCCTTTACACACTAATCGATCCTTATTTAAGATCACATACCTTGGTCAAATAATTTATTATTAAAAATAAACTTCGTACTAATCGCATTGTGACTTTAGGGTCTCGTAACAAGATCTCATGTCTTGTTCTTATCAATCTGATCCAAATCTTCATTCATGGATTTAAACCATGATTCATTCTTTTGCAGATTCTTCAAATGAGGATGGTTCCATAATTGATAGGATGGTATATTGTTCATTATTCCCCATTCTCCTTGTATTTTTGGGTGCTTTATAATCCCAAATGATGTTATATTGATCAATATATACTCTTTGATTTCTCCTATGATGTTCGGAATAATTTTCTTCGGCCATGGTTTCCTATTCTAATTCTTCTTCTAAATCAACATTGGGTTGTGACCCTTGAATGTTTTGAATTACTTTCTCTACATTTGTATTTGGATCTATTCCATGTCCAAATTCTTCCTCATCTTCTATCATATCTTCATAAAAATTATTAGGGTATTTGTGTTCTTATATTCAATGATCTTTACATCACTATATTCCATAATTTTTCCAAGATGATTATTGAAACATTTGTAGGCTTTTCTATTCATTGGATATCCAAGTAATATTCCTTTAACTACAGTATCACAATAATTCCCTTGATTTATTTCTTTGTTTTGTATGAAACATTTACATTTGAAAACATGAAAATGCTTCAAATAGGGCTTCCTTCCATGCCAAAATTCATACGGTGTCTTACTTTTTTCCATATAAAACCTTGTTTTATTTTGAGTATACACTACAGCTTAAAAACCCACTTTCCAGTGATGGTGAGGGATACAACTCTCAATCAGTGTAGTTCTCGCCATATTGTTCACCTATCAATTCTTACGCTCAACAACTCCATTTTGTTGTGGAGTTCTCACAAAATCCACCTCATGTTGTATTCCATGTTTCTCAAGGTAATTTTAAAATTCAATGAATGTGTATTCCCTTCCATTATCCGACCATAGAACATTGATTGACCATCAAGTATCATTCTTGGATATTCAGTGATATATTTTCATGAACTCAAGCACTTTTCATTTCCTGTGTATAACCATCACACAAGCCATTCAACTAAAATAAAAAATAAACAAAATAATGTTTCTCTCTCCATATGTTCCAGCCACATTTATCGGTCTACATATATCTGTGTGGATAATATCAAGCAGATTTGATGCCCTTTTCTTCTTTGGGTGATATGAACTTCAGACCATCTTTCCTCATATGAAAGCATCACAAGTCTTCTCCCATTAAATAATTAGATTAGGGATATCTATGAAAATATTCATTGTAGATATATTTTCCAGGTCTTGTTGATTAATGTGACCCAACCTTCGGTGCCACAAGATGTTCTATTCTTCAACTATCACATAACAAAGGTTATCTTTAATATCAACTTGATATAAGTTATTATCTATTATGTATCCTTTCATGAGGGAATTCCCTATCCTTACTTTCATAGTTCACACATTTGGATTTAATGTTACTTTATGTCTGGATTCACATAGTTGGATCACACTCAAGACACTATGATGCAAATCTTCCACATAAATAACTTTAGTTTTCTTAATCTTATAACTTTCCAGTTCAGCATTCCCACTGCCTTTGATCTCCAAATCACCATCATTACAAAACCTGACTATTCTATCAAATCTTTTCTTTACATTCCCCAATAACTATGCATTTCCCATCATATGGGATGAGAAACTACTATCAAGAATCCAGATGCTACTATTATTTGTAGATTTGAGAGTGACTTCAACAAGATTATATTTCTCAGTCTTCTTCTTTTCCTTATATGAAATATTAGATTGAGTGAAGGATGAAGATAGTGATTCAAATCCCTTTTCCATTTTTATAGGTTCATCACACTCATACTCCTATTCTAGAGGAGAAAATATATTTGTAAGATTTGCACCGTATAGTTGATGAGTATTGGCATGTCTCTGATTTTTGTATGAATTGTTCATGCCTTTCCTCTTCCTAAAATAAAGAACATTATGGCCAAAGTTAGAATAATGAAAAAAATATCCATAGAAATTATTTATTCTATAAGAAGTAGGATATTAATTATTTCTCCTTTTTTGACTTCCTAGATCTTCTCTATTAAAATATATCCTTGACTCTTCATAATATGACATGGTATGGCCCAGATAGCTTCAGAATTGACATTTCATAAGAGAAAATGTATTCTCACTTATGTTTCTCCCCATGTCACCGTCCTTAGGGAAATAATTTGACTGATGATAATTTCTGGAAACTTTTGGATAATATTTAGTTCTATTTTCAGTTTGATTTGGGGATTTAGTTGTTAAGACTTAAGGTGACTTTTCGATATGTCTAACTTTCAGCTTTCCTTTATTTTGGTTCAACTTATTTCCAGCCTTCAATATTTCAGCATCATAACCAATTACACTTTTTTCATGCACGTGGATATTTGACCATCTAAAGCCTTCACTAATCCTTTGGAACCACACTTGTCTCTCTCTATCATATCAGCATCTAAGAATCTTCCAAACTGTATTTTCTTCTTTGTTTCCTTTGAATTTTATTCACTTTTAAGTTTACTCATAAGAGTAACAAATTCTTCTTCAAGACCTTCAATGGTCTTAGACTTCTCCTCCAGTCTGGATGTATGTTCATTGATCACCTTTTCCAATTCTTCAATTCTGAGCTTCAGTTCCACTAAATCTTCTTTACAATCAATGTTTGTTGACTATTATTTAACTGCTTCTTCTAGTCATTTAATTTCAGCGTCAAGCTGATCAACATATTTTGATGATTCTTTCACAACTGGTCTCCACTTTTTACATCTGCTACTTAGATTCTCAAGATTTCCATGATCATCCTTAAGTTATAACCTGAGATCATTATCATCAACCAATGGATTATCTCTAGCTTTATATTTTTATGATTCTGACTTTTCAACTATAGCCATCATATATGTGTGGGTTTCATATTTAAACTATGGATCTTCTACCTCAAAGAATTCATTGTAATCATATTCTTATTCATAGAAAAAACTCTTACTCTATACTTTCTTTACAGATTTGAAGTCTCCCATTTGAGAAAACATTTTACAGGTCTTCTTCAAATTTCTCGCTTTACTTTATTCATCATCAAGCTTCTTTGAACAATAATAGGCAATGTTCTCAACTATACCATAACAAAAATGGGCCAAGGGAATCTTTCCTTCAAATATACATTTTACTATCTTTAATTTATTTTCAATAAGAGAAGGAATTTAATCTTCCTCATTATCTTCATCAACTATATCTATAGACATCTCATGTTTTTTCATGGATTTTAAATCTATTTCCTTGATTACTTGAGTCGTTACATCTTCAGTTTTGATTCTCATTTAATATGCCACCAGACTATTATGCATATCATCAAGAGAAATTTTATATAGATCCCTTTCCTCAAGTTCTGACATCTTTTCATTGTAGATAAGTGGAATCCTTCTCATGATTTTCTTCACAATTTCAATGTATTTGATTTCTTCACCAAGTCCACATATTGATCCAAAAACTGCATTATTTTGATTAAAAAATATATTTTCATTTTCATCAGGATTTATTTTGAAGTCATCAAACCTATTACGTAGGACTTGATGTTTTTACTCCTTCACATTGTTGACTCCTTTATAAATATTCTCCAGTTTTTCCTACATAGAATTTTCTAAAGTACAACTCATCACATTTAGATATATTTTGTTAGAAATATCTATAGTGAGAGTATTCTATACTTTAGAATCTAAATCAATCATTTTTTCAATCTGTATCAGTCATAGACATCCTTATTGGATCAGTGGCATGTATTCCTTTTGAAATGGTAAAGATTACATCCATTCTAAGAGATATTATATGAGATCTCATACTATTATTTCATATCTGAAAGTTAATTCCATCAAATTGTGGGACTCCCCTAACATTAACTAAATTCTCCATGACACCAATCATGGAGAGATTTTACACCAAAAACTTTTACCCTCTGATACCACTTGAAGGACCCCGGAATACCCTGAGAGGGGAGGGGTGAATGAGGGTGTAAACTTTTCCTTCTCAAGTGACAGATCTTGCTCCCACATTGGTGGGAACTTGTTAAACCTTTCTGATGGTAATGTGAAGTAATTAAACCATTCAAAATCAGTAAGACGACACTGTAATTTTACTTGGTTCACTACTAAGGACTACTCCAAGGAGTATGTGCCGACAATGTGTCAAACATACCTAAATCCACTATTCTATACTAGATGTGGAATACAAAAGTTAGGAAATAGTCACACTATGCTAGAAACAATGACTTTACAAGATTTTTGGGAAATCATACTGTGTCCCTTCGAACACTTCCATTCACTCCCCCTTGCTCACTACTTTGAGATAAGCCTAACTTAGTTTATCAACTTGAAGGTCGCTTCAATAGATTTGCATTGAAGTATTTGTATCCTTACAACATGAGACTCTTCTTGCATATAATTATTGAATTTATGCACTTAAAATCAATGAAGTAATAAACTAGATATTCAAAACTCAAAAGCATCTCAACTCAGTACTTGTACGCAACACCTAATCAGGCGTGCAAGATTTGGGGTTTTCGCGGAAGTTTTCTTTCATGAAACCCTTATTTTACACGCAAACCTTATCTTTCATTAAACCATTATCTTTCACACATATACACCATAAGATTCACTTGATCTTTATATAATCAAGGAACACTATGCACAGAACTCCCTTCTTACATGCAACTCACCACTCACATGCAAAACCAAAATTACAGGAAACTCTCTGCTTGCACGTGACTCCCTGCTTGTACACAACTCGCTACTTGTGCAATAAAGATCTTGGATTTTCTCTAAGTTTTGAACCTATGTAGAATTATGGGGGTTATACTCCTATTTATAGGAATTTCTAGCCCTATGCACAACTTCATGGAGATTTTCCCCTAGTGCGCAGGTATCATCGGCGCTAATCTCTTTTCGCACAAACTCACACAAACTCACCTCTCGTGAAAATATAAAACTTTCATGCACTTATTTACTTTACCATTTTTTGATTAAAATATCCCAAAACATTCCTTTCATGTAGTTTTCCAAACCACCTTCAATGTTTCATGCAACTCCCTTTGCCAAAATCACTTTTCTCCATTCTCCAATTTTTAGACTCAAAAATTTGGTAAACACTAGAAAACGATGCCACCATCAATACTGTTGTCTTCTTGAACTATATGATCTATTTCCTTTCCAACTCCTTGATCTTCCATGTAAGGATTTACAACAAACACAAACCATACTCCATTTTTAATAAATAATGGTCTTGGTTCCAACAAACTAGGGGTGAAACCTAACCACCTTTTCTTTATTTATGTTTGGACCATGACAATATAATTTGTTTTGTTTTCAATATTTTGAACCCATGGTGCCTCACATATATATTCCTTAGACCCACCCCCCCCCCCCAAATGCCCTAATACCTAAGACTGATTCGCCACATTCCATTTCCACCTTGAGCCCTTTGTAACTCCATCTTCAGATGCCTCCATCAGTCAACCCAAGGTCTGGTAGCCTATTGAGTATCGCATGTAAAAATAAGAACAAGGGGGTACAAATCAGTTCCCCATTAATCTAATATTCCATAAAGAACATACAAACATATAATAAATTTAGGAATAAATTCTTTCCGAATGGGAATTTAGCATGGGGATTTGGATATTCAATAATGGATATCAAGAATCCAAGACCAGAAGTTCAATAAGATAAACCCAACAAGATTCCACTTAGAATAGAGTAATGTGAAAATAAAAAATCCCTAAATTGGGTTATAATTTCTTGTTTATAAAGATTATTCCCGCATTTTTTTCAATAACGATCCTAATGAAGAATTTTTTTGTGGTTCTTAGTTCCTTCCATAATCGCCAACTCTCCTTCCCTCTCTTGATCTAGGGTTTTTAAAGACAACCCTAGTGAGTGAGGTTAATAGTGTATTTAATGAAGAATATTATGGAACTTAGAATTTCGACACCACATAAAAATAACTAATTAAATTAATTTAATAAATTTGTTTCACTCATGATGGCCCAAAGTCAAAGACCCTAATGTGAAAAAGGTTTACACCTCTCTTAGGGTAAATCTCTCATTCTAAATGAAACTACAGACTCAATTTTCCCATTTGAGGCCACATTTAATAGGTATGATCAATTCATCACAAAAACATGATAATGTAATAAAATTAATGTATATATTTTTATTATAATATTATCAAGGCCTATAAATGGTATTAACTCTATACAAGCTCGACCTGGGGGTAAAAATCATACCTAAAAATTAATGGAAAAATTAGATAATTTTTCTAAGGTTGTATTCTAGAATTAATTTATCATTTTACCCATGGGTATGCATCGAATCTAAAAATTGAGTTAAGACTTGACTGGGAAAAATCTGGGTAACTACATAATCCACACCTTAAACTCGTTTCAAACTATAAATTGAAACAAATCAAGAACCTCAACAATGAAGATTAAAAAATAATATCATTTAGATAAATAACACCATAACATGAACATTATTCATCTACAGTGGTCCAAGCTCTAAGAGAAATCAGTACCTAACCAACCAGAAAAATAACTACCACTCATCCTCAAAGATATCATCCCTATCCCATCTCAAAATAAGGCCTATGTGTAAATATGAATCCTCTCTTGGAAAATAATTCCAATACTATACTCCCAAAACCTTTTTCATCATAAAATTTCATTATGTCACATGGGAATCAACGAATTCACCAAATATCAACATCTAATTCATATAGTTCTTTTCTAAGGCTATAACTGGTAGGAGTGTCTCACTATTTCCTATTAAATAGATTTCTAGATAGTTGTCAAATGAGATAAACATTCCTATGTTTCACTCCACCACTGAGTTCTCCACTAAAATTTCACACTGGCACCAGAAGAGATGAAAGGTTATACGATCCCATTCAATCACCCACTAGACTTAAACAGGAACCATTATTGTTAATTCGTGTCACAAAATTCATATGACCCTAATATCCCAACATCTTCAAAAATATTCTTAGTAATTATTTACCCATATATGATCTCCAATAACCTCACACCCATTATCGAAGATAAATTAGTTGTGATGTCATCACTATTTCATTAAAGATACCAATGAGAACATAAGGAATAATAGAAATCTCATCAAACTACTCAACAATACACCAATGACAATTGGGTAGCCCAATCTGCTATAATTTGAAGTGAATAGTCCAAACTGCTTAGCTGGCTAAACTCTACTAGCTTAAAACCCTAAGATAACACCTATTTAGTGACCATAATCCATAACCTTTAGAGAAAAAATCCTTCCCCACCACATAATAAGGGTTTTCATGTGAGGGGTATAGCCAAAAATATCTACTGGACATACCACACAGAGGGTCCTGCTACACTAGGAAAGTATCCACAAAGGTTATTCATCCTAATATTCAATACGGACACTACGAGAATCCCAATATAAACTTCAATAAGTGGTATTTTTACTCCCAATAATAAAGAAAATACTTCAGGTCTATCATATGAGAACATCTAGCAACCTAGGACCACTAATTCAACATCACTTCTATGAGCCACTCACATGCAAGGAAAGAGTATGGAGCCACCATATTTTATCAAAGTTAAGAGACATATCTATCTTTATGTAAGATTAAATACTTGGTATATAGTTTCTAAAGTGATTTCCCAATCATTCAGACATAGAGTGTCACCCCAATCCATCCTCGAAGGGCTACTGACTATAACCATGTAGGAAAATCACACAAAATGGGAGGCTTTGGCCTTTAACAACCTACAACAAAAACATACATTCAAGGAAAAATAAAAATTAGGAACACCAATATGATATATATAGTTTAATTGTATATGCCATGTGCATGTGACAAAAAATACAAGTGAAATCCACAAAGTCAAATAACATAAAAACTTGACAACTAAAAATTATCTAAATCTACTATACCTAAGACACAAGGACGTTCCTCCTCATTTCTTGTACTCTTAGATCATTATCAAACATAATAGACACCACCACTATCATGGACCACCATAATCTATCATGCACCACCACAACATCAACTTCAAAAAGGATAATGTTACCCCATGAATATTAATCTCATATTACAAGAGTTTAGAATATAGCTGGAACTCTCCTATTAAGGATACGAAATTTCCTATAATGCCTAATAAGTTAATAATTGAATTGATGACATGAAGGACTTGATTATGGTGCATCATAAATTCCACAAGGGTGTTCACCATTCCACTTATAAATAAATAAATAATATCTCTAGAATGTGTGTTTATGCATATGTCAGTCTACTATTGAGAAAGAATCATGGGTCACCATTTAAAATCATTAAAACATTCAACTACATTCAAAGTAATTTAATTCTCATCCATTCACATAGTTTGTAAGACACACTTATCATCAAATGATCAGAGTACCATAACTTCTTAAGGGTGGGATCCTCACACCACACCTGGGGGATACTGACCGCGTTGTCGTGACACGTCAAATTGATTATGATTTTAAGGTTTATTTATAGTCTAGGGAAGACCCTAGGTTGTCTCTCAAGGAGATTTGGTGGGTTTAGAGTGTGTTTTTTTAATAATAAGAACAAAAAGGTAGGTGGTTTGAAAACAGTTTTAAGAAAATGAGTCGATTTAAAGAGTTTAATAGTTGATAAATAAAAGTGGTGTTTTATAATTATGAGATAAGGAGATAATTTCAAGTTCACTACACATATTGGTGAGTTCATAATTCTGAAAAATACGCATGGCTTAATGTAACCCTTTGGTTGAGGGTTTTCAAGATCTCGACTTTCCTCTTGCCTCTTAAAATGATGCACAAAGTACCACCCCTTGACCCAGCAATCGTGTTACTAAGGTTTGGGTATCAAACATAGAAAATAAAGGCTAAAAAATAATACTGAAATATTTTGTATGTGTGAGATAAATATGACTCTTGTCTTGTCCATTCATAACAAAAAAATATTTCCACTTGAAATCTCAGTCCAATCGGTGTTGAGATAAAAAGTGTTTCACTTAATTATAATGAAATAAGTGTATTCAGAGGAGAATTGAATCAAAGTTAAACATAATTGATATATTTATCACACAAATTAAAGAAAACCAGTATAATATCAAGTGCCGAAACTCCCTCCCAAGTATGTGTAGCTCCCTCAAAATGATTGTCCACCGTTTAGCTCGACATCAAGAAGAGGAGGAAGCTTAGGTGGAACTCATTCTTCATGATTGATCACCCTATAAGGATAGGGACCTCTATAACTTTTAAGAATAAGAGAGGACTCCTTTATGTCTCTAAATTGGCAGAGCTTTGCCTCCTGGTAGAACTTACAAATGGGAAGCCCAATGTGCCATTTTATAGGAAAATGAGAAGGTGGTTTTGAGCACACAGATTTATTAAAACCACTTTTCACAAGGATTTAGACCTGAAGATAGCCTTATATCTCTTTTTAAAAAATAAAAAAGTTGTATACCCACCTCTTAGATGTCTCCACCTAAATTTTGGCATAATTTGGACAACTAGAGACCGATATATGGACAGATTACAACACACCATTTTTGACTTCGTGCAGATTCAGTGTGCTAAACATATCGGGTTGGTTGGGCCAATAGATGGCCTAATGAGTTTTAGGTTCCTTCAGATGAAATGTATACTACTTAATTTAGGACTATATTACAAAATTTAATCCCATTTGGATGCACTTTTCAGGAGAAGTGAGCGGATGAGTCCGCTGGTGTGCATGGATCATGCGTAGTATGGCCCATTTTTCTTGGACATCATCATGGGCCCTCCAAATCACCTCCTCCTGCAATGAAATCATAAAAAAAAGTAACATTACCCTTTTAAGCAGTGATAAATGCAAAATAAATGATTCAAACATGGAATTTAATTTTTTATTATTTTTATAATTTCAAATATAAAACAAGTTTAGCACAGTGGTGTAAGGGTGAAAATGAAACAGCGAATCGTGGTGCGATCAGATACCACTCACTACTAATGGTGGACCCATCCTCATTTACTCAATTTTGTATCACCATGTTTTACCATTAGTTCATAATTAGTGTATACTACGATATCCACCATATAATCACATCTTCACAACAGTGGAATTTTATAAAATACCTCTTTCTCCACCAAGGATAAACTCACTCGAATAGAATAGGTGAGAAAAAGATGGTTTACATCAATGGAAATAATCTATCTAACATGGGTATGGATATTAGATACATTGTAATATCTAACTTATATATATCAGGTTTATAATGCTAACTCATTCTCATCTCATCCATTACAAGGATACCTAAAAAGTGGGCATAGATCATTCTTTGAACTGCATCTTTTGACCCCAAACCATAGTCTTCCATAATGCATATACTCTTATATCTCTAACTATTAGAACCTCATTAATGAAAATAGTAAACCACGGGTGTTGATTATGTGAGTAGACTAATGCATTATCCATATTCAAATACTCTCACACCACCCATTTTCTAACTAAAATTTTTCCTTACTAGGATAGTTCATTAAATAGAAAATTATATGATCCCAACTCCATCTTTGATGTGGATATCCATATATGAAACTTATTTTTATATCCTCGAGTAAAATTATATCATTCTCCCATGGACATGCTGAATCCATGCTAAGAATTATCAATTGGCTAATTCTCACTTGAGGGTCTCTGACATAGGTGGGGTTGTATGAAAATATCACCACAACTCAATAACTCCTCCTCTAGAGTCTTTACCCAAATAATTGAATTCAAAAAATTACACCAAAAAACATTCCCAAGAAACACCTCATTAGGTTTATGAGAATCAATGTGCACATTTTCACAGTCATGTCACATTGTGGTGGTTCCAACTTCCACAAATAAAACTGCAACCTAAACAAGGTCTCAACTCCAACCATAGTAATGTAGTCCCATCATGAGTAATCAAGGTGTATGTGTTTATAGTCATGTCACATTGTGGCGGGTCCAACATCATTGAATAAAACTTATTCCTAAAAAAGGTATCAACTCCAACCATGGTAATGTAGTACCGTCATGATTTTGATAAAAACATCATCCCCTGATGGATCATTGTTTTATATAAGGAACTAAATAAAAGAATCATCATTTACTCCGTGAGAATTTAGACTAAACGGATATGTAAGTCTCTGTAGTACCCTCAGTTTCTAGTATGTAACCCTTACCTGATTCCTTTCATGGTTATAAAGTTTAATTCTGATGAATGGGGGAGTTGAGAGAACTTTGGAAATAGATTTGAGGCAAAATGGAAGTCACACAGGTGGCGTAAAGTTTGGCTAACCATGTCACCAAACTGTGCGTAATTGGTCCTATTAAGACATTGGATCTATCATAGTTAGAGAATGGTTAGGGAGACCATGCAAGGAATTCATGAAAGCATCCGCCTTTGCAGTATCAAACTCATGGTTAGCTCACAGTTTTTCTAACCGTGCAAACTAACCATGTGGATGGTTTAAGTGAGATCCAAAAAAAAGTGGATCTCGTGCGTTTTTTCCTCTAAGTGGATTGTTTTTACTCCTAACTATACATAACTTGGGTTTTTTCTTCTCCTAAGGCCAAATAAGGTTCTCCCATTATTCCTGAGGTAATCTAAAGGCTTTCCTTGGCAAATCAAAATTGAATTCTTGAGGTATGTGATCGTTCGTCATAGTGATTGATCAGTTTCTTAGATCTACTTCTCCTATTCTCTCAGTTTCTTAGATCTATGCCTATTATTGGTATATCTAGGTGTGTGTATGCCAAGTATGATGATATTTGGTCTTAATATTTCTAGGAGAATAGATCTAAGGTGGATTCTTGGAGAATAGACCCGGTTTTCTTGTGTGTTCTTCATTCGTTGCAGTTTTCGTCAAAACCTTTGAGGTGGGAGGCTTCTTTCTCGACTCATCTTAGTAGAACTGATTTACATGCTTTCAAATTGAATTTTTTTTTGGAATTAATTTTGATTTTTTTATTGAACACTTATTGGAAACCTTCTTAAGTGATGGTTGTGAAATCTGGAAAATTGGGGATTTAAAATGAGAGCTCTGGTTCTTGGTTTTAAAACATGGGTTTTAAAAAAAGGATTTTTCTGGATTGATGGTGTAGAAATGGGATTAGATGTTTTTAATAAAAGGGGAAGTTTTATTTAAATGAAATTTTTTTTTTGAAATTGGTTTATTCTTTGGTTTTCAATAAAATTACAGTTTTCTTAAAATTGTTTGAATTGGTTGAACAAGCTTGGTTTTTGACATGATGGTTGTGTGTGTTCATGGGTTTACGAGACAAATAAGGTTTAGGGGTCTCCCCAATCATTAACAGGATGGATAAGGGTTAGGGATCTTCCTCGTTAAAGGGTGCATGCGGGAAGGATAAGGGTTAGGGGTCTCCACCATCATTAACGGGGTGGATAAGGGTTAGGGGTCTCCCCCATCATTAATGGGATGAATAAGGGTTAGGGATATCCCCCATCAATTGGTTTACTAGGGATGACTTAGTGAATTTATGACTCACCACTCACAAGTATATCGAGATCCATGTTACATGCATAGTTATTTGTGTGGATGTGTGGAATGAGTAGGGAATTAATTAGGGAAAAACTCCTGATTTTTATACTCACCCCTTCTTTGGAACTCTAGTGCTTTTGAAGATACTATCTTTCCAAACAGGCGAAAAGGTAACGTGCCTCACATTTTTACCACCACTTCATGAGACTTGGGATGTTTGGTGATTGTGGAGCTTAGAGATTATATATCATGGAGTTTTGTAGTCACTTGAGAGTATTGAGTTGTATATCCACGGTTTACTTTGATACTGGATTAGTCTTCCGATGTTGCACACTTTGATGTAGTTTGGAGATACATGAAGTTGTTTAGGGGTCTATCTTTTGTTCATGCATCATTTAGTGAATAGTTTGGTTATGGTTTGTTGTTTTAATGGTTTATTTCTTAAAGGGTAAATCATCCCCCACTTGTATTTGAAACCCTTCAGCATTTATTTCAATCCTTTGGCACCTTGGGGATGTCGCTTAAGGATAAGTAATGACTCATTGTGCTCTCAAGATAGTGATATTGAGCGGGTCATTATAAATGGTATCATTCTGGTCGTTCCTTTGAGGTACAAATGGTATTAGTCTGGTCATTATTTTGAGGTACAAATGGTATCAATCGGGTCATTCCTTTGAGGTACAAATGTTATCATATTGTTTGGTCCTTGCCAAATAAGTGGTCATCAAAGTTATTGGTCTTGTAGTTGAAATACTTTATTATCTATTCCTTGGGTTGGAATCTTATAAAGGAGTGGGATTTTCAAAACATGGGATGTATAGCATAAAAGGACGTAGCTAACCCTTTTATGATGAACTTCAAGTTACTAGGGATTTGGGTACACAAGTGTTTGGAGACACTTCTAGGATTTAAGAATCTCATTATCATGGGTTTATCCAATGAGACAAGAATGAAATGCATTGTAGAGGAATGACTTCCCACTAAGAGTGCATACATAATTTCTAGGAATGATTCATTTTGGGAAAATGTGTTGATTTTTGAAAAATTATAAAATATTTTTCCAAATGAAATATTTTGAAAAATAGAATGCATACTGTATTTTAAAAATGGTTTAATTTTCAAAAATCACGAATGAATGTTTTCAAAAATAGTTAAACATGGAAAAAGGTTGTTTTGGAAAACAATGTTGTGATAGTTGATGTGATATAATTTTAAATTCTAAGCCATTAATTTCTAGAGAGTGAGATTGATGGAGTTTTTTGTTGGTTTAGAAAATGGAACCCGGTAGGCATCGTCGAAACCAACCTGAAGAAGCTACAAAGAATGTGGTTACACCTAAACCATAGGTGAACCAAGAGTTGTTTAAGAGTATTTTCTAGTCTTTTCAAGATATGGATAAGGGGAACTAGAGGAATGAGACAAGTTATGTGGATCATACCAACTAGTTCATGAAGCAGAATATACCTAACTTTTGGGGTGATGCTGAGCCTAAAAAGGCAGATGTGCGGCTGAGTAGGATGAATCTTATATTTGACTACATCGAAACATTGGTAGAGCTAAAGGTCAAGTTGGCGATGTATATTCTCAAGGATCTTGCATGCTAATGGTAGGATTTAGAATTGTAGGCTAAATTGGATTAAGACCTTACATGGGAGGATTTTGATGAATTTTTTAAAAAACAATTATATCCTCACACATTCAAGATACAGAAACTGATAGACTTTTTCAGCCTAAAATAGGAGAGTCTCTCTGAAATAGAGTATGCATCTATATTCATGAATTTGGTGCACTTTTCACCTAAAGTTGTGGTAATTTCATCCTTGAAGGTATGCATACTTGAATTTAGGCTGCGCTAGGAGATTCGATCGAAGATTACATTACTTTGTATTATGGATTATACAAATATGGTGAATAGAGTGACTATGGCTGAACATGATATCTCGAGATCTATATCAGGAGGTATGATAATCCCTATAGTTAATGGTGGGAACTCAAATTCTGGGATTAAGAGGAAAAGGGACACCTATTTCCAAGGTGGGAGTGGAAATTAGAATCTGATGGCTGGATCAGTGAACCTTCCTCCATGACCCCAGAGAAAAGAATTTTTATTTCAATGTGTTTCGCTAGACCACATAAAGTGAGAGTGTACAGCACAACCTAGAGCATACCATAACTTCAAGAATATGGGGCACCATTAGCACAATTGTCATAGTGCTCCAAGGTCAGGTGCTCGAGACACTTCTCAGGCATCGTAAGCATCATATTCTTTGATAGGGCAAGGATAGCATAATCAGTCTCAACAGTAGAGCAGAGCTAGCCATGGTGATTCTAGGCAAACCATGACTCTACAACCAGTGAAATATCATCAAGGTAATAAGTAGAACAGTGCAGCAATGAACCAATTGTATGGAGATGAGTATATTATTTTTGATGATCAAGCTGGACCATCTATGGTGAGAGGTATTATTCTTTTGAATTCAACCCTTGTGCAAGTTCTCTTCGATACTGATGCATCACATTATTTCATTTCTTCTCATTTTGTTGATTTTATATGTTTAAATTTGGAAATGATTCCTTCTATTTTAAAACTGTAAACTCCTCTCGGTGAAAGAGAATGCCAATACTTTGTGTGTAGAACATGTGTTATAACTGTTGATGAAGATGAGCTAAAATGGAACTTCTCGATGTTGGACATGGATTTTTATGATGTAATCTTGGGTATGGATTGGTTGACAACGTTTAAGGATCACATTTATTGTTATAAAAGTACATTCAGTTTCACAACTGAGGACGACATCAATTATCTCTTCAGAGGAGAGTAGATGTTAAAGAAAGGTGAAAAGATATTGTGTCACCAATGGTGAGAACGATCTCTTATCAGTTGGTATCATTGACTTTGGCATCAATGGAGGATATCAAGGGAATTATTTTTCTAGTAGTTGTAGATCAATTTCTAGAGGTATTTCCCAAGAACTTCTCATGGTTACCACCTATATGGGAATTGGAGTTTACAATTGATATCCTTCCGGGGACTAGTCCTATTTCCCTTCCATCGTATAGGATGGAACCAGCATAGTTAAGGGAATTGAAAGTGTAGTTGGAGGAGCTGAAAATTAAGGGTTTAATTAGACCAAGTAAGTCTTTTTGGGCCGCACTGGTCTTGTTCGTAAAGAAAGGAAATATAACTCTCTATTCATGTGTTGATCATCATAAGATTAACCATGTTATGATAAAGAATAGATATCCACTTCAATGCATTGATGATTTTTTCGATCAATTAAGGGGAGCTCGGTGGTTCTCTAAGATTGATTTTTCATTAGGATATCACCAACTACGATTTAGGAAGAAGGATATAACAAAGATAGATTTCAGAAGTAGATATGGGAACTATGAATATGTAGTCATACCTTTCAGTCTAAAAAATGCACCAGGGTTTTCATGGCTTTGATGAATCAGATATGTCAGCGATATCTAGATTCTTTTGTTGTGGTGTTTGTGGAAGACATCTTGGTGTATTCAAACAAAAGGGATGACCATGAGGAACACCTAAAATTAGTACTAAAAATCTTGAGAGATCACCGTCTATATGCCAAATTATCAATGTGTGATTTTTGGATACAATAGGTACTCTTTATTGTCCATGTGATTTCTAAAAAAGACGTTTATGTTGATCTTGAAAAGACAGAAGCTGTTATCTCGTGGAAACTACTGAATAATATCTTCAAGATACAAAGTTTTCTTGGTCTATCTAGTTACTACCGACGCTTTTTGAGTGAATTATCATGAATATCTTCGCAAATGACAGCTCTGACAAAGAAAAATTCTCCATTCCAATGAATAAAGGAATGCCAGAAATCTTTCTAGGAGTTGAAATTTTGAATTACATCGACACCTATCTTAATTTTTCTAGAATTAAGATAGGGGTATGTCCTATATTGTGATGATTTGGGATCCGTTTTGGGCTGTTTTCTCAGTCCAGGAGACAATGTGTTTGCTTATGGTTCAAGGTAGTTGAGACTATATGAGAAGAATTACCAAAAACATTTTCTAAAGTTAGCAGCAGTTGTCCATGCTTTAAAAACATGGATAAATTATCTCTTTGGTGAGAAATTCATTGTTTTTATGGATCATAAAATCTTGAAAAACATTTTATCATAAAGTTATTTCAATCTAATGCCAAGTATATGGATGTAATATCTCCAATTATTTAACTTTGACTTGATGTACACACTAGGAAAATGGAATTTAGTGGTAGATACATTGAGCAGAAAGTCATATGCTTAGTTGGTGAAAGAAGATTCATATGAATGGTAGTTTATTTCAGTCCTAGACTACATTCATGTGGAATGTGAATACCGAGTTGATTTTGTGGTTTTATTCTCAGCTACACTTGTTCCTGATTTGGTATGTATGGTCAAAGAGGCACAAACATCTAATGTAGAATTTCTGGTAATGTGTTCAAAACTCAATGGTGGGGAGGCCATTGAGGGATGTAAATTTTATGGGAGTTTAGTTTTGTTCTTTATAGATCATATGGTTGTACCTATGGATTGTCAGGAATAACTACTTCATGCTTACCACCATTCGAGATGGTTTGTACATCTAGGTACACAAAAGATGTATAAGGCAATAAAGGCACAGTTTTGGTGGAACAGAATGAAAATAAAGGTGGTCGAGTTCATCTCGTAGTGCTTAACTTGTCATCAGGTTGAAGTAAATCATCAGAGACCATCAGGAATGTTTCAGTCTTTATCTATCCCAGTGTGAAAATGGGAGCAGATAGCAATAGATTTTGTTACAGGTCTTCCAAGAACGGTCTGAAAACATGATGTCGTATGGGTGATAGTGGATCAGCTTACTGATTCAGTCCATTTCATTCCAATTCATGAAACTCATATGGTGGAGGATCTATCAAAAATCTATATCTAAGAAGTGGTAAAGATTCAGGTCGTACCGGTTTCAATCGTCTCAGATAGAGATCCAAGGTCCACATCTCGTTTTTTGAGATCCTTACAAAAATCCCTTAGGACTCGGTGGACTATGAGAATAGTGTATCATCCCCAGATAGACAGCCAGTATGATAGGAGGATACAAATGTTGTAAGACATGTTTCGGGCTTGTGTAATGGAGTTTGGTGGCTCATGGGAGGATCATATACCCTTGGTGGAGTTCTCATACAATAAAAGTTATCGTGCCTTGATACATAAGGATATGTTTGAAGCATTGTATTGATGTCCTTATCGTTATCCACAATGTTGGGTGAAAATAGGTGAAACTTCACTAGTTGGGCTGAGCCTTGTCCAAGAAATAACATAGAATATCCAATTGATTAGTAATAGGATGGAGATGACTCCGAGTCTTCAGAAATCTTATGCAGATCATCGTCAAAGATTATTGTCGTTCCCTATGGGTGGTCGTGTCTTCTTGAGGATATCTCCAAGGATTGGATATCGTTGTTTCAGGAATTAGGGAAAGCTATATCTGAGATTTATAATCCCTTTAGAGATACTAGATCGAGTCATAGAGGTGGTATTTTGGTTTCAATTATCACCATAGTTTAGTTTTATGCATAATGTGTTCCATGTATCTCAGTTTAAAAAGAATCAGCCTGATCCTGACCATGTGATCAAATGGGATCACGTTGACCTAGAGCCGGATGCTTCGTTGATAAATATCTCAGTACGAATTATGGATAGGTGAGACAGAGTCTTTAATTAAAAAATCATCAGTCTAGTGCTGGTTTTGAGGCATCATGGTAAAATTCAGGAAGAGACTTGGGAACACGAGAAGGAGATGAAAGAGAAATGGTCCGAACTCTTTCATATCGGTGAGGGCTTTCTACTTTTAAGGACATAAAGACCAATGGTCGTGAGAATTTAGTACCCCCAGTTTATATTATGTAACCATTACTTAATCCTTTTCATGATTGTAAAGTTTAAGGGTGATGAACGGTGGATTTGGGAGAACTTTGGAAGTAGTTTTGAGGAAAAATGGAAGTCGCATGGGCAGTGCACGGTTTGTCTAACTGTGCGTCCAAACCATGCGTAATTGTTCTTCTTGAGGCATTGTCTCTAGCACGGTTGGAAAATGGTTAGGGAGTACTTGCGAGGAAGTCGTGCAAGGTTCTGCCTTGGTAGTATCTAACACGTGATTAGCACACAATTTTTCTAACCATGCGAACTAACCATGCGAATGGTATAAGTGAGATCCTAAAAAAGTGGATCTCACACTTTTTTTCCTCTAAGTGGATAATTTTTACTCCTAAGTAGACATAACTTTGATTTTTCTTCTCCTAAGGCCAAATAAGGTTATCCCATCATTTTTGAGGTAATCCGAAGGGTTTCCTTGGCTAATCGAAGTCAGATTCTTGAGGTATGTGATCGTTCTTCATTATTCTTGTTCAATTTCTTAGATCTACTTAGATCTACTTCTCCTCTTCTCTCGTATTCTTATATATATGCCTGTTATGGGTATATCTAGGTGTTTGTATTCCAAGTATGATGATATTTGATATTGATATTTATAGGATAAGAGATATAAAGCGGATTCTTGGAGAATCGACCAGGTTTTCTTGTGTGTTCTTCATTCGTTGTGGTTTTCGTCAAACCCTTTGAGGTAGGAGGATTCTTTCTTGACTACACTTATTATAATTGATTTTAATTATTTAAAATTGAATTTTTTGTGTTGAATTAATTATGATTTGGTTTTTTAACACTTTTTTGAAACCTTTTTGAGTGATGGTTATGAAATCCTGAAAATTACAGATTTTAAATGAGCGCTGTGATTATTGGTTTTAAAACATGGGTTTTAAAAATAGTATTTCTTTATTTATGGAACATAAATGGAATTATATTTTTTCAATAAAAGTTTAAGTTTTATTGAAATTAAATGTTGTTTTGAAATTGGTTTATTCATTGGTTTGCAATAAAAGAACAGTTTTATTGAAATTGTTTGAATTGGTTGAACACGCTTGGTTTTTTACATGATGGTTGTGTGTGTCCATGGTTTTTCATGATGGATAAGGGTTAGGGGTCTCCCTTTTCATTAATGGGATGGAAAAGGGTTAGGTATATCCCCCATCAAAGGGTGCATGTGGGACAGATAAGGGTTAGGGGTCTCCCCCATCATTAACGGGATGGATAAGGGTTAGTGCTCTCCCCTGTCAAAGGGTGCATGCGGGACGGATAAGGGTTATGGGTCTCCCCCATAATTAATAGGATGGATAAGGGTTAGGGATCTCCCCCATCAATTGGTTCACTAAGGATGACTTCGTGAAAAGATGAATCACCACTCGTGAGTATAGAGAGATCCAAGTTACATGCACAGTTGTTTGTGTGGATGTGTGGAATGGAATTGGGTATGAAAAAACGAATATTTTGAAATGGTTTTAAATATTGTTTAGTTATTTTTCTGGAAAAATAACTTTCTGGAAAAAAATTATTCCAATCGCACTTGTATTCCTTGGGTTATAAATGGTTTTGGAAACTTTTTTATATTTAGTTATAAACTATTTTCAGAAATTGTTTTATATAAACTATTTTATATAAATTTTTCTAACTCTTCTATCCTAATGGCATGAGTAGGGAAGTCATTGGGAAAAACATACTGAGTCTTATACTCACCCCTTATTTGGAACTTTGGTGATTTTACGGATTCTATCTTTTGGGAGAGGGTAAAAAATAACATGTCTCACATTTTTAGAACCACTTCGTGAGACTTGGGATGTTTGGTGATTGTGGTACTTGGATATTATGGATCCTGGAGACTTGTAGTCACTTGAGAGTCTTCATTTATTAATCTACTATTTACTTTGATACTGGATTAGTCATCCGTTGTTTCACACTTTGATGTGTCTTGGAGATACATGAAGTTGTTTAGTGTTCTTTCTTTTGTTGATGCATCATTTAGTGAATGGTTTGGTTATGGTATATTGGTTTAATGGTTTATTTCTTAAATGGTAATTTGTCCACCACTTGTATTTGAATCCCTTCGGCATTTATTTCCAGCCTTTGGCGTCTTGGGGATGTCACTTAAGGCCAAGTAATGACTCATTGTGCTCTCAATCCAATGTTATTGAGTGCGTCATTACAGTCTCAGAGTCCAATTAATCCTCCACAACTTAAAAACTAAGATCTCCTTATAAAAATTGTAATTCCATTATTTTCATAATGCACCCAACATAATCAGCCTATGTGTAGTCTCTCCAAACATAGAAGAAACTATCATCCATTCTATAATAAAGATCTACACTAAGAATAGAAGGGATATAAAGTACCAAAAATTATGTGATAATAATATCTCTTAAACAAGTCTCCAAAACAATGCCTCATCCCCAACTAACTAGTGGTGGGAGGCCCAACCCCAAGCATGTATTCATCATTTCCCTACCTCTACACATGGGATGGATATCAGTGGGTAAATCTATTTATAATATATGGTAATACCATAAGTATTAGAGAATATCTAGTGCTTTTACCCTATAATGACATCTCAAATCTATGGGTCTTCTAACGGGTTATCAGAGTCCTGGATAATGGATACATCTTCTACCACACCCACACTAGTCTCCTTGTTTTGATAACTAAAGTCAAGCTCCCCTTAACATCATCTACATAAATTCTCAAACAACTCTTCACAATACTACTAACACTAAACTTTGTCCCTAGTATAAACCCACTATGATACCACTATAACATGAAGTGACCCACCAGGGCCTCGCCCAGGTTATAAGTAAGTCAATATTTTCACCCCAATATCACCTCCAATAGTTCAGGGGATGGTGAATAGACCTAATTAAAAAAATCATGAAATTTTGTAGGCCTTAACCAATAACAACCACAACCAGACATATATCTCCATTGCATAATAAAAACCAAGAACCCAAATAGGATATATATAAATAGTTAAACTGTATATAGTACATGTATATGAAAATAAATACAAGTAAAAATCTACATAGTCAAATACCATAAGAACTATAAATTCAACAAGTCTACAAAACTTCTAGAACTAAGTCACTAGGAATCACCTCATTTCTATATAAAATTATAGATTTGTATCAATTAACAATGGTCACTTCCACTATTATGGTCCAACATGCTTTATCATGCACTTACAAGTATCAGCACTGGTCTGCTCTGAACAAGAAACACCAACTCCATGTACCCTGAGAACATCTATGAAACTATGTTCCATCTACATAGATACAATATGTGTGGACACAAATCCCATATAGGGGTGAGTACAAACATACTCAATAAAAATCTTTGAAACCCTAAAGGAAAAAATCCAAATAAATCATTATCTCTGAACACCCAATTCAAGTGAGTAACCATAAGGAATACAATAAAGGATAACCAAGATATGATCTAATACTACGAGTCTTAATTAATCAACGAATTTCTTAATTATATCATCTCAAATCCTTGAAATTCATATCAAATGAGAAAACAAGGGATCTCAAAACACATAAGAGTCCAAAAATATTGAAGTTGATAGCCTGTTGTACATCCCATACCAAATGCAACCAAGTGGGTACCTAAGGATTCACAAGTCTTAATGTATTTAATATTCTCTATATTTATAACTCCCACATCATAATTGGGAAACAAAAAAGGGTTTACCCACTCCTCACTAAGGAAACCAAGTCATTCATGGAAATACCGCACAATACTTCTCACTATATTAATGTCACTAATCTTGTAATCCATAGGGGAAATAACTCCTTACTTCAAAATAAATATCGATCAATGAAATAGTTTTCCCTACTATCACAACTACATGGGTATGATTAAACCATGTCATCTCACTGAAATTATATAGGGGGATATGTACCTTACTAAATGATGCCTCATTCATGGGAGTACTGACATCAATAGAGGATCTTATGCCCCAATTGAGATCCTGTATAGGAATGATACTGATTCTATAGATAGAGGTTCTCATGCCCTGATTGTATAGAGGGATACTGACCCAACCTATAAAATGACCAGCACATAGAGGATCTCAATCCCCAACTGTATAAGGGGGATACCTACACTACTTGTAGGATGAGATATAGGATCTCATGTCTCTGGTATATGGGTGGATACCAACCCATAGATAGAGGATCTCACACCCTAGTTATATGTGGGATACTTTCATTACTTATAGGATGATAATTATCTAATTCTCAAGCCCAAACTCCATTATCGACCCTACAAATCCAATTTTGATATCTATACATTACAACCTACATATAGCCTTAGGTGTATAAATGGACCATTTTATCACAATATACGTGGACAAAAACTTAGGATAATCTATTTATTTATTTAAAAAATAAACCCAATAATGAATCTCTAAAAAACACACCTTGAAGAGGAGAACATTCCATGTGGAGGCCTCTAGAGGTGAAACACGGCACTCTTGGAGGGAGAGAATGCACGAAGAATTGCGCAGACACAAGGTTCTCCAATGAACCATGTGTTTAGTGTCACTTACCCCTCTTGGTCTAATGGGATTGAATGCGGTACAACCACCTACCCTACCCAGCATGCACTAGATCATGTGCACCTGAAACCACACTGGACTACACATGCTTGGGATTTCACTTTTCTAATCATTCAAAATTTCACACTATACCATGTGTTCCTAGGATTTATTTGGGCCACGCGTACTTAGGCCCACATTGGACCACCTCGGTTGGCCAACCCCCCTACCCATGAGAGGACCAAGACCAAAGCTTACCCACCCACCATATGGGTAGAGTTGAACACCCCCCCCCACCACCACTAATACCACCTTTCCACTTGCTCCATGGCATCCTAAGTGGTCACCACCTACCGTGTATTCGGCGAGATCTATCACATTGTGACCTCCCTTCTTAATTCCACCTCTAACATTCAAGAATATTTTTTCTCTCCTTAATCCTCCACAACCTCTCAACCACTATCATCACCCCTCCCCTTCACACACCACCACCTCAGCCCACACCACCACACACCATCATCTCCACAATCCCTCCGCAAATCCATCTTTATATGAATCTTCCAGACAAACCTTAGGTTTAAATCCTCTTGGGTCTCATAGGTTAAAAGATAAATAGAAATGAGGAAACATATATTAGCTTCTCATTCATCAAATGTTTCATCTATAACACATTCACATAGAATAAATTTAGAAAAAAAATATTCCCTAAAGGGAATTCATCATGGAGAACTTGGATGTTCAAGAACGGAAATAGAAAGGTAAATAATGGAAGTGTAATAAGAAAAATCCAAAATGATTACACTAGGAATAAAGAAATATTAAAATAAAAAATCATTATCTTTGGTTGGATCACTTTTTGATAAATACAATAAATGTGTCCATTTTTTTATGATCTTGATGAAGAATTTCTTTTGTGGTTCATAGTTATTTATATTTTATCCTCTTATAATTCCATATCAATTTAGGTTTTGTGTAGATAACCCCTGTGATAGGTACTAAATATATATTTGAAGGATAATATTAAGGTTCCTAGTTTTTTCCACAACTTAAAATAATAACTAATTTAATTAATTTGTTTCACCTATGATGGCCCAAACTTGATGACCCTAATAAGAACAATTTTTAAAAGTATCCTAGGGTAAATCTCCCATTATAGATGAAATTATGGTACCTTTTCCCATATAAGACCTCATTTAATAGTTATAATCAATTCATCACAAATATGTCTATGTCCACTAAAAATAATATATTTTTTTATAATATATTATTATCCAAGCCTCATGATTCTCGAAATTCCACATAAGCTTAGTCTATAGGTAAAAACCCACACCCCAAAATCAATGAAACAATAAGAAATTTTTTTTTTTGGGTCTTATGTTGGGTTGAATTTACCATTTCACCCTCATAAATGTACTAAAACAGAAAATTGAATCAAGTATCGACTGGGAAAAATCTGGATCCCTAAATCTTGAGGATATAGGAGTTATAGTGAAATATCCTGCCAGAATAAATCGTGAAAATTAAAGTGTTATCATTATTAGGTAAAATATCATCTATCACTCAAATATAAAGTACATTGAAATCAATTATCGCTTCATAAAGGAGAAATTTGATCAATGGTTGATTAAATTGGAGTATATTCCTATGAAAATTCAACTCATAGATATATTAAAAAATTAAATACCCAAGGATACATTTTTGAAGCATCGTTTAGATCTTATAGCCCTATAAACTCTATGCACATAACATAGTATGGATTTGGAGTTCCCACTCCCTAAGTTCGGTTATGAATTTCCTTGTGTGACTGCTGATAATTATTTTTCCTCTTATAGTTCATAAAGGAATGACCTTTGGGCTAATTAACAAAGAGAGAAAGATATATTTCTAAGAAAAGGTGATAAATTATTGGTTAAATCATAAAAGGGATAATTAAAGCTAATAAATGGGTATGTTTCTTCCATGTTAATTAGGGGAAGTGAACATATAGGGGGAACAAAATTTGTGGTTGTCAAGACTGGTTTCCAAGAACTAAGTGAATATTGAGAGATGAATGAAGTGATTCATCTATAATCATTTCATGATATTCTTGTTTATCATACTGAACTTGACTAATATGGGATTAGAGTACATGTTAAGTGAGTCTTTAATCCTAATCTATAGTTTTAGATATTGAAATGTATCTAAAGAATAAAGTAAGAAATATTTCTTAATATGATATTTAATCATTTTAATGTGTTGTCAATAAACCCGAAGGTGAATATTATTGGAAAAAATCCCTTAAGTTGACATGTTATAGATTTTGGGTTGGTTTTATTGAAAATTAATATTGAAAAAGTCTCAGAGTGGATAATACCATTGGGTATTATTAAAGGAATGTCCCTAGATGAGTTTTAAATCTATTTAAGAAGATTACATAGATATTTGGAGTAAAATAATTATTCTTGTTCAAATAAAGAAGACTCTCACACAAAGAAAGTGGACTCCTAGAACTATTTTTATAAACACAATAATGATTAAAAAATTAATGTGATGAGTTTTCTAGAATCACAGAAGGGTTTTTCAACATGTTATTTATAGGTTGTTTTTTTCTATAAATAGGGTACCCATACCTTCATTAAAATGGATGAAGAATTAAAGGTAAATCAAGAGAGTTAAGGCACTCTGTTTTCACATGGGACTTATGAAAACCTATTTCTTACATGAATAATTTTATAAGATCAATGGTTGTCTTTAGAAAGGATATTACATGAATCGGTGTTTGTATAAATGATATTTCCATGTACATAAATTGTGAAAAAATGGTAGTTACACGAACCTTAAGGAAATTGGGCATAATTTTTGTGGTAAATTGAAATTAATCAATTTGATGAAAGAAGATATTAATGACACGCAAATTATGATGTAAAATTAAAAATTTATTTTAAAAATTTAAGGAAAATTATGAAGTAATCGTGGGTATACTTCAATTGAGAGAGAAGTGAGTTCTCAAATCACGAGTGGTTGTAAACCAGGGGAACTGAGTTTACTATAAACATTGTAAATAGTATTTCACTCTATTGAATATGGTACATCATCACATCATCATTGTATACACCTTGGATTATCCCAGTTTAATTAAACCAAGTAAAAAAATTTATGTCAATTTCTTGATTTCATTTCCATCATACATTATTGATAGATAAATATAGAAGATTATTTTTACTAATGATGAAATAAGATCATAATGGGGATTGTTTTTATCAGTCAGCCCCCCCCCCACCCTCATGGTATTTAACCTTGTAAGGATATATAGATAAATTCATACTACACTGAGACAAATGGTATTCTCCATGGATCCACCTATGATAAGACCATGGTTATGATGTCAACATTTAACGATGATGTTGATATAGAATCTAAGGGATCTATTATAGCTGAGGAGATCTATGGGAAATATAGTGGATAAATATGATGATATTGGATGGGGAAAGGCAAGGTAGATAGTATTTTTACTACATATTGTTAGGAATCATTCTTTTTTTACCCATTATTATAATCATGGGATTGTGGTTTAGCTGATATTTGATGTTTTAGGCATCCTTTGATTACCCATTCAAATTTTCATTGTGGTTTTAAAATTACAATTTATTTTTATACCTATTATTTTATTTTTTATTATATTACCTAATACAATTTTTATTGGCCATTATATTTTGAGTATTATTTATCAATGGTAAATAAGTTAACTTATGGATCAGGTGGGACTCTGGGAGAGAGTTTATGGATACGAGGTGATATCTCTCACTAAAAAATAATTCTTTTTTATCACTATTGGAAATGTGACCTTTCCCAACACTTCTATACCCCCCTTTCCCAACGGTTTGGCCAAACCGTTGGGAAAGCCCACTTTGTGGCAACTTTTCCCAACAGTTTTCCAAAACTGTTGGGAAAGGGTAGGGTTTCCCAACGGTTTGGCCAAATCCTTGGGAAAAGTCCACTTTGTGGCCACTTTTCCCAATGGTTGGACAAACCATTGGGAAAGTTCCAATTTGTGGCCACTTTTACCAATGGTTTGGCCAAACCGTTGGGAAAGGGTTTTCCCAATGGTTTTGGAAAACCGTCGGGAAAAGTGGCTAAAATATCCCACATTCCAGGGACCTATACCAACAGTTGTCAAAACCGTTGGCATAGGTCTATACCAACAGCTTTGACAACTGTTGGTATAGGTCCCTTGATTTTTTATCAGATCCTCTTAACCAGAACATTCTATAAATCAAAATTTAAAATAATTATGATAATACATATATATATTTATGAAATTATGTTCACAAAAGTCATGTTAGGTTAGTGGTTAGGTCGTTTAATGATAAACTGGAGGTCCGGGGATCAAATCCCAGTGAATGTTTTTTTTGGAAATACATATACCAACGGTTTTATGGAACCGTTGGTATAGATTATCATATTACTTATACCAAAGGTTTTTAAAACCGTTGGTATAGGTATATACCAGCGGTTTTCCAAAAACCGTTGGTATAGACCTATCCCAATGGCCTACTTGCCTACGGTTCTCCAAACTGTTGGTATAGGCTATACCAATGGTTTGGAGGCCTATACCAACGGTTCCAAACCGTTGGTATAGGTTAGTTTTCCAGTATTGTATGGAAATATATTTGTAATGTATTCTCATCACAAAAATTCATTTGTGATGGGGGTCTGCCACAAATATACCTTTATAGAAAATTATATCACAAATGCTATTATTTTTTATGGACCATCACAATTCATCTGAGGGTAATGATATTTTAATGGAAATATTTATCCATTGTGAATATTATTTATGAAGTATTATAAATCCCGATGAAAATAATTTCCTACCAAATTATTTTCAAGGAAATTTTTATTTCCATCATAAATTTTTTTTGTGATAAAAATCATAATTCAGCAACAAATAGTTTTATGTGAACTTATTTGTGATAAGTTTAGATTTCCAATGAAAATAATTGTAGATGAATAAATTAAAATAAACTAAAAAATAAAAAATGTTAATAAAATTATTATACAATTAAAATACATATAATATAAAAAACATTCATAAAAATTAATATAATAATAATGTCACTAAGGGGTGGGTGCTCACCTCAATCGGGTAAAAGGAACTCCATCCCTAAACTATGTGTGAGTAACCATATATACTCCACCATATACTCCTAATTATGTTCCTGCTCCTAACACTACTGATGTTGTTACATTTTCTAGTGTCACATCTCTTCCTACTCATTGGTTAGTATCAGTATAGTCTAATCCTAAGCTCTTAGAATCACCTCATACTTTGTAATAGTGAAATAAAGAAATATTGTATAACCTCACTTTGAGGTAAATAAAAGAATAAATTCAGTATCATGGTAACTATATGGATCATGAACTAATACCAATCACTCTACCTTTATCAATACCACTCACCATCACTCATAACCAAGCCACCACATCAAAATGTGACTTGTATGAGGCATCATTACCACCATCCTTGTTGACTTGACTCACTCACATATGAGAAATATATATCTCATGTGTCTCCTATAACCATATAAATAGAAATTAATAAATAAAAATATATATATTATTATAATTTATAAAACTAAAAAATAAATACTAACCACAATCTATCATTATCTCTCGCCAATAGTCTTCCTAGTACTATTATCAATTTAAGACATCATGTATACATCAAGATCTATAATGGCTTGGAAAACCATAGAATAAATAAATTTATCATCTACAATTAGTATTAAAAATACATATATATAAATTATTAAATAATATTACTTACCAACTATTAATGAGGTATACGGAAAGTATAACTCTCAACTTCATGTGTAACATTCAGCCTCCCCTAATTTTATTGACCAGAAAATGATCTCCCCCCTGAAAATATTCTTTTTCTAGTAAGTGTATAATCCCTCCCAATCCTAGGCGGGGACACAATCAGGTCGATGAGGAACAAAAAAATCATCAAAGATAGTCATCGATTCTCTATTGATAACTCTCCTCCAAAGGTTATGTAAAAATAGAAAAAAACGATCATGTGTGCAAGTCTATCATGCCTCCCAGATAAAAGGTCTCATTATATCATAAATAGGAGAACATAAATCAGAAAAATATTTAATAATATAGTGAATTATAAATTATATAAATTTAAAATAAATTATATTTTTATTTATGTATATCATCCAGTGAAAAAACATTCATTGATACACATATTTAAGTTCTTGGTTCCATGGCACCCAAGAAACTAGAAAAAAAAAGTTCCTTAGAATAGTACTAACCTGACCAGTGGCTGGATGTGAAAAACTATGAAAATGGAAATAATTAGTAACAAATTTAATATATAAAATCAATTAAAATTAAAATTAAATGAAAAATTAAATAAAATTCATATTTAAAATCATTTTATCCAACAACTATAAAAATCAAGATATGGATGTCTCTCGATAATAAGATATATAATTATCAGTCATGCATGGCCTCAACCATTCCAATTAGTTGGTTTCTCATCAGTACTCTCATCTAACAAACTAGGTGGATCATCACCATATTTCTCATCCTCATTCAACCAATATATCATCCCATCAAACTAATATTGAGACATTTGATACATATAATTAATTTTATAGAAAAGTAACTTTTCTATATATAAATATAAATAATATAAAAATTATATGACCTAATTTTCAAAGAAACTAAGAGAAAATATTTTTATCTAAAAATAATTTATTAATATAAATATCAAATAGAAAGGCTAATATATATATATTATGATTATAACCAGAATGTGATACATCATTTTCATCTTCATATTCATATTCATTGGTGTCAACATCTTCGTATTCCTCCTTAGGATCATAAATTTCAAAATGAACTTCAATTTTATCATACCTCAATATTTAAAATTTATTGGTTACATCATCAACATTGTCAACATCATTTAAACTTAAATTATAGGTCTAATACTCTATATTTATATATATATATATATGAGTAAGAGATGTATTTGGTGATGTTTCTTAAAAAAATCAATACTTCTCACTTCAAAAAAATCAGTTTCTTCTTCTATAAACTGACTTTTATGAAATTTTATTTTTATTACTCCATAGATCATTTAAATCTCTCAAATAAGATCTTTAATTTTCATAACAAATTTTTTGTGAATAATATATTGGTATAAATCATTCATTTTCTATAATACTTATATTTAATGTCAATGACTCCATATCGTGGACACACATGCAATCCTTGATTAGTATCAAGCGAGTGAAATTTTAACTTTGTTACGCAATTCTATATCAGATAAAATAACTAAATTATTTAATATAACATGACATAAAATAAAACTTTACTTTATTTATGATGGAATACTTTTAAACAAACCCCATTATTCATTTATTTTTTTATTCATTGTATGTGTGTGTATTAAATCAAAATCCATTAACCACATACACATTATAAGATTTGAGAAATTTGGATGGTCGGTTACTCAATGTACATAATCAACTATCAATTTTATTTCCATGTTGTGGTATCTAGAAAATAAATATAATATAATATATTAAATAAAAAATTGATTTTATTTGATTGAGAATAAACAATTTAACTTACTAGTATTTGAAACTAATAGGTAAAATTACATTTTCTATGTTCTTTAAGAGAAGATAGAGTAATTTGTGTTTTTTATATGATCAACTTATAATCTAAAAAATAATTAATTTAAATTTAATTTCAAAAATACTTAAAAAATATCAGTAAAATTAGCACTTACTGCAAAGATCTTGTGATTTCTTCATAATTCAGAAAAACATTTGTATGACCTCTATGTTGTTCATATTTTGAAATACAACATTCATGATCACCACCAAAACCAAGATCATGATTACTAAATACTGATAATCGATGGTCTATTTCATCATCAACATTTCCCAAATTCTGACCAGTTCAATTATATTTTGAAGGATATTTACATTGAAAATAAAAAGAGAATAAATTTGAAATTTTCTCCTACAAGTGCACTCTTGTAAGTGATCCTTCATCTAATGCTTTGTTACATGCCATTATCTTCAATTTTTACCTAAATATCTCATATGAGTAGATCCATCAAAACGATATTATCCCTCCAAATTTTTCTTCATGCATAAAATATAATATTAAATGTTCTATTTAATCAACTAAGGTTGAAAGAATTATTTTTTAAAATTTAAAAAAAATAGAATGGCATATTTTTACAGTGTACTCAGTACATCATAGTATGTTTTTTCCACACAAAAGTTTCAAAAAACATGATATTTTGGTCAAAACATCCCAAAATGAAGAATTTAACAATCCTATAATACCAATAGTTAGTAATATTTCAATTATGAAATGGAAATAGTGATTTTTAATCTGGTAATATGACCATTTTAAACATAGTAAGATAAATTAAAAGTATGTCTATCTAGTAACCTCAAATATATAATACACTAATAGAATAATAAATTACTTTATTTAGAAAGTTCATAAGCATCATTTGGATTCATTAAATTTTATTTTCTTTCATTTTCAAATAACTTAAGTTTGGGATTTCTATAAATATGGTAAAGATCTAACTGTGCATATACAATATCTTTATTCTTATCAGGTGTGTTCTATATGGTATAAAATATGTTATCAAAATAGTTCATATCAATATAAATTATAATTAACATATAATGAAAGAATAAATCATACCAATATATTAGGTCCCAAAAAATTATTTGTTTTTTCCAATTTTGATCTCTCACAAAGCCATCTATTTTTTCAAATAGTACTATTGGGGGGTCTATCTCTTTCAATTACACATTTTGTAAACATATTTATATTCCTTTAAAAAATTTCATCTATGTTAATAAATAATCGATGATAGTCAAAAAAAGGTTTTTCTTCCATTGAGAGGAATAAACATTTTTTTATCGCTCATGCAATATAGATAGGATTTTAGACCATGTGTACTCTATCCAGATAACATAATAAATTCTATAAAATCATTAATTGTACACATTAATGCAACTTTCAATGTAAAATTGTATTTTACAACTAGATCCTATATAGATACATCATCACTCCAAAATAAAATAAACTCATCAATCAGTGGCATCAAATAAAAATTGATATTATTTTTGGATGTCTTGAAAATTGTAACACAAAATAGATATATATGACTAATTAATTGGAATATAAGGAGGTAAGATTTAAAAATTTATCAATATAGGAAAATAAGAATATTTATTACCATAATCACCAAATAGATAGAAACTATTAGTATAAATATTTAATCATACATTATTACTTTCCAATGAAAAAGGAAGAATAACCTAGTCAAACTATTTCCATGAATCACCATCATAAGAATGATTTAATATTTTACTAAAAAAAATATCAGATCCATGTCATATAATCAATGAAACTATGTTGTGAAAGATAAATAGATACTATAATATAGGTGTAATCAGAAAATACCGCAATTATTTAACATGAATAAATTTGGAATTTTCTTATTTTTCCTCTATTGTTCATGTGTTGGAAAATTAAATTACAAATCATTTTCACTATAATATAATATGTATTCATTTGAGCTTACATGAATCTTATGATAAATAAGACCCAAATTAAGTACCAACTTCTTTCTTTCATATAAATTTTTATTCGATGCATTTCACTTAGAGAATAGGTATTTAATCAATGAAAATATTTGATCAAAACAACTATTTAACATTCTAAAATATAACTTAACTTCCATAAATTTTATAATTGCATCAAATATTCTTATATTTTATCCATGATATACGGCCTCATTATCTGATTTCAAAAAATTGTAAAATTAACATGGTTTCAATTCAGGATTCAATTTTAATTTTGAGTTTTTCTTCCATGAAAAGATGGGCTAGCAACCTCATATACTAAATTTCAAAACTATGATGAATCTAGAACCATAAAAATTGTATTTTATTCTAAATTGAATTCACAAATTTGATACTGAAAAAACATAACCTTTTATAAAAACAAAACAAAATATATAAACCCCAACATTATCAAAAGTTTCAAATCCTTCGACATCACATTTCTTACACAAACACTTAACTGTCCCTTCTGAAATAAATTCTGAATTTGATGATGCAATGATATAAACGTTTCAACACTTAATGTAGACATTATTTATTCAAGAAACATTTGTATTTCTAATATAATTTATCCAATCTTGATATTTTCACAAAAATTGAGTTTCATTTTTTGAATTAATATTTTTCTAAAAAAATGATAAGAATTATTTTATTATACTAAATTTTAAAAAAGTATTATGTAATTTAGTTCCACTCAGTGAAAAAATTATAATTTTATAATATATTAGTTTTTATTATTATTTTTATTTTTTTGTGCTTTGTTTCATTAGTTTTTAATTATTTATTATAAAATTATAAATATTTTATAAAATGATAATGGTTAAATATTATTAAAATTTTGAAAATATTAGTTTGTTTTTTTATTATTTAATAAATTTATTATCTTTCTTTGATAATAATTATGTTTTTATTAAAATATTAGTATTTTTTTAATTATTTTTTACTCATTATTCCATGGAAAAAGACTCTTTCCCACACAGAAATATTTGTGACCGACTACATCGCAATAAGTAATTTTGATAGACTCATAAGTCTACCTCATATAATACCTATTGTATCGTATATTAATTTTTTCCTTGTAAATGAGTCGTTCCCACATGAAATTATTTATCATGGACTATATGTCCATCATAATAATAAATTTCAATATATTCTAATCAATTTTCATTTCAGAAGTTTTTATAAATTTATATCTTAAATTCAAATTAATGTAACCAAAACATTTCAAATATTTTATGAGTTTTTACTAATAATTTTATTATTATGAATTGATCAAAGCATGAGTTGAAATACAAATCATGCTCCATAAAAATTAATTAAAGAAAATAGTTACAATGATTACATGAGGTGCAATAAGCTTGCACCAACAAAGAGTCAATGTAATATAGTACAAGGAATATTGTAACACAATGATATATATAAAATTTTAGAACATATCAATGAGAAATTCATCCAAAAATACTTACTGAAACATCAATACCTGATATCAAAATCCACTTGTGATTGTGTATTTTCTTTCAGAGTTAATCTAGTCATCACCATATAAATCATAATTCCAGTAGCCTTTATAAACTATTTGGTTCCTTCAATAAAACAAAAGGCCTCTACTACCTATTATAAATAGTTGTAAGATATCAATATTTAACCTATGAGTAGTATCCATAAATTTTTCCATAAAGTAGAAAAAATAATGAAAGACACATGTCAGCCTAAGCAAGGAGCTCTAGATCTTCAGAGTGCTTAAAGAAAAAACTTTCACAAAATCCATCCACTTTTATCATCATGATCTCAGTAAAGTACCAAGATGCTCCTCAAAATATGATAAATATGGAGGCATCAATCTTAAGAATCTAAAATAACTGGTCCAACCTGACTTAACCACATCTAGAAATCTATAAAAATAATATCATCCACTTCTCAATAGTCAATTGCTTCTACGATTGAAGACCACCCAAATGAAATCCATATGAAGATTTAAATCTGGAGAAACATCCTATTTGAGTTCATTATTAAATATCTATAACCAACCATTAATGGAGTGGAAACACCCACTACACCCTCAGAATATCCATCTTGGTGATCAACCGACCATCTGATCCTTCACTCAGGCATATTGTTTCATAGGTAAAATAGATCAAATCTCTAGAAAGATCATAAGAAATAGTAGAAAGATATAATACATGTCATAAAGAACAATCCCTTCTACTCAATAAGTAAAGCACATGAATTTGTTTGTGATTAGCATCTTCCAGAAAAAAAAACACCAAGGAAATCTTTCCTCCAAACCTCATTAAAAACTACAGTCACTATTTTTATTTCAAAAAATCCACCAACAAAAAGATAAAACCTCAAAAAATCTCAATGTCAAAAACACTCATAATACAAAAATAAATTGGAAAGGAACAAGAAAAACATCTCAAGGTAAGATATTAGAACCACATATATGGATAAACTTCCTTGTAAATACTCATCCACTTACAAATATTGCCAATAAAGTTGTAGAAAATCAAAATCAGGGTCTCTAAAAATTTCAAATTCCACCCTATCAAACATCCACCCTCTAATACTTATATTCTCATATATAGTTATCTTCTTTCTATGAAACCTTCCAAAGTACTGCCTCTATTTTCCTTGATCAAGGGGTAAAATTCCTCGTTATAACCCTCCCGGATAACACATGTGAAATTCTTGATATTAATAGCATCCTTTGACTCCTATGAATCTGAGGTTAAGGAGGAGTCCTCTTCATCAAATGAGGAGGAGGGATCCCCACCAACTTCTGGACAAGGAGGGATCATGGTTTCTTCTAATTTAATCCATGGGGATCCAGTGACAATAGTTTTATTTAACATAGAATAATAGATATGTTTTCGGGTTTTCTTGGGGTGGAGTGATAAATCTATCTGAGTTGACAATTAACTTCTTTTCATTTTTAGAACTCGAGTGCAGGTAGTGGTCCTCAATTAGGAACACTTGATAAATTGCATCTTGATTGGATTCATTAGAGTGGGATTGTGTCTCATGTTTCTTATTCTGAATAGAAGGTACAACTTTTGAGGTAACAAAGTTGGAATGAGAATTTTTAACAATATCCACAAATCTAGAGAAAAAATCAACAATAGGACTCAAAGTCTGGGAATGTTTAGAATGACCAGCCACATCTCTATTGATTGTGAACCTCATTAGTATGACAACCTTTCTTTTATTACACACTTAAAAATGATTCATTACATAAAACATTCACTTGATACAACATAGAATATCGATAGGTATAGTGTATTTGGGGCTTAGGAACATTACATAACAACTTAAACCATAGAGCACAATATCTTATTTAAAACATCCTTTACATGACCACTACATTCCCTCGTACTTAGCATTACATGGGAGAACCTGAGGACATGCATAAGAAAAGGGTGAGATATAAATCCCAGTAAGGGAATAATCATAGAATAAAATGAGGAATACAATACATTTTATACAATAGTCATATCAATGGAGTGCAAGAGAAATAGGAACATAAAGTCATGATAAATCATGATAATCATAACATGGAAATTTGGCAACAACACTTAACATGGAATTAGCATCAGCCAAGGCTCATTGCACATGGAGCATGAGTAAACCCTCATTGCACATGAAGCATGAGTAAACCCTCATTTCACTTGAATTATCCTGATTCATCACTCATTGAACATAATGTATCATGATACTATACTTTACCCAATGCATTGGAGTACTATCAGGGCGCATCCTTCTTAAACATTTCATTTCATACATAAGTGTGACACACGGATCATATAACATGGAATCAATGAAAATAATAAGTTATTATATGATTAATTAATGTGGAATAAATACATAAAAGTACCATTAAATATGTATATATTCATAAACTTGAATACCCTTGATAGAGACATGGGTATGGTATTCACTACACAATGATCTTGGCTTGGAAAAATGCGGTGCAATTTCAGCAGTATAAGGGTGTGACATAAGGATTCATGAAAATGGTTTATGAGAGATAAATGGGTGTCTCATCATATGTACATGAAATGGATATTATTGGGGTCATATAGATACATTACCCAACAAATATAATGTAATTTAGATGCATAATACAAAATAATTACTTGGATGTAAAATAGGAGAGAGAAATCCCTCACGGAATTTCAGCATGCTAACAGATGTACATGGGAGGAATTAATGAGAGAGAAAGGGGTCTCCCATAATCCAAACATAAATAGGGCAGTATGGGGGAGGTGAGAAATCATACCCCAACATTTTTAATTGAAAAAAAAAGACATAACAACTTAAAGAAAATTGGACAAAAATGAGAAAGGAAGAAATCCCTTACTTGGAAGTGCGATCCCAAAAGCTTGGGAGAGGATTGATAGAGGATTCTTGGGAGATTGGGGCATATTGGGAGGATTCTAGAGAGAGTAGGTTAGGGGTTGGTCGAACTCCAAATGATCTGATTGAAGAGTATGTGGGAGATTGGCTGGGTTTATATAGAAAAGGAGAGATAATTCTTTATTATTTAGGTTTGGGACACCTCACAATAAACTAATCAAAACCACAAACCATCCCAAGGTTTTTGCCTATGGTTTTTGAAAAAGGGGATTAAAAAACAATATTTTATAAATACAATGTCCAAACTTCTTAAAATAATAGGGTTTATTATGTGGACGTGAGTCACACTCTCAAGCAAAACAATTTAAAAAGACAAAATGTTTTATAAGCCTTGAAGGGTTCACAAAAGCTTTGTAAAATAATTAAAACAAACCCAAAATCACATTATTTTAATGTTAAAACATATATTGTCCGAACATAATGTTTATATTATTTTATTACATCACTATTGGGTCATTATGATGTCATAAAACACATTATATATTTAAACGGTATTTAATTTTTACCCAAATATTTGACAGTTTCAGAAAATTATGAAAAATTAACCATTGTATAATTTTGACATCCTGATTCCAAAAAAAATATTCATTTTATCTAAATAATTTTATAAATATGTGAATTTTTACTTTTAAAATAAAAAATGACATTTATCGAAAATTCATGGGTTTTGACAAAAACCGCTTTCAAACCTTAATAAAAATTAAAATTTCATCCATAAATTTATAATATAATTTATATTTAATAAAAAGTAATTTAAAAATAATAATAATACTTTATTAAAATATTATTTAATTCAAAAATCTATTAATTCATCATAATATATTTCATAGTTGAATATCAACTAAAAATACTATTTGTGATTTAAAAACTATTTACAAAGTAACAATAAAAAAAAGAATGTATATTCTCTGTAAAATAATAATGTACATAATCTTAGTACTAGGGTATTGTTACATAACCCCTTAAAACACCCACATAAGACCCTAGGTTAAGGTGCGCGATGGTGACAGGCTCTTGTGGTGGCTCAGATAACATTGCTCGAGTGGTAATCTCTATCAACTTCCACTTCTCTCGTAGGTGGTTCCGCTCGATCTTAATGTATTCAAGATAAGCTTGGTCTTGGTAGAGAGAAAATCCCATTGATGCCAACTTCTTTATGAGATCTGAAAAATGGGCTTCATATGGGGAAAGTCTACTAGATGAGTTCATCGTTTCCTTTGTCTGAGTAAATTGGATTTGTTAAATCCCTATATTTATACTAATCATGTGATCACTATTCATTGGCTATATTAGTAATAGTCCCAATTATTAATGGAATTTTAAAATTCAAAACATAGAACTAAATAAGTGTATATGTTTTACATAACCATAATAAGATATTTAAATAGACCAAGAGGAATTTTCATTAATAAATTTTTGGGTCGTTACAATCTTCCCCCCTTAAGAAATTTTTCCCTCAAAATTTCCTTTTCCCACTATAAAAATATTTTGGGTAACTCTGCTTCATCACTTTTTCTAATTCTCACGTCGCTTCTTCAAACTTGTGGTTTTTTTACGGCACCTTGACGAGGGTCATTTTCTTATTTCGTAGAACTTTTTCTCTGCGATCTAAAATCTTCACTGGTTGCTCCTCGTAAGAAAGATAATCCTCTAGTTGTAATACCTTTGAAGAGAGTACATGTGTAGGGTTTGGAATGTACTTACTTAAGAGGGATACATGAATGAAATCATGTACATTGTCCATGGTAGGTAGAAGTGCTAGTCGATAGGCCACATCCCCAACACAATCAAGAATCTCGAAGGTTCCGATGTACCTAGGACTTAACTTCACTTTCTTTACAAACCTCATGACCTTATTACATAGAGATATGCATAGAAATAACATGTCTCAAACTTTAAACTCAAGGTCTTGTTGATGGTCATCTTCATAACTCTTCTGTCTACTCTAGGTTGCCTTGATATACTGTTGAATGGTTTTCACCTTCTCCACCATTTCTTCGACCATTTCTGGTCCTATCAGCTTACACTCATCGACTTCATCCCAACATGTCAGTGTTCTACACCTCTTCCCATACAGGGCTTCATGAGGTGCCATTAGGATGCTCGAGTGGAAACTGATATTATAGGATAATTCAACCAGAGGAATATGTTGATCCCAACCTCCTTTAAAGTCCATAGAACATGATCTTAACATATCCTCCAGTGTCTAAATAGTTTGTTCAGATTGGCCATCATTTTGAGGATGATAGGCCATACTAAAGTTTAGTTCAATATCCATATCATTTTTAATACTCTTCCAAAACTTAGAGGTGAATATTGGATCTTGATAAGATATAATAGATAGTGGTACTCCATGCAGCCTTACCACTTGCCTGATATATATCAGTGCCAGTTGATCCAATGAGAAATCCTCCCGAATTGAAATGAATTGTGTAGACTTTGAAAGAATATCCACAACAACTCATATTTCATTGTTTCCTTTGGATGTATTTAGAAGTATGGTGACAAATTACATGGTGATTTTCTCCCATTTCTATGCTGGTATGGGCAATGGTTTCATCATCCTCTTAGACTTATGCCTCTCTACCTTCACTTTTTGTCACACTAGTCACTTTGATGTATACTCAGCAATCTCCTTCTTCATATTATCCCACCAATAATTCTCTCTGAGATCTCGATACATCTTTGTGTTTCCTGAGTGAATAGATAAATTTGAACTATGTGCATCATCCAAAAGTTCATTCTTCAGCTCTGGACTTGATGGAACACATAGTATTTTTCCAAGTCTCACAATTCCTTCTTCATTTACATTGAACTCTGAGGATTTACCTTTTATAGTAGCTTCCACTTTCTTCTGAATTCCCACATAATCCTTTTGAGCATCCTTTAAACTTTACAAAAGATACGGTTAAGAAATAATTTGTGAAAGGATTGATGATGTTTCCTTCTTTATGATTCCCATGTCCATCTTCATCAAATCTAAGAAGATTAGATCCTTTTCAATTCTCATCAAAGATAAAATCATTGGGTCCTTTATACTTAGAGCATATTCCACCTTGTTCGCTTTCCTAGGGTGTTAATGGATTGATCATTCATAATCTTTGATCATCTCTAATCATATTCATTGGTGCATGTTCAACTATTTTTGTATAAATATATACTTGAGGCTTTTGTGGTCCATATATATTTCACACTTCTCCCCAAAGTGATAATGCCACCAAATTTTTAAAATGAAGATCACCGCAACTAACTTCAGATCATGTGTTGGGTAATTATTCTCATGAACTTTTAATTTCCTTGAAGCATAGGTAATGACTTTGTCATTTTTCATCAACACATGGCTCAGGCACTTCTTCGAAGCATCATTGAATACCACAAAAAGTTCTCCAATTATGGGTAAAGTGAGCACAGGCGCAGTGATAAGCCTCCTTTTTAACTCCTTGAATATTTTTTCACATTAATCACTCCAAGAAAACTTTACTCCCTTCCGAGTTAACTTGGTAAGAGGGTTGGACGATCATGAGAAATTTCTCACAAATCGTCGATAACATCCAGCTAACCCCAAGAAGCTATGGATATCTGTTACCGATGTTGTCCTCATCCATCCATCTATTATTGTTGTCTTGGAGGGATCCACATATATCCCATTACTTGTGATGATATGGCCTAATACTGAGGCCTCCTTCAACCAGAACTAACACTTTTTGTACTTTTTATAGAGCTTCTCCTTTCGCAAGGTCTCTAGTAAATTTCTTAGATTCTCCTCATGATTCTCCTTGGTTTTGCAGTATATTAGAATATCATATATAAATACTACCATAAATTTTTTGCGGTAATCTCTAAAGACACTATTAATCAATTCCATGAAGATTTATGGAGCATTAGTGAGTCCAAAAGGCATTACTATGAATTCATAGTGCACGTACCTTGTACGAAAAGCAGTCTTGGGAATATTTTCCTTCTTCACCCTTATTTGACAATATCTCGACCGAAAATCTACCTTGGAAAATTATTGTGCTTCACATAGCTGATCGAACAAGTCATCAATTCATGGGAGAGGATACTTATTCTTTATCGTGATTTTTTTGAGCTCATGATAATCAATGCAAAGGTGCATTGACCCATCCTTCTTCTTGACGAAGAGGACTGGTGCACCCCATGGTGAAACACTTCGGCATATAAACCCTTTATCCAGATTCTCCTATAGTTTTTTCTTCAGCTTCTCAATCTCCAAAACATCCATTCTATACAGAGACTTTGATATTGGAAACACCCAAGGTATAAGGTCAATTTAGAATTCAACATCTCTTCTAGGAGGAAGACCATAAAATTACTCAGAAAACACTTCAGGGAATTCCCTCATAATAGGCATGTCTTTAAGGATGTTTGCCTCCTTAGACTCAATCATTTGAGCCAGATACATGTTCTCATAGAGAAATAATATCCATGGTTGAGATGATGGAGCTAAATAAGTTTCATATTCCTCCTTGCACTTGTATAGAATCGATGGTCAATTCTCCACATGGAGAGTGATTTCCCTATCATGGAAATTTATGTTGGATCTATATAAGGAAAGTTAATCCATGCCAAGAATTACATCAAATTCCACCAGAGGGAGTATGATGAGGTTTTATAGAAAGTTAAATCCACTGATAAAGATAGTGGAGGAGTTATATTCATGGGATTCAATGATTTCCCCATTTGCCGAACTCACTGACATCTTTACTTCTATGATTTGTGGTGGTGTTGGGATTGTTCTACTTAACATTCAGGATATAAAATAATGTGTAGAACTTGAATCCAAAATTATGTTCACTATTCTTGAATGAATAACTAGCGTACATGTCACCACTTCGTTGTTGGGGTTCACTTCGGCAGTAGTGATGGAAAAATCTCACCCTTGCTAACTTGGAGGTTGTTGGTTGCCTCTGAAAACCCTTGGCTTAGGGAACTGATTTTCAAGATGCCCTGGTTCTTTGTAGTTGAAGCAATGAACAATTCTTTGAGAGTCGAACGAGGCATTCCTCTCCTCTGTCATAGCTGGGGGGTGTTTTCTTGTTGGTATTTAATGGCTAGGTTCTATTATCTTCCACACCTAAAGCATTTCCTCTTCCCCTTCAGGCAATTTCTGGGGTGCTTCTTTTCGCACCTTTGGCAAGTGGGGTACTAGATTTTCTTAGCACTATTATATTTATCCGTAGGAATTCCAAAATTTAAGTCCAAATTACACTTCTTATCCCTATGATACCCCTGAGGTTTGTTCATCTCCATTTCAACCTTGAGGTCACATCAGAAAATTTCCTTATAGATGTCGAATTTATGGATCACCATGGCCTTCCACAGACTAGGTTTTAGCCCACCAAAGAAGCGGTCAACCTTGAATTCGGGAGAAATGACAAATCCAGTAGTGAATCGTGCAATCCTTGTAAAGTTTTCCTCATACGCTCCGACAGATTCTTGGTCTTTTTGCTTGAGGGAAAGGAAGTCCCTTTCCATCTTAAGACAGAGGGTGTGTGGAAAATATTTATCAAAAAACATCTTACATAAATCCTTCCATTACAACAACTTGATCTCCTCCTCGAGCTTTTTATGTTTGATAAATATCCACCATTGATTGGCTCCACCCTCCATACGATAAGCATCCAGAAGAACCTTCTCTTGTTCAGAATATTGAAGGATGGAGAAGATCTTTTCAATGGAGTTGATCCATTGTTCGGTGATTGAGGGATCAGATGATCCATTAAAAGTAGGAGTCCTTTTCCTCATGAATATCTAGATAGTGACTTTTTCTTTCTTAGGGGGGTTGAACGTTCCTCTTGACCCATGTTTCTATTCAAATCCTGAGTTAACTGAGAGAGTATCGTTATAAAGTGCGTGATTCCTACTCCCATCGGATTGGTCATCTCATTAGAACAGTCATCACATTGGTCTCCACATCGGTTGTTAGCTCGAGTACTCCTATTACCGGCCATTGGATGGAATAAAAGGAAGGTTAGGGGTAACGCATAAAGGGTAATCCAAAAATAGATGACTTATAAATAGCTTTTATCTCCTTAACTTATGAATCTATAGGCTTCAATCTATGTTGTCCATGATCTACTTTCTAACATATATTCTTAGGGGAATTTTTTGTATTTCCTTAATAATGGTTCATACTAAGCTTGTGAGTTTACCAATGCATATCCCCCAGGAGTTTTGTAAAAAAGAGTGCAGCAAGGCCCATTTTCATGTACCAGGATACCCTGGGTCAAGCCGGAAACTCCTTGTTAGAGTTTTCACCCCTAGGTACATCTCTTCCAAAGCGGCCTCTACCTGCTCGTATCCAGACAGAGATGTATTTGCTTGATAAACCACTTACTCAATACCCACCAAAAATTAGGGATGTTTTTATTATACTTAGTCTTGTCTATAATGATTCACTAGAGTTTTCTAATCCTAATTCCAAAAATAATTAAACCTATCCTCTGATACCAACTATGACAACCCTACTTTTATTACACACTTAAACATGATTCATTAAATAAAACCTTCACTTGATACAACATAGAATATCGATAGGTATAGTGTATTTGGGGCTTAGGAACATTACATGATAACATAAATCATAGATGGAAACATCTTATTGAAAACTTCCTTTACATGACCACTACATTCCCTCGTACTTAGCATTGCATGGGATAACCTGAGGTCATGCATAAGAAAAGTGTGAGCTATAAAGCCCAGTAAGGGAATAAACATGGAATAAAATGAGGAATACAATAAATTTTATACAATATGAATATCAATGTATCACAAGAGAAACATGAACATAAAGTCATGATAAATCATGATAATCATAACATGAAAATGGGGCAACAACACTTAACATGGAATTAGAATGAGCCAAAGCTCATTGCCCATGGAGAATGAGTAAAACCTAATTGCACATGAATTATGAGTAAAACCTAATTGAACTTGAATTAAAATGAGTCAACACTCAATGCACATGATGTATCATGATACTATACTTTACCTAATTCATTGGAGGGAAATCAGGGTGCACCCTTCTTAAACATTTCATTTCATGCATAAGTTTTCCACATGGATCATATAACATGGAATCAATCAACATCATAAGTTATTCCATGATTAAGTAATGTGGAATAAATAAATTAAAGTACCATTAAATATGTATATGTTCATAAAGGTGAATACCCATTATAGAGACATGGGTATGGTATTCACTGTACAATGATCTTGGCTTGGAAAAACACGATGCGATTTCGGCAACATAATGGTGTGACATCAGGATTCATGAAAATGGTTGATGAGAGATAAATGGGTGTCTGACAATATTTACATGAAATGGAAAAGTATGGGGGTCATATAGATACATGTCCCAAAAAACTTAGTGGAATTAGGTGCATAATACAAAAGAATTACTTTGATGTAAAAGAGGTGAGAGAAATCCCTCAAAGAATTTCGGCATGGTAACGGGAGTACATGGGAGGAATTAATGAGAGATAAAGGGGTATATAATAATCCAAACATTAATAGGGAAGTATGGGGGAGGTGATAAATCATACCGCAACATTTTTAATTGAAAACAAAAGGGCATAACAATTAAAAGAAAATTGGAAAAAAATGAGAAAAAAATAAATCCCTTACTTGGAAGTGTGATCCCAAAAGATTGGGAGAGGCTTATTAGGAGCTTGAGGCACCTTGGAAGGATTATAGAGAGAGGATTTCATGGGTTGGTCTTAATCAAAAGGCTTTTAGTGAAGATGAAGTGGGATCTTGGGTGGGTTTATAAAGGAAAGGAGAGAGAATTGTTTATTATTTATGTTTGGGACACCTCACATTAAACTAATCAAAACCAAAAATCATCCCATGGTTTTTGCCCATGATTTTTGCCAAAGGGGAGTATAAAAAAATATTTTATAAGTCCAGTGGCCTAAATTATTAAAATAATAGGGTTTCTTATGTGGAGGTGAGTCACACTCTCAAGTAAAGCAATTTAAAAAGACAAAATGTTTTATAAGTCTTGAAGAGTCCACTAAAGCTTTTTAAAATAAATCAAACAAACCAAATATCACATTATTTTAATGGAAAAACATATATTGGCCAAAAATAATGTTTATAGTATTTTATTAAATCACTATTGGGTCATTATGATGTCATAAAACACATTATATATTTAAACGGTATTTAATTTTTACCAAAAAATTCGACTGTCTCGGAAAATTATGAAAAATTAACCTTTGGATAATTTCAACATCCTGATTCAAAAAATAATATTCATTTTATCTAAATAATTTTATAAATATGTGAATTTTTACTTTTAAAATAAAAACTGAAATTTATCAAAAATTCATGGGTTTTGACAAAAATTGCTTTCAAACCTTAATAAAAATTACAATTGCATTCATAAAATTATACGATAATTTATATTTAATAAAAATTAATTTAATAATAATAATAATATTTTATTAAAATATTGTTTAATTTAAAAATCCATTAATTCATCAAAATATATTTCTTAGTTGAATATTAACTAAAAATACTATTTGTTCTTTAAAAACTATTTAAAAAGTAACAATAATAAAAAGAATGTATATTCTCTATACAAGAATAATGTACATAATTTTAGTACTGGGGTATTGTTACAGAACCCCTTAAAACACCTGCATAAGACCATAGGGTAAGGTGCACGATGGTGGCAGACTCTTGTGGTGGCTCAGATAACATTTCTCGAGTGGTAATCTCTATCAACTTCCACTTCTCTCGTAGGCAGTTCTGTTCAAGCTTAACATATTCAAGATCGACTTGGGATTGGTCAAGAAGGAATCCCAATGATGCCACCTCATTTCTTAGTTCTGAAAAATGGGCTTCGTATGGGGCAAGTCTACTGGATGAGGCCATCGCTTCCTTTTTCTGAGTAAATTGGATTTGTTAAAGCACTATATTTATACTAATCATGTGATCACTATTCAACGAATATATTAGCAACGATAAAAATTCATAATGGTATTTTAAAATCCAAAACATAGAACCAAATAAGTTCATACATTTTACATAACCATAAGAATATATTTAAATAGACCAAGAGGAATTTTCATTAATAAATATTTGGGTCGTTATAATTGGAGCCTCATTATCTGTCATTTTAGGGTTTGTTTGGGAATTACCCATCAGAAAACTCTCCTGGGGAGTTTGGGTATCAATAGATCAAGCAACGGCCATAAATTTCCATAATATACTATCATCATAATCATTAAATTATTTAGGAAATAAATTATACTTACACTTTTCCACCCATATTGACTTGTTATGGATGAGAGGGCATGGGATAGTTAACTCATGATTGAAATCTTTAGAGGAATGACTAATCTTGTGACATTTTTTACAATAGTATGGTAGGTTTTCATACGTTTTCTCTTGATAAAATCCTGAATCAACATTTTTAATCCAAGCAATGAGTGTAAGAGGTTGAGAGATGACAATTTCAGTGCAAACCCTCGCAACTGAAGGTCTTATAAGATTTTTGGTAGCATAGTCCACTTTAATTAGTTGTCAAATAAAGTAGTCAATTAGAAAAGGGATTTTTCAATTGAACAGGTGATGAAAAAGGCCAAAAATCCTAACTAGATCAGAATGATCGATGGTTTGAAGTTAGGATCGAAATTTGGGGTCCATTTGATAAATTTTATGGGGTCGCCGCCAAACACCCATGAATTCCCCATCCAAAAATGATAGTAATCATCTTCATAAGAAAATCCAAAAACAACATTTGAGGAGTTCGTCTATCTAGTGTGAAAACCAACAAACCCAATAGCTTCTAGTGTCCTTCTTAAGTAGTTCAAAGAGGGCTGACGCTTGACAAACATACCAATAAGCGCAAAACAAAGATCCGTAGAGAGGAGTAGTACCTCATTCAGAGAGAAAGATATTACTGAGTGACCTTGATGTAGAAACGATTTATTTAAAATATAAGGATCAGAATTCGGGTTGTTGGGAGTTTTCTTCAACTCGATATCTCAACTGATAACTACATCTACAAAGAATCAAGCATCAATGTTAGGGTTTCTTAAGTGGTTTCCTGAAGGAACTCTCTCCAGAACTTGAAGTTCTATGTGTCTCCTCTCACTAATTTTTTTATTACTAATATTTATTATTATTTTCTCTAATTTTAATTAGTATTTAATTTTTTTATATTATTTTTTTTCATTTTACTTGTTTTATTACTATTTTATAAATTATTATTTACTATAGTTTTATGATAGTTTTTTATGTTTTATGAATATATAACAACTTTTTATTAATTTTAGTTAATATTTATTATCTAGTTATATTTTTCTATAATAAAAATTACATTTTTTAAACAATTTGATTTAATATAAATTAATTTTTTGTGATCTATAATTATATTAATATTTATTAAATAAACTACCTTAATAAATGATTATTTTTATTTTTTAGTTTTTTAATTCATAAATTAGTCTCACATTATTATAATTTTTTATTTTTAATCAATTTTTATTTATTATATATTAATTCTAATAATTTATAATAATTAATGATCATTTATTTTTTATTTATAATTTTTTATATATTTATTATTTTTTTCTTAAGTGTAACTAACATTTATTATTTTAGATTAACTTTAATAATTTATAATAACTAATGAATATTCATTTTTATTTATTATTATTTATTTATTTATTTTCTAATTAGAACTAATTATAAGTTATATTTATTTATTTAGATTAATTTTAATTATTTATAAATTTATTTATTATTTATTACAACTTATATTAAATTATTTATATTTTTATTATTTTTCCGAATTATATGTTATAATTTATTGTTTTAGATTAATTTTTTTACCACTAAACTACATTTTGGAAGTTCTGACAGTCATTGGCAGACATGAAATCCATTTCCAGTCACACAATTCATTGGTAGTCATGAAATCAATTGAATGTTACAATATTATAATTTTTTAAATTATCATTTATAATAATATTATTAATAATAAACTAAAATTTTTATTTAACATTAATATTAACAAAAATTATATATTATATTATATTTTTATATGAAAAATTCTAATAAATTAACCAAGTAAAAACATAATAATTAAAAAAAATATTAAAACTCCATGAAAAAATAATTAAACTCTAATAAATTAAATTAACTAATAAATTATACAATAAAAAATACATTAAATTAATAACTATTAAAAGTTTCTAAAATAATAAATTTAAACTGATGTTTGGTCACAAGTAGTATATATGAAATCCAAGAATATATTTATCAAAGAAAACAGAGAGAATTGAGAGAGAAAGGGAAATTTTAAATATTTAGAATGGGTAGGGGAGGTTGTATGCGACATTTATAGTCCATTTTTTTACAAAGTACTAATCCATCACAAAAATACTTTCATTTTAATTTTTTTTGTTTTCCCAATGAAATATGTTTAATAGGTCTATTGGTGGTGAATACACCTTCATAAAATTTAAATAAATTAAAATAATAGTGTATAGTATCAGAGTTCCATTTATGAAAACACAACTACTAATACAAAATATAAGTGTATATTTATGTTCATATGCAACAGATGTAAAAATGAACAAAGAACATCGAGTTTTTATAGTAGTTTTGATCAACATGATCTTAATTCTACTATACACTTCTCTATTCTCCATGAAATAAATTCCACCCACTAACAACAAACCTCAATTTTGAAAGGTAGTTATAACCTTTTATAACTCCTGCCTTTTTCTCTCTGGGTGGTAGAACCCAAACCTAACATTCCTATCTAGAAACCAATAAAAAACTTTAATTTTAAAGAAAGTCACAACTTGAAAATACTCCCTTTTGTTTAAGAGGTATAAATAAGAACAACCGGACCAACCTTTGGAAAGGAAAATCATAAATCGATGATATAGATGAAACTGGAATAAAAAAAAGATACAACTTTGAAAACCATAATAGAAATGGATAACATAATTTTGATTGTAACGTGATCACTCCCTCTAAAATATCACACATTTAATCTCCTTTATGATCACATAGTAGAATAGTAGAAGTCATGGTATTAAAATCTCAACAATTTTGTATTTTTTTATCCATGTCATTTTTTCTATTGCACTCTCTCAAATATATTTTTTAAAAAAATTACAATATTCAAATTCAACGATATCCATGACCTTCTCCTTGTGGGTTTCAATATTTTTTATCATATCATTGATCTTAAAAACTAGTTTCCAAAGCTCACACCAAACCTACATGAGAAACACTAAAAACAGAGCACAAAAAAAAATAACAGATATCTCAGTGGTAATGTCACTCTATGATTCTATATATGATCATGGTTAAAATTATGGTATCCACTATTAGTGGGTTTCTTGGGCTATTTATGGTTGATAATGAAAGTGATGATACAATAAAGTGTGCACATAATGGTATGCAATTTCATAGAGTGGGATGTAGTCAGCGGAGCATTAGGTCAAGATAAAGGGGTCTTTGGGCCATCAAATAGTGGCCTTTCTAGATTTACAATTGTAATGGGATAGCTATGGAGTGTGTCAACCCTTGGAGGGGGGTTTGATTATCTTCGCTGGCCTAGGGGGTTCATTTTGTTTCTTGTAACCTCTAAGAACTTAAATAAATAATAATAACTAATATCTCAAATCCACATGATAATGAAACCACATATTAGAGTTTTCATGTAATCATAATCACCATGTAAACATATCAATCAAATAAAAAAATATGTCGGTGGATTTCATGTAAAGGGATTTCACTTAATCATAAAATGAGTTCTATGTAAGTATAAACTATACCAGTGTAATATTTATTTCTATATATATAATCTTCATTTTACAGCACATGTGAGACATCTTAAATTTTTTTATGAGTCATTTTAACCTATTCATGAGTCATTTTAAATTTTAACATAGGATTTTGAATCATAAAATCGTTTAAATTAGTCATTATATTTATAGTTTATGGCCTTATAAATGTCTCATAATACTTTCTTTCTCATAAGAATTATATTTCTCAAGACCTTATAAAACATTTTTTGACACTTTATAAAGCCATTTAAAAAAAATTTAAAAAATAATTTTAAAATACATTAAAAACTCATTTCAAAATACTTTCATATTCATGTAAGTATTTAGATTTCATATGACTTTGAAAAAATCATAAGGTACATACAAATTGTCAATATGTTAAAAAATATCCTTGTATGGTTCAGTCAAAAACATTGTGTGGTTCATAAAGACCCTTATAAGGTTGAATCACTTCTTTGTAAGGTTGAAAAAAAACAATCTTAAGGTTATTTTATATCCTTGTAATGTTAATACAATACAATTGTAAGGTTAAGATAAAGTTTTGTAAGTTTAACACAGACTCATCATATGGTATATACAAACCTTTGTAAAGTTTAAACAGTGTCTTGTAAGGTTGAGATAATAGAAAAAAACAGTGACTATAGAATTCCTTATAAAAACAATAAACATATAAATTAATCATTGCAATTATGATTTAATCAAAAAGTGAATAATGCTGTAAGAAATTATAATTATCTAAATTATAATTATCTAATTCAGTAAAAAAAATTACTTATAATATTAAAAACATAAAATAAAAATAAAAATAAACAATAAAAATATTCCAAACTATGATAAACTCTATCCTAGCAATAAAAATATTCCCCTTTTTTTAATTATAAAACCAAATGATATTTTTCCAAAATTACCCCCCATTTTAAAATTTATCAAAATTTTAAAAAAACTTACAATTTATTCAAAATATTTTTAAGTTGAAATAATTTTAATTGTTAAATAACTCTCCCCCTTAAAAAATTCATTTAAGAAACATTTAACAACTTTTAGTATAATAAAACGTGATCAAGATAAAATAAATTAAACTCTTAAAGTTCAAGCAGATTAAAACTAACAGATTATAACATGTTTAAAGAAGAATTTAATATAATTCATTCTTAAAAAATGAAAAATACCCTTGAAAAAATTCATATGAACTCAAATATAGAAACATAATTATAACAAACAGCTTAAAAATTTAGTAGAATACCAGGAAATTATCTTCAACAAATCAAATATGTTCCTGAAACATAGAATCTATCTTATCTGTATAGAAAATATGTTAACATATAAAAACATTGATAAATATTTAAAATTAAATAATTAAAATTAAATCTCCATTATACCAAGTTCAAAATTGATCATCTCAAACTTCACAGCATCCAATGGTTCAGAAAATGTATCATCTAGTTCATCATCAGTTGAAATAAATTCTAAAAAATACTATTAACATGGTCGCTTATAAAATTAAATATATCATTAATACATTTTTCTATTAAATATTATAAAGTATTATTTGATAATTAAAAATTGGAAGTATTATCATAATAAATAGGAACTTTATCAAAATAAATATTAAAATTAGAAAATTGTTATATTATCCATAAACATTGAGCACAATAATTAGTAGAATCTATATACTCAACTTTAGTTGTGGATAAAGAAAATGATAATTGTTTCTTAGAGATCCATGAAATTAAACTTTTACCGAGTAAATAAAACATACCTTAATTACTTTTCCTATCAAATCTACATTCACCAAAATCAAAATTAGAATAATAAATTTAATCCAAATGGTTTTGACATGAATAAGATAAACAAAATTCACACTTCCTTTGATATATCTTATTATTATTTTATCAACCTTTAAATGACTTTCCCGGGTATTGTATTTAAATATTTCATACATAAAAATACAAAACATGATATTAGGTCTAGAAGTAGTCAAATTTTAAAAACTTCTTATCATACCTTTGAAATATTTTTTATCTACACTTTTTCCAAATTCATTTAAAAAAAATTCAAAATTAGTACTCATAGGTGTTCCAAAACTTTTAATAGAATCAATATTAAACCTTTTAATTGGATATTTATCATATTTACTTTGATTAAAAATTATTCCATCGGGTCTTTGAAAATTTTGTAATCTGAGAAAAAAAATTAATTCACTCATTAAAATCATATAAAATTATGAATTCATAAATTTTGAAAATTAATTACATAATACATCACTTGATGAACCAAACACAATATCATCATTATCTATTTTAATGATTAGAATATCATTTCATACTTTCTAAATAAAAAAATTGGGTTAACTTTACCTTTATTAAAACCATTATTCAAAAAAAAATATCATACCAATCTCTTGGAGCTTAATTAAGACCATATAAAAATTTTAAAAGATTAGAAGGATGGTTTGAAAAACATTTATTCTCAAAACTAAGTGGTTGATTAACATACACTTCTTCGAAAATCAAACAATTTAAAAATGCACTTTTAAAATCAATTTGAAACAATTTAAAATCCTAAAAAGAAGAAGAATATAATAAAATCCTAATAGTTTTGATCCTATAAATAAAAGTAAAATATTCATTGAATTCTATCCCTTCCCTTTGAAAAAATCCTTGAGCAAACATTTTATCCTTATTTTAATAATTTGACCAGATTTATCAATTTTATTCCTAAAAAATACTTTTGTTCCTATAATCTATTTACCTTTTGAGGGTTTAGTTAAAGTATAAACGTTATTTATTACAAATTGATTAAGTTCATATTTCATAAAAACTATCAAATTAGAAAATTTTGAAGCTTCATCAATATCATTGGGTAAAATTCATAAACAAAATCATAATTAACAAAATAATTCAAAACAAAATTCGTAGTTGTAATTTCGGATTCAACATTACCAATTATATTTTCTAAAGTGTGATATTTATAAGTATTCCAAACTCAAAAATAATATTGATAAGGAGTATCCTTCCCCTCAATAGATATTATTATTTTTAGGCTCATCTTCACCAAAATTAAACTCTCAAAATTCTTCTTTAATTTTCTCTAAATATGTATTCTTATATTTAAATCAAGATTAATCAAATTTAACATGTAAATTTTATTTTAATGTCCTAGTTGTTTTATTAAACACTATATGAGCCAGTCTATTGATATAATATCCTATAAAAATTCCTTTATCGCTTTTAGCATCAAAATTTTCTAAATTATCCTTAGTATTTAAAATGAACACTTTACACCCAAAAACTATAAATTACCCTACCTTAGGTTTATTTTAATTAAAAAATTCATATGGTGTTTTATGTAATAAATTCCTAAGAAAAATCTAATTAAAATTTAAGTTGTTGTACTAATTGGTTTAGCCCAAAAATATTTTGGTAAATTAAATTTATTAACCATTCTTCTAGCCATCTCCAAAATAGTTTTATTTTTCATCTCTATAACACCATTTTTTTGTATTGTTCTAGGAGCAGGAAAATGATGCAAATAACCATTATCTTAATAGAATTTATTGAATTCCAGATTAATAGATTCACCACTTTAGTCAACTCTAATTGATTTAATTAAGTATCCCTTTTATTTTTTCAAAAATTTACAAAAATAAGTGTTAATTGCCCTAATGTTTTATGATTATGAGACATAAATATATCCAGGTAAACCAATTAAAATTAAAAACTATCACAAAATCCTCCTTTTACCACCTAATCTATTGGTTTTCATAGGTACGAATAAATATTTTTGTAAAAGTTCAAGAGTAAATACTTTATTAAATTCATTAATAAATCCAAAAAAAATCCTTATGTTTTCTTCCTTTTAAACATAAATCATAAACAAATCACTAAATTATTTTAAATTTAGGCAGTTTTAAAATCTATCTATCCTTTTATTTTTTATATAGTGATCTAAATTTTACATTTCCAAGAATATTATTCCAAAAGATATCATTTATTTCTATAAAATTAATACACTTAGAATTCTGAATGGTACGTTTAGAAAAATTAATATAATAAATATTAAATTTTTCTATTTATATAAAAGAAAATTGATTCATTATTAAGAACGAAACATTTATTATATTAAGACATAACATCAATTCCATTATCATAAATGAAATAACCATTCATGTTTTTTGTGATCACTGAGAGGGGGAGGGTTGAATCAATAATCTTTTCTTTTTATGTTTTATTACATTAGAAACAACTTTCACCTATGGTTAGTCAGAAATAAATCTACTGAAAAAAAAAATAAGTACACACATAGGACCAAAGGAATTTATGAGGTTTTCTAATCAATAAGAGTAGTTATTCCTTGGAAAGTTTTGGAATTAATCCAAGACCACACAACCACTGTAAAATAATCCTTTTGGTGGTTCACTATGTTGATTTATCTTTCTTCACACTTTTCTTATTGAAAGTTATTCCTCCACCTCTTCACTTTATTACATAGCACTGAGGAAGAAATTATATACTAAATTATTCATCTGGACCTATCTGTCTAATAAACTGTCTAAAATTATCAGCCTTTTGTCCTCAGTTTAGTATACTCAATTTGATGTCTCATATGATCGATATCAAATGAATCCATGTTTTTTTATCTTATCTTCACCATGTTCGTCTAATACCACTTTATAGGAAGACTATGACTGGTATCACTCTGTTTGGTGCGACTACATACAATGAAATGACATAATATCTCACAAAATCTTCTGTTAGAACATTACTTCTTAAATAAAACACATGGAAGAAAAAAATAGCATTCTTTTCTCAGTGCACTTGCTTATTCTTATATAAGAGATATTTCTATGAAAAGTCAATTTGAATCATGAAATAAAATTTGAATTTACCACTTTCAAATTTGAATATATTTATTGATTATTTTTTTAGTTTTAATTCCTTCAAACCTCCTAAAAGATAGGATTCAACATTCATTAAAAATAATTTCATACAATCTCATCATCAATGATCTTCAAACATTCTTGAAATATTGGTTTAAATCACAATATTCCTTCATGATTATTAGAGAATTTAACAACTAGTTAAACATCATAACATTTAATTTCTTTACAAAAAACATTGAAAAGATCCCTAAAACTTCATCTAATTCAACTTCATAGGGACTAATTTTTTTGATAATTCTCCAGTAGATGACACTTTGTAAGAATTCATGTGTCTAATGGATTCACCAAAATCCTATATCTAGTTCAAATTCAAAGGAACTTCTTCACCCATAACCTCATAAGGTTATTATTTTCTTGATCTCTCTCTATTTGGTAGAATTTACATTTGTCTATTCAGAAGACTTTACAAGATTCTTCATCCAGTGCACTCTATCCCAAATCCTATGACCAATGGCTCCATTCAGAATCCTCTATCTGACAGCTATCCTTGAAAAAAAATATGATAAAATTCTTCAAACTCCCTTTCAACTTCTATATCTGATGATCTTCACATGTTTCCTCTATCTGATGACTATTAGGAAACCTATGTCTAATCATTCCAAAAAAAAATTTGAAAGATATTATCTGATGAATATGGTTTTATCTTTTTTGTGGACTTTATAAAACTATGTTTGATGGACTTGCAATGATCATCTGGTAGACTTAAGACTCCTCTCTATATGATTCAACTTCATTAGCATCTTCCAAAAATCTTTTGTTTGTTAGTCTTAGACACATTATTCCTTCAAACAACATAATCTGAAATCATGAATATATATATGTATAAACATGATGTTTAGAACTTTAAAGATCACAAAATCAATTCTATATTTACTTTATCAATCATCTATATCTGATAGAACTGGGAATATAATCGGATAAACATTTAGAGCCATACTTCATCTGATCACTTCATCCCATTAGACTCTATCTGTTGACTCAGTCTATTCAACTTGATATGATGGAATTCATCTATTTACCTTAGTAAGGAATTATCAATATTGATTTATGTTTGACAAAAAAATACAATAAAAAATAATCCTTCTTTTTTATCAAACTGCTTCTTCTTAACCCCATAAAACCTATTGGTTTCAAGAGTCACCTTCTTTGGATTTTATTATCAACCAAGGAACATAAATCACTAAAACATTGATAATTAAGTATTAAATAACTTATCCAATAATTATAAGCCTATGTGATTGAACTCAATGCAGGAAAAAATAATCATTGAACAATAATACCATGTTGTCTATAAAGTAGTGATTAATAAACTTTTAAAATGTATTTATAATAGAAACTTAATTATCACAAACTTCTAGTACAAAACAATTCCTACATCCAATTCAAAAAAATGCTAAAATAGTTCAGAAATTCTAAAATCATATCTTACCCCTTTTAAGAACTCCCACTAAATATATGCTCTCCCAAAATAGGTAAATCACTTACTAAGGGATAGATTTATGTTACATATTTTCTACCCATTTGACAACACTATACAAATTCAATATTAGAGAGGTGATGGAAATAATATACCTTATCCTTGAATAGTGTTATGTTATACACCCATAATCAACCTTAGTTTCTGAAATTTTTCCTTCAGTAATGGTTTAGCAAATATATCAGAAACTTGCTCTGTTGTGGGAACAAACTCCGTCTTTAGCTCATTTTTTCATATGATCCTTTATAATGTGATATTTAATATCAATGTTCTTATAACGAGGATATTTCACATGTTTATTAGTGAGATTTATAGAACTTTGATTTTCAGAACCTAAGAGAAGGGGAAACATCACATCAACTAAAAAATCTTCTAGTTGTGTGTTCATCCATATTATTTGTGTTGGATCTTGAGTGGTATCTACATACTCATATTTTACAATGTTGAGCACCAATAAATTTTTATTCATTATATTCCTACTTACACATCTTTCTCCCAAGAAGAAAAATCCACCAAATATGGACCTTTTTTTATCAACACGAACTACCCAATCTATATCTGTGTAACCAAATATATCAATCTTTCCTATGTTATCATATTTTATTCTAAATTTAATTGTGACTTTAATATATCTAAGAATTATTTCTTCAGTCATAAGATGATATTCCTTTGGATCACTATGATATCTAGTATAAATAGTAACAACATACACAATATATGGCCTTAAAGATGTTAGATATAACAGGATTCTAATCAAATTTTTAAACTCTTTATGATCAACCTTTTTTCCTTAACTATATTTTTTCAACTTTGTTTCCACTAAAATAGGTGTGGAAATAGGCTTTTAATCTTCAATGAAAAATTTATTTAAGAGTGCCTTATCATACTTATCTTGATATGGGAAAATGCACTTTTTTATATGAGTGATTTGTAAGCCAAAAAAGTATTTAATTTCACCTAGTATGTATATTTCAAATAAATTATTCATCACCTCAAAAATAAAATTACACATTTCTTCATTGTTTCCTATGAATATGATATCATCAATATATATTAAATATAATGAGGGAAACATCTTGGATTTATTTTATATAGAGGTCATTATCAACTCTTCCTTTATTGAAATTCAACTTCCTTAAGAAAGTATCAAATTTAAAATACCAAGCTCTCAAATATTGTTTTTACACACATAGATTTCATATTTACCAATCATTAATCCACAAAATTTCTCAATATAAATTTCTTTATCAATATCTCCATTATGAAAATCTCACTTGGAAAACATTTGTAAAATCTTGTATATTTATTGTGTGGTAATAGTAAGAAAGTTTTTTATAATTTAAATTATTTATATTGGGTCAAATTTCTCATCAAAATCAATGCCTTCAATCTATGGGTGGCCTTTACAAACCATTCAAGTCTTGTTTCTTATCACTTCACCTTTTTCATTCAACTTATTTCAGAAAAATCATTTTGATCCAATCACATTCTTATTTTTTTTGTTTGGGTACAAGTTCCCATGTATCATTATTCTTAATCTAATTCAACTCTTCATTCATGGTATCAATCCACTCTTGATGCTCTAAATATTATTTAACATCTCTTGGCTCAAATTGTGAATATAAAGAGGTGTGGGAAACTATCCTTGATTTTCTTCTAGTTTAAACCTGTTTTCCTTTACCACTAATGATATTTTGGACCTCCATATATTTTATCATCCTAGTATGAGATTAAATATATTTCCACTTATCACTTGAAATAGATGATTCAACATCTTATTTTTTCAATTTTTATAATAATAATTATGTCAGAAACTTTTTCATGATGTTTTACAATAACAAATTCATCTTTACTTTCTCTTATATCTAATTTTGATAGTGAAACATTTCTATCAGAATGTTTAGGAACATTTACATCTAGAAATTCAATAATATTTCATTCTTATTTATTATAGAACTTGTATCATATACCATTTTGAGGGTATATAAGAAATATATCATCAACTCCTCTTTGATTGAACTTCCCAAGATTATCACATTTGAATTTGATAATGTAGGGACTTACAAATAACCTTAGGTATTTAAAGCTTATGATTTCTTTGTAATACATATCATAAAGATTTATATTATATTTTTGTGTATAAAAACAATGATTATAAATGTGAATTGTTTCTCTAAATAGCTTACCTAAGAAATAATTGAGAAGTATCATGTTCAATCAGCATAGTTAGATCCATTTCAACCAAACTTATAATTCTTTATTTCAAAAAAACCATTCAATTGTATTGTGTACGGTGCACTAAGTTCATGATGAATGCCATGCTTTTCAAGATAATATTTAAAATTCCCATTTTTGTACTCAATAGAATTATCAGTTCAAATTTTCTTCGTATAATATCCACATTAATTTTCACCACTTCTCTTCAAACTCTTAAATATTTTGAGAGCCTCTGATTTATGTCTCAAAAACATAATACATGTAATATTATTAAAATCAACAATAAAGGGAATAAATTACTAATATATGTTTGTCAATAGTTTTTGCATGGGCCTACATATGTCAAAATGTATAACCTCTAAGGAATGAGTTGAATATATCTCAACTTTTTATGTACTGGGTTTGTAACATTCCCTTACTAATATATCGAACAACATTAATCTCTTCTTCTTTTCAAGTTAGGAATATCACTAATACTTTCTCTCTTTTCTATATTGTTCATATTCTTCTAGAACATATTTCCAAGTCACTTACATTGTAACTAATTTTCTTCCATCACAGTCAGTTATCATGAACTTTGTGCATCACCAACTAGAAACAAGTTTCACTTGGTTTTTTCCCTCTTGTAACAACTTTCTCGTCTTTAATACTTTTAACAACAAACTCATCTCTTTTAAATAAAATTTTTTCATTTTTCATAGAGTTATGAAACACTTAATAAAATGTGTTTCAACCCATCAAAAAATAAGCCTCTTGGATTTTAACTTTTCTTTATAATGTTTCAAATTCTTCAACAACTTCAAATCACCGGTCGTATGTGAGGATAATTCACTATCCAATATCCAATTTTATTCTCCTCTTGTATATTTAAGAGAAGTTTAAACCATAAATGAGTCCTCTTTTTATTTTTATTCATTCATATAAGGCTTTTGATATTTTTATATAAAAATGTTTTATCTAGTATCATAAAAAATACATCTTTTAGTAATATTTCTCGGAAAATCATATCTTTAAAAATAGTTTCCAAAGGTTAAAATCTATTTTCATTCTTCAAAATAGACTTTTTAGGTTTTATTCTTTGAGTGGGTTGAAACCCATAAAACTCTACATCCAGTACCTCTTGGATTCATTGAAGTGATGATAATTAAACCAAAACATTTTTATGTATGTCTAAATCCTCCACAAGACTAGTTATATCCATAGAAATCATATTTTCCTATGTAACCTATATTATTTACAGAACTATGTACATTATTTTCAACATATTTCTTACCATAAACCTTATCTCCTTATTGTGAAAAAAAGTTTTGGTATCCTCTTTACATCTTCTTCTTTAGCTTATAATTATTCTCATCCTTAACATAATCTTTTATTGTAGCATTTTTTGTTCAGAATTTGATATCTTAGAAACTTTAGAATTTTTTATTTTTCTTATTTTGGATACATACATGGTATTCTTGAATTTATTATTATTTTTAACATATTCATCCTTGTTTCTAACATATAAGCATGATCTTTATTGATCCTTCTGAGTTTTGTACTTATTGGAACTTTCTCCAACTTCTAAAATCAAGTTTTGGAATTTTATTATTCTCTACTCAGATTTAAAAAAAAAATTGTTAATAAATATAAAATTCTTTCTTTTTTATCTATACATTTTCTTCAAGATTGATGTTGATGTTTTTATCTTTATCAATTAACCTCTTTGATTATAAATATAATTTTTTAACTTGGATATTTCTTTAAGAAAATATACTTGACTATTTTCTGAGAGATATTTTTTCTTAAACTTCTTGTTCTCCCTTTCAAGTTTAAAAATCTTTTAGATTATTTCAACTGTATTTTAAGCATAAAAACCATCTAGGTGTCCTATTTTTCAGATCTAATGATTTCATCACTAGTAAAATTCTCATCATTCACTTTTACAACAACAAAAATTAACAGCATCATCATTGGATTTTTTGGCTTCTACTTCACTATCATCATCTTCCTTTAATCAGGGTTAATTTGAAACAAAGTTTCTAATAAATCCACATCAAAAGCACTTCAATGGAAACTTTCCTTTATAATTCCTCATACCTCATTTCACCTTTCTAGAAAACAATCCATGATCTTGTCAAATTTTTTACTAACCTCATATTTAGTGTTAGAGTCACTAACTTCTACCTTGATAACTTTCTTAGACTTTCCTTATTTTCATATTTGAAAGATATTTCTCATACAACCTTTTATTTTTTCTTGAAAATATTTTATCTTATAATTTTATAAGTGAAGATAATTCTATGTATATCATCTAAAGATAGAGTTTCTAGATCTCTATCTTATAAAGATGATACCTTAGCACCAAAATTATCCACAAGGATTTATAGAATCTTTTCAACAATATTAAAATATTACAATGTCTCACCAAAACATCTTATAGTGTTTAAAATGTCATTGTACCTTGTAAAGATGTCAGCAATAGATTTACCTCACCCATTTTAAGATCATTGTACTTTAATCACCAGATTTTTAACTTTTCCTTCTTCAATTTTATATTCCTTCATAAATATTATTCAATTTTACATGATGCCTTTAAATATTACAATACCTTTAACCCTAAAAATTTCACTTTTAAAGAGTGAGGAAATTATAAAATTTTTATCACTCACATCATTATCCAAATTCTTCTAATTTTCAGTTGTTAAGGGATCTCCCTTAGTAAGAGGAAGGAAACCACCAGTAGCAACTTCAAGAATTTCCTAGCTAGTGGATATAAGATAAGGTAACATTATGATGTTATATATATGATAGTTATTTCCATTGATGACAGGAATCCCCTTACTATTGACAAAGTTCTAAACATCTATGGAAACCTTACTCTTATTAAAATTTTAGTAAATATAAAATGAAGGAACCTTCACTCAAATACTAATTGAAAAGTACAATCAGCATCTATGTGATCACTATGAGGGGGAGGGGATGAATTTGTGATCTTCTCTTTTTATGTTTTCTTATTTTAGAAGCAACATATACCTATGGTTTGTGAGAAATGAATCTTATAAAAAACAACAAACAATCACATCCACAAGAACACATAAATTTATAAGGTTCTCTGGTCAATAATAGTATCTAGACCTTGGAATGGTTTGGAAGTAATCAAAGACAAAAAAACCACTAAAAATAGTCCTCATGGTGGTTATAGAAAGTAGGGAATATCCATCACTTGTATAGCACTATATTACTTCAAAAAAAAGAATTTTATCATTACACAGATAATATGATATAATAATTTTTGAAATAACAAAATAAAAATCACTAACAGGCTTCAATGTGGTCATTATAACTGTTAAATTTTACTCACAATTACCTTATCACAGGTTCTTCTTACTCCTCTTCACTTTCTTACATAGAAACAAGAAATAACATTTATACTAACTTCACCATATGAACCCTTTTGTTTGATACATTGTGTTTGTAATTCTTAGTGTGTTTTCCTTGGTCTGATACACTCTATCTGATACCATTTATTACTGATACCAACTGAATCCCTATTTTTTGATCTTCTCTTCACCTTGTTCTTCATATTTCACTTTCTATGAAGACTATAAGATCTCGTATTTCTTTAGGTATGTCTCTCTCTAATTGTTTCATTACATTTTCATTCAAGAAATTGTTTCCTCATCTTTAAACCTTTGTGGTCATGTTCCATCAGAGAGACATTTCATTTGAATAAATGTGGTCTTAGTTTGTGAATAAACTTGACAAAATCGGAGAGTATCCCCGTGGAAATCCTTTTTGGGGAAAATTAATTAAAGTTTATAGATTTATTTTTATCTAAATTAATGGAATCTGGTTATAAACGGGTTAATTTTTTCACGGGTACTTGGTAATTTGATAATATATAAAGGGGTTACGAGCTATTTAAAGGGAAAATGGGATAAAAACCCTTCTCTAGGACATTCAAACACTGTGTAAATGGATTACACGTCGTGTAAGGTTCGAGTATTTTAATAAAATAATCTAAGGGTATGGTTTTGTTAGTTTATCCCATTAAAAATATTTATATGGTGTGTAATTACATTACACGTCATGTAATTCCCTGACCTATAATTTTAAAGTATGATATGTGGTTTATTTTTCATTCTAACTCTCTACAACCTTCTAATATCAACCCTTGGGCACTATCCACGTGATTTTTGAGTTCTAACATTCCTTTTATACATCACAATAACAAAATTTATCCTTGGTAGTTGGTTTTGGTCGATTTTCTCCTTTATCTCCCTTGGTTATCCAACTATTATGGTGAATTTATTTGAATGTGTGCATTGTTGGTTTTGATCTATATCAGTTTTGATCTAGGAACCTCTTTAAGAGCATCCACACCTTTTTCCTCTTGGTTTTTTTCCATTATAATTTTCTTTGGATCATCATTTAAAGGTAAGGGTCTAAAAATTGACCCTATGGTTCGATAATTTCCAATTTTATTCAATACTGTTATCACACCAATGTAACATGTGGAAAAATCAATTAAATAGTGGATGGGATTATTCGTTGGAGCCCTTTGGTTTTAATTGGATTCTGACCTATATTATGTCTGCCCTTTGGGGGAGAAAACCATGAATATAATTGAATTGGATAATGGATAAAAGTTTCTTTAGAATGATATGAGACCGTAGGTGATTTATTGATATAGAATCCCTAATTTGTGTCTTATTGATTATTGTTCATAATGTTAATAAATTGTGATATAAATACAAGTGGTATATGAAAGAAAAATGGTAATTATCATAATTAACAATTGAATTTTATGATGTGATATTGTGATATACAAGTTGTATGATAGGACTTGTGTTCTATGTTGAAATTATTATATATCAGTATTAGCCCTAACACATGCACACTTATATGCTATAATGCTAATTTTAAGTGGGATCATCCCATTCTCATGATGTAATTCCTATAGAGTTGGTTATGCCCAATCCCATACTGTAATACTTATAGGGATATGACCTAGATGTTGTAATGCTTATAGAGATTTGACCTAGATTTTTGTGACTATACCACGGTTATATGGTTATTGTTGGAATGCTCATAAGACATGATCTGAGATATTCTAGCATGGTGCTGAAGTAGGTTATTTTACTATGTTCATATGGTTGTCGTTGGAATGGTTGTAATACATGCTCAAAGATATTTCAGCATGGAGTTGAAGTAGGTTGATATTGAATTTTATTAATTTATGAATTAATTAATACACTTGTTTATCACTTAATTGTATACACTTCTTATCAAATTAGTTTTTTTAGATAGGATGGTGTTGACCTACTAAGCTATAATCACACCCTATTCAGGTCACCTATTGGTACCCAAGTAGATTATGTGGGTCAAGGTTTAGATATGGGAAAATGACCTTGTTGTTGATTGTTTTCATGCTGGATGGGTTAGATTTTAGAGGTGGAACCGACATGAGGTTCGGGACAGATGACTGTTGAGTCTCCTCATAATACATTTCACACCCCCGCTGCTAGTCAGAAGACTCTAGCATATGGGAGTCTCACTTGAGGTCTCATAACCAGCTTTTTTTCCCATATGAGAGAGTGTCAGATCGGGTCATGTTACAAAGTGGTATCAGAGTAGCGTGTTTTATTTTGTTATACTTTACTATTTGGGAAAGGTATAAAGGAGACTAGGATGTGTTGTGAATTGGTAATGATCTTGTGCATGGGAGTAGTTGACCCATATATGGGGGAAAATTCAAGTACCCCGATATGGGATTACTATTTGTGTTGTTTTCTTATTATAGTTGGGGTTAGTTCACCTTGGGTGATTCACATGTTGTGTGAGGTTATTGTTTTATGATGTTACAAAATCCTGAGATTTGTACTCATGGACTGGTATGGAATGAGATGAGGATATGTGCATCATAATTGGAACATAGGGATATATTAGAATGCATTATTCAAGATAGGGGAATATTTATTTTTCCATGTGATATATACTTTTCTGTTGAACTCTGATATGAGATATCGATTTCACTAGATAAATAAAATTAATTGACATGTCATGATAAAACACTTGTAATCCAAGTTTAGAGATACCACGAGTCTTTGGTTCTATAATGTATTCACCTATTGAGGTTGACTTTTTTACTAGTCAGTGCTCTAAAGTGTACATTTTTCTTATAGAGAAAATGCATCCTCATCATCTTCGACTTGAGTATCGGGAGAGTGTAAATCAGCATGCTCCCAACATAACTGAATTGGAGCTTCCTATAGTTCCTAAGGATCAGATGGATGTATAGTTTCATGAAAAATTCCTGAGGGTCATATGATCCATAGAAAGGGATACTATTCATATTGTGTCTTCGATGTATGAGTTGACAAGAGGGTTTCAGCTGCAGAATCCACCAAAGTTTACTAGTGAAGGAGGACCCCAGGTATCTGAGTTCTAGATCGAGTCAATCCAGGTGATCTTCAAGCATCTTGAGACACCCATGGATAGGAGGGTGAAGCTTTCTGCATATATGGTTTGTGGACCTTCCAAGAATTGGTTGGATATTACAGAGGAATTTGGGTAGAAAAATGAGATATCTTGGAATGACTTTGAGAAAAAGTTCCTAGTTTATTTCTATCATGAGATGTTGAGGGATGAAAAGGATCATGAGTTCATGCATCTAACACAAGGGGGTATGTGAGTGCTAGAAAATTCTAGACATTTCACCAATCTATAGAACTTTTCCCCCATCTTTATATTCTAATGATATCTATAGGGTGATACATTTTTAGGTTGGTATTCATTACAAGATCAGGTCAGAGGTGAATGTTTTTTGTCTGGTCAGTTTTGAGAACATGATGAACCTGGCAGTCATCATGGAAGGGAATATAAGAGAGGCCTTGAGTAGTGGCCAAGATTTTTAAGCAATGTAAACAGGGAGATTTTCTTCAGGTATCAATAAGCATCATTATGACAGTTTCTACTAGGGTATTAGTGGGAAGATCATTCAGGGAAGTAGAGATCCATCCCAGGACCATGTTTCATTCAAGTTTCGTTAGTGTGGAAAGTTTGGCCATAAGCACCCATAGTGTCCTCACCCCATAGTTGAATGTTTTATCTGTTATAACATCCGAAACCTGAAGGCCACTAAACTAGTGCCCCAAGTCAAGATGCCACATGACCTCAGGTGCACCTCCCCATATTCCAAAGGCTTCCTACAAGGAGTGAGGGTCTAAAAGATCATTTTGGGAGACAATACCCTCTTTATTAGAGTAATCTATGGTATATAAGGTATAAAATTATGGAAACAGAAAATCATAAACCATAAGCATACATTACCAAACATTTCCCAAAACTGGGTACAATCCCACCACCAAATGGTCAAAATGATATGTCATGTTATAATGTACCAAGTATAAAGAAAACTCCAAAATAAAGACAAAATTAAGAATCCCCAAAATTCTTCTTAACTCTAAGTTTTAATCCCTCATCCATGAACATCCCACACCCAACTCAACCATATAGTATGGGTACCTTTCCCTTGTCCTAGCCTACAATCATGAAATCTTCTCGAGTACCCAACAGCGGCCCGAGCAAGGTGTGAGTACAGCTCAGTAGCCCACTACCAACAATGTCAACAAAATGTCCAATATAAATAGATAGTGTACACATGTACTAAATAACAACAAGGTAAAAAAGGTAAATCGGAAAATTAATTAATAGTTATTCACTTAAATCATTTACATCGTTTAATTTAAAGGTTGGGAAAATCATTTATCACACAATGGTCTATAACGATCAACCACTAAGAATAAGGAAACAAAACAAGTACCCTATCTCACTAGGGAAACCAATTCAAAATTAATTACATCATACAGCCATGGAGCCTCAGTCTAGGTAGTATTATCTTATGTAACTTTTAGGGGCCTAGAGACTCAGTTTAACTCCCTAACCCAAGAATTCTAGGGGTGGGTTTAGAGCCTAAGTCTAACCCAACCCATGGGAGGAGCCTCATTCAAATACCCCACATACCACCAAGCCATGTGCACATGATTTATTAACCATTCGTCACATAAATCATTTAAATGTACTATAATTAAATAATACACAAAACATTAATATTTCATGGTTAAATAAATCCATAAATCATCTTCAAGCCTTACCCATTTACACATCCTTATTTATGACTATACGTCATTTAACACATTCACTTAACTCATTTGACCCCTTTAGGGTATTCCAAATAACTCTTTATGTCATATAACAACTAATAACAACAACCATCAATTCCCTTTCATAATTCAAGTTAACATTTCATCATATCTACCATGGAATCTACTTCATAAAAAATAAATTCTATACTTATCATCACAATTTACCATGTTGGGGATGATATCACACCCCATGGGTAGCCCTATAATCGATCTGATTATTCTCACTAAAAACATACTACTTGGTATGGTCAATCTTATGAAAAATTGGGAAGACACTCCTACTCTCAGATCTCTTTGATCCTCTGCTTACTCTATTCTCTCCAATCGTGGTACTTGCTGGGACATTGGGTATGATGGAAACCTCACCCACTGGGATTCAAGATAAATATAGATGGATCATGTAGATTATGTATTATTATAGGAGGAAGTGTGGTCTGATATTTAAAAGGCTCTATTGACATTTCTTTTATTACTTTCTTCAACCATGACCATTCCCTTCAAGATGAAGTTTTGGCGCTCCTCACTGGACTTCAGTTTTGGATCCAACATCAGATCACCTTGGTAGCAGTCAAAATAGATTCCCTCATTCTCTTTGAGCCACTAAAAGGTATTGGTCGACCACCTTGGTAAATCACTTACACCATCCAAAAATTTCATGGGCTTATTAATAGTCAAATAAGTTTCCTTCACACCTGGCAGGAAGGTAACATGGTTGTGGACTTTCTGGATTCTTTGACTTCTCATTCAACACCTTTAACTTTATTTTCTTTTTTTAATTCATTTCCTTATAAGGGGATAGATTTGGGGGGGGGTCCCTTGTATTTCACTACTTTAGACCCCCATAATTGGACCTTGTGGATTCTTCCCTATTTTTTCTAAATCTATGCTTTTTAATAAATTTTTTAAGATTGATGATAGTCAACCTCAACAAATCCCACGAGAATAATTAGGGGTTAAATTCATCATTTATCCATCCAATTTATCATTTCTCACTATGGGAGTATAAATCATAATAATAAGGTACCAATAGTATAACCACATACACATAAACCAAACATCAAGGCTATGGGATATAACTTATAGACCACCTACCTCAATTATAAAGATGAACGCTCACTTAACCTTAGACCTTGACTCAAATTCAAATCCCCTTTGAATCCTCAACCTAATATCTACTATAAAAGAGGGTTTTAGGGCTTTGTAAGAAGAATAACAACCACACAAACCCTAATCAAAAGACAAGGAAGAGGAGCATTAGACTCACCTGAAGATTCAATTCAAAACCAACAGTGCTCTAGACAACCTAGAAATGAGGGAGATCAATCCTTAGGGAGTCTTGGGAAAAAAAATTTATCCCTTGGGATTCAGGAAGAATAATGGAGAAAAATGTCGAGTTAGATCACTTAAGTCCTGATGGGGGAAAATGGAAAAAATTCACAATTTTAAAGGGGGGCACGGTTTGGCCACACGGTTGGCCAAACCGTGCACCACCCTATATCTAAGAGGGGACCAGGCCACATGGTTACCTGGGGATCCTACACTGTTTAAAAAACTATGCTCTAATAATGTGAGATGTCTCTATTTAATCCCATATGTGTTTTCCTTCCCCATTTCATGGCTTCTTCAAACCAAGCACCTCTCCTCCAGAAATGAATGATTAGGAATCACGGTTACTACTAACCATGCGTTAACCATGTGACATGCACTGGATGGAACCGTTATTACTTATTTCATGTCTTGAACCCTCAAAACACCCTCGAGCCTCTAAATAGACTTAGAAACATTCTATTAACCATATTCAAGGTATTCAAAGTATAAATTTTAACAAGGATGTGCCTCAAAGAAGTTAGGGATCTTACAACCTCCCGACCTTATAATGGCTCATCCTCGAGCTTCTCTTCCCAGGAATCACTGAACATACAATGTGAAAATATTAGGCCACTAGGCTTACATATCTATTTCCCTCTCCCATGTTTCTTCCTAAACATTACCATGTTGCCATAAAACTCAAACCAAGAGCACTGTCTTTCCCCGCAAGACTTTCTTACTATGATCCACAATACAAATCGGATGCTCCTCAAAGGACGCATCATCCTAAAGATCAAAATAATCAATATTGATCACATGAGATGGGTCATGGTAATACTATCGAATCTATAACACATAAAAAACATCATCCATACCACTATACCGTTGTGGAAGAGCCAATTGGTACACCACTGGTCCAATCCTCTCCACTATCTCAAACAGCCCCACATTCCTGGGTTTCAGCTTACCCTATTTCAAAATCCAATGGTGACCCAACCTTTGAAACATTCAAAGAAACATATGATCACCCACCATAAACTCTAGAGATCAATGACGCTAATATTAATACATTTTTTTCCTACTCTGAGTCATAGCCATTCTCTCTTGAATCAACTAAACATGTTCTGATGTCACCTACATGAGACTCAGTCCCAACAACTCTAGTTCCCCAGCCTCCATCCAACACAATAGAGATCTACACAGACTCCCGTAGAGTGCATCATATGGTTATATTGGAATATTTTCTTGGTATCTATTGTTATAGGAGAAATCAACAAGAACCAAGTGCTTTTACCATGATCTTCCAAAGTCTAAAACACAATCCCTCAACATGTACTCTAGAACCTGGATAGTATGCTCTAAATTCACTTTCTTATGCGCATAGAAATCCATACTCAAAAATACTTGGGTACCAAGTGATTTCTATTACCCCTGTAAAAAGTATGAAGTAAAACATAGATCACAATATGAAACTATCATTTATAGCACCCCATGAGACCATACTATATCTCAGACATACAACACACCCAACTGATCAATGATGAATGTATCTAAAATTGGTAATAAATGTGACACCTTGTTCAACCGATACACAAATACCCATACTAAATCATTATTTTGAGGCTTCCTCAGAAGACCCACCTCAAAATACATCATCACATTATTCCATTTCCATTTTGAAACAGGAAAAGATTGTAATAAAACACCCAATCGTTGATGCTCATCCCTTACCTATTAACAGGTGTAGCATTGTTCCATGAAACCTGCCACCTATTTATTCATCCCTGGACACCAATACTATCTATGAATATCATGAAACATTTTGGTTAAGATAGGATGCACCACCCGCTTTGAGGCATGGAACTCACATATCGACTCTTCCCACATACAGGGATACAAGGGTCATCTAGCATTGCGTATCTTGCACCTTCATATGCATCTCAGTAAACAACATCATAATCCTTCACTTAAAACTAGACTCCCAAACTATCTGATTCTAAGTCTTCTAACTCAAATCATATGCAAACTTTTTTCCCTTCCCTGGTGTGTAAACTAACTCAAAATCAAATTATTGCATGTATTTAGCCCATATTCACTACAAAAGATTCAAATCACATTTAGAGAATATGTAATTCATGATATTATGATCAGTATACATAATAAACCACTCTCCCAACAATTAATTCTTCCAAAACTTTTGTGCATAAACCACCGTATCCAATTCTCGATCATACGTAGGGTAATTTTGTTCATGAGGCCTCAACTGTCATGGCCCATATTCCACAACCCGATCATCATGAATCAACACTTACCTAATCCCAAAATATAATACATCACAAAACAAGTTATACTCCTTACCTAAATTGGGTAGGATCAAAATCGGTGTAGAAGTCAACCACTTATTTAACTCTTAAAAAGCATTCTCACATGCTTCGGACCACTCAAAATTGATATCTTTCTTGGGTAAACCCAAAGGTGGTGTAGCCAAGTGGTATAAATCCTTAATGAACCTAGATAATATCCCATAAAACCCAGAAAACTTTAGATGTCAAATACTTTATTAGGATTCTCCAAAGACACAACATATTGAAATTTATCTGGGTCCACTGATACAACTTCCTCAAAGATGATGTGACCCAAGAAATGCACCTTGTAAATATAGAAATAACACTTTGATATATTAGTGTATAGCCTATGCTCTATTATTGTACTGAGAATTATGTCAAGATGTTTATAATTATCATCATGAGTCTTGGGGTACACCAAGATGTCATCAATTAAGAAAACTACAAACTGGTCTAGGTACGGGTGAAAGATTCGGTTCATTAGGTCCATAAATACTACTGGTGTGTTGTTCAACCCAAATGACCCTCAACTGATGATATCCTAACCTCGAATAAATCTTATATAACATGGAATCACCCCTCAATATGTTAAAAAGATCATCAATTTTTGGAATAGGGTATCGGTTCTTAACTGTCATCTGATTAAACTTCCAATAATCGACACACGGCTATAAGGATCCATCATCCTTATTAGAAAAAAACACTAGAGATCCCCAAGGTGGTTTACTCGAGATTATAAACCCCTTTTTCTTCAGCTCCTCCAATTGAGTTTTAAGTTCTTGGAGTTCTATTGGTGCCATTCTATATGGAGGAATAGTAACTACTTCTATTATTGGAAGTAACTCTTTCATTAAATCAACCTCCCTCTTAGGTGCCAGCCCCAATAAGTCTTTAGGAAACACATCTTGAAGCTAATACACCATAGGAGTAAAGACAAGTTACTTCACCCCCCCCCCCCCACTCCATAATCAATCTCAAGACAAGCCACTTGGGATGTGAGTTTACCCAACTACTGACAGACTAGACCTGTATGGCCAGCTTGGATATCTCATTCACCACATTGAACATATACACTCCCCTATGAGGATGTAAATTTTACAATTTGGTGGTAACATTCAATATGGGTCTGGTACACCATTATCCAATTCATGCCCAAAATAAAATCAAAACCTGACATCTCTAGCACAAAAAAGTCCCAAAGGAAACAATACCAACCAATCTTGAGGGTACACACCTTACACAGTTGTATATTTTCGGCTCGAATTCCCAAAGGTGTATAAATCGAAATAAATCCACACATATTTTCCACAACTAGGCCCAAAACACTCAAAAGTTTGGCATATATACAAGAATATGAGGACCGTGTATCAAAAAAAGCACTAACAAGAGTGGAAGATACAATAATCATGCCTCCAAGTGTCGATTTCCCAGCCTCACCACCTTCAGGTATAGGTTGAATTTCCCAAAGCTGACCTACCCCTCTATCGTAAGCTCTGATCTGAGTTCCTGGCGCTGCACTACCCTACAGATAAGGATGCTCTCATACCAGAGTACCACATCCATTACCCCAGCCAATATATATTATAGAGATCCAAATACCTACCTGATATGGGGTAGTCAACCCCCTTTATATGCCTTTGCATTGGCCTCAATCCTCTATCATCATCCATTTGTCGAGGGTTCCTACAAAACCTATGCACATGCCCTAACCTACTACACGCTCAGAACTCAATGGGTGGTTGGTGACACTAACTACATATGTGCCTCATCCTACAAAATTGATATTAGAATACTCAATCACTACCCTAAGAGTCTATAATCCTCTTCTGACTACTCTATCCCCCACTGCCCTGGTGTAAACTCTCAAAGTGGCGCTTCCTTCCTTCGGAAACTGTGCCATTGAGTCACCCAACTAGAGATACATATCTACCACTAGAAGACTCTTTGAGGTTTCCTTTTGGAAATAATTTCATGATCTACCACCTCACTAAACCTCTTTAAGGTAAATATATTCACATGGGACTTAATATCATGTCTAATTCCATCCTAAAAACATATCATTGTAGCTGCCTCATCCCCTGAAAAAATTGGAATAAAGCATTGAAAGTTAGTGAAGCATCCAACATAATCCATCATTGTCATGGTCCCCTGGGTCTAACTCATAAACTCCACAACCTTCTCTTATCTTGGGGTTTCCAGATAGAAAGTTTCCAGAAACATTTCCTAGAAATATTTTCATATCATACCATTAGCCTGCTGGGTCTGAACCCTAAAATCCCACCAATGCTTTGTCTTCCCTCACGACATGAAAGTCGCCAACTTGACTCTATTATTAGGAGGAGTCTCTAAGTGATCAAGAATCGTCTGAATGTACTCTATCTAGAACTCAGTTGCATCAGGTCCACCCTATCTAGAAAAAGTTGGATGGTGTTGTGGATAGAACTCCCTAGTCATCTCAAACATACTTAGCACAACCCACCATAGGTATTGTTCCATCATCATCATAAAATGAGAAAAGTTTACATGAAACTACTCCCCCCATTACCCTTTATCAATGAGTTTTCCTACTCCGCATCTGGAGGATCATTCTCAGCAACATCCTCTTATCACCCAACCAGAACACGTTGTCATGGTGGTATCTTCCTACAATTCTAAACACACATATCATAACACATAGCACAAAGCTTCCATAGTTACAAAGAATATGGATCTCCACTACATATAAACAACCCATTCCACATATACTATCCCAAAGGATATCATCACATCTCCATCACTACCATGGCCCTTCCCAAATGCGGGTCATAGTATACATGGGGGAAAAACTCACTCAATCATTAGAATTTTCATTAAACACCCTTTTAAACCATTATTACATTCACAAAGCACATATTTCTATTTTATACACCCTTCCATTTTTTTTAAAAAATATTACCACCAAAAATTGAACCCATTTTTAACTTTCCAATAGGAACCATTATTTAACCATTATTTCCATTTACCCATATTCATAAGCTTTATTAGACACCTCTTCTTTAAAAAAATCAAAGAAAATGGAATGCAAGTTCATACTTCATGATCCACACATCCTCCTTGTATGTGCCTACCACGATGTATGTCATCTATATCCCTAGGTGCCTAAAATGATACATGGATGCACAACCTTGTACCATTTCATCCACGAGTAAAATATCATAAAATTGTCATATCACATAATGAGTTTATCACCCAACGGTGAAATATCATTCAACTATAGCAACACGCATCAAGAAAAATAATCCCACCCCATGGTACTTCAGATTTCCCCCATAAATGGGTTAGTTTCTATCATGCAAGAGCTCATTTCCAAGGCTTGACATGTCCTAGTCTTTTAACTACCACACCAAAATAATAAAAAAATAGAAAATTACTACTTTGATACCACTTTGTAATATCCCCAACCTGAAGGTCACTAAACTGGTTCCCTGAGTCGGGTCCCCACATGACCTCAGGCATGCCTCTCCATATGCCATAGGATGTCGACTAGAATTGAGTGACCAAAAGATCACATGGGGAGACTACCCTCTTTATCAAAGTAATCCACAATATATAAGGTATGAAATGAAGGAAACAGTAAATCCTAAATAATAAGAATTAATTACCAACCATTTTCCAAAATTTGGTATAATACCACTACTAAATTTTCAAAATGATATGTCGTGTCATATTGTGCCAAATGTAAAGAAAACCCCCAAAATAAAAAAATTGAAGAATATCCAAAAATGGGTCCTGAATCCAAGTATGGATCCATCATCTATGCACATCCTATGCCCAACTCAACCATCTAGTATGTGGTCTTTTCCCTTATCCTACCCTACAACCATGAAATCTTCTCAGGTACCCAACGGTAGCCTGGGTAGGGTGTGAATACAACTCAGTAGGTCACCCCAATGGTGTTCACAAAATATCCAGTCTAAAAAGATAGTGTATGCATGTACTAAATAACAACAAGGTAAAAAAATATTAATCAGGCCATTAGTTAACAGTTATTCACTTAAACCATTTACATCATTTAATTAAAGGGTTATCCAAATCATTTATAATAGAACAGTCTATGTCGATCAACCACTAAGCATAAGAAAACAAAAAAAGTTCCCAATCTCACTAGGGAAACCATTTCACAGTTACTTACATCACACTACCTTGGTACCTCAGTCAAGGTAGTATTATACAATACAACCATTAGGGGCCTAGAGCCTTAGTTTGACTCCCTAACCCTTGCATTCTAGGGGTGGGGTTTAGAGCCTCAGTCCAACCCGACCCGTGGGAGGATCCTCAGTCTAATGCCCCACATACCACCAACTCATGTGCACATTCTTTATTAAACATTCATCAAATAAACCATTTCAATGGACTATAATTAAATAATACACAAAACATTAACATTTTGTAGTTCAATCAATATATAAATCATCGCCATGCCTTTACCATTTACACATTCTCATTTATTACCATATGTCATTTAACACATTTACTTGATTCATTTGACCCATTCACGATATTATAAACAACCCTTCATGTCATGTCAAAACTAAGAAAAACTACCATAAATTTCCTTTAATAATTATAGTTATCATGTAATCATATTTACCATGGGATCTACTTCATAATAAATCAATTCTATACTTACCATCACAATTTACCATGTTTAATATGATGGCACACCCCACGGGTGGCCCTATAATCGGTCTAGTCAACCTAAATGCATCTCATGGGGATCACAATGGGTTCAATTCATCATTTATCCATCCAATTTATCATTTATTGTTATGGGAATCAAAATCACAATAATAAGGGGTCAATAGAACAAGCACATACACATAAACCAAACATCAAGAATATGGGATATAACTTGTAGACCATCTACCTTGATTCTGAAGATGAACGCTCTCTTAACCTTGGCCCTTGACTTGGATTCAAACACCCTTAGAATCCCCAACCTAATAACTACTATAAAAATAGGTTTTTATGGATTAAGAAGAAAAATAAGAATGACACAAACCCTAATCCTAAAAATATAAGGAATGGGAGCATTAGACTCACCCAGAGATTCTATTTGCAACCAACGGTGCTCTAAATAGACTAGAAATGATGGAGATCAAAAATTTGGGAGTATTGGAAAATTTGTTTCATCCCAAGGGTTTTAGGAAAAATAATGGATCAAAATATTGAGTTGTATCGCTTAAGGTCTGAGAGGAAAAAATGGTAAAATCACACTTTTAAAGGGGTACACAGTTTGGCTGCACAGTTGGCCAAACCGTGTGCCAACCAAACGCCACCCTCTATCCAAGAGGGGGCCAGGCCACATGGTTACCTAAGGATCCTACAAAGTTTGAAAAATAGTGTTCTAACCATTCAGGATGGATCTGTCTAAGCCTGTATGGTTTTTCCTTTCCCCTTGCATGGTTTATTCAAACCATCCACCCCTCCCCTAGGCATGAATAGTTAGGGAGAACAATTACTAATAACTATGTGCCAACCATGATACATGCACTGGATGGACCCATTCATACTTTTTTCATATCTTAAACCCCAAAAACACCCCCAAGCCTCCTCATAGACTCAAAAAAATTCATTAATCATCTTAAAGTTTTTCAAAACATAAATTTTAACAATGATGTTCCTCAAAGAAGTCTGGTATCTTACATATGTGGTAGGTTTGGTCATATTTTAGGTTTTGTATGAACTTTCTATAGTAGAACAATGGTAGGGGATCAGTATAGTCACATGAGTTGGGAAGGGGATCAACTACCCCTCAGATGGCTAGTATCTGGAGTTCCACTAGCCTTTCAAGATGAGGTAGGGGATGTGGTACCCAAGTGTAGGATCATTAGTACCAAGTAAGAGAAATAGATCAAGGTAGTTAGGCTAGAACCCAAGAAAGAGGGAAAAGTTAGATGCACATTTTAGAGACTACTATGACCAACATGGATGTAGGACTATCTTCCATTATAGGTATAATTCTGGTATCATCAACCATAGCTTGCATTTTTTAAGAACCTTTGTGGTGTTGGTTTTAAAAAATATATTTTTTGACAACTAAATATATTTTTAAAATAATGTCTTTTTTTCAAGAATCAGACCCAATCCATCATAATGAGGTTTTTTTCCAAACACATGTTTTTAGACCCAGGTTTTCATATTGAGCTGCACCAGACATAGATAAAGTAAGGTAGATGCAGTTGTTGATCAGACACTTTATCATATTCATGTTCATCTACATGACATTGAAAACAATTTAATTAAAAAGAATCATGTAAATAATAAAGATGCTAAAGATTTTTGAAATAAGAAAGTAAAATTAGGATTTATAAGGTTTTCATACTTTCTAAAAAAATCATAAGATGATTTTCTGATCAAGAAGTTCTCACAAATCATGAAAACATTCATGATAAAAGATTTTAAAGAAATGCTGGATAGGTTTGAATAAATTCAAAATTTCATAAAGAAGAATTCCATAATAATAGGAATTTTATCGTAATGATAATTCAATCATAGTGGGAATTTTATCGTAATGAGAATTCCATCATACTGGGAATTTCATCATGTTAGACCCTCTATGATTTTGTAGTTTTCATAATCACAAATAATGTCAATATACAGATTATCATGCCATTTAATATCTATGTAAATAAATTATGTCATACATAACAATATACTTGAATAAGTGAATAACCTATTCATGAATCAATATGTTTACCAGTGTATTTTTTACATGTATTTTTGCATAACTTTTAGTCTTGTAATGATTCATGAAAGACCGAAGTTCGACACACCGAAGTCGACACACCAAAGTAGACACACCGAAGTTCGACATACTGAATTCGACACACCGAAGTTCGACACAACGAAGTTTGACAGACTGAAATTTGACAGATCGAAAATGACACACTGAAGTCGACACACCAAAGTTTAACAAACCGAAGACTGACAGACCGAAGTCGACACACCGAAGTTGAAAAACCAAAGATTGACATACCGAATATTGAAAGACTGAAATCGACACACCAAAGCTAACAAACCAAAGATTAAAAAACCAAATATTTATATACCGAAGTCGACACATCGAAGTTGATAGACCGATGTTACCAAACCGAAGAAAACATACCAAAGATGAATCACCGATAGTCATAAATAACTACTTTGATTTTATTAATTAAAATTTATTTATAACGGTCATATTTAGAAAAATTAATGTTTCTGATATTATTTAATGTTGTTTGTAGGACTATTCATAGATAGTACGAGGTACATGCACATGCGAAGAGCTTCATACCTAGTGGATCTTGAAGTATCAAAGGACTTCAATCTGAGCTCAACAAAAATACGCAGAAGTGAGACGAATACATAGAGATATAAAAACACACATAGAGATTTAATAAAACACTGAAAAAATAGAGTGTGTGAATACACAAAGAGAGGAACAAATTGCCTGAGATTATAAGAAGTTTAGAACAAGAAATATTTGTTGAAGCTCACTATACATCAAGACACTGACGAGATGAAACTTTTTACATGTAGAAGCTGGATTATAGAAACTGTGATACTCTGTTCTGAATTCAACTTCTAGAAGAGGACTCAAATATCATTTTCTCAACATATATTGAGTCCATATCATTACAGCATAACACACACATAGAATTCTTAACTCTATTCTCTTTCATAAATCTGTTGTGTTTTATCGTTACTAATTGAGTAGTGTGTATATTTGTTACACACACTCTATCCTGAGCATAACTGGAGGATATTAAAATATCCTCACTCTCAATTCCTTCTTACACTTGTATCCCAAGTAGAACTGTGGAAGAGATCTTGTGTGATCTGTTTATTTTTTTTCCAAAGAAAACTATGGTAGAGGTCAAGTGTGACATGGACAGACAAGTGTGCTGTTGTGAACCCTGATCCAGGGTGTGGATCAAAAGTTTATTAATATAAACTATTTGTTGGCAGGTGATCACCAAGTGGAGAGGACTAAGTCTCAGCTTGAGACTGAACCTCTTTTTTTCCACTATGTTGTTTATCTTATATTTCTTATGTGTTAAGTATTTTATGAATTAAGATAAACTTAACTTTGATAGTTATTTTAGCAAGTGTTTAAATCTATTTTGAATAAGTATGTTTGTTTAGAAATTTTTACTAATCTTAATATTGTAACAACTGAGAACTAATCAATCTTCTGAGAACCAAATTGAACCTTCAAGACTTTTATAAATTCACTATAAACTGAATTTGTGTTTATTTTTATAAGGGGATATTATTTTGTAAAGAACCCTTTTTAATATTAATTTTTATAGATACTCAATTCACTCCCCTCTTGATTCATCTATTCCGACCAACATTTGGTATCAAAGGGATTAAAAGTTACTGTTAGTTTTTAAATCGTGTCAATTGTGATTATAGTTGTGTTTCAAAGATCTTCAAATTTCTGTTATTTCTAAATTTTTATCTCTTTGAAATTCTTATACAACCTTTATCATGGAAAATAGATTAGAAGGAGATGCTACTAACAGACCACCTTTCTTTAATGGAACTAACTATGCTCAGTGGAAGCTTAAAATGAAAATACATCTATAAAGTTATGGGATTTGAAATATGAACTACTATTGAAAGTAAATATGATATTCCTGAAACTGCTAGAAACACTTGGGATGAACCTACCAAGAATTCCTATAACAATAATTGTAAAGAAATGAATTATTTGTACTATACCCTAGAAGATGGGGATTTTAACTGAATATCTTCTTGTAAAACTGCAAATGAAATTTGGGATACTCTCTCTGTTTCCCATAAAGGAACATCTAATGTCAAAGAAATGTGATTGAATACTTTTATTATCAAATACGATAACTTTAAAATGAAACCTAATGAACCTATCTCTGAAATGTACCTCAAGTTCAATGAAATAGTGAATACCATGAGTCTTCTTGGGAGACCAGTGGAGAGTAAGGACCAGATTATGAGGTTGCTTCGATGCTTACCTGACAAGTGGAGAGGAACTTCTGTTTCTATTTGAGAATCATGTGACATATGCAAGCTACCAGTGAAAGAACTAATTGAAAATCTTATGATGTATGAAGAAGAACTTAAGTTGAATCAAGAAGTAGATGAATAACCAAGGAAGAAATCTGTATCATTCAAGAATACTACATCAAAGAAAAAGGGATGAAAAAGTTCAAGTTCCGGTAGACACTTCCACAAGTGAAGGCTCATACTCTGAAAGTGATGATGATATGGCTCATCTTTCAAGGAGATTCAAGAAGTTCTAACAAAAGAAAAGGTTCTTTAGAAAATAAAACTACAAATGAAGGTATGATAATAAAGGATAATGGAAAAAGGATAGGAAATGGAATGATAATACAAATGAGATAGTCTATTATGAGTGCAAACGAAAAGTTCATGTGAAAGCTGATTTCCCCAAGCTGACATTTAATAAGAAGTATGAAGAAAAGGGAACAGAATATAAAAAGGATATGAAATCCACCTATAGTGCCTCAAAATATATCTCAATTAGATCTAATACTTCTGATATTAACAAGAATAAACATGAAATATGTGTTTCATGATAGAAACATCTGAGGTAACACCCAATTCTCCTATACATAATGATTAATATTCTTAGAATGAAAGTGAATCAAACAATGATGAAAATATGACTAAGGATGAACTATTTGAATACTGTGGAAAGCTCGAGGATACCTTTAATGAACTCAAGAATAAATATAAATTATTAAAAAGGAAACATGCTCTAAATGCCAATTGTAAGTCTGATCTGGATATTGAGAAATAAAAATGTGATCAGCTATTAAAAGAAAATATTGAACTCAAATTATCAAATGAGTAGTTAAAGAGGGATATTGAGAGGTTTACTGCAGGTAAGGATACCTTGAATTAGTTACTAGGAAAACAGATTGCTCCAAAATACACAACTGGTCTAGGATATCAACCAAGACAGAGAAGGATTATTATAACTAATTTTTTTCCAAAATCTGTACAGTTCACAGCTAGTTCAAGTTCTGTACCATTTATTGAAAAAACAATTCTTTAAAGGACCAAACAAAGTGTTTATTTCTCAAAATATATCTATTGATTATAGGAAATATGTGAGACAAGTTTGGGTTCCCAAAGTTTTACTTGCTAACCTCTCTGGACCCAAGAAAATCTGGGTACCAAAGTTACCCTGCACTTAATCTATTCTATAGGAAAATTGTCTAAAGAGCTTCTGTAAAATATTTGGTACTTGGACAGAGGATGTTCAAGGCACATGACAGGATACTAATCATGCTTCAAAAGCCTAATTAAAGTTGATGTTGGACATGTCACATTCGGTGATAATGAAAAAGGTAAGATCATCAGCTTAGGCCATATTGGTAACCCTAATACTGTATTAATTTCCAAAGTACTTTTTGTTGATGGATTAAAGTACAATTTACTAAGTATCTCTCATTTGTGTGATGATGGATTCAATGTTAAATTTGAAAATGTTGCATGTAATTTTTTTAATTCTAAAAATGATTTAATATTTACTGCTCTTAGAAGTGAAAATGTATATGATGTGGATTTAGATTCTTTAGCTAAGAAAAATGTTTCTTGTTTAAATGGTTTTCATAAGGAATCTTGGTTATGGCATAGAAGATTGGGAAACTACAATGTGCACTCTCTTAGGAAGTTAACTATAAAAGGATTAGTTAGAGACTTACCCAAATTCGAGTTTCCAAACAATAAAGTATGTAATCCTTGTCAAAAAGGAAAGAATCATAAAATCTCTTTCAAACCAAATAAATAAGTAACTACTTCTCAACCCCTCGAGTTGGTTCACATGAACTTTTTTGGACCATATAGAGTTTCAAGTATTAATGGGAAGCACTATGTTTATGTTCTTGTAGATGATTTCTCTAGGTATACCTGGACCTTTTTCCTGGATCATAAAAGTGAAGCTTTTTCACACTTTTCTAAGTATGCTAGGACTGTAGAAAATCTTAGTGGATTTAAGATTAAATCCTTAAGAAGTGATCATGGTCGTGAGTTTGAAAATCAATATTTTGAAGCCTTTTGCTCACAAAGTGGCTATAATAATAACTTCTCTACACCTAGGACACCCCAACAGAATGTTATGGTAGAAAGAATAAATATAACCTTACAAGAAATTGGTCAGACTATGCTTAATGAATATGATTTACACATTTATTTTTGGGCAGAAGCTATTAATACAGCTTGCTACATAATAAACAGAGTCCTAATTAGACCCATTCTTAAGAAAACTCCTTACGAGTTGTGGAATAATAGAAAACCCAAAGTACGTTATTTTAAAGTTTTTGGATGTAAAGTCTATATTCTGAACACTAAAGATAATTTAGATAAATTTTCCTCTAAATGTGATGAAGGAATATTTCTTAGATATTCTACATCAAGTAAATCCTATAGAGTCTTTAACAAGAAAAACAAATGTGTCGAGGAGTCTGTACACATCAAGTTTGATGAAGCAGATCCACATAAACCCAAGACTTCACTAGAAAATATTGAAGAAGCTATGTCCAATATGGACATTGATGATACACCCTCAAATCATCATGTGAAAGAATCTGTGAAAACATCCAGTTCTGGAAATTCTCCACATCCTAATCGTAGTGAACAAGATCAACCTAAACAACATGAAATATCTGGTCCTACTTTCTCTAGACCAACTAGAACCCTTAAAAATCATCCCTTAGATGCTGTTGTTGGATATTTAGATAGAGGAACACAAAAGAGAGCTTCCTTGAGAAACCAGGTTGAACATAAATCCTTCTTATCACAACTTGAACCTAAAAATATCAATGATTCAATAAATGATGAATTTTGGGTAATGTCCATGCAATAAGAACTTAATCAGTTTGAAAGAAATAAATTTTGGAAACTTGTGGATAGACCTAAGGATACTTTGACAATAGGAACCAAATGGGTGGTTAGAAATAAGGTTGATGAAGTTTTAAATATAGTTAGGAATAATGATATACTAGTTTCACAAGGATATAATCAAGAATATGGAATTGATTATGAAGATACCTTTGCACCAGTAGCTAGAATTGAGGCAATTAGGGTCTTACTTGCCTATGAAGCACACTTGAATTTTAAAATTTATCAAATGGATGTCAAAAGTGTATTCCTAAATGGTTATATAATTGAGGATGTTTTTGTTTAACAACCCCCTAGTTTTAAAAATCCACATTTTCCAAATCATGTGTTCAAATTATCAAAAGCTTTATATGGTTTGAAACAAGCTCTAAGAGCTTGGTATGAAAGGTTATGTAATTTTCTTATTTATAAAGGTTTTACAAAAGGACTTGTAAACCCTAATTTATTTATAAAAATAGTTTCGAAAGAAGTTTTAATAGCCTAAATATATGTAGATGATATTATTTTTTGATCTTCTAAAAATTCTTTATGTAATGATTTTTCAAACATAATACAAAGTGATTTTGAAATGAGTCTAATGGGTAAACTTAAATATTTTATTAGATTTCAAATATTTCAAAACAAAGAAGGTATTATTTTAAATCAATGTAATTAAACAAAAGATCCTTTTAAAAGATATGGTTTTTATAGAATTAAGAGAAGTGAAACCCCTATGAGTTCTGCATGTAAGTTAGATATTAATGAAAATGGAAAATCAGTTGATCAAACTGCTTACAGAGGAATGATTGGGAGTTTTTTGTACTTAACTACTAGTAGAACAGATATTATGTTTAGTGTGTGTATGTGTTCAAGATTTCAAGAAAACCAAAAAGAGTCACATCTAAATAGTGTTAAAAGAATTTTCAAGTAACTCAAATATACAACTAACTTAGGACTGTTCTATCTAAAAGGACAACCGTTTGATTTGGTTAGCTATTTAGATGTTGTTTTTGTGGATGTAAGTTAGATAGAAAGAGTACCTCTGGAACATGTCACTTTTTGGGAAAGTCACTAATATCATGGTGTAGTAAAAATAAAAATTCAGTAGCATTATCAACTGCTGAAGTAGAGTATATTGCTTCTAGTAGTTTTTATGCACAAATTTTATGGATGAAACACACCTTATTAGACTATGGATTTCAATTCAGACATATCCTCATAAACTGTGACAATACAAGTGATATTAACATTTCTAAAAATCAAATTTCTAATTCTAGAACAAATCATATTGATGTAATACATCACTTTTTGAGAGATCATTATCAAAAAGGTGATATAACTCTGTAGTTTATTGGGATTGAACATCAGCTTGCTGATATATTCACTAAACTCTTAAATTCTGAGAGAATGAATAACATCAGACATGAACTAGGAATGATAAATCAGTATATGATCCTTAAAACCAATCCTTAAAACCAATCCTTAAAACTGATCCTTAAAAGTGATCCTTAAAACTTATCCTTAAAACCGATTCTTGAATCCAATCTTCTTAAAATCGATCCTTAAAAACGATTCTTGAAACTGATATTCCTAAAACCAATCCTTAAAACCAATTCTCGAAACTGATCTTATTAAAACCAAACCTTAAAACCAATCCTTAAAACCAATCCTTAAAACTGATCCTTAAAACCGATCCTTAAAACCGATCCTTAAAACCGATCCTTAAAACTGATTCTTGAAACTGATCTTCTTAAAACTCATCCTTAAAACTGATTCTTGAAACTGATCTTATAAAACTGATCCCTGAAACTGATTCATTGACACCGATGTATTTAAGGATTGTTTTGTAAATTTAGTCTATGTTAAATAAAACGACGCTATTTTGTATGCTTCTTTTTGCCACATTTAAAGTTTTATGATTTACGAGTTACAATCCCTAAATAATATATTTAGTTCAATCCATCCCAACCTATCACCTTATCCTCTGCTATAAAACCTGTTACCTTTTTTCACTCTTCCTCTCGACTCACAACCTCTCAACATTGTTGGAATCTGAAGCCTTGTCATGGTGAGGAATAAGAGCGCAATGGAAGAACCCAGAAAATCTCCTTCTGCTAAGTGACAGAAAGGTGAGTCCAGTGGGACTTCGAAATCAAGCTTGGAAAGCCGAGTGGTTATGACTGAAAAAGAGGTGTCTGCTGAATGGCTTCTGTCGATCAAGTCCTTTTTGTTGACAGTGCTGGAATCACAAGTATGACTCAGTTGGTTTTCCAATAATGAAAGACCATATTATCCCCATCTAGTGCATGAGTTCTATCAACATTTGAGGATATCCCTGGATAAATCTAAGGCAGCAAAGATGAAGTCTGTAGTAAAGGGAAAAGAGATAGGTTTTTCATCTACGGAATGGGATGAATGCTTGGAAATGCCTCATGAAGGTGTCTTTGCTGACTATCCTGGTAACATTCCACCTTCCTCTAATTTTTTCTCTTATGAAGATGCTCTGAAGGAGATAACTGGAAATGGAGAATCCAGGAGGACTGTTTTAAATGAATTTGAAGGAGAAGTGAGATTGATTTTTAAGTTTATACAACATCAAATCTGCCCAAGGAAGGTAGATTTATCTACTGTGAAGTATCAGGATGTTTTCTTGATCTTTTTCTTGAAACATGGGATAAAAGTGAATTTGTGTAGGTATCTAATGTTGCATATATCTGATTTGATTAATCCATCCAATATGGCAACCTATTTATACTATCTGAGGATGATTTCTTATATGTTGAAAAGATTAGGTTGTGTGGAAGATGGAGATGAAATGTTAAGTTCCTATAGTGGATTTTGTCTTTAAAAACACATTTTTAAGAGGATGAAAGTCTTCTGGAACCCATGGAAGAGATGTTGGGTAGGAGATAAGGGAAGGCTATATAAAAATTTCAATCTGGTTGACCACTCTTCTAGACCAAAGGACCAAGTTGATCCAGGTCTCAAACTAGGAGAGGTTCTAGTTTATTCTGATGAGGAAGCTGAGCCTGAAGTGCCAAGGGAGAAAGGATCTCCTTTTTATTATAGGAGTAATTCTGATATTTCTGAAAGTCCCAAAGATATGACTTATGGACCTGCTAGTCCACCTTTATATTTTCCCTCTAGAGAATTAGTTTTAGGTGATAAGGATGAAGAATAAACCAAAGTTACTAGAGTTGAAGGCTATGTTAGTAAATATGATGACGAATCAGATGATGATAATGATGACGATGATGCTGATGGTGATAATGGAGTAAATGATGAGAATGTGAATGACTCTCTAAAAGTGGGACAACAAGTGGTTGACAGATCCAGATAGGAATCAGTACATGGAGATGGTGAGGGTGTTGAGCATGTTAAACAACAGGTTATTGGTCATGGATATGCTGAACATGAGGACAGATCGCCTCTTCCTAATGTTGAAAATCAAGAGATAATCCAGTAATTGAATGAACTTATGGCTACTATCCAAGAGAAAGAAGCTGAAGTTCCAGTACCTCAGTTTGAGGAAGTGCCTGCTGAAGTTGCAGTGGATGGAGCACAAGTAGAACCTGAAGTTATGTTGGTTTCTGTTCCCATACAAGTAATTATGGCCCGAAACCAGAATGAATAAGTTGATGTTGATGATTTTGTTCCTGAGCCTCAGGGAAGGAGGATCATAATTGATACTATTGAACCCAGAGACTGGACTTGTACTAGAGAATGGAATGATAATCCAGGATGCATTCTTCTTGGTTTAGAGTATAACTCAGATGAGGAGAGTATACCTTCTCATTATGCTCCACAAGTCCAGGATGAACCAGAAATTTTTGCATCTGTTCTACCAATTGCACCTCCACCAGTAGAACTTTTAGTTCAGTCAGTGCCCAGTGATTATGTTACTAAAGCTGATTTGGAGAAATTTAAAAATGATATATGTGATTCTGTGATAAATTCAGTTGGATCCATATTGGAAGCCTCTACTTCTTCTGGTATCTCAGATGTTGATGCAGCAAAGATTGCAAGAATGGTGATCCAGGAGAGTCAACTGAATCTCATTACTATAGAAGAAACCATTATTAGGCATAACACATTGTTGAGAGAAGAAGTATGAAAGATGAGAAATGAGTAAAATTCTTTGACGTCAGACTTCAAGACCTCCTTTAGTGATATTATGAAAGTTCTTAGAATCTTGGTAACTCAAATACTCAGTGTGGATCTGAAGAAGTTAAAAGAAGAACTTGAGAAAATGTTTACTGGCCCATCCAGTTCCAAAAGTGGAAAAAGTGTTGTTGCTGATTTGGAATCTCTCAAGATTGTGATGAGAGAGGAACTTCAAAAACTTCAGACTATTTCAGACAAAGAAACCCTTGAAAAAGTACCTCGAAATACAGATATTATATACAATATGGTTAGACAGTGCAAAAATGAAGCCTCTACAACTTATAAATAAATTCTGAAAAAGGTGGATAAGTATATCACTAAGATTTATACCAAGCATGATCCCATCAATAGCATCAAGTTTCTTGAATAAAATCTTGGAATTCCCCCAGTTACAGAAGCTTCCAAGAAGCAAGTCCTTCAATTTAAGGATTTTACACCTTTTCTGAGTAAATTTATGGAAAATAAGGATGACTTCGAGAAGGAAATGCAATATGGTGGTGAAATCATTAATGATTTCATCAATCTCATTAAGCCTTATCTGCATGTTTAGGCTGAGGCTATTGTGGTCCCTCTAGCTGCTTCAATAGGTCATACCTCTCGACCTCCTACTCTAATGACTATCTCTTAGGCCCTTACCCAGATTCGACCGATCATTACAGAGCAGACTCTTAGTCCTGTGTTGTCAGAAAGGTGGCCTACCCTTGCATATATTGTTCCTATAGGTGTTTCCCTACCTGGTGTTATCTTCAGACCACCTCTTCCCTATGCCACTTCCAAACCTTCTCTTTCTCCCACGAATATTTTAGATAAATGCAAAGCTCCTCAGCATCCAAAACCTTAGTGGTGGATTGTATCTTTTGATAGGGATTTGTATCTTTTTGTTTGCCTTGTACTTTTATGCCTTTTAATGAAAATCCTTATGATACCCTTTCTGTTTTATTATTTCTCCTTTCTCCTTTTTCTTTTTTTTTTTGTTTATCCCAAAAGGGGGAGAAAAATAAGGCATCCATTATAAGTAAGTTTTACATTATCTATCTAAGGGAGAGTTTTTCTGGTTTAGGACACATGGAATCTACTCACCTTAATCCATTTAGTGAGGGGGAGCTTTGTTAAAATTTCAATCAAGAAAAAAAAACTTTAGTTATATTTGAAAACTACTTTCAGTGCAGCATTCTATGTCAAGATATCTTTATTCTATATATTTTTGCATGTATGCTATAATTTGTGATTATCAAAAAGGGGGAGATTGTTGTACCCTATATGATTTTTTAGTTTTCATAATCACAAATAATGTCAATATACAGATTATAATTCCATTTAATATCTAAGTAAATCAATTATGTCATAGATAACAATATACTTGAATAAGTCAATAACCTATTCATGAATCAATATGTTTACCAGTGTATTTTTTACATGTATTTTTGGATAACTCTTAGTCTTGTAATGATTTGTGTAAGAATGAAGTTCGACACACCGAAGTCAACACACCGAAGTTCGACAGACTGAAGTTGACACATCGAATTTTGACACACCGAAGTTCGATAGACCAAAGTTTGACAGACTGAAAACGACACACCAAAGTCGACACACCGAATTTTGACAAACTGAAGATTGATAGACCGAAGTCGACACACCGAAGTTGACAAACTGGAGATTGACACACTAAAGATTGATAGAATGAAGTCGACACACCCAAGCTGACAAACCGAAGATTGAAAAACTGAATATTGACAGACCGATGTTAACAAACTTAAGACAACATACCAAAGATGACTCACCGATAGTCATAAATAACTGCTTTGATTTTATTAATTCAAATTTATTTCTAACGGTCATATTTAGACAAATTAATGTTTCTAAAATTATTTAATGTTGTCTGTAGGACTATCTATAGATACTATGAGGTACATGAATGTGTGGATAGCTTCATACCTAGTGGATCTTGAAGTATAAAAGGACTTCAATCCGAGCTCAACAAAAATATGTAGAAGTGAGATGAATAAACAGAGATATATAGACACACATAGATCTTGAAGAACATTCTGAAAAAACAGATTGTTTGAATACGCAAAGAGAGGAACAAAAAGCTTGAGATTACAAGAAGTTTTGAACAAGAAATATTTGTTGAAGCTCACTGTACATTGAGACACTGACGAGATGAACCTTTTTACATGTAGAAGCTGGATTACAGAAAATGCGATACTCTGTTTTGAAGTCAAATTTCAAAAGAGGACTCAAATATAATTTTCTCAACATCTATTTAGTCTATAGAATTACTACATAACACACACAGATAATTATTAACTCTATTATCTTTCATAACTCTATTGTGTTTTATCGTTACTAATTGAGTAGTGTGTATATTTGTTATACACACTGTCTCCTGAGCATAACTGGAGGATATTAAAATATCCTCACTCTCAATCCCTTCTTACACTTGTATCCCACGTAGAACTATTGAAGAGATCCTGTGTGATCTGTTTATTTGTTTTTTCCACGAAAAACTGTGGTAGAGGTCAAGTGTGACCTGGACAGCTGAGTGTGATATTGTTAACCCCAATTCAGGGTGTGGATCAAAAGTTTATTAATATAAACTTCTTTGTGGCAGGTGATCACCAAGTGGAGAGGACTAAGTCTTAGCTTGAGACTGAACCTATTGTTTTTTCCGTTGTGATGTTTATCTTATATTTATTATGTGTTAAGTATTTCTTAAATTATAATAATCTGAGCTTTGATAGTTAGTTTAGCAAGTGGTTATATCTATTTTGAATCATTTGTTTGTTTCGAAAGTTTCACTAATATTAAGATTGGTACAACTGAGAACTAATCAATCTTCTGAGAACCAAATTGAACCTTCAAGAATTTTATAAACTCACTACAAACTGACTTTGTGTTTATTTTTATAGGGGGATTTTATTTTGTAAAGAACCCTTTTTAACAGAAATTTTTATAGATACTCAATTCACCCCCTCTTGAGTCATCTACTCCGACCAACACATCATAATGATAATTCCATCATAATGAGAATTCCATCGAAATGGGGTTTACATCGTATTAAGGTTGATCATCATCAAGGACTGTGTAATATGATCTCTATCATACCAATTATAAAACTTTTTTATCTAGAATAATCATACCCAGATTGGTCAGATCCAGATGAAAAGAGTAAGGGATGCTGACAATTGTATCCAGGCCAATCAAAAGATCATAATAGGATGATAAAGAAATAGATCTTAATGAGTTTATAAATAAATGGATTATAATGAGCTGAAAAAGAAAAGGATTGTAATGAGATGATAAATAAAAAGATCATAATGAGTAGAGAAATGTATGATGAATTGAAGTGGTCAAGCTAGAATTTCAATTTTGCGTAAATATCAGAGAAATATAAGCAGGTTTTAAGAAGTCAAAATTGAAATCTTAAATGTAATATATTTTTAGATATTTTGAGATTTGGGGAACCGAGAATGTTTTCAAGTTTCCTGCCTTTCTTTTCGGTGCCGCCTATAAATACTTCCTTAGATCATTTGTTCATTCCCAACTTTCACACATGCATAAAATACGGAGCACTGGGGAATTCAAAATTGAAAATTCCCATATGATTGAAGCAGAATTTAATCGAGTATTCTATTAGATTTTGATTTTTGAATATTGAGAGTGATTTTATCATTTTCATAAAATCGGATCTAGCATCATTGTATTCAAATAATCAAATCCAGCATTATCATATTCAGATAGTTGGATCCAGTATTATCATATTCAGAGAATTGGATCTAGTTTTATCATATTTATAGAATCAGATCCAGAATTATCATTTTCAGATAATCGGATCCAGAATCATAGTACTCATAAAATCGGATCCAGAATCCAGCATCATTGAATTGAGAAAAAATCAAATTAAGCCAAATAAAAATAAGGATTTAGACTGATCAATTGTAAAGCCAATTAAACAAAGTCTTTATTCTTTTTTTGGAACAATTGTTTTATAAGAAAACATTGTAAACTGACGAGAATCGGTGTAATCATTATTATCAGGAGATAGAAGGTTTCTAACAGGAGTTGGCATAAGTTTTATTCACTTCTTCTTAATAGTGGATTTCTATAGACCCATGAGAGTGGCTATGGCAAGGATGTAGGTTCTCACACTTAGGCTGAACCTTGTAAATCTTGTGTCATTCACTTGATTTTATATTATTTCATGCATGAGTATTTTCTAAAATTTGATAAGGATATAGATATTAACAAGTTTCAAGGGTTAAGTTTTGAACAGAATTAAAACTTATAAAAGTGAACAAATCATTCAACCCCCCCCCCCCTTCTTAGTTGTTATTCGATCCTTTGTAAATTCAATTAGTATCAGAGGGAGGTTCCCTTATTGAATCCTTATCATGGATAATATCAATTCTATAAATAGTAGAAGAATTACTATATTTTATGGAAAAAATTATTATGGATGGAAAAAAAAGATGATTCTTTATCTCATATCTCATGGATTGGAAGTTTTTGATGCTACTACTATTGGTTTTCCACCTATTAAAAAAGATTATACTATAAAGTTTGTTGATAATAGAAATATAGAAGTTGATGGAAAGGATATAAATGCAATCCTTATGTCCTTATAAGATAATGTTTATCAGAAGTTTATGGGTATCAAAACCTCAAAAATTATGTGGTACAAGCTAGAAATTTTTTTTGAAGGGAATACAAAAGTTAAGGAAGAAAAGATACAAATATATCATAGTAAGTATGAAGACATCAGAATGAGATACGAAGAAACAATTGGTGGATATGTCACCCGAGTAAATGAAATTTTTTGCAACATTATAGGATTTAAATTTGTCTTGGAATATTCTACAATTGTGAAGAAGCTTATGAGAAACTTTGCAAACATGTTTGATTATTAAATTTCTTCTTGAGAAGATAAAGATGATTTATCTCTTGGTGAATTTTATAACTTTCTTGTTGATTATTAAATGAGGAAATCTCAAATTTTTAAAAATAATATGAAAGATGAAATGGATTTTGAATCTATGAGAAATTTAAAAATTCAATATGTATAAGATGTTAATCCTTGTGACTCTGAAGATAAATAAGATGATGAGTTGAATGAAAAAATCATGTCTCTTATATCCAAGAACTATCGAAGAGGAAGAGGAAAGTATTAAGGTAAACTTCCACTCAAATGTTTTGAGTGTGGTGGAATCGGAAACATTGCTATGAATTCCCCCAAGAATAATGTTGGATAATATCAAGATTATTCCGATGAAAACCCTTGATGGAAGAAGTGGAACAAAAATGATAAATAAGAAAAGTCTTCCAACAGATACAAGAAGAAGTTTACTAAAATCAAAATAAGTATGTTAAGTAAGAAAGTTGAATCAGAATCAATTGAAAATAGTTCTTCTAAAGATGAAATTTCAAAATAATTTAGAACCTTCATTGAAAAATTTTAGAAAACAAATGATTCCTCAAAGAGTGAAGAAGGTGTTGAAGAATCTTATATAGAGTATCATCTCAGAACAAAACTTGTTACATGTCTTGAGAAAAAACTCTCAAGAAATAAATTAGAGTTATGAAGAAATATTTTCAAGAAGTTTCTTATGGAATAAAATATATTATCAAGAAAGAGGAATAATACATCGAGAAGATTTTAAGTTACAAACTTAGAATTACTGAATAGGGAAAGATGACTGAAAATCTTAGTAAGAAGATGGAAACTAAGTAAGAAGAAGTTAATAAGTTTCAATAAATACTTCTTGAGTCTAAAAGAACCTTGAGGAAGATGAATGCAAACTATAACAAAGCTTCATAAGTAAAATTTGAGACTTTTAAAGTTGTTGAGAAGGCTCAATATGAGAATCGAGTGAAATATTATCTTTCCAAAAATAATGATTCATATGATTCTTTTAACATTTAAGGTTCCAGAAAAAGTGTTGGGAAATCTTGGGTGGAGAAAGGATGTGAGAAAACTATAAAATCCACCAGTATAAAACTCACTCAAAAGAAAATATAGTCCACATATTGAGTATGTTAGAGCTTAAAGAAATTACCAACCTCAACAAAGTTTCAATAGAAAATAAAGATTTGATGGTTATTGTTGGTTTTTTGAAATATATGGGAACAAGGATTATAATTTTTGGCACAACTTATCCTTACCCAGAATAAGGATTGAGAAAATTGGATGAAATAGTGAAAGTAGAATGAGAAACTTTCCTAACTTACAGAAAGTTGAAAAAGTGAATTCTCAAGATATTAGAAACTTTCCAAAAAAGAAATCAATTTGAATGTCTTAAAGAAGATTGTAGAATATGTGATCAAGTAGGTCATAATGTCAAAATATATATGACACTCCTTCTAGAATAAGTTTATTATGATTGAAAAGAAATAAAAGCTAAAAAGAAGAAAGTTAAAGAAAGATATTTTGTTATTGAGATAGCCTTGAAAGAAAGTAAAAGGAACAAACCATGGATACTAGATATTGGTTGTTCTTCACATATGACCGGTGATATAAAAAGCTTAAAACATGTTGAAAGTCATGATGGAGGAGCAGTTACCTTTGGAAATTATGGTTCCTTAAAAATCATAGGAATTTTAATGACTAATATTGAATAGAAAAAGTTGAGATATAATGAAGTTTTACCTATTTATGGGATAAAACACAACTTACTCAGTGTAAGTCAACCATGCGATGATGGAAAAGAATTTGTTTTTATAAAACATTTTTGTATCATCAAAATTGTGAAATATGGAAAAGTTGTTAAAAAAGGAGAAATAACTCGTGGGAATCTATTTAAAATAGAAGAATTCAAAAACTCATGTTACTTGAGTGCAGAAGATGAAAAAAATTGTGACACCAAAGACTTGGAAACCTTGGGTAGAATAACATGAATAAACTTTTTAAGTTCATGTTGTCCAGAATTTTCCATAATTGAAAAGAAGAGATAAAGATGTTTGTATTACTTTACATAAAGTAAAGATGACTAAAAAAGGTCATAAAAGGGTTGAGATTCAATCTAGTGGACCACTTGAGATTATTCATTCCAATTTATGTGGGCCGATGAGACATCAATCAATAAAATGAGACTTATAAATTATCACTTTTATTGATGATTTCACTCAAATTACAAACATCATGTTTATAAAGCACACGTTAGAGGCTATTGAAATGTTCAAATTTTTCAGAAATGATGTTGAGAAAGAAATGGGGGTTTCCATAAAGAATTTGAGAAAAGATAATGGTATCGAATTCACAAGTGATACTTTTGAAACTTATCTAAGAAATCATGGTATCAAACATTAGTATAGTGCTCCTTATACTCCACAACAAAATAGAGTATCGTAAAGAAATAATATAAGCTTAGTGGAAATGTGAAGAAGTATTTTACCTAAATAAAAACTTTCAAAATTCTATTAGAGAGAAGTTACTAGTACTACTATAAATATTCAAAAAAAATCTTGCTGAGACTGAAAAATAACAAGACTCCTTATGAAATTTGGTATAACAAAAAACCTTCATTGAAATACTTCAAAGTTTTTGGAATTTCATGTTTTCTCAAAATTAAAAATCCAGATTTGGGAAATTTTGATGAGAAAGATGAGGAATGAACTTTTATGGGTTATTCACCAAGTGGAAGAAGTTAGAAATGTTGTAACACACCTTTAAAAAATTTGGTGGACTCATATGATGTGAAGGTAATTGAATATCGAAGTTCCTTAACAAAAGTTGTTGAGAATGTTAAGGAGGATAAACTGGATAATTACAACAATGGTGAAAGTAACTCAAAACATACTTATCAAGACTCATAAGAATAGTGTGGTGAGTAAATTTTAGGTGGGAAAGAAACTTTGAAATTTACTACCTTATAAAAATATGTTGAATCTGAAAACAATATTGGGAATTAGAAGGCTCTGGTTCAGACAAGAAGAAATTTGAGATTATATAATCAGACTTCACTTATCTGAGAAGTTGAACTGGAATCAGTTTTAGAAATTTATTCAACATAAAGAATTAGTAGATGATATGAATGAAGAATTGGATCAAATTTAAAATAATTAAATATGGAAACTTGTTACATGGCCATCAAATAAAAATGTTATTGGAACTAAGTGGGTTTATAGAAATAAATTGAATGAGCATGGAGAAGTTTCAAGAAACAAAGAAAGACTTGTTTGTAAAGGATATGAACAGGTGGAAAGTGTGTATTTCAATGAAACCTTTTCCCCTATTATAAGGCTAGAAACTATTTAAATGTTTCTTGTAGTGGCTTATCATCAGAAATACAATTTTTATCAGATGGATGTAAAGTCATATTTCTTAAATGGTGAGATTAAGGAAGAAGTTTACATTGAACAAACTTATAGATTTCAACTTGATGAGGATGAAAACAAAGTTGTAAACTAAATAAATCCTTGTATGGGATAAGAAAATCTCCACGTTCCTAGTATTCTAAACTTGAGATTTTTTTTAGAATGTTGAACTTTTATAATGTAAAAGTTGATAGCAACTTTTATGTGAAATATTTTGACTTCAGAAATCTAATTGTAATTGTTTGTGTAGATGATATAATTTTTTTTGGGATAGAGAAGATTATTGTAAAAAAAATTCTAAGGAAATGAAGAAGAATTTTTAAATTTCTATATTTGGAGAATTAACTTTCTTCATTGTCTAAAAAGTTCAACAAAAGGAAAAATATATTTTCCTATCTCAAAAAAAATCATTCTAGGGAATTGTTAAAAAAATTGGGATGGAAGAATCCAAAAAAGTTTCAACTCCTATTTCAGTGAGCACAAAGTTGAGTAAAGATGAATCTAGAATAAGTGTGAATTAGAAAGACTTTCAAAATCTAATTGGAAGTATTATTTTTCTTATAGCCTTAAAACATGATATTTTTTATGTTGTAACTTCGAGTTATAGGTATCAAAGTAATCCAAAAGAATCACATATGGTGGCATCGAAGAGGATTATAAGATATGTCAAAGGAATAACTTCACATGGGTTTTTGTACAAAAGAAACAATGAGATGATGTTTCATGGTTATACTGATGTCAATTGGACTGGAGATTTTAATGATAGAAAATTAACCTTAGGAGGAACATTTTTCTTAGGTGAATGTTGTGTGAGTTGGCATAGTAAGAAACAAAGTTCTGTAACTTTGAGCACAGTTTAATCCAAATATAGTTACTCAATATTGTACTAAAATGTTGTGGATGAAAGTTCAGATAGAAGATTTTAAAGTAAAATTTTCTAAACCATTGATGATACTTTGTGATAATTTTAGTTCAAATGATCTTTCTAATAATTATTTCCAACATTCAAGATCAAAACACATTGATATAAAGTTTCACTTTATAAAAGATAAAGTTGTTACTGGAGATGTTTTATTAGAATACATTTTAATAAAGTATCATATTATTGATATCTTTATAAAATAAATGCTGAAAGAAGGGTTTGTGTAATTGAGGGTGAAACTTCATGTTCAAACTTCTCCCATTTCTTCCTAAAATATCATAAGGAACTACCCGCACTGTGCTTTTGATTAGTTTAACAAAGGGGGAGAAAAAGTAACAACTTTTTACTTTGTAAGAAGTTTTTACTTATCTTTATTTTGTGAATCTGAAGTTTTGGTTATCATATAATAGGGGATAGAAAAAGAAAATTGAGAGAAAAATAAATTGAGAAAATAAATAATGTGAGAGAGAAAAAAGAAAAGTGAGAGAAAAAGAAAGTGATAAAAGAAAGAATGGGGGAGAGAAAAAGAAAGTGTAAAAAGAAAAGTGAGAAGAGTTTATCTTTACATGGCCACAAAATTTTCTTACCACTAAGGTATGTAATTACTTAAAAAACATTAATTTATCAATTATTTTTGTGTCAGGACACTCTCTTCTAATAAAGGATATGTTTTGATAAAATTCAAAAAACTTGAGTTGTTTAAAAAAGTTGAATTGTGAAAAATTATGAGAGTTTGAAAAGTTGTTAATGAGGGTTGTCAACAAATATAAAGGGGGATATTGAAGAACCTTTGTAGTATTTTTTAAAAAAATTATATTTTTTGACAACTAACTCTCTTTCTATAATAATTTTTTTGTTTTCCAGGAATCGAACCCAGTCCATCGTAATGAGGTTATTTTCCGTACACAAGTTTCCAGACCCAGGTTTTTATATTGAGCTACACCAGACACACATGAATTCAGGAAGATGAATTTATTAATCAGACACTTTATTGTATTCAGGTCTATCATAATGACATTGAAAATAATTGAATTCAAAAAAATCAGAGAAATAATAAATTTGCTAAATATTTTTGAAAGAAAAAAGTGAACTCAGGAGTTATAAATTTTTAATACTTTATAAAAAATTATATGATGCTTTTTTGATGAATAATTTCTCACAAATCATGAAAACATTCATGATAAAATATTTTGAAGAAATGGTGGAGAGTTTTGAAGAAATTTAAAATTACAGAGTGAAGAATTCCATCGTAATAAGAATTTCATCGTAATGAGAATTCCATCATAATGAGAATTTTATTGTAATGAGAATTCAATAATAATGGGAGTTTCATTGAAATGATAATTACATCATAATGATAATTTTATCATAATGATAATTCCATCATAATAGGGTTTACATCGTATTGAGGATAATAGGCATTAGGGACTCTAGCATCCGATCTCCATCATACCAATTATAAAACTTTTTTATTGAGAATAATCATACCCAGATTGATCAGATCTGGATGGAAAGAGGAAGGGATACTGAAAATTATATCCATTCCAATAAAAATATCATAATGGGATGAGAAAGAAACAGATCATAATAAGATGATAAATAAACAGATCATAATGGGCTGAGAAAGAAAATGTTCATAATGAACTAAGAAAGAAAAAGAACATAATGAGCTAATAAAGGTATGGTGAATCGAAGTGGTCAAACTTAAATTTCAATTTTGTGTAAATCTCTAAAAAATATAAGGAGGATTGAATAAGTCAAAGTTGAAGTTTAAAATATGAGATATTTTTAGAAAGTTTGTGATTTGAGGAAGCGGGAATTTTTTCAAGTTTCCCACCTTTGTTTTCTGTGTAACCTATAAATACTTCCTCAGATCATTTGTTCATTCACAAATTTCACACACATGAAAAAGGCAGAGCACTGGAAAATTCAAAAGTGAAAGTTCCCATCCTATTGAAGAAGAATTGAATTGATAATTCTATCAAAGTTTGATTTTTTTAGATTGAGAGTAAGTTTATCATTTTCAGACATTTAGATCCAGCATCATTGTATTCAGATAATCGGATCTAGAATTATCATATTCAGAGAATCGGATCCATAATTATTGTATTCAGAGAATTAGATCCAGTATTGTTGTATTTATAGAATCATATCCAGTATTATCATATTTAGAGAATTGGATCCAGAATCCTAGTACTCAGAAAATTGGATCCAGAATCCAGCGTCATTGTATTGAGAAAAAATCAGATTTATCTAAATCAGACTGAGGATTTGGACTAAGAAATTGTGGAGAAAATTCAACAAGGTATTTATTTTTTTTTTTGATTAATTATTTTATAAGAAAATATTGTAAACTAATGGGAGTCATTACAATAATTCATATAGGGATATAGAAGGTTTCTAACAGGATTTGTCATGAGTTTTATTCACTTCTTCTTAATAGTGTATTTCTTTAGACCCATGAGAGTGGCTATGGTAAGGATGTTGGTTCTCACATTGAGGCCAAACCTTGTAAATATTGTGTGATTTACTTTCTTTCCTAATATTTATGGTATGAGTATTTACTAAAATTTGATAATGATATAAATATTAATAGGTTACTAGGGTTAAGTTTTTAGAAGAATTAAAACTTATAAAAGTGAACAATAATTCACCCCCCCCCCCCATTGTTTTTCCATCCTTTGGAACTTTAGTTTTTTTATATAGGAAAATCTCATTATTTTCTATCTTATCTTTTTGAAAATGGTTTGGGATTTGATATGGAAATACTGGATGGTGTTTTGACCATTGACACACTGTTGGGAGTGTGATTAAAGAATATCAAATGTTGCAAGGCATTTTATCTATATATTGGAGGTTACCATTTTTTTTGGAACCGTTCATGCTAAAAATGACAGGCTTCTACTTTATTCTTAGTATAGATTGGCCAGTTATGTACCATTCTCATATAGACTATTATAGAAAGATATTTACCTTTATATCTCCAGAAATAGGTATTTATTCTCACCATGGTGAGTAGGATCTTCAGGTTGGTCATGTAGGGATAATTTAGTGCATAATGGATTGTCTCATGGATCAGACAACCAGTTTTTCTCTAGATGATGGTGGAATGAAGCAGTATTCTTTTCCTCCAATGGTATAACATTTTTTGGATGTCTTCCCTAATGAGTTATCTAGATTACTTCCTGAGTGATAAATCGAGTTCATGGTCAATTTGGTATCAAGAGAAGAGAAATTTTCTATCCCACTTTATAGAATGGAACTAAAAGAGATTCGGGAGTTGAAAGTTCAGTTGGGAGATATAGAATCTAAAGGCTTTATACGGACTAGAATATCTCATTGGGGTTCTCCAGTTCTCTTCATCGAGAATTTATGTGTGAATTATTAGAGGTTAAACCAAATGACGGTCAAGAACCAGTATCCTCTTACGTGAATTGATGATCTTTTCAATCAGTTGAAAGGTGTTAAGATCTTATCCAAGATCAATTTGAGACAGGTTACCACCATTTAAGGGTGAGACCAATGGTCATACCTTGTACTAGTTTTAGGAGCAGGTATAGCTTATATTAATTTTAAGTGATGTAATTTGGGCTAACCATCCCACTAGTAGTATTCATGGCCTTGATGAATAGGATCTTTCATCATTTTCTAGACTAGTTTGTGGTGGGTTTTTTTATGATGTCTTAGTGTACTCCCAATCAGTAGGTGATCATGTCAAACATCGTGACATCTTCTTGGGTATATTAAGGTAGCATCATATTTACTTCAAGCTAACCAAATACTTATTTTGAATTAATAAAGTGAACTTCTTGTTCCATGTCATCTCAGAGGAAAGAGTGTTAGTGGACCTAGAGAAAGTTACAGCCATTTTATCTTGGGAATATCCTAAAAATGTCTTTGAAATTCATAGATTTCTAGGTTTAGCAGGTTATTATCGGTGCTTTATCTAGGATTTCTCCCATTTGGAAACACCAATGTCTGTGATGACTAAGAAAAAGGTAAAAAAAATTGTTCTAATGCTTCTAAGAGATCTTTTTAGGAGCAGGAAGGAAGGATAACCTTAGCACCTATCCTCACTTTACTTATGTTGGGTAAATCATATATCAAGTATTGTAATGAATCTGTATTTTTACTCAGATCAGTTTTAATGAAGGAGGATCAAGTAATTGTTTATGGATCCAAGCAGCTGAGACCGCATGATAGGAATTACCCTACTCATGATCTAGAGTTAGTAGTAGTGGTATATGCCCTGAGATGTTAAAGACACTATCTCATGGGTGAGAGGTTTGTGTTATACATGGATCATAAGATCCCAAGGTACATATTTTCTCAGTAATACTTGAACCTTCAAAAGAGGAAGTGGGTTGACTATCTATAGTTTTTTGATTTTGAATTGGATTATACACCAGAAAAAGGCAACGTCATTACCGACGCTTTTATCTGAAAGACATAGATAAAGGTAGTATAGTAATATTGTGATGAGTGGTGGATAATGGACCTATTTTCATACATGAATCTAGATGTTCAAGAGTCTAAAGGCCAAGTATCTATGACTTTGACATCTATTATACCCATGATTTTGGACTGGATTAATACTGAGTAGTTATCTGATCTGAAGGGCCTAGTTCTAAGAGACAAACTATATGGTGGGGAGACACCATTAGGGTGGTCTCTCGGTATTGTAAATTATATTATTTTCTATGGATGAAGAATGGATTCCTATGGGCTTATGTGAGGAGTTGATGAGAGAGTTTCATGCTTCTAGATGGGTGGTGCATCCTGGTTTAAAAAAGATGTATATTGATCTCCATATAAAGTAATGGTGTTCAGGAATAAAGAAGTGGGTGGTAAGATTCATGGAAAGATGATTCACTTTCCAATAGGTAAAATCTGAGCATTAGAGGCTAGCTAAGATTTTTCATCCTTTTCTCATCCCTTAGTGGAAATGGGATGATTTAAAAATGGATTAAGTGACAAGATTACCCAGGAAAACCCATAATAATGATGTTATATGGGTGATTTTGGATCAAATGATAAAGGTAACTCACTTCTTACCTATTGATGAGACCTTCACAATTGATGATATGGGTAGTATTTACATGAGTAAGGTGGTTCAGTTGCATAGTATTCTGAGGAGTATTATTTCAAATAGAGATCTCTGTTTCACATCGCAATTCTAGAAAGGTCTTTAGAAATCTCTGGGATCACGGGTTATTTTTATCACATATTGTCATCCATAGATTGATGGTAAATCTAAGTGGACTATTCATGTTATGGATGATATTTTGTGAGCCTATGTTTTGTATTTTGGTGTTTCATGGGAGATACATATGGCACTCGTGAAGTTTTATATAATAATAGCTTCTACACATCGATCCAAATGGAACCTTTTGAGGATTTGTATGAAATGTCATGTAATTAACCTCTTTTTTGGATAGAGTCAAGTGATTCAGTACTCGTTGGGCCTAGTCTCATGAAGGAGACATCTGAATAGGTTCATTTGACTAGATAGTGGCTGGTGACCATGTAGAGAAGGCATAAATTTTAATTTTCTCATTATTTTTTCCTTCAGGTGTCACCTAGATTGGGGAAACACCATATCAAAAAACAAGGGAAGATAGCACCCAAGTTTTCTAGACCATTTGAGATAGTGGAAAGGGCCAGTCCAGTAGTGTACCATTTATCCCTTCCACAATGCTATAGTTCCGTGTAAAAAGTTTTCCATGTGTCACAGCTATGAAGATATCATCCCAACACTTCCCATGTGATATTCATTATAGACATTAATCTTTGTGTCAATCCATCATTTGAAGAGCATCTGATACGGGTTGTGGATCGTAGTGAGAAATATCTTCAAGGTAAGACTATATTGTTGGTTTGAGTGTAGTGGAAGAATGAGAGAGTTTAGGAGGAGACCTAAGAGCAGGATATTGATATGATAACTTAGTGTCCAGAATTGTTTATTAAGACCTCATAGTGATTCTTGGAGCATCTTGGGGATGAGTTGTTGTATGGTGGGGAGGTTGTATGATCCTGACTTTTTTCAAGTATGTCTCTCTCTTAGTTTTTCATTAACTTTTCTTTTAGGGAAGTTTTTCCCCATATTGAAACCTTATTGGTCATTTTCCATTATGGATACATGTCGTTTGAATAAATATAGTCATAGGTTGTGAGTAAACTTGAGAAAACTAGAGGGGATTAATGTTGAGAGCTTTGTTGGAGAAAATGACTTAAAGTCCATAGATTTATTTTTATCAAAATTAATGGAATCTAAGTATAAATGGGTTAGGTGTTTCACAGTTTCTTGGTAATTTGAGAATATTTAAAGGGGGTTTGGTTTATTTAAAGGTAAAATGGGATGAACAACCTTCTTAATAACATTTACACGTCATGTAAATGGATTACACGTTGTTTTGTGTTTAGTTATTTTTAATAAAATAATCAAAGGTAATGGGTTTTTTAGTGTATCCCATTAAAAATATTTACCCAAAGTGTAACTACATTACACAATTTTTAATTCCCTAGTTTTATATTTTAAAGTATGTTATATAATTGAGTTTTCATTCTAACTCACTGCGGCCTTCTCCTCTTGACCCTAGGGCACCTACCAGGTGATTTTGGACTTCTAACCTTCCTTATGGACATCCTGATAATGGCTTAGGTCCCTGGTAAGTGTTTTTGGTCTAGTTTCTCCTTTCTCTCCCTTGGTTATCTAAAAATTGTGGTGAAATACTTTGATTTTATGCATTGTTGGTTTTGATCTTGATCAGTTTTGATCTAGGAACCTATTTGTGATCATCTTCACCTTCTTCCTCTTGGGAGTCTGTCATTGGAAGCATTGTTGGGTCCTTAGTTAAAGGCATGGGGTCTAAATCTTAACCCTGTAGTTTTATAATTTCCAATTTTAGGCAATACTGTGGTCGCCTCAATGTAACGTTCTCCCAAATTGATTAAATAATGAATGATATTATTCCTTGGAATCCTTTGGTTTCAATTAGCTTTTAAACTAGATTATGGCTACCTGTTTAGTGAAAAAACCATGAATATAATTGAATTGTCTAATGGATTAAAGTGTGTTTAGCATGATATGATACCTTATGTGATGAATTGATATAGAATCCCTAATTTTTGGTTTATTTATTATTGTTCTGGTTGTTAATCAATTGTGATATAAATTCAAGTGGTATATGAAATACAATGGTAATTTTCATAATTAACCATTGAAATTTATTATGTGATATTGTGATATCCATGCAGTATGACAGGACTTGTGCTCTATGTTGAAATGATTATATATCTAGATTGGCCCTAGAACATGCACACTTATATGCTGTAATGTTGATATTGAGTGGGATTGGCCCAGTCCAATGTTGTAATGCTTATAGAGAGAGGGATCTACCCAGCCCCATATTGTAATTATTATAGTGTTGGAGTTTGTGCCCTAGAACCAACTTCTTGTGTACTTTATGATAAACTTATATTCATGTTTTTTGAATATTAATAAATTACTTATCACATCATTATTTTTCTTCTGTGTGACATTGTATGTGATAATGTCCCAAGAGTAGTTGCTGCACTAAAAGGTCATAGAAGTTCCCCGCTATGATGAGAACTCGAAAGTGTTATGACACAATTATTAGATATATGTTCTATGTCTAGATGATATCATTTAAGGGACACAAATGATACAGTCTATTAGGTGTGGATACTAATAGGACTTTGTATCACTTTATCATGGTGTACGCCACGAGACCTGATAGTAGGAAATCTACATTTATAAGTTTCATTGGATATTCCTATCTATGAATGTGTGTATTGGTCATTAGACTTTAAGTTTATTATTAATGGATATTATGAGTCGCGCAATTAAATGTATTGATGAAAACCATGATGATAGATGTTTGTGGTGAAATAGGATATGTTGGGTGTGTCATGAGTAATATTGCATTAATGAATAATGCTAGAAATTATTTATCCCTTATCTTATTTAACAGAAGATAATATCACAGTCCCTTTGATGGAAATGATATAGCCTAAATAAATCCATAGCCATGGTGTTCTATAGGAAATTTCTATTTTCATAAAGTCAAATAATGAGATATCAATCATATAGGCTTATGGCACTAGCATGGAACCTGCTCAATTAGAGATATTCTAATAAAGGGATTATATTACATGGTAATCATTCGTATGATGTGACATGTCATTACGAAATTAACTTATTTATCTATGGGTGCCTTGGCATGTTGTTAGATGCTAACCTTGGACTTGAGGCTACTCCACCTAATGCCACTCAGAAAGAGGCCTAGAGTGTTAGGCACTAAGTATATCCTGTATCTCAGTTAAATAATTTATTATTTAACAAGTGGAATACATATTATTCTGGGTCATGGTTTAATAATTATTCATGCATTCCTGGTCGCATTTATTATATCACTAGTTATTCGAGAAAATATATTGTGAGCTGAATAATTAATAAATATTGATGAGGATTAGCAGACCAAGTTTAATGGTCAAGTGAGAAATAATAATATTGAATATTATTTGATTAAAAAATATTTAATTATAACTCACAAGTTAAGCGCATGGAATGAAATAGTAATTTTTTTATTGTTATTTGAGATGGGGGTTTCTCTACGATTAATAAAATAATTAAGGCACTTTTACAAATTATTAATTATTTCCCTAGTGAATTTAATGCCTGGTTATATTATTCTCTTTTTAGCCAGAAGCTATCCAAGCAATGACTAATGTGTTTTGCACAATGAATTGGAGAAAATCTCTCAAGCCTAGAGAGTTCAACCCTCTCTAAGAAATCTCTCAATAATGAGAGAGATCCTCTGCCACTGGATCAAGGAGAACGTTTTGGAAGTGGTTATCATGGTAATCGAAGGCGGACATTGCAAGTGCAAGGATCTTCTATTCTAGCACCTGAAAACTTCTTTGGCAATGTCTTAGATAAGTAGAACACATGTGGATCACTATTAGAGGATATTTACCCTTGATCTGTACAATGAAACAATGGTACACATGAAAATCTATGGCCGAATGCATCAATGAATAAAGAATAACCTTGGAGGTAATTCTTATTTAATTAAATTAATTATAAACAAAATATGTTGATCCACTCTCTTGGTTCCTAGTTTCTATTCCTTTTTCCTATTTATTTGATTGAATTCCATGGATCACAGTGTTCATCGTTGCATAGATCCCAGATTTTTCATTGAATACGGAAAAAATTAAAGTTGTCCACTATCCCTTCCACGCTTACACTATGCTAGGAACCTACAAGTGGTATCATAGGGGGAATATTATTTTTTATAATTATTTAATAATCATTGGTGATTTTCACATTTATAATTTAGTCTTTCAATTCAAGTTTAATCGTTCCTTTTTAATCTAAATGAGGAGATATATTTCTTCCTCTATCATTTCTCACATATCTAACAGAAATGATTAATTTTATGATTAAAACTATATCGAGGATCTCATCCAGAGGTGCTAAGGATTCTATCTAGGTAACACAATAGCACACACCATGTAATTGGAATTACACACTGTGTAGTTGTGTTCAATGCATCAGGAGTTGTTCAGAAATTACTCAACTCATGTGCATTAATAAAACACGGTGTAGTTAATTATTACACCATGTGTTGACCAAGACAGATTGGAGCACGTTCAGCCAAAATACACACCATGTGTCCCACTAGACATGGTATGTAGTCCCTTTCAGGTTAGGGTCGGGTTGTGTATTCCATACACGGTCTACATGACCAGTTACCATGTAACATGGAGTCAACACTACATGTGTCCCATTGTACATGTTGTGTACTCAAATATTTCCAAAGTACGCCTCACACACCGAGTCTCTAGGTGTGTACTTAGGATACACGGTGAAGAATGTACACACCGTGTAGATATGATCTACACACCATGTACTTTTACCTGTTACACATATTTAAAATTTATTATATTATGTAACCCTTGACACATGTACTTACATGTGGGCATAAAGATGATACATTCCATGTGATAGGCTTTAATATATATCTGTGTGTATGTGTGTGTGTTTGTGTGTGTTTTATTAACATCTGCATAAAATTCAAGATTTTCACATCATGTATGAGTTGTATTACAGTTATTATTCTATGTGCATGCTATATGTCACAAATAATAAATTTTATACAAGTATAATACATTTTGGGTAGTTTTGAACATGTTTTTACCAGGTTACCTCCAAGGTACAAGTTATATACACAGTTAATTTTATATAAATTTATTAATTTTTTTAAAATTATAATGGATGAGAATCTCAAGAAAATTCAGAAAAGTTTTAAGATAAAATGATTGATTAATTAAAGATAATAATTAATCGACTCGAATGAAAATTATATTAAATAATAATTATTAAATAATTAAATTCTAGTTTTATTAAATGCATATTTCATTGCATGCATGTGGATGATCATGAGCTAGACCAAACCTTTGTATGTGATTGGTTTCCTTTTAATTTATTATTAAATTAAATTGTTAGCATGTGTACCTTCTCTCCTCATTAATATGTAGGGTCTACGTGCCTATGGTTTCTTTTATATAAACCCCCTTTTACCCCTCATCTACGTGTGAGAAAAAGTATATGTAATGGATGGATCTCCCAAGCTAGTGGAGGCAGTTCAAGTTAGGAGATGAGGCGAAACTAATACAAAGAGATATAAATGTGGACATGTAGAAAGCTGTAAACATGAACCTTAAATGGTTCAAGGTGTTTCTACCCTAGGTCAGCAATTAGTTTATCAACCTCTAGATAAACTAACCATTAGAACAAGCTCGTGATCATACCCTTTATTTTAATTCTGTTAGTTTCATGGTTATTTAATTATGTATGTTTTATTATGATCACATAATTAATTAATTAACAAGCATGAAAATATGGAACTAAAATAAACTTTATTATGCATAAATAGTATCTAAATACATGGTTAATCACTTAAGTAATCCCACTTAATATTAACAAGTATGTGAAAAGATAATAATTGTAAATGTATGCATAAAGGATAAAATCCCTCAATAAAATATTAAGTCGGTATAGCCTTCCATTACTTTAGTTAGAATCGAACCATAGTTCAAAGTGTTTGACCAGCCAAAGTTGGGGTACTTTCAATTATCGGGGAATTCTAATTTGAGGTTTTGGGTTGACTTAAATTGGTTGACATCAAGGGTTGGCTACCAAAGCATGACTTGGTGTAACTGAGAGGCAAAGGTTGAGGAAATCTAAATTAATGATTTCAGGATTGGGGATTCCACTCAATGTATTAAGGAACTATGAGTTAATGCAGTTCGAATTTGTAATGTCTACCTAAAACCACTCGAGTTGCTTGACCAGCCAAAGTTGGGGTAATGATAATGGAATATGGATCCTTTCCACTTGAATGTCCAAGAAACTGGATATTCCAAAGCCAATGGTGAGGGCTATAGAGTTTTGATAAAATAGTGGGAGACTAATAAATATTTATTTATTTATTTGTATAAATTTTATTAGATAAATTACAAAAATTATGCTCACCTTATTTGTAGATACAACATTAAAAATGACATCAAACATATCATTGTGATCCATACTCGAGAAGGAAAACCTTCTCAATGGTACTAATTTCCAGGAGTGGAAAAGGAACCTATGGGTCATCCTTCACCATGAAAGGAAACTATATCTGCTGGAAGAACCTTAACTAGTTTTTCCTATAAATGTGGTGAGTGATGAAGAGATATCTAGGTATGAGAAACATATGAATGGTTCTACAGATGTTTAGTGATTCATGATATCATCCATATTAATGAACTCTTGAAGAAACATGAGGAAATGGATGCTTATAGTATGATTTATCACCTTCAAGATCTCTATCAAGAGAAGGAAAGAAAGAGAGGTATGAGATCTCCAACCCTTTGTTCACGACTAATCTTGGAGAGTATTCACCATTTGGACCTCATGTAGTCAAACTTATTGGATATATTGAACACTTGGACATCTTAGGGATTAAATTCCCAGATGATTTTCATACAGATCTCATACTTTTATCATTTCCCAATACCTTCTCTAGTTTCATTATGAATTATAACATGAGAAATAATGATAAGATTCTATCAGAACTTCTGACCTTGATTCTACAAATGTATAAGGACATGGGGCATGACAAACATGTAGTACTTATGGTTAATAAGAAGAGGAAGGATAAGGAAAATGGGCCTAAGACTTATAAATATTCTAAACCCCCTAAGCATTTTCTGGCCAAGAAGAAGAAGATCCAAAGACTGGGAAAGGAAAAGGAGGTAGTATGTTTTTCATGTGGAAAGTCAGGATACTGGAAGAGGAAATACACCTAGAGGAAAGGGGAATCCAAATGTGTGTTTGTTATCAAGTGCAAACTTTCTATTTATACACATTGGGTATTAGATACAGATTTTTGTTCTCACATAAATATTCAAATGAATGAACCAAGTATATTTTGGAAAATTTCCAGAGGATAGGTGGATCTATGAGCTACCAATGGTGTGAGGTTGGCTACTCTTTCCATTAGTGACTACCACCTTTCATTGCCAACTGGGATGATTCTGGTTTTATATGACTGTTATAATGTACCAACTATTATCAAGAACATAATTTCTATATTAATTTTAGATACATATGGGTTTATTTTCAAGATCATAAATAAAAGTTGTTTCTTTTATAAGGATAACATATGTTATGGTATAGCATATTTAAATAACGGTCTGTATGTATTAAATTATGAAAGCCATGTTTTTGAAATCAATAATGAATCATGTTCACATGACTCATATAACACCCAGTTGCGGCATCATCGTTTTGGTCATGTAAATGATAAGCGCCTAACAAATCTTTATCGAGATGGTTATTTAGACTCTACTAAGATAAAACCACTTGATAGATTTTACGCTTGTTTATAATGGAAAATGACCAAACCATCATTTGGTGGATAGGGTGAAAGGGACACTGAGATTCTAGGATTGGTACACACTAATGTTTGTGGACCATTTCCAATAGAGGCTAGAGGTGGATATTCTTACTTCATAAATTTTACTGATGACTTGAGTAGATATGGCTATATTTACTTGATGAGGTATAAGTTTGAGTCCTTTGATAAATTCAAGGAATTAAATAATGAAGCAGAGAATCATCTTGGTAAGAAGATAAAGAAGATTTGATCGGATCAAGGTCTAAAATATCTTAACCAAGTGTTCATCAAATTTTTACAAGATTTTGGGATTCTATCTCAACTCGGTCCACCTTATACACCACAGTGGAAAAGTGTTAGTGAAAGAAGAAATCATACCTTTTTGTACATAGTAAGGTCAATGATGAGTTAGGCGGATCATCCATTATTATTTTGGGTATATGCATTACAAACTGTGGCATACATATTAAACTGAGTACCAACTAAAGTGGAAAATGGAATTACCTTCGAGTTGTGGAGTGTAAAGAAACCCATTTTATCACATACACGTGTATGGGGATGAGAGGCATTTGTTAATGCTTTATCAGGAAACAAATTAGCACCTCGAGGCATTAATTGTATCTTTATAGGGTATCCTAAGGAAATAAAGGGATGCTACCTATACAACCCATCAGACAAGAAATTGATTGTTTCAAGACAAGTAATCTTTCTTGATAGAGAGCACATCATCCAAAATGATAGTGGGAGAAAGATTGACTTCGATGAATTTGATTCTCAAGATACATAGTATTTGGTATAGGAACAAGTTCCATAGGTCCCCATGGATGAATTAGTTCCCGAAACACAAGTACTATGTTGGAGTGTAAGAGGGGTAAGGTAACCAGAGATATATGGTTTTCTAATCACCTAGGATGGTTACTCATTATTGTTAGACAGTGATGAACCTCTCTCATATAAAAATTAAGTAGAGATCTAAAAAGTTGAAAGACGGATTGAAGCAATGAATTTTGAGATGGATTTCATTCATTAGAACCAAGTTTGGGTTCTGGTCGATGCACCAGTTGATGTAAATCTTGTTGGTTGTAAATGGGTATTCAAGAGTAAACTGGACATGGAAGGTAAATTAAGTACCTATAAAGCAAGGCTAGTGCCTAAAGAGTTTAAACAGCATCAAGTAATTAAATATAATGAAAAATTTTCTCTAATTTCCATGTTTAAATCCATCAGAATCATATTTGTCATAGCATCTTATCATGACTATGAGATTTGGTAGATGGATGTAAAAATTGAATTCCTTAATGGGAACCTTCAGGAAGATGTCTACATGACACATCCAGAAGGTTTTGTGACACTAGGTGATGCCAAAAGAATTTTAAAGTTGTAGAGATCCATTTATGGATTGAAGAAAGCATCTAGTTCATGAAATATTCAATTTGATGAATCCATAAAAGAATTTGGTTTCATTAAAAATGAATATGAGTCGTGTGTTTGAAAAAGGTTTAGTGGGAATGCGGTCATTATCCTAGTAGTATATGTTGATGATATATTACTTATTAGAAATGAAATACCAATCTTGAAATCTATTAAGGACTGGTTGAACAAGTGATTCTTTATAAAGGACTTAGGCAATGTAGCCTACATTCTAGGGATCAAAATCATTCATGATAGATCCAAGAGGCTTCTTGGACTAAGAAAAATTACATATATTGACCATATACTAAAGATATTTAGTATGGAACAATCTAAGATGGGATTGGTTTTAGTGTCATATGGTTTACATATTTCAAAGAAAATGTGTCCTCAGACACAACAGGAGAAATATATAATGAGTAAGATCTCATATGATTCAGTGATAGGATCAATCATGTATTCCATGTTATTAACTAAACTTGATGTTTCCTATACATTGATCATGGTAAGTAGATATCAAAAAAATCTAAAAGAACAGCATTGGACTATTGTAAAGACTGTCCTTAAGTATCTGAGAAGAACTAAGGATATATTCCTGGTGTATATATGAGACAAAGAGATTTTAATTATAGTTTATGTTAATTATAGTTTTCATAAAGATCATAATGATATGAAGTTGCAATTAGGATATCTTTTATGACTCAATGGAGGAGCAGTGAGATAGAATATTTCAAAGCATCCAATTTTAGCTGATTCTACAGTGGAGTTTGAGTACATAGTGACTTCTGATTCAACCAAGGAAGCCATCTGTATTTGGAAATTTATCCAAGATCTTGATGTTGTACCTATAATAAAATACCATATCATATTGTATTGTGATAATACTATAGCGGTAGATCTTACAAAAGAGACAAAGTCACATCAACGGACAAAGCATATACTATAGAGGTATCACTTATTGAGAAATTTTTATCAAATGAATGAAGTTATAGTGAGTATATTATCTAAAAAATATAATGTATTAGACCCATTGACTAAAGGCCTATCTCAGTAGAAGTATGATTATCATGTGAGAGATAGCGGACTAAAGGTCGTTAGTAGTTGGCTCTAGTGAGAGTAGGAGTATGTTGGACTTGGTGCCCTAGAACGAACTTCTTTTGTACTTTATGATAAACTTATATTCATGGTTTTTGAATATTAATAAATCCATTATCACATCATGATTTTTCTTATACATGAAATTGTATGTGATAATGTCCCAAGAGTAGCTGTCGCACAAAAAGGTCATAGAAGTTCCCCGTTATGATGAGAACCTGGAAGTGCTATGATACTTTTCTTAGATATATGTTCTTGGGACAGATGATATCATTTAAAGGACACAAATTATATGGTCTATTAGGGTATGAGACTCATAGGACCTTGAGGCACCTTCCTATGGTGTACACCCTTGGTGATATCTAGTAGGATATTATGATAACGAGACCCAGTAGTAGGAAATACACATTTATAAGTGTCATAAAATGTTCCTATCTACGGACATGTGTATTGATCGTTATAGTTTAAGATTATTATTATTGTATATTATGATTTATTATCTTAGATGTATTGATGAAAACCATAACTATTGATGTTCACGGTGAGGTAGGATATACTGGGTGCGTCATGAGTAATATTGCATTAATGAATAATGTGACAAAGGATTTATACCTTATGTTATTTAATGGAAGATTATATCTCAAGACCTTTGATGGAAATGATATAACCTAAATAAATCCATGTCCATGGTATTCTATAAGCAAGTTCTATTTTTGAAAAGTCAAATAAAGTGATATCGAGCATATAGGTTGTTGGCATTGGAATGAAACATACTCAATTAGATATATTTTGATAAAGGGATTATATTACATGGTAATCATTCGTATGAGGTGACATGTCATTGAGAAATTAAATTATTTCTATAAGGGTGTCTTGGAGTGTTTCTAGACACTAACCTTGGACTTCAATCTGCTTCACTTAATTTCACTGTGAAAGAGGCCTAAAGGGTCACACACTAAGTGTATCTAGTATCTCAGTTAAATAATTTATTATTTAAAAAGTTGAATAAATATTATTCCTAGTCGTGGTTTAATAATTATTCATGTATGTATAATCTCATTTATTCTATAACTAGTTATTTGAGAGAATATATTATGAGTGTAATAATTAATAAATATTGAGGATGATTGGCGGACCAAGTTTAATGTTCCAGTGAGAAATAATAATATTGAATATTATTTGATTAAATAATATTTAATTATAACTTGAAAGTTAAGAATATGTTAGGAAATAATAATGTTGTTATTATTTGACATAGGGTTTTCACTAGGATTAATAAAATAATTAAGGCACTTGTGCAAATTATTTATTATTACCCTAGTAAATTAAATTTCTGGTGATATTATTCTTTTTTAGTCAAGAACTAGCTAAGTGATGCCTGAGGTGTTGTGCACAATGAATTGGATAGAAGATCTCAATCCTAGAGAGTTCATCCCTCTCCAAGAATTCTCTTAAGAACGAGAGAGATCTTCCTCCACCGGAACAAGGAGAACGCTTTGGAAGTGGTTCTCAAGGTGATCGAAGGAATACATCGTAAGCATAAGGATCTTCTACACTAGCACCCATAGACTCCTTTGGGGACATCCAGAGATATGTGGAGTATGTGTGGATCACCACTAGAGGAGATCTACCCTTGATATCTATAACGCAATGATGGTACACCTGCATATCTATATCTGAACACGTCAATGAAGAAAGAATCACCTTGGAGGTAATTCTTATTTAATTAAATTAATTATATACAAAATATGTTGATTCTCTCTCTTGGTTCTAGGTTTCTATTAATTTATCCTATTTCTTTGATTAAATTATGTGGATCACGGAATTCATCATCGTATAGATCCCAGATTGTTCATTGTTTATGGAAAAAATTAAAGTTAGGCATCATCCCTCCCATGCTTCTGCTACACCTGGAACCTACATATAGGGCTTTAACCCAGATGTTGTAATTATTATAGGTCTTTGACCCGTATTTTTGTGACTATACCATGGTTATATAGTTGTGGTAGGCATGTTCATAAGGCATGCTCTAAGATATTCTAGTATGGAACTAAAGAAGGTTATTTTACAATGGTTATATGGTTGTAGTTGGCATGGTTGTAAGACATACTCTGAGATATTCTAGCATGGAGACGAATAAGGTTGTTGTTGTATTTTATTAATTGTTGATTTAATTTATACACTTATTTATCGCTTTATTTCATTCACTTCTTATCAGAATGTTTTGTTTTGGAATGGTGGTGTCAACCTACTGAGTTATACTCACATCCTAATCGGGCCACCATTTAGTACCCAAGAAGATTGTGTGGATGCAGGTTTGGATAAGGGAGAAGGACTCTAATATTGATTGTTTGCTTATTATATGAGATGGAGTTTGGAAGTGGGACCAACATGGGATTCGAGACTGGGGACTATTGAATCATTTGTTGATTCTACTAGTATTTTACTTGTAGTATTTCGAGCATGAAATTTAGTTTCATTCCAACACATCATTACATTATTCCTTTATTATTTATTGGATTATTCAGTTAGAATTTATTGTTGGTTTTTTTTATTTCTATAATTTAATTACTTTCAGTTATATGGTTTATTTATACTACCATAACACTTCATACTAGAAGGTATAGTCTCCCCACTATATATTTCACACCCCCGCTACTAGTCATAAGCCTTTGTTGTACGGGGAGGCGCACTTGAGGTCTCATAACCAACCCTTTTTGGCCATGTCATAGAGTGTTGAATTGGGGGAAATTACAAAGACTTTGTCTGTTATCACTCTTTCTAGTGATTCTATTTCCAATGCAACAACATAAGATCTCTCAAACTCTTTTATCGACACTTTACTTGTTTAATAAAATGTACAGCAACAACAATATCAATAATCTTTTATCAATGCACTTTCCTCCCTTATATAGGAAACATTTCTCCAAAATATCAGGGAGAAGTGTGAACTAAAATTTTAATTTCCTACTTCCAAATTTGAATATCCCGCTTGAGACTTGCTATATTTGACTGCCTTAAAAACTCCTAAAATATAGGAGTCAATATTCTTTATAAATAATTTCTAAAAATTTCTTTATCAACGATATTCAAACCTTATTGAAATATTATCTTGGATCATGATATTCATTTTTAATTATTGGATCATTTAATGAAAATATCATCATCGTCATATTTAATTTATTTTCAAAAGACTTTGCAAAGATCCCTACGACTTTATCTAGTTCAACTTTGTAGAAACTACTTTTTCTGGTAATTCTCCAATTGATACCTCTTTGTAGGAATTCCTTTGTCTAATGGATTCACATAAATCCTCCATCTTGTTCAACTTCATAGAAACTTCTTCATTCGATAACCTCATAAGGTTATTCTTTGTTTTTTCACCCTCTATCTATTAGACTCCATATTTTTCTATCTAGAAGACTTTATATGTTTCTTCATCCGGTGCACTCTACCCAAAAGCCACTAAATAATGGATCCATTTTTTATCCTATGTCCAAAAAATATTCTCAAAAATATTTTTCTAGTAAACTTCTTCAAACTCTATTTCAACTTCTTTGTCTGATGATCTTTGCTTATTTTCTCTATCTTTGAACTATTAGTAAACCTTTATCTGATCGTTCAGAAACTTCTATCTGAAATATTTTATTTGTTCACTCTAAGTTTCTCTATCAGATGGACTTCATAAAACTCTGTCAGATAGACTTACAATGATCATTTTGTAGACTTCATACTCATCTCTATCTGATCCAACCTCGTCAGCAGCTTCTATAGATCTTTTGTTTATTGGTCTTGCAAGCAATCTACCTCCAAAAAAATTAAGTTATAAACATGAATATATTTTTACAAACATGATGTTTAGAACTCTTAAGATCTGTAAAGCATCGCTTGATTCACTTTATCGAATGTCTCTATCGAATAGAACTAGGAATATAATTGGATAATGTAACACCCCAAGAATTTACAAACAGATTTATTATAGAATGAATGGAACACTAAGTCTAAACGAACACCACTTTGTTATAACCTAGCCAAGTAAACATTTTTTCAACCTCTGTGATTTGAATTTCGAAAAAATGACATACACAGTTGCATTTAGTAAGATATTTAGAGTCTGATAAAACAAACTTAATTTTGGGTGAATAGTAACATACCCTTTTGAATAGTAACATACACTTGTGAATAGTAATGAATAGTAAATTGTCCAAAAAAATAGAAACATCACCCATGAATGTATAAATATAATTTAGACATCTTAAAAGTGAAAAAACGGTCATAGTATAAGTATTGGTATCCTTGTATATCATAAATATTTTAATTAAAATTTTATGATTAATTTAGTAATTTAAAATGGAAATTTATTTTTATAAATGTAATAATAAATTTTTATTTTATTATCTTATGGTTATAAGATAATTTTATGGGACCTTGATTAATTTTTCAAGGTGTTATAAAATGATTTATAGTTTTAATGTTGTTTTTTCGAATAAATTGTAATTTTATTTAAAAATTAAATTAAAAATATTTAGAAAATTATTTTTAAAAAATGGAGTTCATTTTTGAATTCTATAAATCGAATAATGGTTAGGATGAATTTTTGGTATTTTTCTGAAAAACTTGATTTTTTTAACGAATAGTGAAATACGGTAAAATACCGTATATACAAATTATCAGTTAAATACACTATTTATGACATAATTAGTGATTTAAGGCCACTTGGTTCGAACTCACATGAACTTATTACTATTACGGGTCACATGAAACAACACTATCGGTTGTCTTGAGGAAATTAATAAAATAATGAATAAAATATTCAAAATTTACTCCTCTCCTGCACTATAAAAACCCCCCTCACTTACTCTTCTCTTCACTCTTATAAGACTTTAATATCCTCAAAGATATGCCCAAATACCCTTCCCTATTCACTCCCCACGTCCAATAATCTCTTTTTCTTGCCAAAATACCAAAACCCCTTCCCTTAAGTAGGTTCTCAAGGAGGCTATTTCAAGAGGTAAAGCACCCTTCTTTTTCAATTAGTTTTATTTCAATTTATCTTCTTTTTTTATCCTCTCCTCACCTATTCTATAAAAATTACCATGATAACCCAAGTATCATATATATACTAGAATTATATCATTATAATGTAAGAACCATCATCAATATTCTTACTCTCTCCCTTTTTTTATAAACGAAATCAACGTCAATGAGGTTCAAATTTATAACCATTATGGATGACAAAGTTTCTTTCTTCAATTTATCCTTCCTTACTGGTCATGAAACCATTTTTATAGTTGAAACATACTATAATATGTATCATAACATATTTAATATTCAGTAACCAGTATATGTACATAATATTAAATCATATGACCAAACTACCTCCTAATAATCAAAATACCGCTTAAATAATCTAAGTGATTGTCATTAATATTTCATCTAATGATTCATCCTAATGCCATGTAACCAAATGATATAAATTACCATTAACACTTATGTATTTTTATAAATAATATTTAATTTAATTTCTTAATATTTACATCCATTACTCATGAACTCCATTACATAAAGACAAGTGAACCGATTGTGAAAATCAAGAAAATGAACACTCCGGAATGATGGAATTCAACCTTATAACTAATCAATAAGGACATAATGAACCTAATAAAATTATGATAGACTAAATAAATGTATAATTGGTTCTTAATTAATTTATTAATAAGACTAATTTCATATTCCAGGACCTTAAGTTCAAGAGGGGAAAACATTCGGACTTAAGGTAGGGGTTTTTCCACCCGAACCTCCATTTTCATTCGGGTTACTTTTATTGTCTAAATAACTCAATGAAACTCTTTTGTATTATTATTTACTCCAAATAAATTTTGTTTGAGTGTTCTATATATTTTTACCAACCATAATCCTTCCTTATTTTATGTATTGTTACATGTTTTAAAAGGATCTTTCAAAAATTCTTCCCAAAATACAAGCTCGATTCAAGGAACTTCTCGAATTCTTACCTATTGTGAAGTTCACGATATAAAATATTTTATTACATATTTATATTTACAAAATCACACATTTTAACATGATAAATATATTTTGGTTCATTTCTAGTTTTATGAAAGAAAACATGCCTTTATTCTTTAAAATCCTTTAATACTTTTCTTAAACCGCACTAAAATGTCTTAATTATAAAGCTTCTTTAAAAACTCTTTTTAAATGATTTCACCTCAATAAGACTTTATTTAAGACTCAAATAAAATTTTAATGAAATTGCCTTTTATTTTCTGGGATGTACATGTTTACAATCTGATTTCATGGCAAATAAAAATGATTTTCCAAAAGAACTCTTCTTTCCAAAGTAAAAATGATTTTTCTCATATCACTTTAACTTTATTGAGATATATGCCTTTTTCACCACTTATTTATTTATTGTGGTGTATGAAATTACCTTTGGTATATGATATAAAGAGTATCCTTATTCTCATGATATTCTAAGGGATTGTGATTTGAATTTTTTAAGGTGGTATGGGACACTTTGGAATGTTTAAGGATTATTTCCTCAAGGATTTTTCAATGGTCTTATTTAAAAGAATCTCCATCTATGTCAACATACTTTATTGAATCTTTTAATTCATTGAGTTGTATCTTCTATTATATCATCTACCATATTTAATTTATTGGTTTATTATTAGTTTGACTATGGATGTGTTGTCTTAAAATCATTCACCAATTTACTCTGAATGATTAGTGTTTATGTTTAATGTTTGAGGAAATTTATTTACATTTAATATGTTGGTTTCAATATAAATGTGTATGTTGTTTGTTTTTATCCCCATTCATATGATTAATTACTTGTACTTAGTAAGTTTCAATTGGGGCCCACAATATCCCCTCGGTGCATTGGTGGGTCTTATGAGACAAACTACGGTCTTGGCACAAGGCCTTGACAAAATGATTATTTAGGGTCTCGGCACGAGGCCTTGAAGGTATGGTTATGATGTACCATATTATGAATTATCTCATTATAAAAATAGTATTAATAGTTCTTGTGGTTATACGACTATTATAATACCCATAATATGTTTTATTATGGAATTTTTTATTCATCTCTTTTCCTGTCATATTGTGTTCAAGATCATTTTTTAAAGGAATGTGTTTTTAGTTATTCACCATGCCTAATGTTTATTTTTATGATATCTTCCACTGTATTGTTTACCCTTACTGAGAATTTGAGATCACCCTTTTCATTTTTTTACCTTCAATAGTTTATAATGAGGAGACCATTTATTGAGTTCTCATGGATGCAGTTTATTAGTTTTTGTTATGTATAATGTTTTCTTTTCTTTTTCTAATGTAAAAATGGGTTCCATGTATGTATTTAGTTTTTTTCAAGACTACTAAACTAATAGGTCCTTTGGTATTTTATTCCTTGTAATTATGACAATGTATTAAAATAATGAACCGGATCTGGGATTCTGGGGTCGGGGCGTTACAGTTGGTATCAAAGAAAGTTTTGTAGAAAACTTGGAAACTAGATATAGGAAAAGTAGATTAGTGAACAAAATCATAAGATAAAATTTGCGGATAAGAATACAAGGACCTCCTATAATTTTGGTAAGGAATAGATTATGTGGTTTATAAAGAAAATAAATCCTTGTATAGATACAAATAATTTGAGGCAGCTCTGTCATAGATGTATCTAGGGGTAAAACTCAAAAACACCGCTTTGAGCTAGACTCAAACGGGAACTGGTGCATGAAAACAGGCATTTCTTCACTCTTGGTTCAACACTCCTGGGGGATATGATTTGGTAAATTCATAATCTTAGTAAAAATAATTACAAAGTATTTATTCCCCCAAATTACCAAATTATATGGTTCTAAGATTCATGGTACATAAATTTATGTTATGTGTTATACCATGTTTACAGATATAGAGAGTTCATAATTTTATAAGCTAATATATAATATGAAATTGATTAGAAATGGTGCCTAGCAGAAGGAATGAGAACTTCACCAATGAACTTGATGTGAAGAGTGAGAATGATCATATATCTAATGGTCTTAAGCCATCTTTTCAAAGGAATATTATCTCCCAAGTATCCTCATCATATGAGAAAATAATATCATGTGTTAACAAGGTATGTAAATACTTATATGAGTCTTATGGCTTTGAAGGGAAGAAAAATAATAATAGGATGGAAGAGAAATATGGGGATAAAGGGAAGAAGGAAAACAAGGGTTTTACCACATGTGATAACTATGGAAAGAAACACCTTGGTATATGCTTGAGAGGAAAATGAGTTTGATTCAAGTGTGGATAAAAATGACACCATGCTCATAATTTCCAGACAAGGAAAGAATTTTCCTATATTATATGGTTAAACTGTAGGGATATGGGACACTATGTGAATCAATGTCAAAAGTATCAAATAAATATACCCCAAGTGATGATTTTGGATAATGATCAAGTTATGATGCTACCGAAGATGAAGTAGAATGATTAATATGCCTAGTCAAGAATCATTTCATTTGAATATTTTTTTCAGTAATGTATTGGTTGTAAGAATTGTGAGATATATAAGGATTGTACTACAGTACTATTTTCTTAAGGATTTGAGGTCGTATGATGAATGGTACAAAGGAAAAGTGATGCATTAGAATGTTAAACTTTTTATAAAAAATAACATGATTGAGGGAAAGACAACCCTTAATATATATCTGATGTTGTGATAATAATGAAGAAATGATTGATTTGGATAAGTACTGACTACCTTGGAACTGATTATTGACTTGTAGAGAAGTGGATTATGCTATCATCGATGGAGTTTAAAACACTTTTGGATTTAAGAAATATATCCAATAACATGTATCTTATTTAAGTAATAAGGAAGAATGCATGTTTCTAATATGGTTTTTACGGTAATTCAAGTTATTACCATATTTCAAGAGGATACATGATGAAGTTATTCACATGTTTGGAATGTGAATTTTAGAGTTGCTTCTTTTTTATTAAATGTTAATAATAATTTCATCATGGAAATTTATATACCTTCATTATAATGTTATGAATAATTATATTTTTTAATTTTTAACCATTTACGAAATGGTTTAAGTTGATCATTGTATGGGTTTTAGAGTTTAATGTCACTACATGATATTTTGATTATTTTTTTTTCCATAACCATGTTGCCCAATTAAGATGCTTTGTTTTGTAGTAACCTATGCATTTCCCTTTCCTCTTATTAATAGTATATTTTAACCACATTCTTGTTCTAGGTATCCCACAAGGAAATTTTCAAGTATCAACTGTTAACTTTCGAAGTTCAATTTCAAATTTCGAGGACAAAATTTTTGTAAGGAAGGGATAATGTAACACCCCAAGAATTGAAAATAGATTTATTATAGAATGCATGGGATACTGGGTCTCTACAAAAATCCCTTTTTTATATCCCATAAAAGTAAACATTTTTTCCACCTCTGTGATTTGAATTTCGAAAAACTAACATACACAGTTACATTCAGTAAGATATTTACAGTCTGGTAAAACAAACTTATTTTTTAGTGAATAGTAACATACCCTTGTGAATATTAACATACCCTTATGAATAGTAATGAATAATAGTGAATATTAAATTGTCCAAAAAATAGAAACTTCACCCATGAATGTATAAATACAATTTAGACATCCTAAAAGTGAAAAAATGATCATAGTATAAGTATTGGTATTCTTGTATGTCATAAATATTTTAATTACAATTTTATAATTAATTTAATAATTTAAAATGGAAATTTACTTTCATAAAATGTAATCAAAATTTTTTATTTTATTGTCTTATGGTTATAAAATAATTTTATGGGACCTTGATTAATTTTTCAAGGTGTTATAAAATGAGTTATAGTTTTAATGTTGTTTTTTCGAATAAATTATGGTTTTATTTAAAAATTAAATTAGAAATATTTAGAAAATTATTTTCAAAAAAGTTATTTAATTTTTAAATTCTAAAAGTTGAATAATGGTTTGGGTAAATTTTTGGTATTTTTCTGAAAAAAATGAATTTTTGATGAATAGTGAAATACGATAAAATACCGTATATACAAATTATCAGTTAAATGCACTATTTATTACATAATGAGTGATGTGAGTCCACTTAGTTAGAAATCAAATGCACTTATTACTATTATGGGTCACATGAAACAACACTATTGGTTGTCTTGAGGGAATTAATAAAATAATGAATAAAATATTCAAAATTTACTACTCTCCTCCACTATAAAAAACCCCCTCACTTCCTCTTCTCTTCACTCCTATAAGACTTTAATATCCAAAAATATCTACCAAAATACCCTTCCCTAGTCACTCACTATGTCCAAGAATCTCTTGGTCTTTCCAAAAGACCTAAACCCCTTCCCTGAAGGAGGTTCTCAAGGAGGTTATTTCAAGAGGTAAAGCACCATTCTTTTTCATTTAGTTTCATTTCAATTTACCTTCTTTTGTTATCCTATCCTCACCTCCTCTATCCAAATGACCATTATAACTCTATTATAATCTATATACTTTAATTATATCATGTCAATTGAATAACCATAATCAATATTCTTGCTCTCTCCCTTTTTTTATAAACAAAATCAATGTCCATGAGGTTCCAATTTATAGACTACGAAGTTTCGTTCTTAAATTTATCCTTCATTACTGGTAATGAAACCATTTTTATGATTGAAACATACTATAATATATGTATTATAACATATATAACATTCAGGAACCATTATATTTACATAATATTAAATCATATGACCAAACTAGTTCCTAATAATCAAAATACTGCTTAAATAATCTAAGAGATTGTCATTAATATTTCATCTAATGATTAATCCTCATGCCATGTAACCAAATGATATAAAGTACCATTAACATTTATTTATTTTCATAAATAATATTTAATTTCAATTCTTTAGATTTAAATCCATTCCTCATGAACTCCATTACATAAAAACAAGTGAACTGATTATGAAAATCAAGAAAACGAACACTCCAGAATGACGGAATCCAACCTTATAACTAATCAATAAGGACATAATTAACTTAATAAAATTATGATAAAATAAATATATGTATAATAGGTTCTAAATTATTTTATTAATAATTCTAATTTCATATTCTAGGATCTTAAGTTCAAGAGGGGAACACATTCGAACTTAAGGTAAGGGTTTTTCCACCCGAACCTCCATTTTCATTCGGGTTACTTTTATTGTATAATTATTTCAATGAAACTCTTTTGTATTATTATGTACTCATAATAAATTATTTTTTAGTTTTATATATATGTTTGTCAACTATAATACTTCCTTATTTTATGGGAAGTTATATGTTTTAAAAGGATCATTCAAAAATTCTTCCTAAAATACAAGCTCGATTCAAGGAACTTCTCGAATTCTTAACTATTTTGAAGTTCATGATATAATCTATTTTATGCCATATTTATCTTTATAAAATAAAATAAAAATTAACATTATAAATATATTTTGTTTCATTTCTGGTTTTATGAAAGCAAACATGCCTTTATTCTTTAAAATCCTTTAATACTTTCCTTAAATCGCACTGAAACGTTTTATTTCTAAAGCTTATTTAAAAACTCTTTTTAAATGATTTCACCTCAATAAAACTTTATTTAAGACTCAAATATAATTCCAATGAAATTGCATTTTATTTTCTGGGATTTAAATATATACAATCTGATTTCATGACAAATAAAAATGATTTTTCAAAGGAACTCTTCTTTCCAAAGTAAAAATGATTTTTCTCATCTCACTTTAACTTTATTGAGATATATGCCTTGTTCACCACTGATTTCTTTCTTATAGTTTATGTACGTACTGACATTTGGTATATCATATAAAGAGTCTCCTTATTCTCATTATATTCTAAAGGATTATGATTTTACTGTTTCAAGGTGGTATGGGACACTTTGGAATGTTTAAGGATTATTTCCTCAAGGATTTTTCAATGGTATCATTTAAAAGTATCTTTATCTATGTCAACATAATTTGTTGAATCTTGTAATTAATTTAGGTTTATCTTCTATGATATCATATAACATATTTAATTTAATGGTTTATGATTAGTTTGACTATGGATGTGCTATCTTAAAACCATTCATTAATTTACTCTGAATGGTTAGTGTTTATGCTTAATGTTCCGGGAAAGTTATTTACATTTCATATGTTGGTTTCAATATGACTGTGTATGTTATTTATTTTTATCCCCATTCATATGAGGAATTAATTAGACTTAGTAAGTGTTGTTTGGTTCCAGCTATATCCCCTCAGTGAATCGATGGGTCTCATGAGACAAACTATGGTCTTGGCACAAGGCCTTGACAAAATGATTATTTATGGTCTTCGCACGAGGCCTTGACGGTATGGTTATGATGTCCTACATTATTTATTCCCTCATTATGATAATATTATTGATATTTTTTGTGGTTATTTGACTAGTATAATACCCATAATTATGTTTTATTATGACATTATTTATTCGGCTCTTTTCCTGCCATAATGTGTTCAAGATCATTTTTTTAAGGAATGTATTTTTAGTTATTCACCATGTCTAATGTTTATGTTTATGATATCTTCTATTGTATTGTTTACCATTACTGAGCATTTGAGCTCACCCCTTTCATTTGTTTACCTTTAATAGGTTATGAGGAGGATACCATTTATTGAGTTCTCATGGATGCATTTTATTAGTTTTTGTTATGTATAATGTTTTATTTTATTTTCCTAATGTAAAAAATGGGTTCCATGTATGTATCTAGTTTTTTTCAAGACTACTAAATTGATTGGTCCTTTAGGATTTTATTCCTTGTAATCATGTCAATCTATTAAAATAATGCACCAGCTCTGGGCTTTTGGGGTCGGGGCATTACAAATAAACATTTAGATTCGTACTTCATCTGATCACTTTATTCTATTAGAATATATTCATTAGACTTGGTCTATTCACCTTAATCCAATGGACTCCATCTATTTACCTAATTAAGGAATGATCAACATTTTAAAGTGATTAACGTTTGACAACAAAAGAAAAAACAAAATCAATCCTTCTTTCTTATCAACCATCTTCTTCTTAACACCCCAAAACCTCTTTGTCTCAACAATAAATATATGAAATACTTTTTAAGTTATGTTTTAATACTTATATATATATATATAACATAATTAAAAATACCTAATTTATTGAATCCTCTAATATTTTTTTTTTGAGTTATCACTGAATGTCATAGAGCCTCCGTCATGTTGATTGTAAGAAAAAAAAGTTTTATAGATCACCTCTCATATATCTAGAATACCTGATTTCCATGTACCATATAGCTTTGACACTCTTAATTAATATTTCTTAAAATCAATCTAGTGTAAAATTTATTTTATACCCATTCTATTTTGGGTCCAATGGGATTATTATATGTGTTCTTAGGTACCCAAACAGATTTATGACATGGGTTTTTAGGTAATATAGATGATAAATTCTTAGAAATAAAATACTTAATTTGACCTAATGACTAATTAAATCTCAATGATCTTTCATTAGCATTATTTTATTTCATATTACACCTAAATCATGTAAATTTAGACACATTTACTTTAATAATTTTAACAAAACAAGCCTTTTATAATTTAGGTATTTCCTTATTATATCCGAAACTAATTTTATCTTAATTTTTTTCCATATCCATTATCTTATCAAACATTTATTTCCCTTGAAAAAAATTCTACTTTGAAGTAACAATTTTATTCTTAATAATTTTAATCTCTTTTTATGTACTTTCTAAATCACTATAAACTTTTTCATTTGAACAACAAATTTTATTTCTTAATCTATTATTTTTTTTTATTTAATATTTTTATATTATTTAATTACATGAGTTATTTCATCCAATAAATTTGTAAATTTCATTTCTTCCCCCTCATTATTCTTTGAAAGAAAATCTTTGAGAATGTCATTCTCATCTTTTAGTTTCACATTTTCTAACTTTAAATTCTAATTTTATTCTTTTGTATTGGAATTTTCAGAATCAACATTTATATTCTTTCTAATATCAATAGACTATAAAGGTTGGGGTTATATCCCTTTATTAAATAAAAAACAAAAAGATATGAAAGAGGATTAAAATGGGGTCATACATGGAAATATCTCCCTCATCCAAATTCAAAAATAATACAAGAAATTATCAATGATAGTTTTCTAGGAAATTGTAATACTCATACCATTAAGGATCATCTCTATAAGAGATGAAATAGTTATCTCGATCCCTTTACCCATCTATAGAATATGTTTATCTAGTTCTCATAGCGGGCTTAATAAGAGAATAATTCTTCCTTTGTTTTGGATTTATTCTTTTAAACCGATGAAAAACCTTCATCATCCTTATTCTTACCCTTAGCAGTTGTATCCCTATAATATCTTCTTAAATATGGATCATTATCTTCCATATCAACCCAATTACCCTCAATTTTTTTTAATTTCCATTGGTTGTTGATTTCCCCCATGATTTTAGGACCCACATGAGTGGAATCACTTACCCTTAACAATTACATCCTTGTATATTATTTTTCTTATGGTTAAGAGATTTATTTTACTTTACAAGTTCTTTATTTTATCCTTTTAATTATCTATATAATTAAACCTTTATTAAAATATCCTTTTGTAATTTTTCATTTTGTTCAGTTAATTATTTAACATCACATTTAGTATCCTAATCATAACCATATATGGAATTCGAATCAGTACTAACCCCATTCATATTTACAGCCATCAAGTGTAAATTAGACAATTCTCTTTCACTTTATAAATCACTAATAGAGTTTTATTCTTAAATACAACTCTATACATCCATCATTTATTATTTACCCTTATTTATATAATTCATATCTTTTATCAATTGCTTTAACTGTAGAAAAACTTACTTTATATGTCCCTTGTTTTTGCACTCATATCATATTAGTTATGAAATATCATTATATTTACTAACATTATCTTTCTTCTTTTAATAATATTTTTGGCTGTATTTTCTATATCACTTCCTAAATACCTTTTTCATATTCATCATTTTATAAACTCCTTTAATGAAGTTAGTCATTTAATCTTTCTCGCTTTTCTACTGCTCATAGTTAGAAGAGTTAGTAAAAACATTTATTTTTTATTTAAATGAAATACTTTTATTCTTTAATATTTCTTCAATTGAAACATTGTTCATATCCAGTTGAACCAATGAGTTCATCAAACATATACTCCTAAAATACTTACTCTCATAGATTTCCACCTTCTTTGCATTCCATTTTTTCTCTAGTGACCAAAACACCCTTTCAACTATAGTAGTGCTATCTAAAGCTTATCCAAGTGAATTCATACCATTTATGATGCTCATAAATCTATGAAACATCAGTTCCACATATTCATCTTCACCCATCTTTAAGTCTTGGTATTCTTCACGTCACATTCCTAGCTTTTTTCATTTGATTTTTTTTATACCATAGTGTGTGACTTGTAGTATTACCAAAATGTCTTGAGTTGTATTACATGATGAAAAAGGGATAAACACGCTTCAACTTATAGCATAGTATAATGTATTCATAAATTTAAAATTCAAAACATATTTTATCACATCCTTACCTATAAGTCTATTTGGATTAGTATTGGGTAGTTTTTATGGTTTTACCATTATCATCCAATGATATATGCTCAAATTCTTGAGGTACGCTTCATCCTTGTCTTCTAATAGCCATAATAATTCCCATAAAAATATGGTGATTTTTTTAGGGATCCAAAAATAATTTGAGTTCATTCCAACCATGTTACAAAAATTATTTTTCCTTAGATAATTAATTCCAAGACAGAGTTTTTATAATAAAAAATAATCAATAGAACTTGAGTCTAAAATAATTAAGATTTGATACCAATTATTGACCTAGTGTGAGATGTCAAATAGTTATAGGGTTTAATATACCATAAAATTTAAATATATTAAAATAGTAGTGTTTAATATCAGAGTTTAGTTCATGCAAAAACAACTACAGATGCAAAATATAAGTGCAAGTTTGTGTGAAAGTGCTGCTGGAATAAAAATGAACAAAGAACACTAGATTTTTATAATAGTTAATATCAGCATGATATTATTTCTATTATTCCCTTTTCTCTTCTCCATGAGATAAATTACACCCACAAAGAAAAAACATCACTTTTGAAAGGTAGTGATAACCTTTTACAGCTCCTATGTTTTTCTCACTTGGAGTCACAACTCATACCTGACATTCCTTTCTATGGACCAAGGAACAACTAAGAATACAGCCTAACTTTTAAAGAGATTCACAACTTGATAGGTCTAAATTTTGTTTTTTAGGTATAATCAAGAAGAAAGGGGCCATATTTTGAAAGGTAAAAGCATAAACTGATGATAAAACATAAACAAAAACAAATAAAAATATAGCTTTGAAAAGTAGAATTAAAATGAAAAATAGGATGTTGATTTCATCTCGATCACTCCTTCAAAAATATCACACATTGAAGCTCATTTGTGATCACCTGATAGAACAATAGAATTTATTGTAACAAAATATTAGCACTTTTTTATTCCATAACTCATGTATTTTTTTCTACAGATCCCTCTCAATCAGATTTTATAAGAAAATTCCCAATGATGAGCTTCAACAAGATTCATGATCTTCTCCACATGGGTTTCCATATTTTTTATCCTCTCGTTGATCTTTAAAATGAGTACTCACACCATTCCTACATGGGAAACACTAAAACAGAGCACAAACAAAATAATAATAATAATAACATATTTCTCAAATCCACATAAGAATGAAACCACGTATGGATTTTTTTCATGTAAGAAAAATTCACGTAAGGATAATCACCATGTAAACATATCAATCATGTAAATATGTCAATCACATAAACATAAAAATCACATAAAAATATAAATCATGTAAACAAAAACTTACGTAGGAAGATTTCACATAAGTATAAAATGAGTTCTATATAATCATTAACTACACCCATGTAATAGTGATTTCAATATGTGTGATCATGATTTTACAGTGCGTATGAGCCATTTTTTATTTTTAGATGAGTCATTTTAAATTTGAACGTATGTCTTTGAATCACATAAGACTTTATATTAGTCATAAGACTTTTGACGTATGAATTTAGAACTATCAGGTAAGACTTGATTTCTCATAATTCTTAGATTTCATAAGACTTCATAAAACATTTCATATAAATTTCAAAACTCATTTTTAAAGACTTTAAAAATTCATTTCAAAAGACTTTCATATTCACATATGTATTTTGATTTTGAATGAATTTTAAAAAATTGGAAGGTATATACAACTGGTCATAATTTTAAAGAAGATCCTCATATAGTTTAGAAAAAACCTTTTTATGGTTCATACATACTTTTTTAAGGTTGATTCACCTCTTAGTAAGGTTGATATAAATAACAGTATGATTCATCTATGACCTCATAAAGTTTGGACAATACAGTCATGTGGTTAAGACAATGTTTTCTAAGGTTAAGTGATAGAGATAATTTTTTATTATTTTTAATGTCTATTTAAATTATTTAATACCCACAAGTTTACCAATTTTATTTTAATTTCATTTTTTGGATTTTAAGGATGTTTTGAGCTTTAAAATGAAAATTTATTAATTTTGGAAATTTGATTGTTTTCTATCACTTATTTATTTTGAGCACAAATTTTTCAATATTGATTAAAATTGATTAATTATTATTTTTAGGCTTCATTTTTTTGTGGGATACAACTTCTTTAACTAGGCCTAGTGTTAATTCAAATCTCATGGGACCCTAAAAAATCACTCAAGTTGGAAAATATTTTTTCCAAGAAGAATTGAAAAACATTCAATAAATAAGGAATAAATTTTCCTACATGTGTCCACTTGAGGTGATTATATCTGTAAAAGAAATATTACTTGAAGTTTCATCACTTCATTAAATAATAAGTTTAAATTTTCTCATTAAGATTGGAAATGGGCATGTGCAAGTGGAGAAAGTTGAAGAGACACCTCATCCAGAAATTTTTTTCAGTAATTAGTCTATAACATTTACAAAACATGTCTAAATACTCTCAAATTTTGTGGATAAAGAGATAATATGTTTTAAAGTAACTTTTAAGAAGGTAAATTGTCGATATTAGGACTCTGAATAGGACTAAATTGATCAAAATTGTGAAGGGTAGAAACCAGACATCATGTTGGACACACCCTTTTCCTATATATTTTCTTCTCCACTTTCATTTAAAAGGATGGTTAGATTGAAGGATTGGAATATGTTTTATAATATATTATAGATAATAGGAGTTTCAATTAAGATAATATATCCATGTTGGGTTTAATTCAAAGTGGTAGTGAGTAGTAAAGATTTGAAGTCTTTTCCCTTTTGAGTTTGTGTTTTTCATTGTAAACTCTTCTCTTTTTAATTATCCTAGAAATTGTTTTCTTGAATAAATGAGGACCCTTTATTTATTTTTTTAAATTTATTATTTTTTGTTCTGTATTTTTTATCAACTTATGACCGTAAAATAGTTGTCTTGTTATTTAAACTTCTTTAGATGAGGTATCCCCATTGAGCACAACAGGTTCAATTAGTTTTGGTTGCTTAGAGATCTTTGGCCAATCAAATCATTTTCATAAGTGGATAAAAAACCCATATTTGAGGTCTCAATATAGTTTATCAAAAATTTAGGTGTATTATTTGTTGTCTTGAGGCATATATTAGATAATTCAATTGGAAAAAAAATTGTTGACAATGATAAAGGGAGTATCAGAGGATCAAAGCTTGTCCACTTCTACTACATTTAGATTGTATTTTTCTATATGTCTTGCTTTTTATTTATAAAATATAACTTTAATTTATAATTATAATCTGAATTTTTTTAATTTTACATTTTTTAACTTCTGTTATAAATTCCCCAATTTAATAATTTTAACAAAAACAAATTAACACGGTGACAGTTTGATAACTTAGATTGAAACCTCCTCATGAGACAGCTTTGTGGTCACCAACATGATACATTTTAAAAGGAAAATTATTAACTGAAGTAATATGACCAAATCCTCATCATAAATTTATAATCATTTCTAGGGAGGTTTCCTAAGTTTTTTTTTTGTTTTTTTTTAACTTCTAGGATTTTAACCAATAATTTAGAGTCTTTAAAAAAAATATATTTTCAAATTGACTACTCTTATGGTTGTCCTAACTATCAAAACTTTGAGGCATCTAGTCATGATGAATTTTTAAAATCAAAATTACAATAAAATGGTTTCATGATCCAACAAAAATTTTCACAATTAAATAAAATATTTTTATGATTCAATAATTAAGAAAACAAGTTGAAATTATTTCCACTAATTTAAAAGAATTAAAAACTCAAAAAGATACACTAAAAAGGGAAAATCTTATCCCACTCACCATTGATATTGAAAAACCTTTTGTGGGTGAGTTAAAAAATGAATTGGAATCCCCTTTTTAAAATTTAAAGGAATAAATTATCACTAATTTAGCAATTAAAGCGTCTTTAGGAAATCAAAAGTCTTTAGAAAATTATTGGTGTCATGACCCGACCCAAGACGGGGCTTGAGCCGCAACTACCCCAACCCCGCCTCTATAGGTCAAGGGTGGTGACAAGCACCTAAGGCATAACTATCTAGGAAATTATTTTTCCTAATTACTTGTACACATACACACATACATCATGATTTAGAAGTGCATAAGGGAAGAGTAAAAGATGCAACACTACTATGAAGTAAACAAATCATGCATGAACCTCTAGACAGTACCAAAGTACAGTAGTGTAAACTAAAACGTAAAGTGTAAAAATACACACCCAACTAGAAATATGTCCCAACCTAACAAAACTGGAAAGTAAATTGTTGAGAGATCCCAACTTCTAAATCCCATGTTGTGACCACCGTGTGGTCTAAAGCACTCAGTATCCCTAAGCTCCTCTGTAGTCACAGTCGACATGTCTGTCGTCTGCATAAGAAATGACATGTGCAGGAAAATCCCATTCAAGGTTGAGTATATACATACCCAGTAGGACACCCCGAAATATAAAGGGGAAGCAATAAGTGATACAACATGAAAGATAGATAGTTGATTACTAGATATAGTGAAAGAGAACAACTCAACCCAAAAAAATGAAATTAAGCTCGTCCAAACATAAGGGTATAAACATGGTGAGTAGATAAATTACCCATCAAGTCTTCACCACCTATATTAGAAGATTAAACTCATCCAACCATGATAATATAGACATATAAATCACATGGTATACCTCCTGTGTCTTCACCTCTCCTGGAGATAGAGCAACCAAATTCAAGGTTTTGGTATCAAAAGATATATATATATATATGCTCAGTCAAAGAATCCCAAACAAGAGAATAAGGGGATCTCTATCTCATAGCTCAACCTAATAAGAAGAGTAACCAACAGTTTCAAAATTCCATCAACAATACCCAGTATCTCATGTGTCTGCTTAGAAGTAACCATCCAAGTAAAATCACACCTTGTTACTATGTCACATGGTCAAGGGATAAAAAGTATTGGTAGGGAACCCAATCCCTAGTAGAATAGGAAGGTCCTACTCTGATAAATATCAAGAAACTCCTCTACCCAACCCTTCTAGAGGGTACTTCTCGATAGTTCATTGAGGAACTTCATTGTCCGACCCTGTTGGAGGGTACCACTCGATAGTTCATCGAGGAACTCCACTTACCAGCCCTGTTGGAAGGTACTGCTCAAAAATTTCTTTGAGAAAATCCACTACCCAACCTTGCTAAAGGGTACCGCTCATAAATTTCGTCAAATAATTCCATTGCCCAAATCCACTGGAGGGTACCGCTCAGAAAGGTCATCGAGGAACTCCATTTCCCAGCCATATTAGAGGTTACTTCTCAAAAAGTTCATTAAGGAAATCTATTTACCAGCCTTGCTGGAGGGTTCCACTCAATAGGTTGTTGAGTAACTCCACTACCCAGCCCCACTAAAGGTACTACTCAGAAAGTTCGTCAAGGAACTCCACTTCCTGGCCCCATTGGAGGGTACAGCTCAGAAAGGTCATCAAGGAACTCCACTACCCAGCCCTACTGGAGAATACGGCTTGGAAAGGTCATCAAGGAACTCCACTATCTAGCCCTGCTGGAGGGTACCACTCAAAAATTTCATCGAGGAACTCCATTGCCCAGCCGTACTAGAGGGTACCGCTCGGAAAGGTCTTGGTGATCCTACATGATCACTGCCATCATGAAGTGTTTCCTAACCAGGTGTAGTTCCTAGAAAATTCCACATTTTATATGTTAATACAAAATGGAGGGAACCATCATGTTCTACATGGAAAAAAATTCAGTATAGATTACTCACGGGGCAAAATATGAGTTTAAACGAAGGAGATATGAACGATTGAAGTTTCCTAAAAAGGGACTGAGGGGTATATGGCATGTGACAGGACCCACACAGCATGTGGTCCTACTATACTGACTGGTCATGTCCCTAGCCATAACACGTCTTCTTATCCATGTAGTATTATATGCTATGTAGGTGGACTACACGACATGTCCAAGCTAACTGGGACCGGGTCGTGTCCATGTACCTGGGTACACAGCTTGGTATTTCCACACGGGTTACCACCTATGTCATCCATCACATGGGTTGTCCCACTATGTGAGGCGTACATGGTGTGTATGATGGATACACACCGCTTCATCCTTAACTTTTCTTGAAAACCTAGTCGTCGCCATTGAGGGGCTACACTCTGTGTGTTCTTCCCTATATACGGAATGTAGTTATGTTTTCACTAGAATTTTCAGATATTTGTATCCATTTTTGGTGCTTCAAATCTGGTCTCTATAATTCATATCTGGTTTTATATATAGAAGAAATATGTATCTAGCTAAAAATCACAATTTTGGGCCACCACTCATCATAAATCAGCCTTTGTTCATCAACGGGGGTTCTCCATTCATTCTGCACACACCTGTGACTTATACCATCGATTTATTAACCTTTAATCGCCAAAATGAACACCCATTAGTCGTAAAAATTCCATATTTGTGATTTTATTGTTGATTTGTGCCTCACGTGCAATTTTGTCATGGTTCTAGGGGGTCGGATCGGGCTCAGTACCGCTCGATAATGTTGAACTCGGACCGTGGGGTCCAATCAGTGAAGAACACAAAGTAATGAGGGGAAAAGAACCATAAAAGGGGTTTATATGATCATTGTCCAAGAATTCTTGGCTGGTGATCAAGAACAGTGATAATGGGTTAGAAAACAAAGAAGTGATCGGTTTAGAATTTGGTACATAGGTGCATGATCAATCTAAAATTTGGCACAAACTCAAGAACAAGGATGGATCTGATCAAAAATTTAATAAAAGGTCATAAATAACCAATTAATGAGTCCTACCTCTATTATAAATCATTTTTTTATGAATAATTTGTCTTTCAACGATCGAGAGAAGTCATTTCTTTCAATGCGTCCTGGTTTAATCTGATCTGGCATTTCGTCATTGTCTGATGAAATCTGCCAAAATAGGAGGAAGAGAGAGCTCTAGAATTATCCCAAGGTTTATGCTTCTAACCTTTGAGAATTAAGCTTGTAGTTATTCTTATATAATTATATTTTGTGTTTAAATGAAATAAATAATTCATTAATTAATTATTAACTCATTAAATGTACCATCAACGAGCAAGAAGTATGAATTCCCCACACCGACCCATTTTATGTCGCGTCTATGATAAACAATACGTGATGGACTCAATCGTGGTCTCATATTTCTAATATAATATTTTATTTAAGTGTTATATCATTTTCTTTAATAATTTTTTATGCCCAATATAAAATATATTTAATGTTTTTATAAAATTAATTCTAGGCACACCGGGTCTCAGAATCGCATGGCGTCATAGCACCTAGCTCTGGAAATATGTATATAAATATTGTAAAGTCTTATAGGGAAAAACCAGGTTTCTACATCATTCCTTCCTTCAATTTTTTTCCCTAAAAATAAAAAACTTAGAAAATAACTCGGGATACTGAGCCCGCACTTGACTCTCCCACTCCCAGGAACTCTCCTACAAGTTCCTGCATTGCCACTGCATGAAAACCAAAGGGATGGTATATCTATGTAGGGTCCTCTCATACCAATCCTCGATCACCAACAAGTGCTCTACAAAGGTGGCTCTATCCTTAAGGCCTATCTCATCCCAGTCAATGACGTGTTTGGGTTCATGTACGTATCTCCTCAGCTGTGACATGTGGAATACATCGTGCACTCACTCCAATTGTGGGCGTAGGGAAAGATGGTAAGAAATATTCCCATCCCTCCGTACGATCTCGAATGGCCCGATGAACCTCGAGGATAGCTTGTCTCCCTAGTTGAACCTATGTATCCCTCTTCATGGGGAGACTCTCAGGAAAACATGGTCTCTATTCTTGAACTCCAAGGGACTATGACGGTGATCTATGTAAGATTTATATCTACTCCAGTTCATCCTCATCCTCTCATGAATGACTTGGACTTTCTCCATCATCACCTACACTAACTCTGGGCCCATAAGATATTACTTGCCAATATCTATCTAGCATAAGGATTTCATTCAGGGTCTCCCATATAGGGACTCAAAATGTGTCATTCCAATGGTAGATTGGTACCTATTGTTGTATGAAAAATCTACCAAGGTCAGGTGATCCTCCCATCTCTAAATGAATTATAACACGCAATACCTTAGAATATCATACAACACTTGGATAGTATACTTAGTATTTCCATCTGTCTAGGGTTGAAAAATGTAATCATCCTCATCTGGGTCTTGAATTCCTCCTGTGGGACTCTCTACAATCGTGATGTAAGTCACACATCATGATCGGAGACAATCATCAGGGGCACCCAATGAAGGCGAATGATCTTCCGTACATACAGCTACCCCAAAATTTCCACTGAACTCTACTCCCTGATAGAAAGGAAGTGTTCCAACTTCGTGAGTCAGTCGACTATCACCCAGATGGTTTCATGGCCCTTCATTGTGTGTAGAATCCCTATCACAAAGTCGATGGATATGCCATCACATTTTCACTCTGGGATATCAAGGGGCTGCAGCAAACCTACTAGAAATTAGTGCTTAGCTTTCACCCACTGACAGGTGAGGCACTGAGAGATGTAATCATATATGATTAATCTTATGTCAGAGAAAAAAAACTGCCACTGAGGTCCCTATACATATTTCCCACTCTGGTATATACATCTTAGGGAGAAGTGTGGAACTCTCAAATCACCTCCTCTTGCATCATGATTGGAACCACTATCCGCCCTAGAATAAGATGATGTGATTCCCTCTTTCAGAATATCTATATGGTGATTCACCTATGGATATATGATCATGTAATACCTCACAGTCAATGTATCCCAGTTGTGACTCCCTTACATGCTCGAGAAGCATAGGAGTCAACACCATTGACAGTAGAAAGGTTGTACCCTTCTGTTCCACCAGGGTCAGCTGTAAGGAGGACAACTACTTTGAATCCTCCTTCACTAAGTGATACTGAGACTTTATGTTAAGGGGGTATTATACAACATTTCCCTTCCCTAGAGTATAGACTATATCGAAGTCATAGTCCTTCAAGAACTCCAACCAGTGTCATTGTATCAGTTTCAAGTCTCTTTGTGTGAAGACGTACCTAAGACTCTGGTGGTCTGAGTAAACCACAAATTGCTCCCCTAGAAGTTAGTGCTTCCATATCCTCTAGGTGAAGACTAAAAATGTTGGCTCTAGGTTGTGAGTTGCGTAGTTTTTCTCATGGGGTCTCAACTTACTTGTCCCATATGCGATAACTGACTGTTTCTTCACCAAAATGAAACTAAGACCAGTTCCTAAGGTATCGCAATACACTACAAACTCTGCACCCTCCTCTGATAGTCTCAACACCAGATAACTCATTAGCCTCATCCTTAACTCCTCAAAGTCCCTTCAGCACTACTCAGACCAGGTAAACAGCTGCCCTTTCCGCATCAGGGTGGTTAAAGGGGATACGATTATAGATAATTCTACCACAAAATTTCTATAATACCATTCCAATCCAAGAAAATTCATACCTCTTTCACACTCTCGGGTGGATCTTAAGAAAGCTCTGCTTCAATATTCATAGGATCCATAGTTAAACCATACTCAAAAATGAAATTCCCCAGAGAGTGAACCTCATAAATCCAGAACTGTTACTTCGAGAGTTTCTCATAAATATGGTGCTTTTGAAATAGATCTAGAACTATCCCCAAGTGCTATACATGTTCCTCCTATGATGCAGAGTATATGATTATGTCTTTGATGAAGACAACAACAAAGTAGTCCAAGTATTCCTAGAAGACCTAGTTAATCAAATCTATAAACACAAAGAGAGGATTTGATGTTATTAATATTTTAATGAATTTTTATATTCTCCCTTTACTGATTTTATATGAAATGTTCATAATTTTTGTGAAATATTAATGTTTAAATATTAAATATAATTTTAGAGCACTATTTGAATTCATCCAGATTCAAGTCTGTTTAATGTTTTAATAAAAACTATCACCATACTGATCAAAATTTAATGTTTCTTGTTTTTTAGGATTCCTCTTTCAATAAACATTTAATTAGAATGGATCATGGGCCAATTTTTCCATTTTAAGGGTCATATAGACCACATAAGAAGACCCAAATAATGGATCATGGTCCAATTCCTTCCCTTCTTTTTCTTTCTCATTCAATCTAAAGTCAGTATTTAATTCCCTTCATCGTTTGTGTGTGTGTTCGACGCACCACTCTTTTCTTATCCCTTTATTTTTCTTATCTTCTTAATTTATCATCATAATTATTATAACCATATTACTAATCATTTAAATGGATGAGTAAATCTCTCATTGGGGTGAGTTATAATTTAGGTATGTTAAGTGATTGAGATATTTTTCTCGATGAATATTCTTTAAATTAACATTGTGTATGTTGGACTTAACATGTCATGGATTAATGACTTATTTTGTTTAACATATGGATTCCATGGATTATTGGAACCATAAATACACTACCACAATCAAGTAATGATTGATATTATAATCTTAGTTAATTTAATTCTTGGATTAAATCCTTAACACTTAGGAATTCCAATCAACGTCAACTTGTGACATGGGTGTTAATTTAATGCAATATAAAGCAAAGCTCAAGGATATCACAAGCTTAACTACCTAATGATGAACTCATCCCAAAATTTATTAATTTATTAAATTAATATTAATCAATCAATCATTTCAATTAATCTATGCAAACAAAACCCCCAATCAAAATACAATCAACTAAAAACATTTGACTATTAAAAAGTATCATCGTCGAGGATTCGACCTGAGTGCGGCTTTACACATTAGCAGAGCATCGGAACTTTAACCGGTCGATAGGTGAAAATAAGCCATGTTTTCAAATGGATTCTTTTCTGGGGATAGTGCAATTAATTAGTCATTAGTTTATAGTATTATAAAAAAAATAAAAAAAATAGAATTTAAAAAAATGAAAAAAAAAACACAAAGAAAAACTCGCCTTCTCATAAAAATCATAACCGGAAAAAAAACACAAAGAAAAACATGTACTTCTTTTTCTTACAAAATATCTTTGAATGCCCTATAGCCTCCCAAACAATCCATCGGATTTTTTTGACCCTGAAATTGAGAGAACACTTCGCCAACTTAGGAGGAACATTAAGGATAATCAAATAATTCAAGAACCAGTCCTCGTCCAACCAGTTGAATTAGAAATGGCCAATCCTAGGGAAAAACACTTAAATAACTCTCTACCCCTGGTATAAATTACCAACCCCTTGGTATTCAATATCCAAACATAGAGGCTGACTTCTAACTCAAATCAGTTTTGATTCATCTTCTCCCTCATTTTCCACGGGCTAGCCGGTGAGGATCCACATCTTCATCTTAAAGAGTTCCATGCGGTGTGCTCTACCATGAAGCCTCAAGGGGTTTCTGAGGAACAAATCAAACTTCTAGAATTCCCCTTCTCCTTAGCTGACACTTCCAATTCATGGATTTACTACCTCCCTCCTGGTTCCATAACCACATGGAATGACATGAAGTGACTCTTTTTAGAGAAATTCTTTCCTACTTCTCGTATTACTTCTATCCGAAAGGAAATAAGCGGTATCTGTCAATTCCCAAATGAATCACTCCATGAGTACTGGGAGAGGTTCAAAAATCTTTTTGAAACCTTCCCAAACCACCAAATCTTTTACCAAATCTTGATCAAATACTTCTATGAGGGGTTATTGGCTATGGTGAGAACCCTCATTGATGCCGCAAGTGGTGTTGATCTTGTTGATAAAACTCTTTCTTGAAAGAGATCTCATAAGAAACATGGCTGAAAACACGCAAAAATTTCATACTCAAGCACATTCTCAAGTCAAACAAGTCTAAGAGAATCAATCCATAGAGCCTAACAAGATGACTGAGTGGATGAGTGAACTTACTGGTCTTGTGCGACAACTAGTTGTAGCGGCCAAAGCCCAAACCTCATCTTCTCCATAATCTTTGTTCCCTAGAACAATCAAGAATTGTGTAATCTTTAACTCCCCATATCATCCAACTGACACATGTCCACAACTTCAAGAGGATCAATCTGATTCATCTGGATGAATGGAGGTCAATGCAGCCTATGCTCAGCATAACACCAACCCTCAACAATCAGGTCAGTTCATTAGAAACTTAAACCAACCCCACTCTAAGCTCTTCTCTTCTAAGTTCAACCAAGGCTTGAGGTATGGTAATCCCGTTTCTCATCCCCCTAATTTCCATCCTCAAAACCCAAACCAATTCCAATATGGTCAATGTGTTGGTAACTTCCAACAACCTTACCCTTTTGTTCCTCAACATCAAAGGATCAATCCTCCTCTTCCTCCTCCTGGATTCCACTATCCTAGTGGTCCTTCCCAATTTTCAAACCAATACAATCTCTTTCCCAAGAACCAAAATCAAGGAAATCCCAATCCGGGACAAGCCTCTTATTCCAAGAAACCATGGGAATGCACTGTAGAAGATCTTGCCCCCTTCACCTGTTCTAGCCTTAAAAACATTGAAACCCAAATCGGTCAACTTGCATCCCACCTTAGTCAGTAGCAACCATCCAATTCTTCCCAACCCCCAACTCAACCATTACCCAACCCCAAGGGTAATGTAATTGAAATTGCACTTAGATTGGGAAATCAAATTTCTATGCCTCAAGATAAGTCCTCTACCCCCCCCCCTGAATGTTGACCTAGAAAATGAAAAGAAAAAGAAACTTGAAAAGGAACCTGAAGCCATTCCCTCACCTCCTTCCATTCCACTTAGGAATCCAATTCCTTTTTCTCAAGCCATTTCTAAGCTAAATAATTCCTTTTAACCCGATCATGAAATGCTTGACATGTTTAGACATGTTGAATTCAAAATTCCACTCTTAGATGTCATAAAACAAATCCCTAAGTATGCCAAGTTTCTTAAGGAATTTTACACCCACAAGAGGAAACTTAGAACCTTCGAAAATGTTTCCACCCAGAATTCTATTCCCATAAAGTGCAAAGATACAAGGACCTTTACGGTTTCATGCCAAATTAGAAGTTCCAACTTTGATGATGCACTCATAAACCTAAGATCCACAATTAATTTCATGCCCAAATCCATATTCTCCAACCTTGGTCTTGGTATCTTACATCCAATGAGTTTTTTCATTCAGTTAGCCAGTATAAGCATAGCTAGTCCTAAGGGAATAATTGAGGATGTCCTTGTTCATGTTAGTGATATTATCTTCCCATCTGATTTCTATGTCCTTGACATGGAAGGTGAGATAACTTCTTACCAATATCCTATTATTCTAGGAATACCTTTCCTTATGACATCTAGAACCAAGATTAATGTCCATGTTGGCATCTTATCCATGGAATTTGGTGACCAACTGGTCAAGTTCAATATTTTTCAATCCATGCAATACCCATCAAAGAATAAATCTATATTCTCTATCCATGCTTATAAAAGTATCTCTGAGGGTGTGTTGAATCACAATCCATCATGTTTTTCCTATTATACTGATATAGGAGTTTGTGAATATTGCATACTCATTAACCAAGTCATAAATGGAGAATTTGATGCTGACATTACAAATGCAGACTCCATTGATCTAAAGGATCTTAAAAACTATTTGGAATCCCATCTCACCTATGACATCCACTGTTCCAACTTGGACGGTAATAGGGAAAACAAACAAGCATGTTCATTTTTTATTCAAATATTATTATCCAACATTCATCATTTCCTATCCATGATTCTGAAAATTCTGTTATATGTGAGGTGAACCCCAAAACAATGTGTTTATATTGTTTCGATGGGAGTGAAGGTTGTGAGATTTGTTCCATAATTAATAAAGTGATCACTGGAAATGTTGAAATTGATCATTCTTTAGCAAACAACATTGATATAAAGGATATTGAAAAACTTATTCAATATTATGACTCCACTGATCCACATTACTCTACATTGGTAAGTGATGAAATAAATGATTCAAAAATAATTGGGATATCATACTCTGGTTTCGTGTTATATGAACCTTATATAAATGAACCATCAGAATTAAGACATCTTCCTGAATTTAAAAGAATAGAAAACCATCACTTTGTGGATAAAATCATTCCTCACGTTGAAGACCAAAGGGAGGATAGTCATATTCTTTTTCCACCCTCTTTGAATTTCAAGAGAAACAACAAGGAAGGGATGAAATTATCTAATGAATCATTGGTCATCCCAAAGGAAATGTTTTTCTGTAAGCACACTGGAGTTGAGAAAATACGATGGCCACAGTTAGACTATGGGTAGTCCACTGCAACTATCCAGCTGTAGAAAAATAAATGTAGCGCTTCTTGGGATGCAACCCATGTTTTATTTTACTTTTATAAAATTTTAATTTATTTTTAGTTTTTCATTATATGAATAATGATTTTTATTTTTCAAGTAACATCCCACAATCCTGGAACCACATCGACTTCCATCATATACTCATCTTCTATAGTTGACCCACCACTGGATGGAGATGGCAACCCACCAAATCCAAACTAGGGGAACCTCTTTCACTTTAACTCACTTTAACTCTCTCTCTATATCTTCCTCTATCTCTCCCTATTTCTTATTATTCTTCTATCTTTCATTTTTTTTACCACTTTCTTCATCACAGTTTTTATTTACTCTGTTATGTGGGTGTGACTTTATAAAAATCTAAAAAAACCTAAAAAACTAAACAACAACAAAAAAATCATTTAAAAATGTATATGAAAAATAAATAGTCATACTTACTCACCTTCCAATTTTAAAATTTTGTCCAACCATTTTGGGGAGTCAAAATACATGGTTTCATCTCAAAAATTTTGTGGTTTCTTCATAAATTTGGATAAAGAATATTGTGTCAAAACCAACAAATTTTGAACGCTCAATTTTTTATTTGGAAAATGATTTCCCCACCCATGAGAAACTAAATTTGATTTCATGACAAGTCCACCTATGGACATCTTTTAAAAATGTGTGTTTTTCACCCCCATTTTTGAGTCTTGAGTTTGTAGACCTTCGAGCTGAATTTACTACTTTGGTGTGCATTAAAATGATAGAATCATTTTATGAACCACATTATAATCACAATATCCAAATAGCCTCCCATTTACTTTACATTAATACTCCTTTTGAAATCCCCTTCAAGCCTATGAAAACCTTTTATTTGATAGCCACATTATAAGTCCAATACCTTATCCCACCAAATATCAACATGAATTTTCATTGCATATTTTCTTTTGAAATTTAACTGTGAGGGGAATGGATTTCATTTTGGGTACCCTTTTTTGATTTTACCGTGTTATCATATGCTTGAGGGAAAGCATCAATTTAAGTGTGGGGGGAGGTTTTCCTTCAGTGGGGTTTGGGAATGTATATATGTTTATCTTGTATAATTGATATTGAAAAGTGTTCAAAAAAAATATTAAAAAGAAACAAAAATGGGTTGTGTCTTGGGTAGGTCAAAAATCACTCTTACTCAACCTTTTATCTTGTTATAACTATTACAATTAGTTTCATGAGGAGATCAATCATGGTTTGGGAGATGATTGTGATATCTTTTTCAAGTTCAACTTTCGAAAAATGCAAAAAAAAAAAGAACACTTATGTCATTGGGAGAAGTTTTGTGTTTTGTAAATATTTCATCTTCTCGTCCCCTTAAAATTTTCTTCCTATATTGTGTATTTATTCACACAATCATTCCCTTGTAAATATGTGTTTTCATTTCCTTCCATGTTTCATTTCAAAAAAATTGTACATTACTTTTTCCATGTTGGAGTTTTATCCCCTTTTTCCTATCTTTTGGATATCATCTTCCTACCGTCCCATAGCCACAGAAAAACCCCTAAAAAGACCTCTTGATTTTTGAGAAATTTAGTATAGGGAATGAAAGCTAATATCTCTTACAAACTCTAAGATTTTTACTTTTGGTTGGTGAATGAGTGAAACTCCATAAAATTAATTTTATCATCTTGAGAGGAGTATGTTTTGTGTGCCACCATTTTCCATTTCTAAATTTGAGCATGAAAAAATGAATTGTTTTAGAAACATTTATTCTGTAACAACTTGTGGTGGAATTCAATATGTATGAGTGAAATTTTCTTAACCTCCCCTGATTAGGGAAAACAAAATTTTAATATTTTTTGGTGAGTGAAAATGATTTTGTTATGTTTTTATATTTATTTCACATGAGGACATGCACAAGACTAAGTGTGGGGGAGTTGATGTTATTAATATTTTCATGAATTATTATATACTCTCTTTACTTATTTTATATGAAATGTGCATAATTTTTGTGAAATATTAATGTTTAAATATTAAATATAATTTTATATCACTATTTGAATTCATCCAGATTCAAGTCGGTTTAATGTTTTAATAAAAAATATCAACATAATGATACAAATTTAATGTTTCTTGTTTTTTAGGATTCCTCTTTCAATATAAACCAACTCATTATAAGGGATCATGGGCCAATTATTCCATTTGAAGGGTCATATGGACCACACAAAAATACCCAAAGAATTTATGATGAAACTGGACCAATTATGAAGATTGAATTACTAGGCTCAATCCAGAATTCAAAATTCCTTTATTATCCTAAAATGTAAGGGGGGCAATGTAAGGATTCTTGGATAAAAATTTCAAGGCCCAACTCCAAAAACAAGGGACCCAACTAATTTATTTAAACTCATCCCACCATTCTGGATGGGAATTAAAATCAGTACAGTGTTCATGAAATGTATCCTGATATAGTCATCAAATCAATGTGAGATTTTGCAGTGTGAAATAGTATATATATGCCTCATACTTATTTGAATAAATAATTCGTATTTGAAGGCATATTATTATTCAAAAATCTATTCACATTTTGGCCATCGAAAAACCATGGATAGAAATGGACAACTTAACATTGTTTATGAAAACCACCATAACTTTGTCTGCATAAGTCCAAATGCCTTAAAATTTTGATATTATTCGGAAAACATTATTATATACAACTTTTAAGAAGAGGATATCTCTATATTCGGCTGTCTGGATGTCCAAATCATCGATCCAAGTAGAGGGGTAGTTTTGGAATGCAAACAGTCCACCACCTTGGGCTATAAATACATCCCCTCATATCCTTTAAAAAGGGTTGAAATTTCAGAATAGAGGACAATATATTGGCACAAAAAAATCCTTGAAAAGGGATTTGTAGGACCTTCCATAATAAATTTTTCACTTGATAAACCCTTCCTTCTCTCTTTGTTTTCATTTACTTTAGTGTTCTTCGTTGTTGTAATCTTGTAAGTCTTTTTTTTTGTAATTATGTTTTAATGAAAGTTTATTCTTCAATATCTCTTATTCGCATCCACCTTCTATATTTTAATATTAATTTTCTTAAAATAGTTTAAATCAAGTTAAAACCCCTTCCCTTCTTTTTCTTTCTCATTCAATCTAAAGACAGTATTTAATTCCCTTCATCGTTTGTGTGTGTGTTCAACGCACCACTCTTTTCTTATCCCTTTCTTTTTCTTATCTTCTTAATTTATCATCATAATCATTATAACCAGATTAATAATAATTTAAATGTATGAGTAAATATATCATTGGGGTGAGTTATAATTTAGGTATGTTAAGTGATTGAGAGATTTTGCTCGATGAATATTATTTAAATTAACGTTGTGTATGTTGGACTTAACATGTCATGGATTAATGAATTGTTTTGTTTAACATATGGATTACATGGATTATTGGAACCATAAATACACTACCACAATCAATTAATAATTGAGATTATAATCCTAGTTAAGTTAAGGCTTGGATCAAAGCCTTAACACTTAGGAATTCCAATCAACGTCAACTTGTGACATGGGTATTAATTTAATGCAATATAAACAAAGTTCAAGGATATCACAATCTTAACTACCTAATGATGAACTCATCCCAATATTTATCAAATTTTTAAATCAGTATTAATCAATAAATCATTTCAATTAAGCTTTGAAAAAAAAACCCTCAATCAAAATACAATCAACTAAAAACATTCGACTATTAAAAAGTATCATCGCCTAGGATTTGACCTGAGTGCTGCTATACACATTAGCAGAGCATCGGAAATTTGACTGGTTGATAGGATAAAATCGGCCATGCTTTCAGAATTCATCACACCAAAGGGTATCACTAGGAACTTATAGTGTCTATTGAGACATTGGAATGAAAACTTTCGAATATCATCCTTGCAAACCCTAAACCAGTGGTATCCAGACCTAAGATTTAGAACCATCTGGCTCATCTCAACTGGTCAGAGAGGTCACCAATACTTAGTAAGGGTTACTTGTTCTTTATAATGGCCTTTTTCAGGTAATGATAATCCACAAAAATCCAAAAACTTTTTTCCACCTTTTTTATGAACAACACTGGAGCTTCCAAGGGGTATACATTGGGTCTGATGAAACATTTCTCTCCAAGGTCCTTTAACTACAACTGCAACTCTCAGAGCTCGGTAGGGGCCATACGATATGTGGAAGAAGATATCAGAATAGTTTTAGGATGCAAGTCAATGCAAAAGTACATCTCTTTCATTGGAGGTAGTCCTATAACATCCCTAGGGAAAATGTCCATATGATCCTCCACAACTGAAGGAATCCAAATTCATGAAGAGTCTACCACACCAAGGTCTATGCTCGCTAACTGATGGGTGATGGGTTTCATCCTCCTACTCACAGAACCCACTTGTATTTTCATAAGATATCTCTTGCAAGAAAAGGAGAAACTCTCCCCACGAGTGTGTGGGCATCTGACTTGTCTAAGATGACAATCAATCTGGGCTCAGACCATGGACAGTCAATCCATACCCAAGATGAAATCATAGGGTTTTATCATGAAAACTATGAGGTCTCACATGAACCTATCTCCACCATGTGATATCTTACATTTCAAACAAATAAAAGATATAGAATAAACATTCCCTATAGGAACCACAAGACGAATCTGTTGGGATAGCACCTCAATTGGGAGCTCATGCTCTTGTACCAGGAGTGTAGAGATAAAGGAATGGATGGAACCTATGTCTAATAATATTGAATCAAGAGTATAATAAACATATATCATACCTATTATCACCATTTACATTGTGGGATCATAGAAATCCAAAGCCTACAGCTATCTGCGACCCCATCCGCTAGCTCCCTGAGTCTAACGTGGGCCGAATGGTGGTGGTGGTGGTGGAAGGATCTCATAACATCATCCACCAACCATAGGTCCTCCTGATTCTCTTCCAAATCTGCCTCCCTGGGGACCACCATGTCCGCACTTGGAATATCCTTGATCATGGTGCTTCCTCTATTATGGTGATCCATAAACTATCTGTATGTGCTCCTCAGTATGTCTGGTCAGATAGTCATGCACCATGTGACCTCATCCATCATAAAAAAAGCACTGACCCTCTTTGGGCTTCCCTAGTGCTCTATGTTGTCTTTACACCGAATGAACACATGCCTGAGTTTGATCATGGGGAGGTCCTCTACACCAAGATCCCAGCATCTGGAATCTAATAGCTACTGAAAATGACTCATCTCTGATACCAATCTATCACGAACTGACCCCAAGTCAGGGTTCGAGTCGCAACTACCCCAAACCTTCCTCTATGGTCCATGGATGGAAAAAAAGCACTGAAGGCCTAACTATCTCACTAAGGCATGTGTATAAGTACCTATATGCACACACACATCCATATCGATGCATAAGTGCATAGGGAAAGAGTAAAATATGAAACACTTCTATAAAATAAACCAAACATGTAGAACATCAAGATAGTACAAAAGTACGGTAGTGTAAACTGAAAAATAATGGGTAAAAATAAATGTCCAACTAGAAATATGTCCCAACCTGAAAAAAACTAGAAATTAAACTACTAAGAGATCCTAGCTCCTAAATCCCACACTGTGACAACCGTACGCGGTCCAAAGAACCTACTATCCCTAAGCTCATCTATAGTCACAGTTGACTTGTCTGTTGTTTTCATAAGACATGACACATGTGGTAAAAGGCCATATAGGGGTGAGTATATACATACCTAGTAGGGAACCCTGGAATCTGAAGGGGGTCAGTAAGAGATACAATAGGAAAGAAAGACAGTGGATGAAAGATATAGTTAAAGATAACAACTCGACCCAAAAAGAGAGTGAAAGTAAGCTTGTCCAAACACAAGGGGAAAACATGGTGAGTAGATAAACTGTCCATTGAGTCTTCACCACCTATATAAAGAGAGTAGACCCATCCAACCATGAGAAACTAAACACAAAAATCATGTGGCATACTTTGTGCTTCTTTACCTATCTTGGAGGGAGAGTAACCAAATCCAAGGTGTGGATACAAAAGGATATATATATGCTTAGTCAAAGAATCCCAAATAAGAGAGTAATGGGATCTATATCTCACAGCTCATCCCAATAAGAATAGTAGCCAATAGTTTCAAAATTCTATCAATGATGCCCGGAATCTCACGCGTCTAATCAGAAGTAATCACCCAAGTTAAACCACATTTCGTCATTATGCCGCATAGTCAAGGGGATACAAACTATAGGTAGGGAACTCATGTCCTGGTACAACATAAGGGTTTTGCTCTGATAATCATCAAGGAACATCATTGCCCAACCCTGCTAAATTGTACCATTTGATAGGTTTTCAAGGAACTCCACTACTCAACCCTACTGAAGGGTACCACTTGGAAAGTTCATCGAGAAACTCCACTTTCCAGCCCCGCTGGAGGGTACTGCTTGAAAGGGTCGTCAAGGAACTCCACTTCCCAGCCCCGCTAGAGGGTACCCCTCAGAAAGGTCCTTGAGTAACTCCACTACCCATCCCTACTGGAGGGTACCACTTGGAAAGGTCATCAAGGAACTCCATTATCCAACCCTACTAGAGGGTACTACTCAAAAAGGTCTTGGTGGACCTACATGATCATTATTGTCATCGGGCATTGCTTAACTAGGAATATTTCTAAGAAAATTTTACATCGTATCTTTTAATTCAAAAAGGAGGGAACCATCATTTTTTATGTAGAAAAACACTCAGGTTTGGCTACTCATGAGCCAAAATCTGTGTTCAAATGAAGAAGATACAAATGATTGAAGTTTCCTAAAAAGAAACCAAGGGGTACACAGAATGTGAGGGAACCCACACAGTGTGTGGTCTTTCTCCACTGCCTGATCATGTCCTTGTATAGCACATGGATCCCTATTCATGTAGCAGTACACACTGTGTAGGTGGACTACATGGCATGTCTAGGACAACCGGGATCATGTCATTTCCTTCCGGTTGTGTCTGTGTACCCAAGTACACGGCTGTATACTTGGCCATGTACTTCCACACGGGTTCCCACCTATGTGATCCATCACATAGTTTATCCAATTGGAGAAGTGGTACACAACATGTATCATGTCATACTTAGCTTTTCCTGAAACCCTAGTTGTTGCCGCTGAGGGGTTACTTTCACGTACCAACCCGAGTACCCTGGTAACCCGATAACTGAGCCGGCACTGACATATCCTGAAGGGCATTCCCAATCCTCATGATTCTATGACTAGAACCTAGAATCATACAAACTAAATGTGGGAATAGTTTTTTCACCTACATTACAGAACTAAAAGAAAAAAAGACAGTATGCATATCTAAAGAAAATCCACTGGGATAATGTACCAAAAGTAAAATAGGAATTAAATCCCAAAGTAATACAACCAAAGTACCAAAATAGGAAAAACATCCCAAGTCCAAACTCAAACGCAACTCACCAAGTCCACGGTTCAACAGCTAGAACACCTCCAAGAGATCCTTTTTCCCTTACTCAAACATGGAAGGAGGTAATATACAAACACCCTAAGTCACAAGTAGGGTGTGAGAAAAATACTAATAGGATTTCACCAAAATATTCCATAACAAGATGCCAATATCAAATTAACCAAGAATATGTTTTCAGTTTTAAAATAAAGGTTTATCATATCAAGAAAATATTTAAAAAAACCATGCTTTATGATTTAAAATATGGAAATAATTTATCAATTCATGCTTCACGTTTCAAATTATGGAAATACATTTCAAAAGATGGAATATTCCTTTAACCAAAGGGTGATTTACACAAAAGGCACATTTCACAAAAATGGCTTAAATAAACACTTTTATATAAATTATCAAGGCATATAAAATAGTTTAAAATAATGGCATATATATATTTGAAATACAAACAAGTGATTAACATGTTCATGTACCTAATAACGTGTGTAAGTTCCAGACTATAAGGATCCCACACTCATAGTGAATAGAAAATATGTACATACACCCCTTTGAGATCAGGACAAAGAGGACTCGTCACCATTACCTAAGGGATGTGATGTGCTGATATGATGTTTTATAATGTTCTAAGTCATAAAGTGCCATCTAGATAACTCACTAACTACCTAAGGTCTGCATGCTCTCAAGTATAAAATAATGATGGGAAATTTATTTCAAGACTTTTTAAAATAGAATTAATCTCATTCTCCATTTCGAATATGTCAATTTTCTGTTTAAAACCCATAATGGTTTTTTAATAAAAAACATGTCTTTTCAAAAATATAAAACCCTAAAGTTTCTATCAAAACATTTTTAAGACATTTTTCATAAATAAGTATTTGAAATCAATCCATGCAATTCCACAATCCAATATCACAAATAAATTCAACAATTTAATTTTCAAATAAATTCCATCAATTTCATAATAAACCCCCAAATCATTAGAATTAGGGTTTTTCAAAATTTTCCATCAAATTCATTTTACAATTTAAATTAAACAATTTAAATTTTTCTAATTTCCATAACCACACCCCAATTCACTAGAATTGGAGGTTTTCCAATTTCATGTCAAAAACCCATTTCAAAACCCCAATCCAAAGGAATTGGTTTTTCTCCAACAAACCAATTGAAATCCATTTTTAAACAAAATCAAACAATTGAATTTAACTCAAACAATTTAAATTAAACAATAAATTATAGGTTAATATAAATTGGGAATCCAGATGGAACCACATACCTTTTTCTCATGGAAACACAAAGCCTATGATGTACCTGCTAACAAAAATGAAGGTGCGGAAGATCTAGGAACTCAAACTAGAAATAATATTTGACAGCGCGAAGTTTAGATCCATCAATTCCAAGATGATCTATCAAAACTCAAGGAGGAAAAGAAAAAGAGACGGAGAGGTGTGGGGAATGCCTACCCAAAATGACACATCGTGATCACAACAATGATCAATCGTTAAATGAAAAGGTCCAAAGGGGTTGGAGGCTCCAAAAATATCATGGGGAAGGATTTTCATATAGATAAAGGAATCATAAAGGAGGAAAAATGAATATTTCAGTTGGGATGCATGTTTAAAAAAACACCCTTGAGACTTTACACGACATGTAACCCAATTACATGTCGTGTAATTGATAAGTCGCATAATTTCCAAAAAAACCGTCTTCTTTTTATAAAAATGGATTTATTTTCATTTATGATTTACACGTCATGTAACCATATTACACAATGTGTAAATATATAGTAGGATCTAGAACTAGTAGATTTTGTGCCAGAAATTCCAAAAAATCTCTAACTTCACCATTATAGGTATCCTCCCATTTCATTATTGGCCCTACCTAGACAAAGAAAAAGGAAAACCACAAAAAGGTTAGAAACATACCTTTTATAAGAGTAATTATATGTTACAACCTCCCCACCATAAATACTTTCTATCCCCAGAAAGCCTATGAAGAAGCTTCCATGACAAAAATATGAGGCCACTACTCTCTCATCAGTGCCTCACATTCCCAATTCTCATGAAAATATGAACTGTACTTCCATAGAATTTGAACCAAAGGTATCTTCCTCCCACAAAGTACCATGGTTTCAGAATCAACTATCATGATTGGTTGTTTATTCAAAGATAAATTAGGTCCAACTTCCAGATCACTCCAGCTCAGAACATGAGATGGATCAGATAGATACTTTCAGAGTTGAGATACATGGAATACATTATGTATCGATGTAAACCACAGTGGTAGTGAAAAGTGATAAGAAACTTTCCCCACCTTCTCAACAACCTCAAAAGGTCCAACGAAATGATGAGCAGGCTTCATTTTTCTCTCAAGACATCGATGACCCAATCGGGGTGAAAATTTCAAGAACACCCGGTCACCAATTGAAAATTACAATAGCCTACGATGATGATCAGCATAAGAATTATTTGGATCTGTTCCATTAACATCCTCTAATTAATTGATTGAACCTCCATTGTCTTCTCTTAGACCAAGCTCGGTCCAACCAAAGAACTGTCACCAATATCTGACCAGCACAATAGAGATTTACAAGGCTGACCATATAAGGCCTCCAAAGGAGCCATTTTGATCATGGATTGGTAACAATTATTATAAGAAAACAAAACCAACCCCAAGTTATCATCCCAAGATCCACCAAAGTTGATAACACAATCACAGATCATATACTCAAGAATCTGGATAGCTCTATCTTTCTAGCCATCGAACCGTGGATGGTATGTCGTACTGAAATGGATATGAGATCCTAGTGCCTCCTAAAGGCCTATCCAAAAATGAGAAGTGAACTGAGGATCCCTATTAGATACTATAGTAGATGTAACTCCATGAAACCAAATAATATCTTTCACATAGATATTTACCAACTCCTCAACTTTTTTTGTATCACGAATGGGTATAAAATGATCCGATTTCATCAGTCGATCGATCACAACTCATATTGAATTATTATTTATCTATGTATATGGAAACCCAACCACAAATTCCATTGAGATCTTATCCCACTTTCAAGTATGGACTGGAATCAGATGAAGAAAACCCGAAGGTTTCTAGTGCTCGTCCTTCACCTGTCGACATGTATAAGAATGAGAAACAAACCCAACAATGATTCATCTCATACCTGGACACCAGAACTACCACTGCATGTCATAGAACATCTTCATGGTCCCTAGGTGAACTTCCCACTAGGATTTATGGCAGTCTCCCATCATATCCTTCCTCACCAAAGATATTACCAAAAAGCGATTCTGATGGCATTGAATAACCTCTTTGTAGAACGGCCACTATGAAACTATCTCCCCATCATAAAGAGAGTCTCTAATGATGTGGAACTCAAAATCAATTTTTTAACCTTGAAGAATCGTTTCGATAAGAGTGGATGTCAACTGAATGTTGGCTAAGGAAACCTCGACCCCTTTCTCTTGTACTCCAATATAAAACTATGTAAAAAGAGTCACCAAGTTCCACTCCTCTGAAGATTCCTTCACTGCCTGGGTCGGAAGCTTCCTGCTTAAAGCATCTGCAATAACATTCCCTTTCCTCGAGGTATAGGAAATATCGAAATCGAAATATTATAGGTATTCTACCTAATGCCTCCAATATATATTTAAATATTTTTTAAAGAAGAGATAACTCGATCTCTTGTGGTCATAAGACACGATAAACCTTTCTCTGTAAAGGTAATGTCTCCAACTCTTAAGTGTGTGCATCACATCTGCTAGTTCAGGATAATGGGTCGTATAGTTCTTCTTTTGTGGCCTATACTGAAAATATTCATAGGAAATGACATGATAACCTTTAATAACAACACAACCCAATCCTAAACCTAATGCATCACAGAAGACCACATATCCCTACCCGGACTCTAGAAGAGTCAACACTGGAGTAGTAGTCAAAAAAACATTTTAGCTCAATAAAAAAATTGTGACATTTAACATCCCAAGAAAACTTTACTCCCTTTTGAGTTAGAGTAGTCATCGGAGAATCCAACTTTGAGAAGTCCTAAACAAACCAGTGATAATATCTGGCTAAGCCTTGGAAGCTCTAAATGACGATGAAATTTTTTGGTTGCTACCAAGTCATAATAGTCTTCACCTTCTCATGATCAACTGATATACCCTTTCCAGACACCACATGTCTCAATAATTTCACTTCTCTGATCCAAAAATCACATTTCGAAAGCTTTTCATAAAGCTTTTTATTTCTCAGAAAACTCCGAAATGTTCTCAGATGATGAACATGAACGTCCTAGGACTTAGATTAAATGAAGATGTCATCTACAAAAACTACCAAAAAAATTATCTAGATACTCTTGGAAAATTCTATTCGTTAATTTCATAAATATTGTAGGATCATTGGTTAGACCAAAGGGAATAACAAGATACTCATAATGACTATAACTTCTCTGAAAGGTGGTTTTCTGAATGTCAGATTCTTTTATCCTTAATTGATGGTAGCTGGAGCGAAGATTAGTCTTCGAGAAACACTTTTCCCCTTTCAACTAATCAAACAGGTCATCAATCTGTGGCAATAGATATTTGTTCTTCAATGTAACTCAATTGAGATTTTGGTAATCAACACGTAGGTGAAGGGAACCATCATCTTTCTTATCAAAGAGAACTGGAACCACCCAAGGTGACACACTTGGGTATATAAAATATTTATCTAGAAGATTGTACAACTGGGAATTCATCTCTTTCAGTTCAGCTGGTATCATGCGGTAAGAGGGAATTGAAATTGGTTGATTACCAGGAATTAATTTAAGGTAAACTCAACCTCCCTTACCGGTGGAAAAAGAGATAATTTGGAAGGAAATAGGTTGGGAAACTCAACAAAAACTGGAGAGAGGTCATCATTCAAATATTCCCACTCTAAATCAAAAGAAAACACTAATATTACTTTTCCCAAATTTAGATAATAAGATATGGACCTACTCAACCTTGGGTCACATTTTCCTTAAAATACAAGAGACACACCACTGGGTGTAGTAAGATAGACCCATCAAAGATAGTAATCAATATGGGATTTATTGTCAATGAGTTAATCCATACCAAAAATTACATCAAGAGGTTTTGTGTCGAGAACCAGAAAACTCCAAGAAATATCGACATTTGATAGAGAGAAGAAATAAGTGGGACTATAGAGAACCTACTCTCTCTTCGTACCAAGTGGGTATAGTAATATCCATTACAGAAGATAAAAACTCCATATTAATATTTATCAAATAAACAATATGGATTTAAATAAATGAATGAGATGCATCAATATCAAATAGATAATTCACTAATGATGAAGTTATAGTAATGGTACCTTTCACAGTCACTAGACCCATGTCTGCTACCTCTGGAGATTCTTCCACTGCGTGAAGTAGCTTCATTCTGGATGTCTGTATCTAGAACCCTTTTATATGTGAAGTATATGATTTTCCCACAGTTTTAAGATGGGATGATTATCTCATTCCACTACATTAAGTATAATAGATATGGCAGAATCTATTTAAGTGCCTTGAACGTCCGTAGGAGCCATAGTTCTTTGGTGCCTCAATGCAAACCCTTTTTGAATTTCTTATCTTTCCATACTAGTATAAAATCAAATAACTTCCTCTTATCACTATAGGAGGTCTAGAATGACCTTTATATCGATAACTACCTTGAGAATCATCATGATTTTACTTTCCTTTGAAGGAACTCACGCTGCAACTTTGATTTCATCGGGTGTGTCCAAGAACCCAAACAATCGCTCCATCGTGCTCAACCATTTCTCAGTCCCCTAAGAATCGTTCAAGACTTTGAATAGTGTTGATTTTTAATGAAGGAACTCTAGAGAAAAAATCTTGAGAAAATTCCTCCAGGGTTCCATAGCTAGAGCCTGAATGAGAACTGGAGGTGGTTCCTGTCCCAGAGCTTGGAGAATGTGCATAATCACCTCAACTAGATTCAGATCTACTATAGGATTGATTTGTTAAGGTTCAACAGCATCCTCCTCCTGGGTACGATTCACACGTCTTCTCATAGGTATGATTCTACACAACATAAATAGACAACAATAAGACATCAGATTACACTCAAACAGAGCAACAAGGGAAATTAATCCCAACTGATTGAACAAACAATATTTGGATTTCAACCTATCCAAATCGAAACAAGAAAAAAACTGGAACTAAACCACCAGATGTCTTTCCCTAAACACCCCTATTGACTTAAGGTTTATTATAGTGAGATTTGGTCAGGCACTTAATCACAACTACCACCTAATTCCCGATAAGATTTCACAGATGCATACTGACTTCAAGACAAAAGCTAAACCTGAACCTTTGATACCACTTTGTCATGAACCAGCCTGGTTACCCTGGTAACTTGATAACTAATCTGGCACTAACATATCCCAAAGGGTGTTCCTGATCCCCACGAGTCGGCGACTAACACCTGGCATCATACAAACTAAAAGTGTAAACAGTTTTTCCACAAATATTGAGAAAGTAAAAGAAACAAGACAGTATGCATATCCATAGAAACTCCACTAGGAGTAATGCTCCAGAATTCAAACAGGAATTGAATCCCAAAGTACTACAACTGAAGTAACAAAATAGGGAAACCATCCCAAGTCCCAACTCAGATGAAACTCATCAATTCCATGGTTCAATAGTTAGAATGACCTCCAAGAGATCCCTTTCCCTTGCTCAAACCTGGAAAGAGGTAATCTACAAACACCCTAAGCATAAGTAGGGTGCGATCCAAATCCCATTAGGATTTCACCAAAAGATTCCATAACAAGATTCCAATATCGAATTAACCAGGAATGTGATTTTAGTTTTAAAACAAACAAGTTTGGCATATCAAGATCATATTTAAACAAATAATTCTTTATGATTTAAAAGATCAAAATACTTTAACAATTAATGCTTCACATTTAAAATAATGGAAATACATTTCAGAAGATGAAATTTTCCTTTAACCAAAGGGTTCTTTACACAAAAGTCACTTTTCAAAAATATAGATTAAATAAACACTTTTATATAAAATATTTTATATAAATTCTCAAGGCATGTAAAATAGTTTACAACAATGGAATATATACATTTGAAATACAAACAAGAGAGAAACATGGTCATGCTCCTAATAAGGTACGGAAGTTCCATACTATAAGGATCCCACACTCATAGTGAACGGAAAATATGTACATATACCCCTTTGGACTCAAGTCAAAGAGGATTCATCACCATCGTCAAAGGGATGTAATGTGCTGATATGATGTTTTAGAATGTTTTAAGTCATAAAGTGTCATTCAGATAACTCACTAACTACCTAAGGATTTCATGTGATCAAGTATAAAAAAATTATGGGCAATTTATTTTGAGATTATTTAAAATACAATTAATCCCATTCTCCATTTCAAATATGCCAAATTTCCCTTTAAAATCATAATGGGTTTTTAATCAAATACATTCCTTTTCACCAAGATAAAACCCTAAGGTTTCTATCAAAACACTTTTAAGCCATTTCTCATAAGTAAGGATTTGAAACCAATTAATACAATTCTACAATCCAATATCATAATTAAATTAATCAATTTAATTTTAAAATAAATTCCATCAATTTCATAATAAACCCCCAAATCACTATAATTGGGGTTTTTACAATTTTCCATCAAATTAATTTCAAAATTTAAATTAAACAATTTAAACTTTTCCAATTTCCATAACCACACCCCAATTCACTAGAATTTGAGGTTTTCCAATTTCATGCCAAAAAACCCATTTCAAAACCCCAATCCAAAGGAATTGGTTTTTCTCCAACAAACCAATTGAAATCCATATTTAAAAAAATCAAAAAAATTCATTTAACTCAAACAATTGAAATTAAACAATCAATTTTAGGTTAATATAAATTGGGAATCAAGATGGAACCACCTACCTTTTTCTCACAAAAACACAAATCCCGCGACATACCCGCCAACAAAAACGAAGGCGCAAAAGATCTAGGAACTCAACCTAGAAACAAGATTTGACAATGCAGAGTTTAGATCCATCAATTCCAAGATGATCTATCAAACCTCGAGGAGGAAAAGAGAAATAGATGGAGAGGCATGGATAATGCTTACACGTAATGACACACCGTGATCGCAACAACAATCAATCGCCGAATGAAAATGTCTGGAGGGGTTGGAGGCTCCCAAAATCGCATGGGGAAGGATCTAGATTGAGAGAAAGGAATCCTAGAGGAAGAAAAATGAATATTTTAGTTAGGATACTTGTTTATAAAAACACCCTTAGGAATTTACATTACATGTATCCCAATTACACGTCGTGTAATTTATAAGTATCATAATCACCAAAAACCCCATTTTATTTTGATAAAAACGTATTTATTTTCATTTATGATTTACATGCCAGGCTCCAGAACTAGCATATTTCATTCCAGAAATTCCAAAAAATCTTTGAATTCACCATTATAGGTATCCTCTCATTTCCTTCTCGACCCTACCCAAACAACGAAAAAGGAAAACCACAATAAGGTTAGAAATGTACCTATCAGAAGAGTAACGAGATGTTACAGCTACATGTCGTGTATTCTTCCCTGTACATGGCATGTAGTTGGGTTTTCGACAAAATTTCCAGATCTTCATATATGCTTCCATCATTTTGAATCTAGTCTCACCACTTCATATTTAATGCTATCTATGGACAAAAAAGGTGGATCTAGCTAAAAAACATGGTTTTGGGCTGCCACTCATTGGAAATCGGCCTCCATTCGTCCATGGGGGTTCGTCATTAATTTTGCATGCACCCATGACTTCTACCATAAATTTATTGACCTTTAATCTCCAAAATGAACACCCATGCCTCGCAACAATCCCAGACCTGTGCTCGGTTCATCTATTTGTGCCTCGCGAGTGATTCAGTCACGGTTCTGGGGGTTTGATTTGGCTTGGTACCGCCTGACAATGTTGAACTGGGACTGCGGGGTCCAATTGATGAAGAACATGAAGCAACATGGTGGAAAAACACCATAACAAAGGTTTAGATAATCGTTGGACAAGTGTTATTGTTCAATGATCAAGGACAGTGGTACCAGTTTAGAAATCTGACCAATAAGGTGAATGCTCAATCCACAATTGGCACAGACCCAAGAACAAGGATGGATCTACTCAACAATTTAATCAAAGGGAATAAATTACCAATTTATGGGTCCTACGTCAATTATGGGTCGTTTTTTTATGAAGAATGCATCTTCCAATTATCGAGAGAAGTCGTTTCTTTCACTGCATCCAGATCTGATCTGATCTGACGTTTTTTCATCATCTGATGAGATCCACCAATAGAGGAGGAAGAGAGAGTTATGGAATTCTCCAAGGGTTTATACGACTAACCCCAGAGAATTCAGCATGGCAGCATTCTTATAGAATTATCCACTGCATTGAAATGAAAAAATTAATTAATTAATTAACTCACTAAACATACCACCAATGAGCAACGAATCTGAACACCCCATGTCAACCCATTGTATGTCATGCCTAGGGTAAACACCATGTTATGGGCTCAACATTGGTCTCATATTTCTAATCTGAGCTTTTGTTTTAAAGTTATCCAATTTTCTTGAATAAGTTATGTGTGCACAATATAAAATATATTTAATATTTTTATAAAATTAATTACAGGAACACTGAGCCTTAGAATCACTCATTGTCTTAGCGCCTAACTCTATAAATATATATAGAAATATTTCAAAGTCTTACATGGAGAAAATCGAGTCTCTACAATTGGGATAACTTTTTTGAAAATGAAATTTCATGTGAATCCCCACTTTTTGAAATTAAAAATTCAAAGCCTTTGTATAAAACTTTAGCTAAGTTGGAAGAAACACTTGAGCCATTCATTTTTTAAGAGAATTTGGAGGGATCTGAGTTGCTTCCTACTTTCAATAAAACTATTTTCCACTCCCAAATAGATCTGGATCTTAAGAATCCACAAGGAGAAGTCTCAAATTTTGATCTACTTTTTCCAGATTATTTTGATAATAAATTATTAATTATTTCTCCCTATGTAGATTTAGTTCTCATTGCTTTGGAGTGGACTGGATTTTTAGAAAAAGAGTATGTGAAGGATGAAATTGAAGAAAGAATAGTGTTACCAATTAAAGAGTACATTGGTAAACATGAGGATGGTGGTATTCGGCTATTTTTCAAATAATAAATAATTTTTTAAAATAAAAATGAAGATAAACCACATCCATAAATTGAATTTTAATAACCATTGGAGGTTTTTTGTGAGGATTAAGTTTTGAGAAGTTGCTTTTATATTTTTTTTCTCACTTCCACTACATCGTTGGAACAAGAAAATCATGGAGGATAACCTAAAAGATCTAATTTTTGGATCTTCTACAAGTTGTGTGAGCTGAAAAAGCTGGAGAAATTTCATTTTAATTGTTTATGAAGAAGAAACCACACCCACCTTCAGATTGAGGATGATCAAATGTAATTGTCTAACTAGGGGCAGTGAAATCCTATCACCCACTTGGGGGTTCAAAACAAGACTCTTTCCCTTCTATTTCATTTTTTTCTCTTTCTTTGATTTTAATAAATTTTGATGCTTTGTTTTCTGTTTTTCTTGTAGGTTTCCAAGTTGTGGCTTTTAGGAGGATAGCTCAAGGCTGTTACTGCTCAATAAAAATGAGGTTGTGTCTTTCCTTCCCAATTGTTTTTTTCATATATTATTCTTTATTTTCACTTCTCATGCAAACTATACACAATGAATATACTATACAAAATAAGTGTGGGGTACATCCTTGGTAAATTAGGATTTTGTGTGTTTATTTTTAAATTTGTTTCAGATTTTCTTTCAATTTTTGTGTGTTTTTTTTTTCAATTTCTATGTGTTTTTGAAACTTGTGAGCTCAAATGATTATCTTTTTCATTTTTGAAACCCATGTTAATGAGTTAATCAATTTATCTCCTAAAACCTAACATAAATGAATACTGAAAATAAATTCGTTTCAAGTTCAAAACTTTGATAGGTTAATGAAAAACCTCTAATTTTTAATCTCATTTCACATCTCACTGTCTTGATTTTTTAAATCACTTTCTCATGGGATTTTGAACCCTTTTTGACATATTCTTTACATTCACCTCATTTCTTGAGAGAACTAATCAATTCTTTCTTTAACCATAATTTGATTTATTTCTATCAAAACTTGAGGGTTGAGGTACTTGTGTTTAAAATAATCGTGACATTTATTTGGATTTAAAATCCCCCTTTTCAAGAGAATCCTTTTTATTTTGGCATGCCTTGTACATTTAATCTTTGTATCCCTTAGTAGCCATGAACAACCTATTAGAATAGCCACATTATAAGCCAATTTTCTCTATCCAACCCACTCTGGAAGTGAAAATGCATGATCCAGTTGAACTTAAGTGTGGGAGGAGCTATCTTATGGTGTGTTGCCTCATTTTGTGCTACTTTGGGTGAAAAATAAAATTCTAAAGAGATGTTTTTGCTGTTGAAAAAAAATTATTCTTCTAAAAGTTGTACCTTTCTAGATCTTTTAAGAGAGAGAAAATATATACCTTTCTAGAGTTTTCAAGAAAAAGATAAGAGAAATATCATTTTATTCTACCAAAATGTTGATGGTGTGAGATGTGTATGATATTTTCAAAGATGCTTAGAGATGATTTTCTTCCAAGGAGAGTGAGAAGGAGACCATACTTGAGTGAAAATTAAAATTATGTAATTTTGCTTCAAAAAAATCCAAACTCACCTTTTTCGGCCTTAGAATTTTTAACATCTAAAACCTACCGACCAAAATCCATTGAACAACCCTAAAAAGTCCTCATGATAGACACATGTTATTGACTCACATCAAGTGGAGATGTATAAATTTATCGAGCCTATGGTGATTCTTATACGGGTTTGGATAAGAAAATTCTTGTTGAAAATCTATATTTGTGTGATAAGAGAAAATTAATGTGAGGTAAGTATTTTGTGTTCATGGGAGGAGAAAAGAAGTGGAAATGGATTGAATGGGCTGAATGGGGAACCTAAAATGATGTCTTTTGAGGAGGAATGATATCTTTTGCTTCTTAGTGAAAAATTGGTGGATCTCATGAGTATGTGTCTGGAATTTTCCATGATTTGATTTTGATGCCTACTTATATAGCAGTCCAAGTGCTGAGTGTGGGGGAATTGATAGAGTTAACATTTCCATTATTTTTGATGTGTAATTCAATGATTTAATCCTGATAAATTTACTAATTTGAGATGAATTGCATCATTTTTTGATTTTAGGGATGTTTTGAGATTAAAAGTGAAAATTGCTTAGTTATGGAAATTTAACTTTTTTCTATCACTTATATATTTCGAGCATAACTTTTTCGATATTTATCCAAATTGAGTAATTGTTTTTTAGGCTTCCTTTGTTCGTGGGATTCAACTTCTTCAACTAGACCTAGTGCTAATTTGAATTTCATAGGGCCCTAAAAAATCACTCAAGTTGGAAAATATTTCTTCGGACATAATTGAAACAACTTCATTAAATGAGGCGTAACTCGGCCTGCAGGTGTCCAATTGAGGTGATTCCTGTAAGGGTTGGTGTCCTCAAAACCAACTGTTTTGTACTTTGATTACATGAATGTTCACTTATTATATATTGTTCATTGTTCTGCATGACTATAATATAATAATGTCCTGGAATATTTGTTGCATTAATAAGGTCATAGAAGATCCCCGCTATGATGAGAACCTTGAAATGCTATAACAATATTCTTAAATAAAGTTTTGCGGTTGGATGACATACTATAATAGGACACATAGTATACAGACCGTCATGTGCGAGTACTCGTAAGAAGACGAGACTCTCTCTCATGGAGTTCGCACTTGGTAATCTCCAAGATGAGAGATTATGAGAACAGACCCGCCAGTAATAATTCCACATGTCTTGGTGTCAGCGGATATTGTTATCTACGAGCATGTGTAATGGTCCTTAGACTGTAAGATTATCATTAACTCATGTCATGACTCGCGCACTTAGATTTACTGACGAAAACCGTCACGCGGACAGTTGGCGGGAAGTAGGGTACGTTGGGTGCGTCACGAGTGACATTTTGTTAATGGATAAGTCAAGGAAGGATTTGTCCCTTCCATTTATGGAAGTTGATATCTCGGCCCTTTGATTGAAATAGAACTGTCGCATTAAATTCCATGGTCATGGTGTGAACGACGAGTTTATTTCAGGTAGTCAAAGAACGACGGATCAAACATATAGGTTTATGACACTGCCATGAAACCTGCTTGATGAGGTATTGAGACAAAGGGATTAAATTAAACAGTAAGCGTTCGTATGATGTGATACGTCAATGCGGCGTCAACTTCTTTCTCTTGGGTGCCTTGACCCGTTGCTAGACAGTAATCTTGGACTTTAGGCAAGCCCGCCTAATGCCAACGAGAAAGAGGTCTAGAGGGTCACACACTAAGTGTATCCAAGTATCTCAAGTTGAATAAAGATTATTCCCGCATGTGGTTTAATAATTATTCAAGGAAGCCTAAGTTGTTTTAAATGATGGAGGAAAAATAAAATAAAACAAGTACACGCCGTGTATTATTAAATGTACACGCCGTGTAGTTTTATTTTGGAAAGGAAATGAATAAATGAAAACAAGATATACACGCCGTGTACATTTAATGTACACGCCGTATAGTTTTCAATGAAAAACAAGTACACGCCGTGTATTTATTATTACACGCCATGTAGTTTTTCCAGTCGGGATTTTGAGGATATAATATCGTTTTATTAAATGATATTTATTATAATTAGCATGAGCGCATGTCAAGGAATTAATTATTCGACATGAGGGTTTTCAATAAGAGTTAATGAAATAAATGAAACGCGTAACGCGTTTATTTATTGTCATAACTCTACAACCTCAAACTTGATTATAAATATCCTCACAACCCCAACTCTTTTCCTACACAAGAGAATCGTTGTGCACAACATCTCTGGAGAATTTTTTCAAGGCTGAAAGAACCTCTTCCTCCAAGAACTCTCTCAAGACCGAGAGAGATCTTCTTCCATCGGATCAAGACGATCTAAGGCGGACAATGCAAGCAAAGGCTTCTCCACGCTAGCACCCGGAGAATCCTTTGGCGACGTCCAGAGATACGAGGTACACGTGTGGATCACCGCTAGAGGGAGACTACACTTGGCTTCTGCGACGCAACGACGGATCACATCGACAACGTGATCAAGAACATCAACGAAGAAAGAACACCCAAAAGGTATTTCTTTATAATTAATTAAATTAATTATAATCAACCTGTAACGATCCTTGTTTGTGGTTCCGGGACAAACCTTCTTCTTTGTCTTTTTCTGTGATTCGATCCGTGGAGACTGGCGTTTATCGTCGTATTGATCCCGGATTGATCATTGCTAATGACAAAATGTCAAGTGGGCACATCCACCCACGCGCTTCCGCTGCGCCCGAAACCTTCAATTCCAACTGGAAAAGAAAGACGAATCGAAGGCGCATCTCTGATTTAAATACCAATATTAAATTCACTCATTAAGATAGTAAATGGGTGCATGCGAGTGGAAGAAGTTGAAGAGACACTTCATCCCGAAAATGTTTTTTCAGTAATTCAGCTATAACTTTTTCACCACGTGTCCAAAGGCTCAAATTTTATGGGTGAAGATTTAAGACGTTTTAGAACAACTTTTAAGAAGGGAACTTGTCAGATTTGGCCACAAACTATGACTAAATCGGTCAAACTCTCATAGGTCAGAAACTGGACAACACCTTGGCCACACCCTTTTCCTAAATATTTCCTTCTTCACTTCCATTTCAAAGGATGGCTAGATTAAAGGAGTGGGATGTGTTGGACAAGATATGATGGAGAAGATGAGTTCCAATAAAGATAGTCTAGCCATGTTGGGCTGAACTCCAAGTGGCATTGGGCATCAAAGATCCGAAGGCGTTTCCCTTTTGAATTTGTGATTTTCATTGTAAACTCTTCTCTTTTGAATTATCATGGAAATTGTTTGCTTGATTGAAGGAGGTCAATTTCTTTCTTGTTTGCAATTTTTCTATTTTGTTCTGAATTTTTTATCAACTTGTGACCGTAAAACAATTGTCTTGTTGTTTAAACTTTTTTGGGCGAGGTCTCCCCATTGAGCACCACAAGTTCAATTAGCTTCGGTTGTTCGAAGGTCTTTGGGCAATCTAATCACTTTCATAAGAGGATAAAAGCTCATATTTGTGGTAGCAATATGGTTTATAGATAATTTAGGTGTATGTTTTGAGGTCTTGAGCTATACATTAGATTCAATTGGAAAACATTTGTTGACAATAATAAAGGAAGTGTCTGAGGAACGAAGTTTGTCAACTGGTGTTATACTATTGCAAATCGGACCTTTAACAGCGTTAGTAAAAGGGATTTATTAGCGCTATAGAAGTGTCGATAACGTGAGCGATGTTAAAGGGTTGGCTTTAACAACGCTCGTAAAAAACACTGATAAAAGCCCCCTTTAACAACGCTAAAAAAGCGCTAATAAAGGGGGTCTTTATCAACGTTTTTTTAGCGCTAATAAAGGAGGCATTTATCAGTGTTTTCTTTAGCACTGATAAAGGCATCCTTTAACATTGCTTTAAATAATTTCACCCTCCCCGCGTGCGCCCCTGCCTCTAGCGAGTTTCAAACCTAAGACCTTCAGCTCATATGTGCTCGTCTTTTCCACTCACCTATATTGTTTTGTTTTCCATTTTATGATATATCTATATATTTCGTTACATTTTTTATCCATATATATATATATATATATATATATTTGTGTGTGTGTGCATCTATAAATATAATTATACATATTTATATTTATTTACATATATTATATATTAATATTTATATACATATATTATATATTAATATTTATATACATATATTGGAATATATCGATAAATATATATATATATGTTTGTCAATACACACACGCAAATATATGATGTATGTATGTATGTATGTATGTATGTATGTATGTATGTATGTGTATATGTATATTTATTTGTATATATATTATATATATACATTAATTGTATAGGTATATAAATATTCATACATTTTTATTTTAAATAAAATGGATATTAGTTTTTATTTAGATAAGATTTATATATTGAGAAATATATTTTATGTGTAAATATGTTTAAATATTTATTTATAAAATAAAATTTTTATATGTGAACATATAAAAAATATGTATATATTGTTATATATTTGATTATAAATAACAGTACATTGTGAAAAATGATAAAATTTCAAAGTCATAATATAAATATGAATGCAGGTCATGTGAATAAATTTAGTTCCCACTGAAAATGGGTAAAAAGACAACCTTAAACGAGGTTGAAAATCCATCGAATGTTAAAACATTGGGGTACTCTGACTAAAAACGTAGTTTTGGAGGCCTTCTAGACCTTTTTGGCCTCAAAAAACACTCCTTAGATCATCAAGACGTAGAGCTTATCGCAAGCTTTGATTTGATATGTGGTAGAACTCAAACGAATATCTAGATCAAAAGTTGTGATTGTTTGAAATTCGAGTTTGGTTTTCAACTTATTTTAGATCTTCTATTAATTTTTTGATTTTTTTAATCTTCAAATTGTTAATAAATGACTATTACTCGATAATAATGAGCAAAATATTAATTAAAAATATTTTTTAATTATTTTAAGTCATTTTCACTAAATATCTTATATATTATGTGTAAATGTCTATTTAGCCTTACTAAAACATATTTAGAAATATATATATTATGTTTATATCAATATAAATATATTTATATATTTATATAACGATTTTAATGATTTTTTTTTGAGATATACCCTTTATCAATGTTTTCTTACTAGCACTGATAAAGGACCCCCTTTAACAGTGGTTTTTTTAAGCAGTGTTGATGCTCTAGCGTTGGATAAATCTAGTTTTTTAGTAGTGCTACCTTTAGTTGTCTTTATATTTGTCTTGTTTCTTATTTCTAATCTCTAACTTTAATTCATAATTGTAATATGATTTTGTTTAATTTTACTTTGTTTAACTTCAATTCTAAATCCCCTCGTTTACTAATTTTAATAAAAACAAATTAACAAAATGACAGTTCGATAACCTACAACATCCTCACGAGACAACCTCCTGGTCACCGCTGTGCTACATTTTAAAGGGAAAATTATTGACTGAGGTAATACGACTGAATCTTCATCGCCATTAAGGTAGACTCACCGTAAAGTTGATATAAACCTTCGTAAAGTTCACACGATGTCTCGTAAGGTTGAGACAACAGAAAAAAGTGACTGTGAAATCCTTTATAAAAACAATAAACATAGCAATTAATCGTATAAATGTTGAATTAAACAAGTGAGTAATGGTATGAGATTATAATTATCCAAATTACAGTTAAAATTATCTAATTTAGTAAAATGCGAGGTATTTGTAATATTTAAAACATAAAATACAAACTTAATAATCTCCTCTACTACAATAAATTAAATATTAGCAACAAATTGACCAATGTGTCGCAAATGATCGTGGTAAAACGGTTTTTTGCAGGTGAATTATTATTCAGTCACAAATATGTCTTTCACAAGTTATTTGCGACAAAAATATGAATTTTGTCACAAATAAGTATTTCCCACCATTGGTCAGCCGAAAACGAAAAAAATCACGGAGACGGTTTTTTTGGACGAAATTATTATTTCGCAAATCTTTCACGACAAGACTTGGTGATGAAATATGCATCTCATCACAAATAAGTGTTTCTTCGTGACCACATGCGTATTGTCACCAAAATTATTTACACCAAACTACTCACCCGTTGCAAACGACTTTAAAAATATTATTTGCAACAAAATAATCACAAAAAACTGCTTCAAAGCAATCATTTACGACAATCAAGACTTCTATTGCAAATGTTTCATCGCAAAAAATGGTTGTCTCTTGATAACTACATCTAATGAGACAAGTGTTGTGCGATTTAACTCCTTGGGATATGGAGGTATATGTGTCTTCAATTATAAGGGGAGCCTAAACTAAGTTTGGTAGTACTAACACACTCAATGAATCAAGGTGGGTGAGGGAATCCTACCAGGTCACTGGACTCAACCCCAACTTGGATGCATGGGTCAAGAAGAATGGTGCATACTATGTTAGAAGATTCAATGGGAAGTGGTCTAGTGAGTTGCACAATCATATGTTGTGTCATGTAGAACGTTTAATTTTTAAAGACGCGTTATTGAATTCTAGATATTATATGAATAGGTCATGACAAATTTTGGGTAGTCGAACACGACTATCCCTTGCAAGTTATTTTTTATCACACCTGATTACCACACACTAATTGGCAACCTCTAACATAGAAGGATGTGTCCTAAATCCATTTTGGTGAGATGCCCCTCTAAATAGCTAGTTTTAGCTTCTCTATAGAATTGCCAAAGTTGGAGGGGAAGAATAGCACCTAAATTAATATCATCTAGTGAAGGAATCCAATGACCACTACGTGTTTGGGATTGGGTAATTCCTAGAAAGACTAATTCACCTAGGCCAACATCAAAAGAAGTTTCAAAAGAAAATAGATATGAAATAAAATTGAATAAATAACATATAAAAGAAAAATCAACATACATGACCTCTAGAAAATTCAAACAAGCCATAGCATATTTTAAAAAGATAAATTCCAGTGCTATTTATTTTAATTTTTTTTTTGTAAAAATTATTGACCCTTCATTTTTTTTACCTTGTTTTCTCCAATATTTTCCTGCGGTGCACACCCCCGAGCCGAGGGGTGGCCGTCCCTACGAGAAGATGACGTCGATTCGGGAATTCACGAAAACGCGGCAAAGGGGGCAGGTCAAAACGACGTCGTTACAGCTCGCGCAGGCGCAGAGATGCCGACACGGCAGCAGCACCACCGTGGCCGCCCCCACACCGCACGACCTGCACGCCGGCACCGCAGCCGAGCCGTCGACCCGCTCCGGGTCCGCGTACGCAGACTCCGCGTCCTCCGCCCCACCCTCGCCGGCGCCGGGGCAGTGCCCGTCGGCGTCGGCGCCCGCACCGTCCCTTCGCGTCACGATGGCGTTCTGCAGCTGCGCCTGGAGGGAGACGGCGGCAGCCTCCTGCGCCCTAGCCTTCGCCTGCCACACTTGCTTCTCCGCCAGCAGCTGAGCCGCGCGCGTCTCCAGCTCGGCGTTGCGCAGCTGAGCCGCCTCCATCTCCGCCTCCTTCTCCCTCAGCTTCCGCGCCGCCGCCTCCTCCGCAGCGCACAGCAGCGCGCGGTGGTGCCTCCGCCGCTTCTCCGCCAAGGCCCGCCGCAGCTGCTCCGTCTGAGAACAATCCGACGTCACAAACCGGCCAAGCATCTCAAAACAACGAAATCTGATCGGGAATCGGATCCATACCTGGCTCTGGAGGAACTGATCGATCTCGCCTTGTTGATGCTTAATTTGCGTCGCTAGGTCATCGGATAAAAGCGACAGAAGGTTCTGTTTCTGAGCCTGAATCTGCTGCAACTGTGACTGATCCCCAAAGGCCAACTGGAGGCCGGTGGAGACATTCGGCTGCTGGATTTGAAGCCCGGAGAGCTCCGTCGGCTGCATCGAGAAGCCGCCGATCGGGATGGAGGATGCGTTGCCGATCGTCTCCTCTCTCGCTCGCTTCCGCGAATTAATACCGACTGTGAACAACAGGCAGCCTTTCAGAAAAAGGAGAACACAGAGAGGGGCCAGGCATGCGAAGAAATTGAAGGATGACGGCAATTATTACCTCTTCCAATGTTGTTGAAGAGCATCTGCGATTGATCGAAATACACACCTCCTGTCTGGTGTTGCAGAGCGAAGCCCTGCCCTAAGGAGACCGTCCCTTCCTGCCCGGCTCTGCAAGAAATCAACCACAGAAACGAGTTCTCAGGAAGGGAGGAAAGTAAAACAGCACAGGCGTTCATTCCAAAAGAAGAGGACCGGACGACCGACCTGTTAACCAAAATATTCGATGGATATTGAGCTTGAACCGCCATTGCTGAGCCACAGAAAATAGAAATCGGATTGACAGGAGAGGGGGAGCGGGGTAGAGAGAGGTGTGGAGATGGGGAGAGTAGGGTATGGGAGGTTATAAAGAAATGCGTGGGCGCGGGCGTGGGCGTTAATCCAAGCACAGAGGCGGCATGAACGGTTGAACAGAAGAAAGGTGCCTCCCCATCTCTTCACCCGAAGCCGCAGGCGGACTCTTCAATGACACCCAACAATCCATATGAGAGAGAGGGAGAGAGAGACGGGGGACGTAGAGGCGCAGAAAGTAAATGAATGATGCCTTCTGAGAGAACCTCCACCACCTTGTTTCCAACCACCTTTTCTTTTCCCCTGCTTCTTCGTCTCCTTCCTCTCCTTCCTCTAATGGCGGTTCCTTTAATCTTCTGCGTCTTATAAGTCGAGAGATAGAGGGGGAGATGCGCTCGGAACGAATAAGTCCAATATAGAGGGAGAGACGCACCTTATTCTGCTCCCCTCTCTTTTTTTCCTTTTTTTCTCTTTTTTCTTTTTTTACTCGCCCCCAACAAATAACCACGATGATTACAGAAAAGAGGCCAACAAGGAAAGGACGAAAGAGGAAAAAAAAGAGGGGCGTCGGGGTATTTTTGTAAAACCAGTCGGCATCGCTGTTGGGGCGCGCAGTGCTGTTCCGTGCAGTGATGTGCAGGTCTTCCGCCAGCTTTCCATCCCCGTCTGTCTCTCGCCCGACCCGACTCGTTGGTCCGAACCCGATTCACGGACCCAGAAGAACCGGGCGGTTCTCTAATTACGTGGCCTTTTTGGGACCGTGTCGTAAATAACAAAAACATGGATACCGGTATAAATTAATGAATTTAAATATTATTAACGTATAAATTTCGATTTCAACTTCATTGCTCAACTACTCCAATATAAGTTAAATTAACTTTTAAAAAAAGTTTTTTAAAACGAAACATTGATTATGCGTTTGGAAGCGGAGTAATGCAGATGATTTTTTTCTGTAATTTATATTTATAAATGATATTTTTTGACGGATTAAATTAAACATGTAATTATGATCGTTATAATTATTATTATTTTTCTTGATTCCATCAATGCCTCTTCCCGGCAGTTTCCTCTTTATCATGTTGCTTTATTTCGAAGGCAATTTTCGATATTTGCACGGAGGCCCTCCTGGTCCTCGAGAAATCCGAACCGCCACGGAAGTCGGAAAATAGCGAGGGATGGAAACTGGAATGCCTCCAAATGTTAATAAAATGAATATTTTAATTAATAAAAATGCATTGCAGCATTGTTTAAAACAATTAAAATTTAAAGGGGACGGCGGTGTTTCCGCTTTTGCCCCCCGCTTCCCGCCCGTTCCCTCTTCTTTTACCGGGCATGACGCCGGTGAAATGACAGTAATATCCGGGAACTGCCCCCAGATTCACGGCCCCGGACGGAATTCGGAAAGAAGGTTTCAAATATTTGAAAAACTGTTGCTGTTTGCAAGTAAATCATGAATACATATTTTTTTTGTTGATTTAAAATAATAATTTATTAAAAACATTTAAATATGGATCGGGTGGGTGGCGGGGCGATGTTTGAGGTTAATTTGCGTCAGATTTCTTGGGTTCCCCAGTTTGAATCCCGGCCTCCATTTGAATCGTTTAAATTTGACCGTTTTATTATTATTATTATTCATATATTTGATTATATAAATATAACAATTGAAATACCTAAATTATCCCTCATTCGTCATTTTAATGTGAAAATCCCATGGGTTTGGTTTTTATTTTTAATACTACTAATATGATAAATAGAATCCTCCAAACTAAAAGACTTTCATTCACCTAGTCGACCTAACCATTAGTTGATTTGTTGTTTTATGGGGGAAAAAATAACTTATTATATTAAAATGCATGATGGCTCGATTGATAAAAGATAATAATAAAAACTATAGTGGGTGCAATTTTTTCTAAATGGGTGTATAATGATAATTTCAAATTGAGTAGATATCTTTTACAATTTTATTCTCATTTTTAAATATGTAATTAATGAATTAATAATAATTAATTTAATTAGATTGAAATTTTGGATTTCCATTATCAAATAATTTATTATATAAATTTCACCCTCATTTCTCTATTTATTATTTGTAAAACCTTACGCAAAAACATTACAAGCCCTGGGATTAAATAAGTATAATACATTCGTGGACCATAATTAGCCTCAACCACATCTCTTTAAATATCATAATTCGATAACTAGCATCAAGGGATTAATCTTGAGCATGGAGAAACATTGCCCTCGTTTAACTTCTCTAACTCGCATACTAAATTTTCACTGAAAATTTGAAATGACCTTATTTATACATTGGAAATACCAAAAACACTTAACCATTTGCAATTTTTAGTTTTAATAATGTAATTATACCAAAAACAGAAACCACGTTCAATATGAGATGAAAAATAATCATACATGATAAACATCACAGTAATCATAAAACAAAATCAGGTATCACTTGACCGGTGAATATAGGTAATTAAAATGACGAGGTTCTATGTCTCAGGACTAAACGCCAATATTTATCACCTAACCTCAAACCTTGCTATAAACGATCATCACCTGGACTTGTGCGTCATAAAACAACAGTTATATGTGCCCATAAGGATGACATTTAATATACACAAGCAAGTGGTAAGTGTTATAACTCAATATTATTTTTTTAATTATCCCAACTCTCACGAGCATGTACGATCCTTGTACATGCACATGAGAGTTTATGTGGCATGCAACCAATCCCAAACCAAGATATGAGATGCTACTAAAACTGTGTAACAACATAAAGGGTCATGAAAATAGATTTCACCTCATTGTGAAAGAAAACTCCCAAAAGAACCCATAATTAAATCAATTCCCACAACATGGCACATATGTTAAACCAAAGCTTTGCCAATAAAGATCAAAACCTGAAATGTGTAGGTTTTGGGCGCAGCATAAGCACCTTGGTGGGTGTAATATTAAAATTTATTTTAATAAAGAGTTCCCATAAACCCTGAGTGATGATTTTTCACATTAAATTTATTATTAATTTATTAGGATTGAAATAAGTGACTACAACTACTGTAAATTGGGTTAAAGATAGCACTAGAAAAAGCCTTTAACAACTCTAAAAAACGTTGATGTCCTAAGCACCTTTAAAAGGGGTCGTTTTTTATCAACCCTAAAAAAACGCTGATAAAAAGGATCATTTATCAACATTAAAAAACACACTGATAAATGTTATACTACTATAGTGTGCTATTGATATTACAACACACTGCAGCAACAAACAAGCAACAAATACAGGCAACAATAGCAGCAAATACAGGATATGAAAAATTAATAATTTAATTGAAATAAAAATTATATCACAAATACAAAAAATACTATATTATAGACATTTCAAACATTGTTTTGTACAATTACATTAACAAGTATAATTTATCACAAACATTCAAAAACATCAATGAATTCATTGTATTCGGCACTCGACCCCCTCTCAAAATGCCCGATCACGGTATCAATTGTCGAACAAACCACCCAAACACGAGCAAAAGAATCCATCTGTATAAGAAAATAATTCTTATGTTGGTAATAATATAAATAAATAAATTAAACATAAATATGAAACAATACATTAATAAAATGTCAATTTTAAACTGATAACGGACATTTTGTGTCATACTGGGCACATCGTGTATCGGATTGAGGTGCGACTAATTCCTACACGTCACAAATGACTTATAGATCATTATCCTAAAGTAACAAAACAATCTGAATGCGTTTTTTTTTGGTTTTGAGTATGTCACTTGTCTTTTTTACTAAAATGTCAATTTTAAATAAAAAGACACACTTAGAGTCATACGGGTAACTCCATTCGTCAAATTGAGGTGTGACTAATTTCTACACATCACAAATGACTTATGAATTGTTTTCCTAAAGTATCAAAACAATCTAAATGCGTTTACCCGGTTTTGAGTATGTCCCTTGAGTTTTTTTACTAAAATATAAACTGAAAACACGCACTTTGAGTCATACTGATCACACCGTGTGTCGATTTGACGTGAGATTGATTCGTACATGTTACAAATGACTCATGAATCATTGTCCTAAATTATCAAGACAATTTGAGCGCGTTTTGTTGGTTTTCAGCGAGCGATGTGTTTTGAACTAAAATGTCAATTTTAAACTGATAACGGACACTTTGAGTCATATCAGGCACACTGTGTATCGAATTGAGCTGCGGCTGATTCCTACACATTAAAAATGACTTATAAACTGTTTTCTTAAAGTATCAAAACAATTCGATTGTGTTTCCATGGTTTTGAGTATGCCACTTGTCTTTTGTACTAAAATGTCAATTTTAAACAAAGACACACTTAGAGTCATACCGGTCACATTGTGCATCGGATTTAGGTGTGGCTGATTCATACATATCACAAATGACTTATGAATCGTTGCCATAAATTATCAAAACAATTCAAATGTGTTTTTTTTCGGTTTTGAGTATGTCACTTGTCTTTTCTAATAAAATGCTATTTTAAACTGAAAACACGCACTTTGAGTCACATCAGTTACATCATGTGTCAGTTTAACATGAGACTGATTCCAACAAGTCACAAATAACTTATGAATTGTTTTTCTAAAGTATCAAGACAATACAAGCGTGTTTTCTCGGTTTTCAGTGAGTGACACACATCTTGAACTAAAATGTCAATTTTAGACTAATAACATACACTTTTAGTCATACCGGGCACATCGTGTATCAGATTGAGCTGCAGTTGATTCTTACAAATCAAAAATGACTTATGGATAGTTTTCCTAAAGTATCAAAACAATCAGAACGCGTTTGCTCAAATTTGAGTATGTCAATTATCTTTTTTACTAAAATGTCAATTTCAAATAAAAAGAAACACTTGGAGTTATACCGGTCACACCGTGCATTGAATTGAGGTGCGACTAATTCCTACATATCACAAATAACTTATTGATTATTTTCCTAAAGTATCAAAACAATCCAAATGTGTTTTATCTGTTTTGAGTATGTCACTTTTCTTTTTTAGTAAAATGTATTTTTAAATTGAAAACACGCACTTTGAGTTATATCGGTCACATCGTATGTTGGTCTGACATGAGACTGATTCTTACATGTCACAAATGACTTATAAACAATTACCCAAATTATCAAGACAATCTGAGTGCATTTTCTCGGTTTTGATCGAGCGGCGCATGTTTTCAACTAAAATGTCAATTTTAGACTGATAACGACCACTTTGAATCATACCAGACACACCATGTACCACATTGAGGTGCAACTGATTGCTACACACCACAAATGACTTATAGATCATTATCCTAAAGTATCAAAACAATCCAAATGCATTTGCTCTATTTTGAGTATGTCACTCATCTTTTTTTACTAAAATGTCAATTTTAAATGAAAAGACACACTTGGAGTCACATCGGTCACACCATGCGTCAAATTGAGGTGCGACTGATTCCTACACATTACAAATGACTTATGGATCATTGTACTAAAGTATCAAAATGATATGAATGTGTTTTCTCAATTTTGAGTATGTGATACGTGTTTTGAACTAAAATAAAAATTATCAACTAAAAACACACACTTTAAGTCATATCGATCACACTGTGTATCAGATTGAGGTGTAGCTGATTAAACTATGACTGATTCCTACACTGTTCAAGTCAATGTTCATGATAGATCTTTTGGGATGTCATACTTTTCATTCAATTGTTACAAAATCCCTTGGCAGATGCATCCTTATGATTCACTTTACGTTTCAGGCAACATGGAGTTTCCTCTTCCATAAAAAAGAAACATGTTCTCTCTTTTCTAGCTTATTGTAGATAGTTGAAAGCAAAATACGACTTCTCAAAAGATCTATGAAAAAAACTAAATAAGTATTAGAAAAAAATGATAAGGAAATTAACTTAAAAATAATAGATAAAATGATGATAAAATTAACTAAATAAGTAGTAGAAATTCACCTTTTCAAGATGTCTATATACATTCTTGACCCATTTCCATGTTGCCATTGTCTCAGTTGTAGCCTCAAAGTCCAATCTCCCATGAGCACGAGCAACTTCAAACAAACCACCCCAACTCGAGCAAAAGAATCAACCTGTATAAGAAAAAAATTCTTATGTTAGTAATACTATAAAGAAATAAATTAAACATAAATATGAAACAATACATTAATAAAATCTCAATTTTAAACACAAACCACACAATTTGAGTCATATCGGGCACACTGTGTATCAAACTGATGTGTGGATAATTCCTACACATCATAAATGATTTATGAATCATTACCCTAAAGTATTAAAATAATCTGAATGTATTTTCTTAGTTTTGAGTATGTCATTTGTCTTTTATACTAAAATGCAAATTTAAAATAAAAAGATACACTTGGAGTCATACCGGGCACACCATGTATCAAATTAAGGTGCGACTGATTCATACATGTCAAAAATGACTTATGGATCATTTTCCTAAAGTATCAAAACAACCTGAATGTTTTTTCTTGGTTTTGAGTATGTCACTTGTCTTTTTTACTAAAATGTCAATTTTAAATAATAAGACACACATAGAGTCACACCATTCACACGATGCGTCAGATTGAGATGTGGTTGATTTATACACTTCACAAATGACTTATGGACCATTTTATTAAAGTTTTAAAACAATCCAAATCCATTTTCTTAGATTTGAGTATGTCACTTGTCTTTTTTACTTAAGTGTCAATTTTAAATAAAAAGACACACTTGAAGTCATACCAATCACACCATGCGTCAGATTAAGGTGTGGCTGATTAATACACATCACAGATGACTTATGACTTTTTTTCCTAAAGTATCCGAATAATATGAACATGTTTGGTTGATTTTGAGTATATCGCTTGTTTTTTCACTAAAATATCATTTTAAACTGAAAACACACACATTGAGTCTTACCGGTCACATCGTGTGTTAGTTTGATGTGACACTGATTCCTATACATTACAAATGACTTATGAATCGTTTTACTAAAGTATAAAGACAATTCAAGCACATTTTATTGGTTTTCAGAGAGTGATAAATGTTTTTAACTAAATTGTCAATTTTAAACTGAAAATACACACTTTGAGTCATATCAGACACACCTTATATCAAATTGAGGTGAAGATGATTCCTACACATCACAAATGACTTATAGATATTTTTCCTAAATTATGAAAACAACCAGAATTCATTTTCTTGGTTTTGAGTATGCGACGTGTGTTTTCAATTAAAATGATAATTTTAAACAGAAAACACGCAATTTGAGTCATTCCGAGCATAACGTGTATCAAATTAAGGTTTGATTGATTTTTATATGTCACAAATGACATATGGATCATTTTCCTAAAGTATCATATAAAAACGAGTTAACTAAAAAATAGATAAAATGATGAGAAAATCAACTAAATAAGTAGTAGTAACCCTCCTCCTTATGATATCTGTATACATTCTGACACCAGGTATGATGTCCATTCATTTCTAAATAAATCTATTTACTATTTTGAATAAGAGGACTATTAGAAGTCCTGGTAAGACTGAAACAATATAAATAAACAAAGGATTAATAAATATTTTAAATGAAATTGTAATTATCTTCGAAAATACCTCTTGAGGGACGCTAGTTTGTTGATGTCATACAATATCTTTCATAAAATTTGCAAACATAATAACCACAATCATTTTCATTGGTTTATTTCAAACACTTTAGAAAAATTGAGAAAAATAAGTAATTTGTTTTGATATATGTTTTGATAGTGAAATATTATTATATATACACTAATACTTATCCACTTGCTGAAGTCGATAGACTCCTTGTATTCATGAACTATCTCCATTCCATAATTTTGACGATATTAAACACCACCCTATCATAATATTTTTTTATTAAAATATAATATAAAATATATAACATAATGTTTAGTTATAAAACGTTGCATATGTTGAGTCTGAATTATTACTTCTTACTTTTCCATTCCTTTAGTTTTGGAAATCACATAAACTTTCTTAAAACTAAGTTTGCTAACTTTTTCTATGTCCCAAGTGTTTTAGCATGTTTTTTAGAAAACATTACTTTTTTACTGTATATAGAAAAAGTTATAATATATTATGAATATAAACATATCATTCTTCAATATGATCCATCATATCAAGTATGTGTCTGATTAATTAGAATTACCTATATTCAGACCAGTGGTTCGCAAAAGTCATGATCATCAGACTGATTTTGGTATCGATACATCAGACTGACCCTCATAAGGATTACCATATTGTCAAAGATAATGAATTCTATCATACTATCCTAAGTTTATAATTGGAATATATAGACTTATTTCTATTGTAAGGAATACTAATTATCATTGTAATGACACTAAACCAAATGACTTCAGACATTCAGTTATGCCAGAACATTGTGAGGTATCAAAGAGCCAACTGCTTGAGACCATTACAACTAACTTAGAAATATGACCGTTGGAGCTTTGCCTATAAATAGTCAATCATTTGAAGAGTTGGGTGCTAATACATTTCGCAACTCACATCTTTTGAAGTTTTCTCTGTGTGAGCATATAATTCTGAGTCATTGTAATTCTATAGAGAGTTTTCATTCTAATGAATCCTTGTCAGAGTTTTTTTCTTAAGAACAATTACTTTTGTATTATGTGTCCAATCATTATTACGATCGAGGGATTCCAGGGATAGAAAGACGGTGAATCTGATCCATCAAATTGAGGGATTTCGGGGCTAGGAAGATAAACGCTGATCATCGTATCGAGGGATTTTGAAGATAGGAAGACAAAGATTATTCCGATCATCGTATCCAAGGATTTCCTAATAAGAAAAGACAACCTTTACAGTAAGTATACAACTATGGATACCTTTAGTCAAGGTTATTGAATACCTTTACTCTTAAGGTTAAAAGAGTGAAATATTTTAATATAGCTTGTAAGTCATTATTACTTTTACTACCTATTGTATTGGTTATTTTAAAAGTTTTTTTCGCTGTGCATATTAGGATAGAAAGTCAGTTTTACAAATCTTTATTATCTTTTTTTATCGGTGTATATGTGATTATGATAAAAACATTCTTTGATATAATCAGATCAACTGTGGTTCTGATTATTTGACTATGATCATCAAATGAAGTATGAGTCTTATCTTTTTTACTTTAAGAGGTATTGTGTTTTGTTTAGTTTAAAGTTTTTAAACTAAAATTCACCTCCTCTTGTAAGTATAGCCATCTAAGATACTCTTATGATCCAAAAATTGGTATCATAGGAGGTTCTACTACTTATATACTTTCTAAGTTTTTACTTAATTTACTTATTACACGTTGTTTAAGTTTTGATATAAACATCCTATTTATAAACATCGTTACACTAACATGCTATAGTAGAAAATAGTTTCTATTGTTTTTAATATAGAAGGTATGAATATTGGATCTCTTGATAATCTAAATCCTAGTCAACCACATATATTTTATGGGAATGACTATGAGTATTGGAGAGATAGAATGAAAACTTTTATGATCAGCACTGGTGTAGCGTCCCAGTTCTATAAGCCACCTAGAGGCGCCCCATACCCGGTTGGTCACAAGGCCTCAAATGTATTTCCCCGAACGCCAGAGGCTACTAACTAGCAGTGAGAGCCTTGAGTGTGATAGTGGGGAAACTATACCCTCATTGACAGAGTACACAACGAAAGTAAACAGATATATACAATAGTAGAAGCGGGAAATATCCAACAACAGTAAACAGTGGAAGACTGGAATAATAAAGCAACTGGAGCACATATATATAAATGATGCATGATACATGTGTCTAGGAAAATAGCCAAACAAATCACAATGCTGAAATACAAATATTACTAAACCAAAGTACAAAATAAAATATAAATAGCTCCTCAGCATCGCAAGCATAGCTTGGTCCCATGCTCTTCAGCTCCACAACAAATCAAGTACCTGAAGTAGAAGGGCGCTTGCCCTTATCTATACCTGCAGTAATATAATCTGTTTAGGCCCAAAAGCATGACCCAAACAGGGTGTGAGACTAAATCCCAGTAGGCAACCACCAGAAGATCTGTGCCTAACAGTCAGTGAATATATGTCAGGTAAAAGTACAGAAAGCAGTAAACAGAAAGGTACTAAGTAGTAAACAATCCACAGTTCCAAATCAAGCAACAGTGAAACAAATAGTTAAACCTCAAACAGGTACCCCTCAGGAAAGTACTCACATCCATCCCTTCTGGTCCTACCTAAAAAGTGCAAGTAACCCTCTGGGTAGCACACTCGGTCTAACCCCTATGGTTCTGCATATGAATATAATAAGACTCTCTGAAGAAGTTCTCACAGTATATCCCCTTATAGTCAAAGGTAAAGCAAGAATCTCTAAGGAAGTTCACACATTCCATTCCCCGTATAGTCTAGGGTAGTCAAGGACTCTCTGAGTAAGCTCACACGTTAATTTCTCTTATATCCCCAAGGTCTAGGACTCTCTGAGGAACCTCATTTAGTCAATTCCCCTTATATCCCAGGTCGTACAATTCAAACAAAGACTCTCTCAGGAAGCTCATGCGGTCAATCCCCTTATAGTCTAAAGCAAACAAGGACTCTCTAAGGAAGATCACTCAGTCAATTCCCCTTATATCCCCAAGTGGTTCTAGGCTATCTGAGGATACTCACTTGGTCAATCCCCCATATAACCTAAGTGCCCAAAGACTCTCTGGGGAAGCTCACCCGGTCAATTCCCCTCATAGTCTCCTACACCAGGTTCTCACGGCCCTGTGTAGGTCAATGAGCATAGTAGTGTAATATGAAAAAAGTAAACCTACATAACTAATTGGCTAAACAGTCTACAACATATCAAGCATGTCAAAACACAAACTCTCCATCCTATAGCAACAGGAATGGAAAACAGGTAAAGCAGCCAAAGGCTAAACAGAACCAAATGGTCGTAAACAGAACAAGCATGGGAAAAACATCCAAGCATAACAAACAACCTATCCATATCCAAATTACCTCTACAAAAGCATATAAGCATGGTAGGAAAACAAAAGGGGTAAAATGGTAAACACGCAATACCCCGTTCAAGGGTATTGGTGAAATTTTCACATAATACTCAAAGAATTTGAACGGAAAGGCACAAACCACCTACCTCAGGGTTAGGAGATCGCTATACGTGAACCTCAAGGCTTGAATCTTCTTAGAACACAGTAGATCTATGAAAACTTCTAAAACTTTCAACCCATGATAACTTGAGAAAGAAGAGGAAACATGAAATGAGGCTCAAGGAGAAGAGATAACTCACCAATACGATTCCAACGCAACCGAAGGTGTTTGATTCAGAGAACAGATGGAGGCGCAGGGGCTCGTCGAAGATCCGCGGTCGTACGAACTCTCGCAGATGAATGAAACCTAGAAGAGGTGTATTCTGTCCGTCAGACGCGACCCCGGTGCATTTAATGAAAAAAAACAAAATACATGGTGTGTACTTTTGGAGTACACAACGTGTACTTACTGTTTCCGTACTCCGCATTAGGCAGCCTCCAAGTCACTCCCACACGACCGTGTGTGTGGCTACTACACGACCAGCACACGATCTCCTGCGGCAAGAAAGTACATGGCGTGTACTCATAAAGTACATGGCGTGTACTTATAAAATTTCCAGAATTTCCTCTTTTACTCAAAAAACGACCAGAAAAAGAAAAACATACTTGAAAAGAAAATTCAGGTTTTTACAAACTTCCCCCCCTTAAAAAAATTCATCCCTGAATTTCCCTACCACGGCGTAGAAGAAGAAACCCTGAACAGCTCCAGCCACTGTGATCGCATGTCAGCCTCCCTCTCCCAAGTCTTGTCCTGTACTCACCCATGCTACCATAACACCCGTACCAGAGGAACAAATTGGCCACAGAGAACCTTCGCACTGCGATCGACGATCCAGATAGGATGCTCCTCAAAGGATGCATCTGCTTTGAGATCAACCTCCTCAGGTTGAAAGACCTGATACGGGTCTGAAAAGTAACGTCGAAGCTGAGAAACTTGGAAGACTTCATGCATGGCTTGGTACCTCTGAGGTAACTGCAGCCGATAGGAAACTGACCCAACTCTCTCCAACACCTCAAACGGCCCGACGTACCTCGACGAAAGCTTACCCTATCTCCTGATCCTCTTGTGTACCAACCTCAGTATGACATGTAGAAAAACCTGATCCTCAAACTCAAACTCTAGAGGTTGTCTCTGTTGATCAGCATAAGACTTCTGTCGAGACTGTGCAGTAACCATCCTCTTCCAAATCATCTCTATCTGCTCCATGGTCTCTTAAACAAGATGAGGTCCTAGCAAAGCTGCCTCACCTACCTCCAGCCATATAAGGGTGATCGGCATGACCTATCGTACAAAGCCTCATAAGGTGCCATCTGAACAGTTTCTTGAAAACTATTGTTGTAGGAAAACTCCACAAGAGATATATGATTCTCCCAAGAACCTCCAAAATCCAGAATGCATGCCCGAAGCATGTCCTCAAGCACCTAAATCATACGCTCGGACTGGCCATCCATCTGGGGGTGATAAGCTGTACTCAAAATTACCTGTGTACCCAAAGCATTCTGAAGCCCCTGCCAGACCCGAGAAGTAAAACGCACATCCCTGTCTGAAATAATGAAGTGTGGAACTCCATGAAAACGTGCAATCTATTGGATGTACAACTGTCCCAGCTCATCAACACTGAAGGTATCCTTGATTGGAAAGAAGTGAGCGACCTTAGTGAGTCTATCAATGACAACCCAAACTGCGTCATTTCCTCGAGGAGATCTCGGCAAACTGGTCACAAAGTCCATCACAACGTCATTCCACTTCCACTCGGAAATGAGTAACTGCTGTAAGAGCCCTACTGGTCACTGATGCTCTGCCTTCACCTACTGACAATTGGAACACCTCATGACGAAACCAGCAACGTCCCTCTTCATACCTAACCACTAATACTGACGGTGTAAATCACGATACATTTTAGTGATGCCAGGATGTAATTCCCAAACTAAGGAATGAAAACACCGCATCAACTCCTCACGTATGTCTGCTGACACCCATACACGCCCCTGGAAATGCAATATCTCATCCTTGCCTACAGTCCATCAAGGAATAGGGTCCCCTCCTAACACACTCTCCCTTAGGACTAGGCCTTCAGAATATGATAGTTTCCTCATTCGAACTCGATCAAGAAGAGTATAAGTAACAACTATAGAAGAAAGGAAGGTCTGCCCCTGTATGTCGTGCACCTCCAAATTCATCTCAGAGAACATAGCCATAAGCTGCCACTCGTTGCTAGCCTCCTGAATTACCTATATCTGAGTCCTCCTGCTCAACGCATCAGCCACTACGTTGCCTTTCCCAAGCGTATAGGCAAGCTCAAAATCAAAGGACTGTAGGTACTCAACCCACCTTCGCTGTCTCAAATTCAGATCACACTGAGTGAAGATATACTTGATACTCTTGTGGTCAGTGAAAACCACAAAATGATCTCCCAGAAGATAATGTCTCCAACAGCTTAAGGCATGAACAACAACTACCAACTCCAGATCGTGCGTCAGGTAAGTCCTCTCATATAGCCTCAAATGCCGAGATCCGTATGCAACGACTCCATCTCCCTGCATAAGCATAGCGCCCAGCCCGATACTTGATGCAACACAGTAAATAGTATAGCTCTTTCCTGACTCTAACAAGACTAGTATCAGTGCTGAAGTCAACCTCCCTTTCAGCACCTGAAAGGCTGACTCACAAGAAACTGACCATGAGAACTTCACACCCTTCTCAGTCAGACCCGTCAGTGGTGCTGCTAAGCATGAGAAGTCCTGTATAAAACCTATGTAGTATCTATCCATCCCTAGAAAACTCCGTACCTCAAAGACGTTCTTCGGATTCTCCCAGGAAACTACAACTCTCACTTTCTCTGGGTCTACTGATACTTCTTCCTCTGAGATAATATGACCCAGGAAGTGAATCTGATCTATCCAAAAGTGGCATTTTGATATCTTAACATATAAATGATGCTCTCTCAGTGTACTCAAAACGATCTCAAGATGGGTAGCATGGTTGTGTTGAGTGTGAGAGTATACCAAGATATTGTCCACGAAAACCACTATAAAGGAATCCAAGTATGGATGGAACACTTGGTTCATCAATGCCATGAAAACTGCAGGCACGTTCATGAGACCGAATGGCATAACCATATACTCGTATAGACCATACCTGCTCCAGAATGATGTGAGAGGTATATCAGATGGTCTAACGCGCCATTGATGATAATCGGACCTCAAGTCAATCTTTGAGAACACCCGGGCTCCTCAAAGCTAATCAAAGAGACCATCAATCCTTGGTAAAGGATATCAGTTCTTGACTATCAACTGGTTCAACTTCCGATAATCCACACAAAGCCTAAGGGTACCGTCTGCCTTCTTCGCAAACCGGATAGGCGAACCCTAAGGAGAAGTACTGGGTCAGATGAAACCCCTTTCCTGCAACTCCTCCAACTACTTCTTGAGCTCCTGCAACTCTGGTGTAGCCATCCTATAAGGAGGAATGGACACCAGTGCCGCTCCTGACACTAGCTCAATCAAAAAGTCTACCTCTCGCTCTGGAGGAAAACCTGAAAATTCCTCTGTAAAGACGTCTCTGAAACGATCCACCAATGGAGGAAAATATAACTGTGAAGTCCCCTAGTCATCCAGATATAGACTAGTAATCTGGGCTATAACTCCTCCCAACCCATGATGCTCTAGACCCGCTCTGCTCGGCTGGACATCCCACTCTCCCTTATGAAGAAACATTACACCCTTCGGTGATGTGAAACTCACCCTGCGACGATAACAGTTGACGACTGCCTGGAATGGAACTAACCAGTCCATCTTGAGAATGACATCATAGCATGTCATCTCTAGGATATAGAGGTCCTATAAGAAGTGACACCCACCAACCACTAGAGGGAACTCCTTACACTGACGCACACTAGATGTTATCGTCCCCAACAGAGTGTCTAGCGTCAAGATATCGACAGAAGAAAAGATGCAGAGCCCAAGGCTCTCTATAACAGAAACAGAGATAAAGATATGGGAAACCCATGTATAAAAAAGAGTTGAAGATAAAACTGAGGCAACTAGGATCGTAACTTGAACTTTAGAGGGTACGGGATCCTGCTTCTTCTAGGTCTGCTTCACTACAAAGGCCTGACCTACTCCACAACCCTGTGACCTTGCCTGACCACTCTAAAATGTTCCACCCTACTGCCGCTGAAAACTGAGCGGCTGGGTACCCTGGCCACGGCCTCCACCTCGACCTAAACGGCTGAAAGAACTCCAGTTCCCTGATTGATGAGAAACTGGTGGTGCTGCTCCTAAACACGGAGTCATAGAAGAACCCCTGTCACCAACTGCCGGCGAAAAGAACTGACAAAAGTGCTGAAGATGACCCATCTTGCCTCAATATCGGCACTCCAATGGGTCTCTCGGGCAACGTGGCCTCATATGCCCGCTTCTCCCACACTGATATCACACCACCTGACTACCAGAAGATGCATCCCGCCTGCTCTTATCTCCTCGTGCAGCCTCCCTACGACGCTTACTGCTATTAGCTGGAAGAGCACTAACTTTGGATGCTGAACCGCCCTGGCTCATAGCTCCATAATCTCTCAGATTACACTCTGTGATCAGTGCCTGGTTGACGATAAAAGATATCGAAGTCAACTTGAAGATGTTCACCTGATATCGAATGTTGTGCCTCAGACCATCCTCAAAATTCCATGCAAGGAACAACTCATCACCACTTGGAATAGGTGTGAAACACTGAAAATCTATGAAGCGAGAGGAATAATCCATAATAGAAAGAGTACCCTGCTCCAGACTCATGAACTCCCGGGCTCGATCGGCCCTCAAGGTCTCTGAAAAGAATTAATCATAGAAGATGCGTTGAAACTCTTTCCAAGCCATATTCTACTGGCGGCCCGCCTGTGAGATCACATCCCACCACCTCTTGACGGAGTCTCAGAGCATGTAGGTAGCAAGGTTCACCCTCTTCTCTAGAGGTATCTCCAGATGCTCGAAAATATTCAGCGTGACTTCTAGCCACGACTTTGCAGCCTAAGGTCCTCCATCCCCTGATAAAGTAGGAGGATGCTGCTGCTGAAAGACCCGCGTCAAATCAGCCATCGACGGGGTAGGAGGCGGCGCTCCCTGAAAGGTCTGCATCATCCTCAGAAATCCCTCCCTGAATTGTGCATCCGCACCTATGTCAGGTACAACGGCTGGTGCCAAGGCTGGCACAACTGGAGGATTTGTAGGTAATCCCGGATCAGCCATGTCCGGTGTCTGATCGCCGTCTGGTAACTGGCGCACAACCGAAGGACGTCTCGGTGGAATGAATCTACAAGGTCAAACACACACCTCAGAACAAGGTCATCAATGACTGGAAACAAATAGTGTAAGAAGGGAACATGTGAAAGAAAGCATTCAAGCTTTACAAAACATGACTACACGGTGTGTACTTTTCCTACATGACGTTTTCTCTTAAGTTACTCACATGGGTGTGTACTCCTTCCTAAAATGGTCGTGTAACACCCCAAACACACGACATGTTGTCTTAACACATGACGTGTACTTGAATCCTCTTCCCCTTCCCGAGTCCTTCTACAAGGTTAAGCCACACAGCTCTCGTAAGTCAAGACTACATGGCGTGTTCAAGATAGACATGACGTGTACTAGACAAGCTTCACTTGGCCCATGTTGTTGACGACACGGCCTGACACACAACTCATACTACACGACATGTTCAACTGGTACATGGAGTTTATGTGAAAGGATAACACCGACCCATGTTATTGGTTACACGGCCGACTACATGGATAACACTACATGACATGTTCCAGGCAGACACGGTGTGTACGAGAAGGGATAACACCGACCTGTGTTGTTCGTGACACGGCCGAGTACCTAGGTCAGACTACATGGTGTGTTCAACTGGTACACGACATGTTTCTACAAGATTTTTTTTCTATCCCATGTCTCTGCCCACACGGAATACGACACAGTCAGAGACTACACGACGTGTGCTTACGAAAAACAATTTCTTCCCAAACAAAAGAACACATGGCGTGTACTTAACATTACACGACATGTATTCTAGATTTTTCCAGACAGTAAGCCTCAGAAACTACTCCAGAGCCCAGAAAACACTGAAACAAAAACTGAAAGTGCCAAATTCCAATCCGTGAGGGCCCATACTCCCCACGAATCAACGTCTGGCATTTCTTACATATTATAATAAGGTAAATAGAGAAATGATCCACCAAATTCCGGTCCATAAGGTCCCATAACACCTCAAGAACCAAATTTTGGCATCCATTCAAGCAAAACTTTATACAAAACAATACCCTATCAAACAACATGTATTATTATCAATCCATCTATCACAACAACATGCATATTCTACACAACATCTATCACAAAAACATGAAATCGCTAATGCATCCTAGATAACAAGGCAAGAATGCATGACATGTGATTTCTAGCAAGTGACTATATGATGTATGAGATGAAATACCCTTATCTCATTGGGTTGCGATAGAAATAGAACCTCAATAACATCAACAATAACAGAAAAAATCATATAAATCACTCAAGGTGAAATCAAATCAACTATAATCTTGCACAACCATAAAATTGCAATAAATGAGGTAGGTTGGATTTTCTCTGTACACGGGTTAGCTAATCCTGGGAACAACTTATTACCAAGTCCTTATTCCTTCCTATCCCAGGCTAAAGGCTTCAAACAGTAAGTCAAGAGAAAAGAATCTCTCTGATACCACTTTATAACTTCCCGATTCTGGAAGCCACTCAGAGGTGCCCCGTACCCAGTTGGTCACAAGGCCTCAAGCACATTTCCCCAAACGCCAGAGTCTGCCGACTAGTAGTGAGGGCCTTGGGTGTGATAGTGGGGAAACTATGCCCTCATTGGAAGAGTACACATCAGAAGTAAACAAATACATACAATAACATAAGTAGGAAATATCCAACAACAGTAAACAGCAGAAGACTGGAATAATAAAGCAACTGGAGCACATATATATAAATGAAGCATGATACATATGTTTAGGAAAGAAGCCAAACAAATCACAATGCTGGAATACAAATAACACTAAACCAAAGTACAAAATAAAAGATAAACAGTTCCTCAACATCACAAGCATAGCATTGTCCCATGCTCTTCAGCTGCACAGCAAATCAAGTACCTGAAGTAGAAGGGCGCTTTCCCTTATCTATACTTGTAGTAATATAATCTGTTTGGGCCCAAAAGCATGACCCAAACAAGGTGTGAGACTAAATACCAGTAGGAAACCACCAGAAGATCCGTGCCTAACAGTAAGTGAATATATGACAGGTAAAAGTACAGAAAGCAGTAAACAGAAAGGTACTAAGTAGTAAACAATCAACAATTCCAAATCAAGCAATAGTGAAACAAACAGTTGAACCTCAAACAGGTACCCCTCTGGGAAGTACTCACAACCATCCCCTCTGGTCCTACCTAAAAAGTGAAAGTAACCCTCTGGGTAGCACACTCAGTCTAACCCCTCTGGTTCTGTATATGAATATAATAAGACTCTCTGAGGAAGCGCTCACAGTATATCCCCTTATAGTCAAAGGTAAAGCAAGACTCTCTGAGGAAGTTCACACAGTCCATTCCCCGTATAGTCTAGGGTAGTCAAGGACTCTCTGAGGAAGCTCACACGTCAATTCCTCTTATAGCCCCAATGTCCAGGACTATATGAGGAAGCTCACTCGTTCAATTCCCCTTATAGACCAGGTCTTACAATTCAAACAAAGACTCTCTGAGGAAGCTCACGCGGTCAATCCCCTTATAGTCTAAAGAAAACAAGGACTCTTTGAGGAAGCTCACTAGGTCAATTCCACTTATAGCCCCAAGTAGTTATAGGCTCTCTGAGGATGGTCATTCAGTCAATCCCCCTTATAGCCTAAGTGCCCAAAGACTCTCTGAGAAAACTTACCCGGTCAATTCCCCTCCTAGTCTCCTACACCAGGTTCTCACGACCCTGTGTAGGTCAACGAGCATAGTAGTGTAATATGACCAAAGTAAACCTACATAACTACTTGGATAAATAGTCTACAACATATCAAGCATGTCAAAACAAAAACTCTCCATCCTACAGCAACAGGCATGGAAAACAGTTAAAGAATCCAAATGCTAAACAAGACCAAACAGTCGTAAACAAAACAAGCATGGAAAAAACATCGAAGCACAACAAAAAAACTATCCATATCCAAATTACCTCTACACAAGCATAAAATCATGACAGGAAAACATCAGGGGTAAAACGGTAAACACGCAACACCCCGTTCAAGGGTATTGTTGGAATTTTCACATAATACTCAAAGACTTTGAACAGAAAGGCACAAACCACCTACCTTGGGGTTAAAAGATCGCTATACGTGAATCTCGAGGCTTGAATCTCCTTAGAACATCGTATATCTATGAAAACGTATAGAACGTTCAACCCATGATAACTTGAGAAAGAAGAGGAAACATGAAACAAGGCTCCAGGAGAAGAGAGAACTCACCGATGTGATTCTAACGCAACTGACAGTGTTCGATTCAGAAAACAAATGGAGGTGTGGGGGTTCATCGAAGATCCACGGCTGTACAGACTCTCGCAAACGAACGAAACCTAGAAGAGGTGTGTTCTGTTCGTCAGACGTGACCCCGATGCATTTAATGAAAAAAACAAAATACACGACGTGTAATTTTGGAGTACACAACATGTACTTACTGTTTTAGTACTTTGCATTAGGCGGCCTCCAAGTCACTCCCATAAGGTCGTGTGTGTGGCTACTACACAGCCAGCACACGACCTCCTGTGGCAAGGAAGTACATAGCATGTACTCATAAAGTACATGGCGTGTACTTAGAAAATTTCTAGAATTTCCTCTTTTTCTCAAAAATGACCCAAAAAGGAAAAACATACCTGAAAAGAAAATCCAGGTTCTTACAACTGGAGTTGATAACTTATTAATGCTTACTGGAAGATACAATATTCCTAATAAGAAAGTTTCTGCTTTTACTAATGCTGAGAAGTTAGAATATGAGTTGAACTATAAAGTAAAAAAATACTTTATTATGTTCCATGATGAGGAATGTATACAGTCATATATCATCATGTGAAGCTGCTAATAATATTTGGATTAAATTAGAAATAATACATTTTGGTACCTCCAAAGTCATTAAAATAGGAAGAGTCATGCTTAGAGATGATTATCAAGTTTTTGATTTTCAACCCAGTGATATAGTTTCGAGGATGCACCAAATGTTTATGACTATTATTAATAGTTTATAGTCTCTTTGGGAAAAAGGTCTTGATAATGAAATTTTGGTTGAAAAGATTATTGATATAATAACCAATGAGTGAGAATATAAAATAACTACTATCGATGATACAAGAAATATTACAAATCTTACTCTTGATGATCGTATTAGTACCCTCATGTAATATGAAGGAAGATTGAAGAGGTATGTTGAGAAATCTAAAAATAAAAATGGGGGTGTTGTTTTGCAACAACAACCACTGTACCTACTAAAGTACAATCACCTGATAAAGTTGTGAAGTCAATAAAGAAAAAGAAAGTTATTGTTTAGTCAGATTCTAGTGCATCATAACATTCTAAAAATGAGTTGGATAATCTTTCTAGAAGGATGAATAAGATAGTGGAAAATAAATATTTCTAATACAGATGCAGGAAAGGTCATAAGGATAAAAGTGAAAAGAAATATTATGAAGTTACTTGTTATGAATGCAAGAACAATGGACATATCCAAACCGGTTGTCCTAAGATCAAAAGGAAAGATAAAAAGGAAATAAATTCAGATAGGAATGAAAAGAAATATTATAAATCAAAAGGAAAGAAAATTCTTAAAGCTTCCGACACATGGAGTGCCAGTGATGGAGATTCTTCTGAAAATTCTTCTGATAAAGAAAGTTCTGGACAGAGGAACATTGGTATTTTTGTAAAAGTACCTATAGTAAACCATTTTCTAATGGATAAAGTATACACTGCTGAATCTATTACTAATATTTATTTAAATCCAAACTATCATGATGAGAAAAATTCTACATCATCCAATGAAGAATCTTCCTCAACTGAAGAGGAAAATACATGAACTAGTTATGAAGAGGTATCAAGATTTTCAAAATTACTTGAAAATGAAAATTGAAAAGTATGTAAAAAATTGATAATGAAAAAGAAAAACATGTTAATGAAGATTCAAGAATAATTATTTTATCAAATGAAATATTGGATCTTTATAAATATCTTAATAAGGCTAATTTTGAAAAAAACATTAATTTAAAAACTTGAAAAATATATTTTTCAAAAAAATGATTTACATGTAAAACTTAGTTCTAAAACTAATATTAATGAGGATAAAAAATTAGTTATCAAACTAAAATCTGAAATTTCTATTTTGAATAAAATTTTGTCCAAGTTTACCACTAGTAAATAAAACTTTGAAAAAATGTATAAATAAATTAGGCCTCATGGTAATAATTATGGAATGGGTTTTACAAATAAAAAATTAGTATTTAGTAATAATTACTTTATTACTAAAAGTGAACCTTTTTTTCATTAAGTGCCAAAGTGGTGGCCACTAGAAGAAAAATTGTTCTTTTAATAGAGTTCAATCATTAGGTTTTCATAAGGCCTATTTTTATAAGGAAATTACATTTGTCCAAAATAATAAAATTGAAGAAACATGGTTACCCAGAATACTATTTTTTGATAATACCAGACTCAAGAAGGTTTGGGTTCTAAAAATCTAATCTTTTTGTTTTCAAGAAAAGATAGTTACAATAAAAAATACATTTAGTACATGAATTGTGGTTGCTCCAGACACATGACTGGCAACAATTATTTCTTCAAGAAGATAATCAAAATGAAAGGTGGTAAAGTAACTTTCATAGATAATGATTAAGGAAAAATTATTGGTATAGGTAACATTGTACTTCTTGGAAAATATTTTATTTTAAATGTTTTATTTGTTATAGGAATTAAGAATAACCTTATAAGCATAAGTCAATTATGCGATTAAGGTTACCTTGTGAACTTTAGAAATGATAAATGTACTGTACATAGTTCTAAGGATGAATTTATTCTTTCTTCCAATAGGTATGATAATATTTAGACACTAAACTTAGAAGACCACAGGATCTAAGACTTACCTTACCTTAGTGCAATGGAAGATCAATCTTGGTTATTTCATAGAAGGTTAGGACACTGTAACCTTAGAACTTTAGTTAGACTGAATAAGAAAAGACTTTTTAAGGATCTACCAAAACTTAGGTTTACTACTTATAAAGGTTTTGATCCTTATCAATATGGTAAGAAACATAAGTTAAGTTTTAAATATATTAGTGAAGTATCAACTACTGATGATTTATAGTTAGTGCATGTGGTCTTATTTGGTCCTACAAAAACTGGAAGTATTGGTGGAAAATACTATATATATGTATTTGTTTATGATTACACTAGATACATATAGGTCTATTTTCTAAGAATAAAATCCAAAGCCTTTAGTTATTTTAAAACTCTTGTAACCAGTGTTAAAAATTAGAAAAAACTCTCCTTGATAACTAATCATAGTGATCATGGTGGAGAATTTCAAAATTCTAATTTTGAAACTTTTTGTAGTAAGAAAGGTACTGAACAAAACTTTTTAGCAACTAAAACACCCCACCAAAATTCTTTAGTTGAAAGAAGAAATATAATTCTTCAGGATATTACTAGAACCATATTGAGTGAATACTCAAATGCTATTTTTTTTAGCTTGAAACAGTTAGTAATTCCTGTTATACTATAAATCAAGTTTTAATTAAACCTTTTATTAATAAAAATCCTTATGAGCTATGGATAATAAGAAGAACAAAAGTTTCATACTTCAAAGTATTTGGTTGAAGAGTATACATCCTGAATACTAAAGATAATCTACATAAGTTTTCACCCAAACATGATGAAGAATATTTTTAGGTTATTCCACCACCAGTAAGGCTTATAGAGTTTTTAACAAAAGATATTATACTACTAAGGAAATAGTGTATGTTAATTTTGATGAAACTGATCCCTTTGTTTTCAAACAACCTCAACCAACATTCTCATATGTTATCTCTAATACTGATTTTCAACCTATAGTAGAAAATAATTCTCATAAGAAAATAACTCAAGAGAATATTTTTGAAATTATTCCTCAGGAAGAATTTCGACGTTATGTTAAAGAACAGAATTTTGAAAACCCAAAAAATTAGTTGTTTCTTAGGAACCATCCTAGTGAAAATATCATTGGTGATGTAGATCAACTGGTTAGGACTAGGTATTCCTTAAGAAATGGAATTGAACATCTATATTTCTAATCTCAATTCAAAGCTAATAATCCTGATGAGGCTTTAGGTGATGAGGATTGGATTAAGGCAATGACATATGATCACAATGAGTTTGAGAGGAACACAGTCTGTAATTTAGTTGAATGATCAATAGAAACTTCTATAATTGGAGTAAAATGGGCATTTCAGAATAAATGTGATGAAAATAGAATAATAGTTAGAAACAAAGATAGACTTTTTGTTAAAGGTTATAACCAACTATAGAAAATAGATTATGAAGAATCTTACGCTCTAGTAGTAATACTTGAAGCTATTCGAATATTTATATCTTTTACAACATTCTTTAATTTAAAATTATTTCAAATAGATGTGAAGAGTGATTTTTCTTAATGAATATGTTTAGGAGGAATTTTATTTAGAACAATCCTCTGGTTTTAAAAATAAAAAACATCCATAATATGTTTATAAACTTACCAAAGCACTATATAGACTTAAACAAGCTCATAGATCTTGGTATGATAGGTTAAATAGATATTTTTTACGAAACAATTTTATTAAAGGAGTTGTGGATCCAAATATTTTTATACAATAAGTTAATAAAACATTATGATTGTACCAATTTATGTTGATGATATTATATTTGGTTCAAATAAAAAATCATTAATAAATTACTTTATGAATCTTATGAGGTTTGATTTTGAAATGAGTATGATGGGAAAGTTAACATGTTTTCTTGTTTTTAAAATTTCAAAAAAACCAAAAGAAACTTTTATATATCAATATAAGTATATAAAAGATATTCTTAAAAAATTTGGATATGACAATACTAAAATTATTAATACTTATATTAGTAACTTCAACACTTTAGATCTTGATGAGTCTAGGAATCCAATTGATCAAAAGATTTTTAGAGGTATGATAAGAAGTTTACTATACTTAACAGCTAGCCATCCAGATTTAATGTTTTCAATATGATTATGTGATAGATATCAATCCAATCCAAAAGAATCCCATTTTAAATATGTGAAATGAATTTTTCGTTATCTTAACGGAACTATGAATTAAGGCCCATGCTATTCTTTAGGCCATGTTTTTGAACTAAAAAGTTTTTCAGATGCTAACTTTGGTGGATCTAGAATGGATAGAAAAAGTACAGTAAAAACTTGTCATTTCTTATGAGATTATTTAGTTTCTTAGTCATGTAAGAAATAACATTCAGTAGAACTGTCCATTGCTGAATATGAGTATGTGGCAGTCAAGTGTTGTGGATGCAACACACACTCACTGACTATGGCATGGTTTTACTAAAACTCAAATACTTTGTGATAACAAAAGTTATATTTCTTTAAGTAAAAACCAGAACATCACTCACATGCTAAGAATATAGATATAAGACACCATTTCCTATAGGATCACATAGTTAAAGAAGATATAATTTTAAAAATCATAAAAATGCAGGAACAACTTGCTGATATTTTTAAAAAACACCTTAATTATAATAAATTTTAATATATCAAATAGAATCTTAGAATGATCAATTCTAAGTGATTATTCATATATACTTTTTTTACTAATATCCTTACATTAATATACTCCTTTTCATAGTGGGGTACATATGTTTTTTTAAAAACTTTTATTTTTTCTTAAAAACATTTAGTTTTCTAAATAGTTAGTTTGATAAAAAGTTTGAATCATAATGATTTATTTGGACTCAAACTTTTATAAAATTTTCAGAGTCAGATTTCTCAAATGACTTTCTAGACTCAGAGATCGTTATAAAATTTCTAAATTCAAAATCTTATACAATTTTATTCTCATAATTAGTTTTTTTAAAATTATCTTAATCAATTTTATTTTTAAAACTATCGTAATCAGTTTCTTTTTAAAACTATTGTAATCAGTTTCCTTTTTAAAACTATTGTTATCAGTTTTATTTTCAAAACCATCATAATTAGTTTTTCTTTTCAAAACTACAATAATCAGTTTTTTTTAAAACTATCATAATAATTTTTTATAATAAAACTATTTTATTTAGTTTCTTTAACAAAAATCAATAATAACATGTTATTCATACCATTGAAACTTTTTACTCTAAAAGGTACTCTTCTATTCTTTTAGTTTTGGCACTAATTCATTAATTTAGTTTATAATTATTGTTATTTCTGCATTTTTTTTTGTTTTAATAAAACCTTTAAATTTTTTTAATAATGTTTTCCTAATCAGAAAAATTATCACTCTGATATTTTTTTAAAACTTTGAGAGTTCAAATAAATTTATAAAACATTCTTCGATTAAATATCGTCTTTCATATTAGAAAGGGTTGTAATATTAACTGTTTATTTCAATACTAAATATGAACCGTCATCCCCTAGTGCCTATATAAAGGTGGGGTACCCCATTTTCTCACATCGGTTTCTCAAGGTTTTTACTCCCGAACTCTCTCACCCCTTAAAGACATCAGTTCGATTATTTTTTGTTTGTCAGATCTTTAGCTCAATTCTCATTACGACAACAACCAAAGAAGATTAATTGAAATATCATATTTTTATAGAAAGACTTATTGAAAGATATTGGTTTGATAAATATGATATTAATCTCAAAAGGATTATTTCCTTTCATGGTTGGGAAAGTGTTTGTGTAGAGAAACCAGATAAAGATTTCAATCTTTATTATCCTGAAATGGTTAGAGAATTTTATGCTTCTACTCAGTTTGTTAAGGAAGAAGGAAATAATAAAGTTTCCTTTACCATGTTTGGGAATAAATATAATCTTTCATTTAAAATAGTTGCAAATCTAGTTGATGTTTCGTCTAATGGTGAGGTATTTTTACCTTCACACAAGTTACTGAAAAAACATGGAACTTTTGAGAATAATAAAGATGAATATTTTTTTTGTTTCCATGCTATGAGAAAGTAAGGGAATTTTCACATCTTTATCCAAACAATAGTGTAATAGATTTGTAGATGCAAGGTTATCTTATCCTCAGTAAGGGTGTCAGGGATACGTTAAAAGTTTTTGATGTACTTTTTCTTGATTACTTGGTAAATATGAGGAAAATAGACTTAGTGAAGTTTATTTTCATTATAGTGGAGAATATTAAAAGTGATTCCATAAAGTTGAAGATTATAATGTTTCCTGCCTTCATCATAAAATTAGTTGTGAAATGTATGGAGATTTTTAAAGTTGACAATAAGTCTTACCTATTAATAGAAAATATTTCATTCATCGGTGAAGACACAATTTCAAGAATTAAATTGGATTTTGATTCTAAACTAAAAAAAAATTGTTGAAAAGGTTGATGGAGCTACATTAGAGGCACAACAATCAAATAATCTTAAGGAAGTAGCTTGAGAAAGAAGTTGAAGAAGAAGTACAAGAATAAGATGAAGAAGAAGTAAAGGAACAAGAAGAGGAACATAAGGAACATGTTCAAAAATAAAATACTCAAACTGATAAAGAATCTAAGGAAAATAAATCATCAGATACTTCATCATCCTCAATACCTTTATCTTCACAATCTCATAAGGATGAAAACTTAGAAAGTTACCAGGAAGAAAAATTTTCATCAGAAAAGGAAGAAGAGTCACCCTCTAAGGAAGAAGAACTAGACCAATAATAAAATACCAAAATCAATGATAAGGTAGAATCAGATAAAGATCTTGATACTGTGAATATTTTATAGGAAAAAAATGTTCTAGAGAAATTTTCAAATAAAGTTTCAAAGGAAGTTAAAAAGAAAGGGAAATAAGTTGATGTCAGATCTAGTAGAACAAAGCCTCCTCGTATTGATCCCAATCAATCAAACTTAGAAGCTACGGTTGCTCAAAAGGGCTTTGATTATATTTGTATTACCTTGAAAATATTGAATGATCATATTTATTATTTACCCAATGTTGAGTCAAGATGTAAGTTAATTCAATAATCTTTGAATGAGAAATAAGAATCAATAAAATATTTGATTGAATTAGTGATCAGGATCTAGCCTGATTTGAAAGTCTTTAAAGAAAATATTAAGGCGCAAAAGTGTTCATAAAATCAGATGGTGAAGTGGTCCAACCGAATGGATACTGATATTCATGAACATGATGATCTATTGGTTTAAGTAATTTTTTTATTATAAATGGAATAATTATTCAACAAGTTATCCTCATATGTTTCCAAATAAGTAAAGTTTGTAGAATAATTAAAAGATACAATAAATAATCAGACACACGATGTAAAAGTTTTGAAAGGAAATATTTGGGATATGGAGTTGGAGATGAGAAGGATAAGATCATGTGAAAATGAGTTTATCATAATAAGTAAAGAGAAAAAAGAGTTCTATGAGGATGATAAAGGGATGAATACTCAACTCAAGATGCAAGAAGTGATGGAGGAAAGAACCGGGGATCTTAAGGAGGATCAAGAGGAGTTTAGATGAATTTATTTTTCAAGAAGATGATGAAGAAATAACGGATAATTTTATTTTTTAACTCACAATGTATTTTTATCAAAAATTTTAATCATTAATTTATAGACTTATTTCTATTGTAAGGAATACTAATTAGCATTGTAATGACACTAAACCAAATAACTTCAAACATTCAGTTATGCCATAACATTGTGAGGTATCAAAGAGCCAGCTGTTTGAGGCCATTGAAACTAACTCGAAAATATGACCGTTGGAGCTTTGCCTATAAATAGCCAGTCATTTAAAGAGTTGGGTGATGATACATTTCACAACTCACATCTTTTGAAGTTTTCTCTACGTGAACATATAATTCTTAGTCATTGTAATACTATAGAGAGATTTCATTCTAATGAATCCCTATCAGAGTTTTTTTCTTAAGAACAATTAATTTTGTATTATGTGTCTGATCATTATTAAGATCGAGGGATTCTAAGGATAGAAATATGGTGAATCTGATCCATCAAATTGAGGGATTTTAGGGCTAAGAAGATAAATGTTGATCATTGTATCGAGGTATTCTGAGGATAGAAAGACAAAGATTTTTCCGATCATCGTATCGAGGGATTTTATGATAAGAAAAGACAAAATTTACAGTAAGTATAAAACTATGAATACCATTAGTCAAGGATATTTACTACCTTTACTCTTAAGGTTAAAAGAGTGAAATATTTTAATATAGCTTGTAGTTCATTATTACTTTTACTAACTATTGTATTGGTTATTTTTACAAGTTTTTTCCACTGTGCATATTATGATAGAAAGTTAGTTTTACAAATATTTATTATCTTTTTTTTATCAGTGTATATGTGATTATGATAACAACATACTTTGATATATTTAGATCAACTGTGATTCTGATTCTTTGACTTGGATCATCAAATGAAGTATGAGTCTGATCTTTTTACTTTAAGAGGTATTGTGTTTTGTTTAGTTTAATGTTTAAAACTAAAATTCACCCCCTCTTGTAAGTATATCCATCTAAGATACTCTTATGATCCAAAAATTGGTATCATAGGAGGTTCTACTACTTATATACTTGCTAAGTTTTTACTTAATTTACTTACTGTACGTTGTTTAAGTTTTGATATAAACATTCTATTTATAAACATTGTTACACTAACGTGATATAGTAGAAGATAGTTTCTATTGTTTTTAAGATGAAAGGTATGAATATTGTATCTCTTGATAATATAAATCCTAGTCAACCACCTATATTTTATGGGAATAACTGTGAGTATTGGAGAGATAGAATGAAAACTTTTATAATCAACACTGGAGTTGATAACTTCTTAATGCTTATTGGAAAATATAAGATTCCTAATAAGAAAGTTTATAATTTTACTAATGCTGAGAAGTTAGAATATGAGTTGAACTATAAATTCAAAAATACTTTATTATGTTCTATGATGAGGAATGTATACAGTCATATATCATCATGTAAAGCTGCTAATAGTATTTGGAGTAAATTAGAAATAACATATTTTGGTACTTCTAAAGTCATTAAAACAAGAAGAGTCATGCTTAGAGATGATTATCAAGTTTTTGATTTTCAACATGGTGAGAAAGTTTCCAAGATACACCAAATGTTTATGAATATTATTAATAGTTTATAGTCTCTTCAGAAAAAAGGTATTGATGATGAAATTTTGGTTGAAAAGATTATTGATACAATAACCAATGAGTGGGAATATAAAATAACTGCTATCGATGATACAAGAAAGATTAAAAATCTAATTCTTGATGATTATATTAGTACCCTCATGTAACATGAAGGAAGATTGAAGAGGGATGTTGAGAAAGCTAAATAGAAAAATGGTGGTGTTGTTTTGCAACAATAACTACTGTACTTACTAAAGTACAATCACATGAGAAAGTTGTGAAGTCAACAAAGAAAAAGAAAGTTATTGTTTATAGTCAGATTCTAGTGCATCATAAAATTCTAAAAATGAGTTGGATAATCTTTCCATAATAATTACTAAGATAGTGGAAAAAAATATTTTCAATATAGATACTATAAAGTTCATAAGGATAAAAGTGAAAAGAAATATTCTGAAGTTACTTGTTATGAATGCTAGAAAGATGGACATATCCAAACTGATTTTCCTAAGATCAAAAGGAAAGATAAGAAGGAAATAAATTCAGATAGAAATGCAAAGAAATATTATAAATCAAAAGGAAAGAAAATTATTAAATCTTCTGACACATGGAGTGACAATGATGGAGATTCTTCTGAAAATTCTTTTGATAATGAAAGTTCTGGATAGAGGAACATTGGTCTTTTTATAAAAGTACCTATGGTAAACCATTTTCTAATGGATAAGGTACACCCTGGTGAATATCTTACTAATATTTCTTTAAATCTAAACTACCATGATGAGAAAAATTCTACATCATCTGATGAATAATATTACTCAACTGAGGAGGAAAATATATGAACTAGTTATGAAGAGATATCAAGATTTTCAAAATTACTTGAAAATGAAAATTGAAAAGTATGTAAAAAATTTATAATGATAAATAAAAACATGTTAAGGAAGATTCAATAATAATTATTTTAACTAATGAAATATTGAATCTTTATAAAGATCCTAACAAGTCTAATCCTGAAAAAGAACATTTTTTTAAAACTTGAAAAATATATTTTTCAAAAAAATGATTTACATGTAAAAATTAGTTCTAAAACTAATATTGATGAGGATAAAAACTTAGTTATCAAACTAAAATCTGAAATTTCTATTTTGAATAAATTTTTTCCCTAGTTTACCACTGGTAAATAAAACTTTGAAAAAATGTATAAATAAATTAGACCTCATGGTAATAATTATGGAATGGGTTTTAAAAATAAAAAATTAGTGTTTAGTAATAATTACTTTGTTACTAAAAGTGAACATTTTTTCATTAAGTTCCAAAGTGGTGGACACTGGAAGAAAAATTGTTCTTTGAATAATGTTCAATCATTAGGTTTTCATACGACCTATTTTTCTAAGGAAATTACATTTGTCCAAAATAATAAAATGGAACAAATGTGGTTACCCACAATACTATTTTTTGATAATACCAGACTCAAGAAGGTTTGGGTTCTGAAAATCTAAACTTTTTGTTTTCAGGAAAAGATAGTACCAATAAAAAAAATATTTAGTACATGGATTGTGGTTTCTCCAGACACATGACTGGCAACAAATATTTCTTCAGGAAGATAATAAAAATGAAAGGCAGTAGAGTAACTTTTAGAGATAAAGCTTAAGGAGAAATTATTGGTATAGGTAACATTATACTTATTGAAAAATATTTTATTTTAAATGTTTTATTTGTTATAGGAATTAAGAACAACCTTATAAGTATAATTCAATTATGCGATGAAGGTTACCTTGTGAACTTTAGAAATGATAAATGTACTGTACATAGTTCCAAGGATGAATTTATTCTTTCTTCCAATCGGTGTGATAATATTTAGACACTAAAATTAGAAGACCTCAGGATCTAAGACTTACCTTACCTTAGTGCAATGGAAGATCAATATTGGTTATTGCATAAAAGGTTATGTTTCTGTAACCTTAGAACATTAGTTAGGCTAACTAAGAATGGACTTTTTAAGGATCTATCAAAACTTAGGTTTTCTATTTATAAAGTTTTTGATCCTTATCAATATGGTAAGAATCATAAGTCATGTTTTAAATATATTAGTGAATTCTCAACTACTGATGATTTATAGTTAGCGCACATGGACTTATTTGGTCCTACAAAAACTGGAAGTTTTGGTGAAAAATACTATATATATGTCTTTTATTTTTGATTACACTAGATACATATAGGTCTATTTTCTAACAATAAAATCCAAAGAATTTAGTTATTTTAAAAATTTTGTAACCATAGTTAAAAATGAGAAAAGACTCTCCTTGATAACTAATCACAGTGATCATGGTGGAGAATTTGAAAATTATGATCTTGAAACATTTTTGTAGTAAGAAAGGTATTGAAAATAACTTTTTAGCAACTGGAACACCCCACCAAAATTCTTTAGTATAAATAAGAAATAGAATTATTTAGGAGATTACTAGAACCATGTTGAGTGAATACTCAAATGCTATTTTTTAGCTTGAACCAGTTAGTAATGTTTGTTAAACTATAAATCGAGTTTTAATTAAACCTTTTATTAATAAAAATCCTTATGAGTTGTGGATAATAAGAAGACCAAAAGTTAAATACTTAAAAGTATTTGGTTAAAAAGTATACATCCTGAATACTAAAGATAATATACATAAGTTTTCACCCAAATCTGATGAAGAATATTTTTAGGTTATTCCACCACTAGTAAGGATTATAGAGTTTTTAATAAAAAATATTGTACTACTGAGGAAATAGCACGTGTTAATTTTAATGAAATCGATCCCTTTTTTTTCAAACAACCTCTACCTACATCCTCAGATGTTATCTCTAAAACTGATTTTCAACCTATAGTAGAAAATAATTCTCATAAGAAAATAACTCAAGAGAATGTCTTTGAAATTATTCTTTAGGAAGATTTTTACCTTATGTTGAAGAATAGACTTTTTAAAACCCAAAAAATTAGTTGTTTATTAGGAATCATCCTCGTGAAAATATCATTGGTGATGTAGATCAACTAGTTATGACTAGGTATTCCTTAAGAAATGGAATTAAACATCTAAATTTCTAATACCAATTCAAAGATAATAATCCTAACATGGATTTCGGTGATGAGGATTAGATTAAGGTAATGAAATATGATCACAATGAATTTGAGAGGAAAAATGTTTGGACTTTAGTTGAACGATCAATAGAAACTTCTGTAATTGGAGTAAAATGGGTATTTTAGAATAAATGTGATGAAAATAGAATAATAGTTAGAAACAAATCTAGACTTGTTGTTAAAGGTTATAACCAACAATAGATAATAGATTATGAAGAAAATTATTCTCTAGTAGTAATACTTGAAGCTATTTGAATATTTATATCCTTTACAACATTCTTTAATTTAAAACTATTTCAAATAGATGTGAAGAGTAATTTTTATTAATGGATATGTTTAGGAGGAAGTTTATGTAGAACAACTCTCTGGTTTTGAAAATAAAAAGCATCCAAAATATGTTTATAAACTTACCAAAGAACTATATAAACTTAAACAATCTCCTAGATATTGGTATGATAGGTTAAATGGATTTTTGTTACAAAACAATTTTGTTAAAGGAGTTGTGGATCCAACTATTTTTATACAATAAGTTAATAAAACATTATGATTGTATAAATTTATGTTGATGATATTATATTTGGTTCAAATAAAAAATCATTAATAAATTCTTTTGTGGATCTTATGAAGTTTTATTTTTAAATGAGTATGATGTGCAAGTTAAAATATTTTTTTGGTTTTAAAATTTCTCAAAAACCAAAAGGAAATTTTGTATCTCAACATAAGTATATAAAATATCCTCTTAAATTTTTTGGATATGACAGTACTAAAAGTATTAATACTCTTATTAGTAACTTCAACACTTTAGATTTTGATGAGTCTAGGAATCCAGTTGATCAAAATATTTTTAGAGGTATGATAAGAAGTTTACTTTACTTAAAAACTAGACATCCAGATTTAATGTTTTCAATATTCTTATGTGATAGATATCAAGACAATCCAAAAGAATCCCATATTAAATATGTGAAATGAATTTTTTGTTTTCTTAAGGGAACTATAAATTTAGGCCTATTATATTCTTTTGGAAATGTTTTTGAACTAAAAAGTTTTTCAGATGATAACTTTGGTGGATGTAGATTGGATAAAAAAGTACAGTAGAAACTTTTCATTTCTTATGAGATTATTTAGTTTCTTGGTTATGTAAGAAACAACACTCAACAACACTTTCCATTTCTGAATCTGAGTTTGTGGCAGTCAAGTGTTGTGGGTTCCACACACACTCACTGACTATGGCATGGTTTTACTAAAACTCAAATACTTTGTGATAACACAAGTTCCATTGCTTTAAGTAAAAACAGAGAACATCACTCAAGTGCTAGAAACATAGATATAAGACACCATTTACTTTAGGACCACACACTTAAATGAGATATAATTTTACAATTCATCAAAATGAAAGAACAACTTGCTGATATTTTTACAAAACACCCTAATTCTAATATATTTGAATATATCAAACAGATGCTTGGAATGAACAATGCTAAGTGATTATTCATATATAATTCCTTTTTACTAATATCCTTACATTAATATACTCCTTTTCATAGGGGGTGCATATTTTTTTTTAAAAACTTTTATTTTTTATTAAAAATATTCAGTTTGTTAAATAGTTATTTTGATAATTTTTTTGAATCATAATGATTTATTTGGACTCAAACTTCTATAAAATTTTTAGAGTCAGAATTCTCAAATGACTTTCCAAACTCAGAGACCGTTATAAAATTTCCAAATTCAAAATTTTTTATAATTTGTTTCTCGTAATTAGTTTTCTTTTTTAAAACTATCCTAATTAGTTTTTTTAAAAACTATCATAATCAGTTTATTTTTAAAACTATTGTAATCAGTTTCATTTTTAAAACTATCGTAATAAATTTTCTTTTTAAAACCATCATAATTAGTTTTTATTTTCAAAACTACAATATTAAGTTTTCTTTTTAAAACTACCATAATCAATTTTTATAATAAAACTATTATATTTAGTTTCTTTTACAAAAATTGATAAGAACAGGTTATTCATACCGTTGAAACTTTTTACTCTGAAAGGTACTCTTTTATTCTTTTAGTTTTGGTACTAATTCATTAATTCAGTTTATAATTATTATTTTTCCTATATTTTTTTTTTGTTTTAATAAAACCTTTTTTTCAAAATTTTTAATAAAGTTTTCCTAATCAGAAAAATTATCACTCTGATATTTTTTTTAAAACTTTGAGAGTTCAAATAAATTTATAAAACATTATTCGATTAAATATCATCTGTCATATTAGAAAGGGTTTTAATCTTAACTATTGATTTGAATACAGAATATGAACTGTCTCCCCCCAGTGCCTATATAAAGGTGGGACACTCCATTATCCCACATTGGTTTCTCAAGTTTTTTGCTCCTGAACTTTCTCACCCCTTAAAGAAATCAGTATGATTCTTTTTTGTTTATTAGATCTTCATCTCAATTCTCATTACGACGACAAGCAAACAAGATTACTTAAAATGGTATATTTTTAGAGAAAGACTTAATGAAAAATATTGGTTTGATAAATATGATATTGATCTCAAAAGGATTATATCCTTTCATGGTTGGGAAAGTGTTTGTGTATAGAAACCAGATAAAGATTTCGATCTTTATTATCTTGAAATGGTTAAAGAATTTTATGCTTCTACTCAGTTTGTTAAAGAAAAAGGTAAGAATAAAGTTTCGTTTACCATGTTTGGGAATAAATATAATCTTTCATTAAAAAGAGTTGTAGATCTAGTTGGTGTTTTTTCTAATGGTGAAGTATTTTTACCTTTACACAAGTTACCGAAAAAACATGGAACTTTTGATAAGAATAAGGAAAAATATTTTTTTGTTTCCATGCTATGAGAAAGTAAGGAAAGTTTCACATCTTTATCAAAACAACATAGTAATAGATTTGTTGATGGAAGGTTAGCTTATCCTCAGTAAGGGTGTCAGGGATACGTTAAAAATTTCTAATGTATTTTTTCTTGATTACTTGGTAAATATGAGGAAAATAGACTTAGTGAAGTTTATTTTCATTATAGTGGAGAATATAAAAATTGATTCCATAAAGTTGAAGATTATGATGTTTCCTGCCTTCATTATAAATCTAGTTGTGAAATATATGGAGATTTTTAAAGTTGAGAATAAGTCTTACCTATTAATAGAAAATATTTCATTCATTGGTGAAGACACAATTTCAAGAATTAAATTGGACTTTTATTCTAAATAAAAAAAATTGTTGAAAAGGTTTATGGAGTTGCATCAAAGGAAAAACAATCACAGAATCTTAAGGAAGTATCTTGAGAAAGAATTTGAAGAATAAGTACAAGAAGAAGATGAAGAATAAGTAAATAAAGAAGAATAAGAACACGAGGAACAAGTTCAAAAAGAAAAGACTCAAACTGATAAAGAATCGAAGGAAAATAAATCATCAGAGTCTTCATCATCCTCAACACCTTTACCTTCACAATATCGTAAGGATGAGAACTTATAAAGTTATCAGGAATAAAAATTTTCATCAGAAAAGGAAGAAGAGTCATCCTCTAAGGAAGAAGAACCAGACCAACAATCAAATACCAGAATCAATGATAAGGAAGAATTAGATAATGATCTTGATATTGTGAACATTTTAGAGGAAAAAAATGTTCTAGAGAAAGTTTTAAATAAAGTTTCAAAGTAAGTTAAAAAGAAAGGTAAAGTAGTTGATGTTGAATCCATTAGACCAAAACGTCCTCATATTGAGCCCAATCAATCAGACTCAGAAGCTACGGTTGCTCAAAAGGTCTTTGATTATATTTTTATTACCTTGAAAAGGCTGAATGATCATATTTATCATTTACCCAATATAGATTCAAGATGTAAGTTAATTCACGAATCTTTGAATGAGAAATAAGAATCACTAAAAGTTTTGATTGAATTAGTGATCAGGATCTAGGCTGATTTGAAAGACTTTAAAGAAAATTTTAGGGCGTAAAAGTGTTTATAAAATCAGATGGTGAAGTGGTCCAACTAAATGGATACTGATATTCATGAACATGATGATCTATTTGTTCAAGTAAAAAAACTTTTATTATAAATAGAATAATCCTTAAACAAGTTATCTTCAGATGTTTCCAACTAAGTAAAGTTTGTATAATAATTCAAAGATACAAAAAATAATCAGACAAAGGATGTAAAAGTTTTTAAAGAAAAGATTTGCGATATGGAGTTGGAGATGAGAATGCTAAGGTCATTTTAAAATGAGTTTATCATAACAAGGAAAGATAATAAAAAGTTCTATGAGGAAGCTTAAAGGACGAAGACTCAACTCAAGATGCAATAAGCGATGTAGGAAAGAATCAGGGATCTTAAGAAGGATTGATAGGAGTTTAGATGAAGTGATTTTTCAAGAAGATGATGAATAAATAGTGAATAATTTTATTTTTGAACTCATAATGTATTTTTATCAAACATTTTAATCATTGATGAATGTAATTATATTTTCATGTAATACTTAATATTTCAATGTTTTCAAATACTTTTGGTTGTACAGTCTTTCTATTAATTCTTGGATGATTAGATAGTTCACAAATATTTATTTCATATGTTATCTCTTCTAAAATTTCAGGAAGTTATACATAATTTCCCATTCCTTTTTGAAAATCACAAATGGGGAGAATGTTTTATAAAAAGGGATAAGGTTTTACAAAAAGGAGAGATGATATCCTAAGGGGGAGAAGTATTTTTTTATAAAGGATCTATTTTATTACTTTTCATTATATTATAAAAGAGTTACAAACTTAGGAGAAGTTGTATAGAATAACTTCAAAGTTATTAAAAGAACAAAGGGATATAAGTTTTTCAAGTTATTTTTTATTTAAGTATTGTGGTTTGTGCTTTAAAAAAAGGTGAAGATTGTTGAGTCAGAAGTATTACTTCTTACTTTTACATTCTTTTAGTTTTTTAAATCACAAAAACTCTATTAAAACTAAGTTGAATAATATTTTTTTGACCCAATTGTTTTATTATGTTTTTGTAGAAAAAATTACTTTTTAACGTACATAGGAAAAGTTATAATTTATTGTGAATATAAACCTATAATTCTTCAATACAATCCATCTGATCAAGTATGCATCTGATTAATCAGACTTACCTCTATTCAGAACAGTGGTTAGAATTTTTTCTTGTACATCATAATAAAAAAATTCATGATCATCAGATTGATTCTGGTACTGATACATCAGACAGAACCTCATAATGATTACCATATTAAAAAAGATAAGGAAGTCCATTAGACTATTCTAAGTTTATAATCAGAATATATTGACTTGTTTCTATTGTAATCAATACTAATTAGCATTGTAATGATGCTAAAAAAATGATGTTGGACATTCAGTTATGCCAAAAAATTATGAGCTATCAAAGAGACAACTATCCAAGGTTGTTGCAACTAACTCAGAAATATGATCATTGGAGATTCGCCTATAAATAACTGGTCATTTGAAGAGTTGGGTGCTGATAAATTTTGAAAATCAAGTCTTTTGAATTTTTCTATGTGTGAACATCTTGTTCTTAGTCATTATAACACTTTAGAGAGTTTTTGTTCTAAGAAATCTGTGTTAGGGTTGTTTCCTTAAGAATAGTTGCTTTTGTATTATGCATTCGATCATTATTACGATCAAGGGATTCTAGGGATTGGAAGACGGTGAATCAGATCCATTATATCAAGGGATTATAGGGATAGAAGGATAGACACTGATCATCAGATCGGGGGATTATGAGGATAAGAAGATAGAGCTTATTTTGATCATCATATTAAGAGATTTTATAGTAAGGAAATACATACTTTACATTAAGTATAAAACTGTGGATACCTTTAGTCAAGGTTATTGACTACCTTTAATCTTAAGGTCAAAATAGTGACATATTTTAATATAGCTTATAAGTCATTCTTACTTTTACTATCTATTGTATTTATTGTTTTTTCAAGTCTTTTTCTATTGTGCATATTATGATGGAAAGTTTGCTTTAAAAATATTTATTATATTTTGTTTTATCAGTATGTATGTGATTATGATAAAAACATACTTTGATATAATCAGATCAACTGTGATTCTGATTCTTTACCCCTGATCATCAGATGAATTATGAGTTTTATCTTGTTAATTTAAGAGGTAATGTGTTTTGTTTAGTTTAAAGTTTTTAAAATAAATTCACCCCTCTTGTAAGTATATCTATATAATTTACTCTTACAATCTAAAAACATATAGTGTATTGAAAATTGATAAGTTTCATAATGTGTGGTCAGTTTTTTGGGTATCCATGCATTGAATTCAGAAAATAAATCACTAGAGTATCCAAATTGACTGTAATGAGTAACCAATGCTACCTAAAAAAGGAATAAGTAATGAAATGAATGAAAATATATTTGATATGATTAAATTGTAGAGTTTTACCCCTACATCATGGGTATTAAGAAGAGTCTATCATGTGTAATTTTTCTTTCAAACATTATGGCTATTTTGTCCAATATTCCTTTATATTGATTTGGTTCTAATGAGAATATTATATAATGGACTCTCTGTACATCCATTCTTCAAAATCAATTGTGGCCATATCACCAATTGTAAACATTGTATCCACATGAAACTTTAATGTTATTAAATTCCAAAGTTGAATGGGCAGGGTAAAGGTAATTTGTGAAGATCTTTTCGATTGGTTGGTCGATCCTTTAGATTATTTTGATTCAACCTTTCATTTCACCCCTTCCCTTTGTCCATCTGTAATATCATTAATCACTTCATCCCTTTTTTCATTAATTGTTAAAGGTTTTTCATGAAAAATAAATTGGAAATGAATAATTCCTTATTGATATGTTTTCATACAAGACCTAATGTCCATGCTACAAATATTCTAATAGCTTGTTTGACCGTATGAATATTTGCATCATAAAGTGGAACATGTATCTCAACACTTGACTCTTGAGATATATTAATCCTCACGCTCACATAACCTATTGTAAGTTGTTTATTGTGTATAATATATCCTTGGATATTGTACATGGTACCCCTCACAACAAGGTGATGAGTAAGTGTTGATAGATATAAATCGTAATCATTTTCAACCTATAGAATATTAGTATAGGAAAGGTATCAGTGTCTTTCTGATTCACATTTCATAGAAAAAATTATGAAAATATAGATTACCTATTCTAATACAACTCTTAAAAGGGAATGGATTGCCTCAAAGTTGATGGAGGTGGGTGGGGGGTCTTCACATAGTGGTTGTTCTTGTGTTGTTTCTTCTCTTTGATTCCTTCCCATAATATTTTCTAAAAACTCTGACTATCAATTAAGTTTTTCTTCTAGAATATATAATCATGCCTGCAAATCTTCCATTTTTTTATCTTTATCTCCTTGTTCATTTCTTTTCTCAAAATATGTTTAGGGTGACACTCTAAAACCTACTCCTCTGATGTGACCATACTTTTCTACCCACTTGAAGGCCACTAATAGTATCTATTAATTGGGCATAACTAATGACAATTCATGTTTCTAAGTCAGATAAAAAATATATGAAAATAAGTAATCATTATTATGAAATACCAATTTAAAGAAAAATAAATTTTATTATTTCATACATACACATGCTTCCCACATTTTTTGTTTGTTTTCATCTATTAGTATCCCTTATTTATTTACACGTGCCTCCTTTCACAACACATGATATGGGATGGAAGTGTCTTTATATTTTGATTCATTAATATGAATATAAATATATGAACATAATTATTTTGTTATTTCATGTCACATAAAAGTATTATGGTAGATTTAAAACATGTACATTTTTTTTTCAAGTGAAGCATACCCCATCCTTGCTTTATGGTTGGGGTACGATGGTTTTGATACTCATTTCATATTTTCAACAATTAGTTACTGTTTTGTATATTAACAATTCTTAATTAAAGTGATTAATATACATATTGTCATGTAATGTATCATTGATCACAATATACCCAAAAACATGTCTCCTCACAAAGACTAATTAAGGCATCCCATGATTGTTGGTTTATCAGGTGTGCATACATCTATGGTGGGTACAAGTTTATTTTACCTTCAACATCTTTGAGATGAAACTTTGTAAAATTTGTGTGAAATCCTCTATGAGTCTTTCCAGTGATCATTAATACAAATTTCATTTGAAATTCATCTACTATAAATGCACTCTACAAGGGATAATGAAGAGTAAGTCAACATTTCATTATTTTGTTTTTTATTAAAATAAAGAAAGTATATCATAATGTTAACCTAATATCTTCCCAAATTAGTGTCTTAATCACAAACACAACATTGTTCCATGAATCTACATCAATCGACATGCACATATGAGTGGTGAGCCTAATGTAACTACTGAACATGGCCTTGTTGGGGTTAACTGGCTGGCCGCATGTATGCGATCCAACCTTGAATTTGATGCCTTTGTTTCTTACCTTAATAATTTTTTCTTACATCGTCACACTATGATGCTCTTATTTTTTTACAGGAATCTGGTTTTCACCACCTACAATTTCCTTGGTGCCAACACTTCCAATATATTGTTCCTCTAGATTGGTAGCATTGGCATATATATAAGGTTGTTGTTCCTATGCATTGGGAGCACCAACATGTTGTTGAAATTTTTTTTCCTCAGGATTGGGAGAATCAACATGTTCATAAGTCATTATCTACATAAGTGGTTGAACATTTAATTTAGATTACGTAAATATAGAAGTGAATAGATAATAATATTAGGTAACATAATGTATATTACAAAAAAATATAACCTGATTATTGAACTCTTTTTTTAAAGTATGAAGGGATTTGATCCCTCTATCGAGTATCCAAATACCTTATTTGTGGTATCTTATGACATAAAAGACCCCATATACATTAGGACCAATATGAAATTATTACGACGTCCCAATGAAAGGACCATCCTCAATTTAATTAACATCTAACCTTTTAGTAGTTTTGGTCGATAACAAAACAATTGATCACTTTCAGTTTGTTGAATTTGGAATGTAAAAAACTTGTACTCTTGTGATACCATTATAAATTTTTCACCTTTGTACCATTCCTTACTAAAATATGCTCTCACAAATCTCAATTCATCTATTTTAACAATACCCCTGTTATCAACCCACTTGCATTGAAAAATCAGCATTTGGAATGTTGTATAATCCAACTACCATATTAGTTTGATGATGCCAAAGTATGATATATTTACATAAGTTGGATTTCTTTCCTTCGTACCAAATATATACATCACTTTAGACACAATTGTAAATCTAATATGTTTCATGGTACTACATTCATCATACTCATTTTCATAGAACATATAACCGTTAATTACATAAATATTATAAGATAGTACATGCACACTTAGTCCTATGTCCAGCCACAAAAGTCATTATGAAATTGAATCCATATTTTTAGTTGAATCCTTAAAAGTATGGTCTTGAAACTATCTTATAAACTATTGATTATGTGTATTTGATATCCATATTTCATCCCTTTATGGATTCAAATGCCTAAGAATTTATTTATGGGTTTCAACATATGGGGAAACCTCTAAATAGTAATGAAAAATATAAAGGTGATCTTGCTACTAATCTATAATAGTAATTGTGAAAACATCTATTCATAAAATTACTTCACCCATAAGTTACCCAGTGTGATGATATTTTAGTAGACCAATTCTTTCCACATTAGACAGATAGTTGGTACATAATTCAACATCTTCCTCAACAACATATCGCTCTGCAATACAACCTTTTGGATGACTTTTATTTTTTGAATAACCTTTCAAAATCTTCATATAACGTTAAATAGGGTACATCCATTTATAATGTACAAGAACACATAGTTAAATCTATCTTACCAAGTGAACCATCAAGTGAACCATCATATCAAAGAATGCCGATGACAATTCACATAATATGACAATAATTTTCTTTTCAGTAGTTGGTAATTTTTATAGGTCTATAACTTTACTACATACAAATTTGAAAAATAAATAGATCTTGGTTAATATATGATGGACATTCTTGAAAAAATTCTACGTAAAGCTACTTGCATTAGATCTTGAATCAAAACACGACAGTCATATAATTTCATACCCTTATGCTTTAAATTATCCATTAAAAGGATATTATTGATATTTGATGAATACCCATTTGGAACCTTTATATCAATCAAAAAATTGAAAAACTGATATCTCTCTTACCTAGAAAGAGGGTAAGTAGTTTGAGGAAGAAAAATCTATTTTCAATCATCACTAGCATCAACTCTTCTCATATTCGCATGTCAATCATGTCCAACCTAACTTTAATTCCATGATTTTTTTGCTGGGTGTATTTAGTAATGTACTAATGACACTATCACATTTTTTTTCAACATGCATAACATCAAGAAAATTTATGACGTACAAACAATTCCAATATGATAATTAAAAAAAACCGATCTCTTTTTCCAACTTTTTTTTGTAAGATTTTTCGAAAAAGGTTTTCCAAAAGCAGTGTCCATATCTTTTACTTTATCAAATAGTTAATCACCTATTAGTGAAGACTGCACTGTATGTGAATGATTTCATCCAAGATTGGTACTTATGTCACCGGGATAGAAATTTGTGATTTCCTATAAACATAGTCTTCGATGAATGTTCCAACCTAATAGTCTATGTACCTTGTTCATAAATGGGACACCCTTGAGTTCCTTTAATGCCATATCTTGAAAAACTTACATAAGTAAGAAAGTTATTTATCATCCCATACAACATGTCACTCAACATGAAATATCCATTTCTATAAGCATCATACAACGTAACACCTAAATCCCACAATAATTTTAAATCTTCGATCAATAGAGCCAAATAAATGTCAATATCATTACCTGGTTGTTTTGGCCCTGATATAAGAAAAGATAAAATAATATATTTTCATTTCTTGCATAACCACGATAGAAAGTTATAATTTACCAATATAACTATCCATGTAATGTGAGTGTTGTTTTGAAAACCAAAAGGATTCACTCCATCTATAGATAGCGCAAGGAAAAGGTTTTTCAGTTTGTTTCCAAATTCAAGATACTTGTGATAAATTCTATTCCACTAAGGAGATTCTTCAGGGTAACGAAGTCTCCCATATTTATTTCTTGTATATGTGTGCCAAATTAATTGTCTTGAAATCTCTTTAATTCTATATAAGCACATAAACCTTGTAATGATTGTAAAGTAGCACACAAATTTTGTAGGACCCAATTCATCTTTCTTATATCAAGAAGCACCACGCTTTGGAAAAATTTTAAGTAACTTATGGTCCTTGAGAAATAGTATAAAGTCACTTGGATAGACATTTATTCTTTCAAAGATCATACCCATTGAACATAGTATTCGTTTAGCATCGAATGTTTGGGAAGGAAGCTCATTATCTTATAGGAGCATATCATTCAAGAGAGAAAGTAGCTCAGTAAAACTGGTGTCACTCCATCCATTTCCATATCTTAAATTATACAACTTCTATATGGCTGACAATACTATATATTTAGTACAACCAGCATAAAATGACGTCTTTTCACAACTATTTAACTTCTCAAATGATTTTGGACAATAAAAAAGTTCAGCTTCAACTGCCATTGTCATATCCTCAATACAATCTTTGTTAGGTCCATTAGGTTAAATACCCTAAGGGGGGGGGGGTGAATCAAGGTATGAAAGATTAAAACAATTTCCCCTTGTGATCTTGTTTCATCGTTAAACAAAACACACTTCTCTATTTCTCTTGTAGAAATATATGAATAGAAATTAAATCATGTACGAGACAATGATTTTACTTGGTTCACCCTCACTGGGATACATTCTTCTTTTAGAAAAGGGAATTGCCAGGAGTGGCCTTTTCGAACCCTCCACACCCAGGAACCCCCCTCCCCATGAAGAGATCATCCAGAGAAGCCTCAGTCAGGAAGGATCCGTTTTCAGCCAAGATGACAGAGCATCCCATGGGGTTACATCTCGATCAGCGATGGTTTGACACAGCAATCCATCAACTAGGTGAAGTGCGCCCTTCTGCCCACTCGGTGAGACACTGGGTGACCTGACAAGATGAGTGGTACATGGGAGGTGGAAATTCCCCCAAGAGTGGGCTCCCAGGAATTGAACCCCAGACCTCACTGAACACCATTGCTATGGCCCTCGAACACCCACCACTATGCCACTGGGCTACATCCAAGGAGCATACAATGATAATGTGCCGATGTACCAAATCTACTAAAAGTTCACTACTATTTAAAAGGTTCAGGCTAGATAGATTCTATGCCCAGACTCACAGTCTTTACAAGGTTTAGAGTCTTCTCACTATATTCCCAATGGTCACTCCCTATGTCTCATTATCTGGATCACTACTGGTGAAAAGGACCACCATATTCCTCTTCCTTCACCCACTGATCTTAGTAGGGATCCACACACATTTTATGGACTTGTAGGTCTCTTCATCATCACTGATGAATTCATCCTCTACTATATATAGATGATCTATTTAAGTTCAACTTCCATCTAATGATGAATACCACTTTACCACAGATGTATTGATAAATTTCAAACCTTTCATACAACCTTAAGTTGACTTGCGTGCTTCTTTAATCATGGTGTGAAAATGTTTCCTTTGTCACAAAAAAACCAACTTGCACCTTTGGTAAATTTTAGAAGGGTCATATGCATGATCTTTTTTAAACTTGGTGAACTCTTTCACTCCATCCTCATACTCTTTTTTCATATGATTGACATCCATCCATTTTTGATTCATATCCATCCTATTTGATTCAGTAATATTAATATTTATCAAAATAAATAAATCATAAAAACCATTTCATCGAAAAAGTTTATCTTATGATTAAAATATTAGTGTAAGGTAAGATTATTAATAGTTATGATTTTAAAGACATAAATTGGTTTATTAATGGTTATTATTTTACTATCTTGGGTTATCATTAATATTTTATATATTATATGAACCTATTATACTATCAACTTCACCAAGTAGGGTCCCAATAGAGACCACTCCCTTATCAGAAACCAATATAGAGGTGATCAAAATATGACCTTTAATAAAAATCTTTAAAACTAGTTGTCTATATCAACACCTGATAAATATTTTTATAAAAAAATTAAAATTGATAAAATTTAAAATTTTCTATCTTAATGTTTGGTAAAATATAATTTCCATATTTTGGTTTCTTGAAAAGAAAACAACATTGAAATATGATACTCTAATAGACACTAAAAATAAAATACACAAGGTAATGACATGTTTTAAAGGGTTATTATGGTTTTAATCCAAGGGGGTAGGAGGGATACTTGGAAGAAAATGGGAAGAATTGTTTGATTTTAATCCAATGGAGAAGGAGGGATAATTGGAAATTAGAGCTAATTATTATTTGTGCACCACAAAAACATTGCCTACTTATCATTTATAGTCACCACCTTACATGATAAGTGGGCAGTGTTTTTGCAGTACACAACTAGGATATCCATGAAATTAGAGTGATAAATAATTACAAATGAGTGAAAATTAATGTGAAGGAGAGGGATAGGGTGAATAAACAACAACTCAAGGAAATAAATGTTGGGCGGATAATTAGCGAGGTCGATCGAGGAAAAATAGGATCACTTGCATGTGCACGGTTCAAACCATTTGGGAAAATTAAAAACAAACAAAGATGTTCTAGGGGAAGAAAAAAATCATGAATAATCACATATCTTGATTTTAATATATCATTATAATTTCAAGACAAAAAAATTATATAAACTTTAAACTAATACAAATATATCTATACATGTTTAAACAAATAAATGATTGTAATTTTAATTTCTCTTCATTTTGTTTCAATGTAAAATTTAGTAAAAGAAAAGAAATGATTATGAACACATGGGAAAATAACCACATGGAAATCAAAATTCATATAATAATTAAAGTTAAAAAATTGATAAGAGGGGGGATAGAACCATTATATTGATTGGTTTCTTCTTAATTCATGGTAGGATCACCATAGTACCTTATAAACTGCTCAGTAGGGCTCTAAAGAGGGAAATTGAGTAGAATTTCATGTTTTAGGGATTTGTAGTGAAGGGAAAGAGAGAATGAGTGGGTATTTATAGCAAAACATAGGGGATTTTTTATTAATTTTTGAACACAGACCTTGAAAATTGTGTTAATGAAAAATAAAAAACCATTGGCCTTCACATGGTTTTTTCCCATGGTATTTGCAAAGGAGTGTTTTTTAAAATTTTATTACTTTAATAACCAAAACCCTTAAAATAAAACCATTAACTATGTGGAAGTGATTCATTTTAATATTAATGTGATGATTTCAAAAATTACATCAATTTAATAGTGAAAATTAACAAAATTTTTGATATTTAATTTTTAAATAAAATTTTTATTTATTAAAAAATATCATTTTAAATTATAAAATTGAATTTATAATTCTTAGAAGAACTAAATAAAATTTCATAAAATAGTTTTAATATTTATGCATGAATAATAATTATTGTTTATTATGTTTTTATGAAAATATACATTCATATTTTCTTAAAAATATATTTTAAAAATTACTAGGTATATATATATATATTTCTAAAAAAATTGAGCTATAAAAATGGAAGCCTTGTGAATTTGAGGAGGGATATATTATTTTCCTAAAATTTTCTCCATGATATGGGATGTGGATTTTTGGTAAAGTATGTAAGCTATCCCATTGATTTATCATGTCATTCCATATGTTGTTCTGGGAAGGTGAGGATGGTTACTGCCTAACAATACTTCATATTTAGAATTGGAAGACAATATCTTTGACATATCATAGTTGAGGATGTATGTTTAAGATCCATCCATACCATCAACATGGGATATCTGGACAGTGGATATGATTCTACGTTCTCATGGTACTCGGTTACGATTGAGGACCAATGTGAGAGGAACATACAGGTTCAATAATGCGAGAATTATATGCAGACTCACTACCCTTACATATTTGAGCAAGATATAATTTTTGAGTTAAAAAACTATATTGGTGGGGAGCATTTAGATACCCAAATATTTTTATTTTAACCATTATAAAAATTTCAATTATATTTTAATAGGTGGCCACTAAGTGTTTTTAATATAAATTGCATTATGAATGTAAAACTATATTATTTTAATAGTAATATATTATTTTTAGAGCATAGAAATGTGATCCTAAAGAATAACTTATATCTCCTAAATGGAGAAACATTTAAAAAATTTGACACATTGGTTTTGTCTAAATATAAAGGTTTTAACCTAGGGGTGAAATTATTTTTTGTTGGGGTTTTTCACCTTAGGAAAATCCAATTTTAGGTGTATAATTTGAAAACCTCAAAACCCAAAAATTCTATATTAACACTTTAATATCCTTTCAAATCAGTGTTAGCATTCCTGAACTCTAATTTGAGAGGCATGGCTTTTGTATTGGATATACATGTACATTCTTCGATGGAAATCACCAATGGTGTCTGGTGTAATTGTAGTCTTCATTGAATATCAATCCAAAAAAAAGGTAGGGATAATTATTTTTGTTCTTACTCCATTCTTCTTGGTTTTCATGTATAAATTATATTATACGATTTCATGATTCAAACTCAATCCCCATTTTATAGAATTTCTGGAAAAATATTATCCCTGTATCATTGTTCTTAATGTGCATGACTATTGAGGGCAAGGTAGAAGTAGAATGATGGTGGGTGGTGTACTAAAGTCTTCAATGTGGACACCTCCCAATTTTCCTCATGGTGCAAACCCTCCCTTTTCACGGCATGTGTCGTCTACCATTGCTATCATCATATTATGGGTGGTGAGACTCCATAACAACTATTTCTACTCTCCCTCCCCTTCACACTCTTGTGCATGCGGGGAAAAGTGGTAGAAGCTGAGCGTTTTCAGAGGGATCGACCAATGGTGGTTCAATCGGTTGTTCTTTGTGTGATGAGATACAATGGGATAGGAATCAGGCAGGGTTTGTAGTTTGGATCACAATTAAAGAGGGGTAGAAATAATCACATACCTTAGCTTTGAGAGGATCAATTCATCAGGAAGATCGATGAAGAGCGATGAAAATGATTTAGTTCCACAAAATCTTGAATGGCATAAGAGAGTAGGACTCTATTAGGGTTCTATTTAAATATCGGATAAGGCTTTTATCTGTGCTTTCAAAAAACCACTGATAAAGGGTGATTTTATCAATGAAGAAAAGTAAGTGCTGATAAAATGTATCTTTATTGGTGCTAAAACTCTAGCACTGATAAAGATATAATTTTAATAATATAATAAATATAATTAAAAAAATTTAAATGTATTTAATTATAAATAAATATTTAAATAATTATAAATATGTATTTATAAATATAATTATAAATAAATATATTTATTATTTAAATTTATTTATTATAATTTTATAATTATAATTATATATATATTTATTTAAAATTATAATTATAAATAAATATATTTAAAAATATTTGTAAATAATTAAAAATATATTTATATCATTATATATATTTATATAATTATATGTATATATATAAATTTATTATTTAAATATATTTATTATAATTTTATAATTTTATATATTTATATTTATAATTACAATTATAAATAAATATATTTAAAAACATTTGTATATAATTATAAACATTTTTATTTAATTATATATATTTATATATTTATATAGAATTATATATATTTATATAAGTATATATATATTTAATAAAAAAAGTGCGAACTATGGGCTAAACCCATGGCCCTGAAAACTTTATTAATGAAAAATTAAAACATAGAAAAACGCGAACACACATGCACCAAACAAAGATGATAGATTTTTCCATCCCACATCCAGAATACAAATGGCACACCAAAAAAAAGTTTTAGCGCCTGCCACAACCTCAAGGATGACGTCCCCTCCTCCATTTAGAAGCAACCCAAGGGCCACCCTGATCATCTTCCACATGCTTCTAAGTGAAGGCTCCTTGGCCGCCACTACATGCTACCCATCAGAATAGATTGCATCATGTTACCTCTACTACTACAAAATAGGCCTTTAACTGTGCTAGAAATGGCCTTTATTAGTGCTAGAGAAGCGATGACTACCGGAGCGAGATTTAAATATCTAGTCCTTTATCAGCGCTAAAAAAACATTGATAAAGGACACATTTATTAGTGCTTTTATTTAACACTGATTAATAGGATATTTATCAGAGCTTTTAAAAGCAGTGATAAAGGGTACCTTTATCAGTGTTTGTAAAAGCGCCGATAAAGGAACAATTTATTAGTGCTTTTAAAAGTGATGATAAAGGGGCATACTATAGCGTGTTGTAACAACACACTGCAACACCAGTGCAATGTGATGCAATGACACACACCAAAACCAGAAACACCACCAAATATTGACAAAATCAAATACTAATACATAATTTAAATGAAATGAAATTTACAACACAAAACTTGAAAAACACTATATTATAGACATTTCCAACATTGGTTTATACAATTACATAAGTACAAATTATTACATACATTCAAAAACATCAATGTTCCTTTATCTTTTTTTCCTGACCCCAATTCATGATACTTCCAAACAAACCACCCCTTCCCAAGAAAATGAAATCACCTATATAAGAAAAAAAATTATTATGTCAGTAATAATATAAAGAAATAAATTAGTATAAAGTGTTAATTAATTTAAACTAAACTTTGAGTTATACTAGGAATACTTTGTATCAGATTGAGTTGTAGTTGATTTCTACACATAAAAAAATGACTTATGAATCATTTTTTTAAAGTATCTAAACAATCCAAATGTGTTTGCTCTGTTTTGAGTAGGTCGGTTGTCCTTTTTACTAAAATTGATTTCAATTTAAAAAAAAGATGCACTTGGAGTCATATTGATCACACCATGCATCGAATTCAGGTGCGACTGATTCCAACATGTCCCAAATGACTTATGAATAATTTTTTTAAAGTATAAAAACAATCTGAATGTGCTTTCTCAGTTTTGACTATGTCACTTTTCTTTTTTACTAAAATGTAATTTTAAACTTAAAATGCACAATTTGACTCATACTAATCACATCGTGTATCAGTTTGATGTAAGAATGATTCCTAAACATAAAAAATTATTTTCAATCGATTTACAAAGTTATCAAGAAAATTCTAGCACATTTTCTTAGTTTTTAGTGAGTAATTCATTTTGAACTAAAATGTTGATTTTAAATTGATAATGGTTATATTGAGTCATATCGGGCACATTATGTATCAGATTGAGGTAAAATTAATTCTTATACATCAAAAATGACTCATGGATCATTATTATAAAGTATCTAAATAACTCAAATGATTTTTCTCAGTTTTGAGTAGGTCAGTTGTCCTTTTTACTAAAATTGATATCCATTTAAAACAAAAAGACATAATTGAAGTCATATCAGTCACACCTTGAATTAGATTTAGGTATGTATAAAACCTGCATATCCCAAATTATATATGGATTATTTTTCTAAAGTATCAAAACAATACAAATGTGTTTTCTTGATTTTGAGTACATAACTTGTCTTTTTTACAAAAATGTCATTTTAAACTGGAAACATGCATTTTGACTCATACTGACCACATCGTATATTAGACATGAGATAGAAACATACATGTCAAAAATGAATTATGAATAATTTTCCTAAATTATCAAGAAAATCCGAGCATGTTTTATGGGTTTTCAGTGAGTGACACTTTTTGAACTAAAATGTCGATTTTAAATTGATAACAAACACTTTGATTCATACCAGGAATATAATGTATCAGATTGAGGTGTGACTAATTAATACACATAAAAAATGACTTATTTATAATTTTACTAAATTATATAAACAATCCAAATAAATTTTATTGTTTTTGAGTAGGTCAGTTGTCCTTTTTACAAAAAATGATGTCAATTTTAAATAAAAAGACACACTTGGAGTCATACTGATCATAACATGCATCAGATTAAGGTGAGTACAATTCCTAAAAGTCTCAAATGACTTATGGATCTTTTTACTAAAGTATAAAAACAATCTAAATGTGTTTTATTGGTTTTGAGTATGTTACTTGACTTTTTTACTAAAATGTCATTTTAAACTTGAAACACACACTTTGAATCATACCGATCACATCATATATCAGTTTGATGTGAGATAAATTCCTATACATCAAAAATGAATTATGAATCAATTTCATAAATTATCAAGAAAATATGAGTGCATTTTCTTGGTTTTTAGCGAGTGACACTTTTTGAACTAAAATATCAATTTTAAACTGATAATGGACACATTGAATCATAACAGGAACATTGTGTAACGTATTGAGGTGTGGATGATTTACACACATATAAAATTACTTATGGATCATTTTAATAAATTATCTAAATAATAAAAATGTGTTTTCTTGGTTTTGAGTAGTTTAGTTGTCATTTTTTACTAAAATTGATGTCAATTTTAAATAAAAAGATGAACTTGGAGTGATACCAGTCACACCATGCATCGGATTGAGGTGCGATTGATTCCTACACATCCAAAATGAATTATTTATAATTTTAATAAAGTATCAAAATAATACAATTTTTTAACATTTTTTTTGTACGTCACTTGTCTTTTTTACTAAAATGTCGTTTTAAACTTGAAGCACACACTTTGACTCATACAATCACATCGTGTATCAGTTTAATGTGAGAATGATTCCTACATGTCACAAATGACTTATAAATTAATTTCCTAAATTATTAATAAAATATGATTTATTTTTCTCAATTTTCAGTGAGTGATGCTTTTTGAACTAAAATATTGATTTTAAACTGATAATAGATACATTGAGTCATACCGAACACATCATGTATCGGATTGAGATGCAGATGATTAAAACCCATCACATATGACTTATGGATTGTTTTACTAAATTATATAAACAATATGAATATGTTTTATTGATTTTGAGTAGGTTAGCTGTCCTTTTTACTAAAATTGATGTCAATTTTTAAATAAAAAGATGCACTTGGTGTCATACCGGTCACACCGTGCATTGGATTGAAAAGTGACTTATTCATACATGTCACAAATTAGTTATGGATCATTGTCCTAAATTATAAAAACAATCTGAATGTGTTTTATCAGTTTTGAGCATGTCATTTGTCCTTTTTACTAAAATTTCATTTTAAACTTGAAACACGCACTTTAAATCATACTGATCATATCGTGTATCAGTTTGATTTAAGACCAAATCCTACATGTAAAAAATTAATTATGAATAAATTTACAAAATTATCAAGAAAATACGAGCATGTTTTCATGGTTTTTAGTGAGTGACACTTTTTGAAGTAAAATGTCAATTTTAAACTGATAATGGATACTTTGAGTCATATCAAACACATCATGTATCAAATTAAGATGAGAATGATTCATTTACATCAAAAATGACATATGGATTTTTGTATTAAAGTATAAAAAAATCTGAATATGTTTTCTCAATTTTGAGTATGTCATTTGTCTTTTTACTCAAATTAATGTCAATTTTATATAAAAAGAAGCACTTGGATTCACACCGATCATGCCATGTGTCAGATTGAGGTGCAGATGATTCCTAGACATCCCAAAGTCTCAAAAAAATTATAAATGTCAATGTTACCATGATTTCCATTGACTTTATTTATCAAACTACCAACACTGCATATTGACTCGATGTTATTAGTTGATTTTTTTTCTCATTGTTGAAATCCAGAAGAGTATAGGAATACCAAGTGCTCATTATATCATAATAAGTCATCAAAATGGGAACATGATCTTCCTGTACTATTTTGGATTTCAACATGAAAGGTTTTTTGGCTAAGAACATATACTCAATATGCAGTGTTGGCAGGTCGACAAAGAAAGGAAATGGAAAGTGTGGTGACATTGGTATAAAGGAATATTTATCTCTTTTGTGCCTTATTATAGATAGTTGAAAGCAAAATATAACTTCCCAAAAGATCTATGAAAAAAAATAAATAAGTATTATATAAAAATGATAAGGAAATTAACTTACAAATATTAGATAAAATGATGACAAAATTAATTAAATAAGTAATAGGAATTCATCTTTTCATGATGGTAATATGAATTATTGATTCATTTCCTTATTGTCATTATCTCAGTTTTTGGAACGAAGTCCAATCTCTCACGAGCATGAGAAGATTCGTACAAACCACCCCAACTCAAACAAAATAACCCACCTGTATAAGAAAAAAATTATTATATGAGTAATACTAAAAAGAAATTAATTAAATATAAATATGAAATAATACATTAATTATATGAACAATGATTTTACCATGGAAATTCCAAGATTACTTATGTGATTGAGCAGTGGAGGTAAGTTGAAGGAAAGTGATAAATTACAACACTACAGAGGAGAAAATGTTTTGAGGGAGAAGAATTCTGGGGAAGTTTTGGTGCAGAAAGGCATGAAAGATAAACATACCACACTAACTAAAAAAAAGGAATCTAACTGTATAAGAAAACAATTCTTATGTGAGTAATAATGAAAATAAATAAACTAAAAATAAATATGAAAAAATACATTAATTATATGGATAATGATTTTACTATACAAACATCAAGATTACCATTGTGATTGAGAAGAGGCAGCACTGTTGCTCTTCCTGCAAAGGTAGTGGAGGGAACTTGAAGGAAAGTTATAAATGGAAACATTGCAGGGGTGAAAAGGTTTTGAGGGAGAAGAATTATATGAAAGTTTTAGAGTATAAAGTTAGGAAATATGTATAGAAATCTTCTAAAATAAACATACTCTGCCAGGAATAATGAAAATTAAATCAATGCTTCATTATATAAATTTTCAGTAAAATATATAAAGTATATCGTAAAATTACCTTTACATCTTTCCAAAGGATTTCCTTCATTATAGTTTTTTATTTTGAGGTATTGGTAACATCATCATGTGTAAAAGACATTTTCTATATAAATAATAAAATATTTAATTTATATTATGTTAATACAGTAGAGAATATCTAATATTATGAGGAAAAACATAATATATTTAAAAATTTTTACCTTCTCATTGAAATATCTTTATTTTTTAAAGGTTTTAGGGATTTGGTTCCTCTATTAAAAATACAAATCCCCTCTTTGTGTTCACCTCTAACATACAAGACATTATCTACATTAGGACCAATATGAACTGATTGTGACCTCCCAATGAAAGGGTCATCCTCAATTGAATTTTCAGATGAACTGACATTTTTTAGTCACCAATAGGATAATCAACCAATTATTATTTTCTGTATTTGAGACGTAAAATATGTACACTGATTGTGATTCGATTATGAATGGACCAACTTTTTCCCTTTCCACACTGAAATTCACCTCCACAAAACCCATTTCATCAACTTTCACTGCACTCATATTTTCAACCCATTTTCAATAGAAAATTGACAATTAAAATGTTTTATAATACAACTTGTATATATTTTAAAAAATTCTAAAATATGAAATATTTTCATAAATTGGATTTCTATCCTTGGAACCAGATATGTGCATCACTTCTTCCACAAGCATAACACCACTATTTTTCATTGTATTGTATTCATCATGTTCTTTTGTATAGAGTGTATAAACATTGATTACAAAAATATTATAAGATATAAAATTTTAATTTGGTTCTATGGATATCCATTGAATTCATTCAACAATTGAATTTGGATTTTTAGACAACTTCTTAGAAATTTGATCTTGGAACCATCCTATAAACTGTTGATTATGTGTATTTGATATCCATCCTTTATCCCTTGATAGATTCAAATATCTAAAATATTCTTTGTGGGATTCAATGTATGGATCAACATCTTCACTATCTTGTAAAATTTAAAGGTGTTCTTTCTCCTTCTCTGTCTAGGTAATTATAACAACATCTCTTCTAGAAATCCCTTCACCCATAAGGCATCTACTATGACGAGACTTTGGGAGATTGATGTTGTTAACATATGATAGGTAATTGGTAAAAAATTCAATAGATTATTCAACAATATATCATTATGAAACACTACCTTCTATAAGACTTCAATTCTTGACATACCCTTTCAAAATCTTCACATACCATTCAATGAGGTACATTAATCTATAATGGACAGGACCACATAGTTGAACCTCTCTAACCAAGTGAAACATCATGTAGACCATTATATCAAAGAATAATAGCAGGGAGAACATATATAATTCACATAATATGATTGAAACCTCCTTATTCATGATTGAAAACTTCATAGGGTCTATAACTTTACTACATATGGCTTTGAAAAAGAGATAGAGTCTGGTAAATGTATGCTATACATTTTGAGGAAGAATGAAATAGAAAGAAACATGCATAAAATCTTACATCAAAACATGATAGTTGTATGATTTTAGTCCTTGTAACTTCAAATTAGTATTTGAAATGAAATTATTGATATTTAATGAATACCCCTATGGACCTTTTACACTATTAAGAAAAATACAAAATTGTAATTTTTACTATCTAGATAGAGTGTAATTCATTGGATAAATAAAAGTCCACCTTTTACCCTTCATCAGTGCCATCTCTTCCCTTATCCCCATGTTAATCATGTCCAACCTATCCTTGATGCCTTATTTCATTTTTACAGGAACATTTAGTAACTCGACAAAACACTATCAAATATATTTTTTCTACATGCATGACATTGAGAAAATGTCTGACATATAAAAAATCCTAATACAAAAATTGAAAGAAAATTGAAATCTTCTTCCAACCTGATTTTTTAAGGTTTTTTGAAAATGTTTTACCAAAAATAGTATCAATATATTTTACTTTATCATACAATTGATCACCTGTTATTGGAGACGATGTTGTACCTTGTTCTATATTCCTAACAAATGTTGTCATCTAGGGTTGGTATTTATGTCATCGAGGGAAAAATTTATAATATCCTAAAAACATAGTATTCGAGGAATGTTTCAAATGAACTAAGTGTGTGATTTTTTCACAAATGGGACAACCCAAAATTCCTTTAATTCTATATCCTGATAAATTTCAATAAGTGGGGAAATCATTTATCATCCCGTACAACATGACCCTCAATGTAAATTCTCCACTTCTATGATCATCATACATTATAACACTAGTATCCCACATCAATTTTAGATCTTTGAAAAATTGAGTAAAATAGACATCAATACCATTACCAGATTTATTTGGTCTAGATATTATCATAGACAACATAATGTATTTTCAATTTATGCATAACCATGGTGGAAAGTTATAATTTACCAACATGACATGAAATGTATTGTGAGTACAAATCTATACACCAAAAATATTTATTACATATGTAGATAACACAAGATGAAAATTTCTCAACTCATTTACAAATTTAAGATACTTGTAATCAATCTTATTCTACTGAGGAAAATTTTCTAGATGACGTCAGTTCCCATCTTTAATTCTTGTATCTCCATGCTAGGTAAATTGTATCATGGTTTCCTGACATACATATAGTATTCTAAACCATGTAATGATAGGAAAGTCTTATATATATATTTAAAAGGACTTGATTCATTTTTCTTATATCAATTTGCACCACACTTAGGGCATTTTATGAGTGATTCATGGTCCTTGAGAAATAGTATGGAATCATTTAGACAAACATGTATTTTTTTAGAGACCATGGCCATTGAAAGTAGATTTCATTTGGAATCATTTTTTTGAAAAGGTAGTTTATTTACTTCTCGTAACATATCATTCAGAAGACCATGTAGTTCTGTAAAGCTAGTGTCACTCCATCCACTACCAGCTTTCAAATTATATAACTTCAATACAGATGACAATGTTCTGTATTTAGTACAAATGGTATACAATGGTCTCTTAGAACAACTATTTAACTTATCAAACAACTTTTCACAATCACACAGGTCATATTCAATTTCCATTTTCATTTCTTCCATGCGATCTCCATCATCATTTACACTAGTATTCATATAAAATGATACATAAACCACAATATCATCCCAATCGGTGCACACATTCAGTTTTTCCACATTTTTAATCCAACATTTATAGTTCTGATCTATTCTTTTACAAATAAAATGGCCTTACAACTCTTTCAGCCTAATTTTTATTGAATAAAAATAAGGTAAACAAGGAAAAAGGATTTGAGAAGGGTCGTATGCATGCTCTATTGAAAACTTGATGAACTCTTTAAATTCATCTTTATACTCTTTTTTCAAACAATTAGTGTGCATCCATTTTCGATTCATATCCATCATATTGGGTTTATAAAAGAATAATTTTGTACATTAAATAAATAAATACAAATAACATATTCATTTTCAAAGGTGAAAGTTATAGAAAATTATAATATGGAAAACCCAATATTTGATTGTATCAAAGAATTTCAATATTCTTTGAAGAAAATGGGTAATTTAATTTAATAAAATAATTACTCCACTACAGCATGTGTAATGCGCCGACCCCTCTAGACCGGAGCCGATGCATTACTTATTATATTAGCATGGTTAAAAGGAATGAAATCCTGAAGAAACGACCAATTTAGTAGTCTCAAAGAAACTAGATACATATATGTAACTCAAATTACATTGAAAAAGGTTACAAAATACAATACATAACAAAAGCTAAAAACTGCATCCACAGAACTCAATAAATAGTCTCCTCTTCATAACCTATTGTCAGTAAAAAAATGAAATGGGTGAGCTCAAATGCTCAATAAGGTTTACAAATAGCAGAAGCATTAATTCAATAATAAGTGAATCATAAACAACTTGACATAATCAATATGGCATGGTGAATAAATGAAAAACTCACGCCATCAATAAAACGAGAATGAAACTGCATCCATAGATTTTGTCATAGTGAAAGCCTCATAGATAGTAATAACTGATAATGAATAAATAGAATGATTATTAATTATATGTCATGTATCTGGAACATGACACCATATTACTGTTAAAATGGTTTAGTTCTGTGGGTAAAAACCCCTTTGATTTTTAGAAACAAACTTGAAGGGTTTGTCGCCAACTGATTTGTCCCATGAGACCTATCGATGCATCGAGGGGCTATAGTGGGACCCACATACCACTACAAGTCTAATGAATTATTTATAAATATATTTAATACAATATCAACCTACCTTCTCAATATCCGTATAGATTAGAGAATACAGATTCATCAATATTTCCATAGTTAAAACAACTTTCCAAATTAACACCGTATGTAAAATGGTATACGACTTAAGGAAATAGTAATATAAATGCTACAAGAAAATGGATATTTATGGAATTATAATTTCAAATGAAATATGATATCAAATGGGCAGTAGATACACCACATAAGAAATATTAGGTGCACAATACCAAGTAGGTCACAATGAAATGGAAATTCAGACAAAGTCACTTACCATATTGTAATCAATTGAATCATATGAACAAAAGTAAATAATCACTAAATTAATCACAAAATACCATGAATATAAATATAATCCTGATATTATATATCAAATGGCAGTACACATATACCACATACAAGAAATAAGTGGCGAATAATGGAAACTCACGGAATTAAAATTGAGATGAGAAACCCCTTACCTTATGCTTGAGTGTGTTCTTAGTTTGTTTTAATGATGTGAATAATCAAATTTATCTTCATTAAATAAAAATTCCATAACCTCCTATACATTTAATTGATTTAGTATAACCTTATTAGGTTCATTCATATCCCTTTTATGGGTTTAAGAGGTTCAATTTTATTGTTTTGGAAGCATTTTCTTCCTTAGTTTTCATGATCGGTTTACTTGTATTCATGAATGGAAGTTTGTTTGATCAGTGGTTAAACATAAATAATTGTTAATAAATCTTATGAATGAAATTTAAGAGATATAAATGATCTTATAATGATTTTGGGTTATATACCATGATGATGAATTATTAGTTAAAAGTTAATTACAAATGTTTGGATTAACTTGGTGGTTTTGTTCATAATGAACTTGTTTTGTATTATTATTTTATATTATGAATGTGTAAGGATTAAAGAAAATTAATGAGATGAAATAAATATATTCTGATCTGTTTTAACCATAAAAATGGTTTCATGACCATAATTTAAGATGGTAATGAAAATTGAGAACCTGTCGTCCTTGAATGTGATAAATTAGCACATCTCAGACAATGTTTTTATTTTTTGTATAAGAGGAGGGAGAAAGAGAGAGGATGATGAAATATTCCATTATCATAATATAATTCCAGTTCATGTAATGTAATTTAATTATCATATCATTTGTATGAGGGGATATGAGGAAATAAGTATAAGAGAAAGGAACTCAAAATAGAAGAAAATTGAGAAACCTCTCACAAAAATTCGTCAGCCTAACAGTGTCACTTAAAATTTCATAAAATAGTTTCACGAGAGAAAGAATTTCTCTCATCACTCTTACATAATATAAAAATAAATGGAAATTTGTAATGACATATCCCAATATAATCCAATTGAATATAAAATAGAAAACATAAAATGAAATCTTTAAGAAAAGAGAAGGGTGGTTGATTCTCTTACCTTGTAGAGTAACTCCCAAAACTTGAATGTTGGGACCTTGGGGGTTTGAGGACACCTTAGAAGGACTCATAGGTAGGTAATACTACCATATATTCTAGGATAATGAGTTTGGAATGAAATAAAACGAAGGTGGTGAGTGGGTATTTATAGTAAATGAGATGGAGTTTTTTATTAATTAAAAGGGACACCTCATTAGTGGTTTTTGCAAAACCATGGGCTTGCCCATGGTATTTGACCATGGTTTTAGACACTTGGGAAACCTCATGTCATATTTTACTGTCCAAAATTTGACCATCCTTTTATATTGATTATTATATCATTATGATGTCATTAAACTACCGAAACTCAAATTGTATTTTTACTATTCATGCAAAATTCAAGTATTTTAGAAAAATCCCAAAAATTCACCCTAACAATTTTTTGACGTGTATAATTCAAAAATGAACTCTTTTTAAAAAATAATAATTTTCTAAGTTTTTTTAATTTAATTTTAAAATAATATCATAATTTTTTCAATTTTTTTAAAGGTATAATTAGTTTTATATCACATTGAAAAATTAATTAAGGTCTTATTATCTTATTACCTTAAGAAAATAAAATATTATCATTATTTACTATTCATAAGGGTCATATTACTATTCATAAGGGTATGTTACTATTCATCAAAAAATCAAGTTGGTTCTATCAGACTCCAAATGACTTACTGGTCACAACTCTAGATGTCTGTTTTTTATAATTCAAAACATAGAAGTGTAAAATTTATGTTTAATGGCTAGGTTATAACTATCTACTAAATAAACGAGTGTTGTTTCAAAGGAACATAGTTCTTTATGAAATATATGATATGAATAGTGCCTCTTTGGCAGTGGCGTAGTGGTGCAGGGTCGAGGGCCAAAGACATGGTGTTCGGTGAGGTCGGGGGTTCGATCCATGCTTTAGGGGGAATTTCCGCCTCCCATGTACCACTCGTCTTGCCGGGTCACTCGGTGTCTCACCGGGTGGGCATAATGGGCGCACTTCACCTGGGTGACGACTTGCTGTGACAAACCATCACTGATCGAGGTGTTACCCCACGGGACGCAATGTCATCTCGGCTGACAACGGCTCCTCCCCGGCTGGGGCATCTCCGGATGACCTCTTCGTGGGGAGGGGGATTCTTGAGTGTGGAGGGTTTGAAAAGGCCACTCTCAGGAATTACCTTTTCCAATAAATATATGATTTGAATAGAATATATTTAAGAGAAGCATACCATACAATTTTTGGGGTGTTATATTATTTCCTCCTTCATAAATTTCATCCTAGAAATTTTATGTATAAAGACCACCAAAAATATGTGGGTGGTTCTTCTTTATGAAATCCTATGGTTCCCATGTTGCTTCCTCTATATTCTGGTTTCTTCAAAGAACCTTTACTAGACGAGTTTTCTGATTTCTCAATACCTGCTCCCTTATGTCAAGAATCCCGATAGGCTCTTCACAGTATGACAAATCAGGTTCCAGTTCTATTTCTCCATAGGTGAGTACATGCATTGGGTATGGCATGTATTTCTTCAACAATGACACATGGAACACATCATGAACTTTGGAGAGACTTGGAGGCATTTCTAAACGGTAATCTATAGCTCTGATTATTTCTATAATTTCAAATGGTCTGATATACCTAGGGCTCAGTTTCCCTTTCTTATCGAACTCTAAGACACCCTTCTATGGAGATACTTTTAGAAAGACATGATCTCCCACTTGGAATTCCAAATCTTTTCTCTGGTTTTCAGGGTAACTCTTCTGCCTACTATGGACTACTTTAATATGGGCTTGGATTATCTTCACCTTTTCTGTTGTCTCTTCAATAATTTATGGGCCTATAAGTTTCCTCTCACAAACTTTTTCCCAACAAGATGGAGTTCAAAATCTCTTTCCATATAATGCTTCATATGAGGCCATTTGAATACCAGAATGGAAACTATTATTGTAGGAAAATTCCACCAAAGGCAAGTATTGATCCCACATTCCTTGAAAGTCAAGAGAGCATGATCTCATCATGTCTTCCAAAGTTTGAATAGTCCTTTCAATCTTTCCATCGGTTTGGGGTGATAAGTAGTACTCATACGAAGCTCAGTATTCAAATAATTCTGAATACTTTTCCATAATTTTGATGTAAACTAGGGATCTTGATCGGACACAATCGATAGAGGTGTACCATGAAGTCTTAAAACTTCATTAATATAAATCCTTTCTAGGTGCTCAAGTGGTAAATCCTCTCTTATAAGAAATAAATGTGCTGATTTTGTGAGACAATCAATAATTACCCATATCACATCATTCTTTTTAGGTGTCCTTAGTAGTCCAATGAAAATGTCCATTGTAATGTCATCCCACTTCCACACAAGAATAGGTAGAGGTTGTATCACCCATCTAGGATGTTATCTCTATACCTTCACTTGTTGAAAAACTAGGCACCTTGACACATAGTCAACAATCTCCCGCTTCATATTATCCTAACAAAAATGATCCTTCATATCTCTATGCATATTTGTGCTACCTGATTGTATAGATAAATTTGATCTATGAGCATCGTCTAATATTTCCCTTTTTAGCTCAGGTACCGATGGAATGCACAATATCTTCCCAAATTTCATAACTCCTTCATACATAAAGTCTTCCAATCTCCCATCCTTAACAGTAGTGATTTTCTTGTGTAGATTTTCATCATTAGATTGAGAGTTTTTTATCATCTCTAGTAAAGATGGTTTAGCAATCATTTGAAAGAGGAAATATGTTTCCACTTCCTTAAAAATTCCCATATCCATCTTTAGTAGATCCATGAATATAGGATCTCTCTCAATACTCATTTGAGTCATAAGTTCATGATCATTATTTCTTAATGCATCTGCCTCCTTATTTTCCTTTCCTGGGTGGTAGTGTATTGAAAAATCATAGTCTTTGAGTAACTCGAGCCATCTCCTTTGCCCCATGTTGAGTTATTTTTATGTGGAAATTCATTTCAAACTCTTGTGATCTATGTATATCTCAGATTTTCACTGTAAAGATAATTTCTCCATATTTTTAGAGAAAATATTATAACTGCTAACTTAAGATCATGAGTTGGACAATTTTTCTCACGAGTCTTCAATTTCCTTGATGCATAATAAATAAATTTATCATTTTGCATAAGGATGCAACCCAACCCATTATTTGATGCATCATTGTATATTACAAATCCATCACTTCCAGATGGAAGAGTCAAAATTAGAGCATTGAAAAATCTTCTTTTCCATTATTCAAATCATTCTATACATTATTTTTTCCAAAAAACTTAACTCCTTTATGTGTGATCTTGGTTAGCGGGTTTTCCAGTCAGACGAAATTATGAACAAAACACCGATAGTAACCTGCTAAGCCAATAAAACAGCATACATCAATTAAGTTCATTGGCTTGGTCTATTCTTGGATTGAATTTGTCTTAAAATTATCAACTATAATTACATCCTTAGAGACAATATAGCCTAGAAAAGAAACTAATTGAAGCCATAATTCACACTTTCTAAACTTCCCATATAATCTATTTCTTCTAAAAGTTTTTAGAATAGTCCACAGGTGATTCTCATGGTATTCATATATTTTTGAGTATACCAGGATATCATCGATGAATAACACAAAAAATTTATCAAGATATTCCTTGAAAGATATATTCATTAAATTAATGAAAATAGAGGGTGCATTAGTCAGTCCAAAAGGAATCACTGTAAACTTTTAATGCCCATACCTAGTTCGAAATGCTGTCTTAAGAATATCATCATTCTTCACATGTAGTTGATTATATCTAGATAGAAGGTCAATCTTAGAAAAGTATTGTGCTCTATGAAGTTGATCAAATAAATCATCAATTCATGGTAGAGGATACTTATTATTTATTGTAATAGCATTGATTTACCTGTAATCAATGCATACCCTCATGGATATATCTTTCTTCTTGACAAAGAGGACAGAGGATACCCATGAAGAAACACTAGGATTAACAAACCCCTTTTCACTAAACTACTATAGTTATTTCTTTAGCTCCACTAATTCTAAAGTGGCCATTCTATAGGGGGTCTTTGATATAGGTATTGAACCAAGAATTAAATCAATAGATAACTCAACTTACCACTCTGGAGGATGTCTAGGTAAATCCTTTTGGAATATGTCAATGTATTCTTTCACTATATGTACATTTTCAATTTGAATATTTCATTCCTCACCCATAGACATCAGGTTCTCTTCCTCTCTAAGAATTTCATTCAATAGAGCTACCGGGGGTGGATCCAGATAAGAATCAGTTTGCGAGGTTTCTGCTCTAAAAATTAGTGATTCTACACAATTTTCGAATATTGTAACTTCCTTCTTCTTGAAATAAATATTCACATCATAATTTGACATCCAATTAATAATGATAATTATATCAAATTCATTCATTGGTATGATGATAAGGTTATCAACTAAAGCACATTTTTATGTCATGAGGGGGACTAGTTGACATTCCATTATTGCAATGATACATACCCTAAGAGTTTTGACTGAAAATTCATTTATTAAATCAAATTGGACATGTCTAATTTTCTTAGAAAACTAGGAAGATATAAATGAATGAGATGATCCATAATCAAATAAATCTTTGGTTAAGTTTGCAGAAACAATTAAAGTACCTGCCACCACATCATTAGGGATTTCAACCTCTGTAGTTGTAATCACGTAGGCTTTCCCTTTCTCTTGTGGCCTTTTCTGAGGCAAGTTTCCTTGGCACTTTGGACACTCATTTGAATAGTGTACCATCTCTATACAATTTTAGCATTGATCATTATCAAATTATTTATTCCCCTTGCATTCATTAGATCGATGAACCTTTTCTTCACACTTATAGCAGACTCCCATGCCTTTCAAGCATTTCCTGAGATGATTCTTTCCACAGTTCTCGCATAATGGGAATTTCTTCATTCCCTTGTTCTTATTTGATGCTTCACCTTTTCCTTGGTTATCAGAGTACCGATTCTTATCTTGGTTTTCCTTGAACAAATTTTATCTATAAAATTATTTCTCTGTTTTGATGGCACTTGATACAATTTCATCATATGATGAAAATGTTTGATAATCTAGTACCCTTCAAAGACTTAGCTTAAGAACTTAAAATAAATGATAAATTTTGTCTACTGAGTCACGTACATAATTTATGGCATACTTGGATATCCTTGTAAAGGTAGCCTCATACTCGGCAACACTGTCTTCTTCCCTTTACTTTAAGCCAATGAATTTCTTCTTCATTTCAGTTCGTTGCTCACGAGAGAAATATTTGTCAAATAATATTTCCTTAAAAGTACTCCTTTCCATATCTTCAATTTCTTCTTCCTCCATGGTATTCTGGATCAAGGACCACCATTGATCAATATCACCCTTGAGACAATATACTTCCAGCACTACCTTTTCATTTTCATTGCATCTTAATGACATGGATATCTTTTCAAGGGACTTGATCCACTACTCAGATACCACTGTATTAGTAGTCCCACTAAATGATGGGGGCTTCTTCCATATGAAATGATCCAATATAGGTGTAGCATGGTTATTCTTCCCAACCTGAGTAAGTTATCCCAATATGGTCATGAACTGTTCTGCTCCAACATTGATTGTGTTGACTTGCTTAGTAGGGAAATCCCTACATTGCTCATGAGTATTGATTCCCATTATTCCATTAGGCTTCATCTCTAAATAATGGCACACACTAGATTAGGTTATGAAATTCGAATAGGAATGCACTTAACATAGATTAAAATTATATGCATAACTAATCTCATAAACATGGTTTCTCCGAGGAAAAATTTACATTAAAATCCTTAAAAATGGCTTGTAAAGAAAATTTGAATTATCCTAATCATATCCCCTAGGAGTGTCAATACCAAGAGTGCAGAAAGACCCATTGTTGTGTACCAGGATACCCTAGGTTAAGCTTGAAACTCCTTGTCAGAGTTTTCACTCCTAGGTACATCTATGCCAGAGCTACCTCTACCTGTTTGTATCCAGACAGGGATGTATTTGCTAGAAAGATTCACATAATCTATTCCTTACTAAAATACCAAGACATTCCTTTACAATTATCCTCAAATACTACCTTAGGGATTTGTTCCCTACTATACATTTCCTACTCTAGTTTCCAAGTTTTCTACTAAAATTCCTCTAATACCAACTATAATGCCCCAACCCATCTAAATCAGATCCAGTGCATTACTTGTTATATTGGAATGGTTAGAAGAAATTAAATCCATAAGGAATAATCAGTTTAGTAGTCTTGAATAAACTAGATACATATATGTAACTCAAATTACATTGAAAAAGGTTACAAAATACAATACATAACAAAAGCTAAAAACTATATCCATAGAACTCAATAAATAGTCTTCTTTTCATAACCTGTTGAAGGTAAAAAAATTAAAGGTGGGAGAACAAATGTTCAGTAAGGGTTAAAAATATATTAATCATGAATTAAACAATAAGCAAAGCATAAACAACTTGACATAATCAATATGGCATGGTGAATAAATGAAAAACTCACGCCATTAATAAAACAAGAATGAAACTGCATCCATAGATTTTTTCATAGTGAAAACCTCATGGATAGTAATAAATGATAATGAATAAATAGAATTATTATTAATTGGACGTCATGTATCTGACACATGAAAACATAGTACTGTTAAAACAGTTTAGTTTTGTGGGTAAAAACCCGTCTGATTTTTGGAACTGAACTCGAAGGGTTTGTCACCAACTGATTTGTCCCATGAGACCTACCGATGCATAGAGGGGCTATAGTGGGCCCCAACCACCACTTAAAGTCCAAATAATTCTTTATACATATATTTAATACAAGTTAAATATGCCTTCTCAATATTCATAGAGTAGAGAGTACAGATTAATCAATATTTCCATAGTTAAAACATCTTTCCAAATTAACACTGTATGTGAAATGGTATACGAATTAAGGCAATAGTAATATCCATGCTACAAGAAAATAAATATTTAAAAAATTATAATTTCAAATGAAATATGATCTCAAATGGTCATTAGATACACCACATAAGAAATATTAGGTGCATAATACCAAGTAGGTCATAATGAAATGGAAATTCAGACAAAGTCACTTACCATATTATAATCAATTGAATCATGTGAGAAAAAGTCAATAATCACTAAATGAATCAAAGAATACCATGAATATAAAGAGAATCATGATACTATATATATCAAATGGAAGTACACATATACCACATACAAGAAATATGTGGTGAACAATGAAAATCTTACGGAATTAAAGGTGAGATGAGAAACCCCTTACCTTATGCTCGAGTGTGTTCTTCATTTGTTTTAATGACCTGAATAATAAAATTTATCATCATTAAATAATAATTCCAGAACCTCCTTTACATTTAATTGATTTATTATAACCTTATTAGGTTCATTAATGGCCCTTTTTATGGGTTTAAGAGGTTCAATTTTATTGTTTTGGAAGCATTTTCTTCCTTGGTTTTCATGATCGGTTTACTTGTATTCATGAATGGAAGTTCGTTTGATGTGTGGTTAAACATCCATAATTGTTAATATATCTTATGAATGAAATTTCATAGATATAAATGATCTTATAATGATTTTGGATTATATACCATGATGATGAATCATTAGTTAAAAGTTAATTACAAATGTTTTGATTAACTTGGCGGTTTTGTTCATAATGAACTTGTTTTGTATTATTATTTTATATTATGAGTGTGTAAGGATTAAAGAAAAATAATGAGATTAAATACATATATTATAATATGATTTAACCATAAAAATGGTTTCATGACCAGAATTGAATATGGTAATGAAAATTGAGAATTCTTCGTCCTTGAATGTGATAAATTAACACATATCGGATGGTGTTTTCATTTTTAGTATAAGAGGAGGGGGAAAGAGAGAGGATGATAAAATATTACATTAGCATAATATAATTCCAGTTCATGTAAGTTAATGGAATTATCATAGCATTTGTATTAGGGTATATGAGAAAATAAGTATAAAAGAAAGGAACTCAAAATAGAATAAAATTGAGAAACCTCTCACGAAAATTCGGCAGCCCAACAACGTCACTTAAAATTACATAAAATAGTTTGATGAGATAAAGGGGTTTTCTCATCACTCTTAAATAATATGGACAAAAAATGAAATATTTAATGACATGTCCCAACATAATCCAATTGAAAATAAAAGAGAAAATATAAAATGAAAGCTTCAAGAAAAGAGAATGGTGGTTGATTCTCTTACCTTGTAGAGTAACTCCCAAAACTTGAAGGTTAGGACCTTGGGGGTTTGAGAAAACCTTGGGAGGAGTCATAGGGAGGTAATAATACCAGATCTTCAAGGTTAATGAGTTTGTAATGAAAGAAAATGAAGGGGGTGAGTGGGTATTTATAGTAAATGAGAGGGAGTTTTTTATTAATTAAAATGGACACCTCATTAGTGGGTTTTGCAAAACCATGGGGTTATCCATGGTATTTGACCATGATTTTATCCACTCGGGACACCTCATGTCATATTTTACTGTACACAAGTCAACCAGACTTTTATATTAATTATTATATCATTATGATGTCATTAAACTATCGAAAACTCAAAACTGTATTTTTACTATTCACGAAAAATTCAAGTATTTTAGAAAAATCCCAAAAATTTACTCGAACCATTTTTTGATGTGTATAATTCAAAAATGAACTCAATTTTTTTGAAAATAAATTTTGATTTTTTTAATTTAATTTTTAAATAAAATCATAATTTATTCAAAAATAAAAATTTTAATGGTATAATTAGTTTTATATCACATTGAAAATTAATTAAGATCTTATTATCTTATTACCTTAAGAAAATAAAATATTATCATTATTTACTATTCATAAGGGTCATATTACTATTTATATTACTGTTCATAAGGGTATGTTACTATTCATCAAAAAATCAAGTTGGTTCTATCAAACTTCAAATGGATTACTAGTCATAACTATAGATGACCGTTTTTCAAAATTCAAAACATAGAAGTGTAAAATTTATATTTAATGGCTAGGTTATGACTATCTTCTAAATAAAAAAGTTTTGTTTCAAAAGAACACGATTCTTTATAAAATATAGGCTATGAATAGAATATATTTAATAGAAGCATACCATAAAATGTTTGGGGTGTTATAATAGATGTTATCCTCTGAATTCATTCAAAGGTGAAAGTTATAGATAACTGTCATTCTCATCAACTCATCTCCCTGACATTTATCATTGTATTTTATTATTTGACACATAGCCTACATCTCTTGTTGATATGAGCCTATGTTGATTGAAATAATCTAAGTGGTAGTCATCCATAGGATGAATACTTCTCAGAGTAGTAAAAGCAACATAAAAGAGATGGGGGATGAGTCTCAATCAACAAATTGGAATAATAATTGTTGTTTGACACACATCAAGTATTTCTTAAATCCCCTAAGCAAATGAATATATAACATAGGAAATTTAGGATTAATAAGAAACCCAAATATGATAAATAAGAATAATAAAATCTCATTAATCAAATAGAATATATAAAAATGTATTGATAAAACATTTTAATAATTGAAGAGTTATTCCATATACATGGATGATAATAATTTATTCCTAGGGGGGGAACCAATACATGTAGAACTAAAATGATGAATACCTAAAAATAATTTCTAATATATAGAATTTGATAACCTCCATTATATTTTTAGAACAAGTGATATTACAACCTGAGGAATTATTACATTTAATATTAATGGTATATCAAATATTTGAAAACATATTAACACTACTGGAAATCCAGCATTTCCCAACGGTTTAGAACCGTTGGGAAAGGCTGCAGAACCGTTGGTATATGTTATACCAACGGTTCTACAAACCGTGGGGAAGTAAGCTGTTGGGAAAGGCTTTTCCCAACGGTTTACAGAGAACCGTTGGGGTAGGTTAGAAAAAATCAACCTATCCCAACGGTTTGGCCCATTGGGAAATCAACAGAGAATTTTCTTTCCCAACGGTTCTATGAACCGTTGGTAAAAACAACCATTCAACAGGATATCCCAATGGTTTCAAACCATTGGGATATGGTGTTTTTACCAACGGTTCCTTGAACCGTTGGTAAAAACAGCTACAATAGAGCCTATGCCAACGGTTTTCAAACCGTTGGCATAGGCTTTGCTGTGCAAATTGCACAGCAGCCTGCAATTTGCACAGCAAGTCTGGTTTTTGGGCATTCACCCTCGGTTTCAATTCAATTTTCAATCCAATTATGCCCTCGTTTTCAATTCATTTTTCAATCCAATTATTGTACCTGTAACACATATAATACATACATATAGTGAACAAACCAACACATACAAATAATGAAAACCAACCAACCAACACATATAATGCATCCTGAAAATATACACATCCATAATTAAAGTAGAATTCATAACATAATTATAAACATACATAATTCATTTAGAATTCATTTTAAAATTTAGATGACAATCATATGTGGAATCCGGAATTCAATTCATAATTTGATTGGTTTTTCATATACCATATATTTTTAATAGAAATGATATCCATTTTAAACAAAATACATACATCTGGAATGATACCGGTCACACCGTGCCTCGGATTGAGGCGAGGTTAACTCGTACACGTCACAAATGACTCATTGATCGTTTTCCTAAAGTATCAACATATTCCGAAATAGTTTGGTTGGTTTTCCGTATGTCAGTTGTTGTTTTCACTTAAAATGAAGTGTTTTTAAATAAAAGAGAGACACTTTGAATGGTGTCGGCCACACCGCACCTCGTATTGAGGCGGGGTTAACTCGTACACATCACAAATGACCCATGGATTGTTGTGCTAAAACATAAACACAATCAGAATGCGTTTGGTTGGTTTTCCGTATGAATTTAAAATCTAGTCCATTTTAAAGAAAAGAGATACACTTAGAGTGGTCTCGGCCAAACCGCGACTCGGATTGAGGCGTGGTTGACTCGTACACGTAACATATGACCCATGAATCGTTTTCCTAAATTTTCAATAGATTCCGAATGCGTTTGGTCAGTTTTTCATATGTCAGTTGTTTATTTCACTTATAATCTTGTCCATTTTAAACAAAAGAGACACAGTCAGAGTGGTACCGGCCACACCGCATCTCGGATTTAGACGGGGTTTACTCTTACACGTCTCAAATGACCAATGGATCATTTTCCTAAAGTATCAACACAATCCGAATGCGTTTGGCCGGTTTTCCGTATGTCAGTTGATGTTTTTCACTTAAAATGATGTCCTTTTGAAACAAAAGACATACACTTTGAGTTGTGCCGGCCACACCACGCCTCGGATTGAGGTGGCGTTGACTCGTACACATCACATATAACCCATGGATCGTTCTACTAAAGTTTCAATGGAAACCTAATGCGTTTGGTCAGTTTTCCGTATATACTTAAAATGTTGTCCATTTTAAACAACAGAAAGTCACTTAGAGTGGTCCCGACCACACTTAGATGACAATTAAATTAGAATTCATAACGTAATTATAAACATACATAATTCATATAGAATTCAATTTAAAATTTAGATTACAATTATATGTGGAATCCGAAATTCAATTCATAATTTGATCGGTTTTTTCTATACCATATATTTTTACCTCAAATGATGTCCATTTTAAACAAAATACATACACCTGAAGTGATACTGGCCACACCGCACCTCAGATTGAGGCGGGGTTGACTCATACACGTCACATTTGACCCATGGATCGTTGTGCTAAAGTATCGACACAATCCGAATGCGTTTGGTCAGTTTTCCGTATGCCAATTGATGTTTTTCACTTAAAATGACATCTTTTTGAAACAAAAGATGGACACTATGAGTGGTTCCGACCACACCATGTCTCCAATTGAGGCGGGGTTGATTCGTACACGTCACATATGACCCATGGATCATTCTCCTAAAGTTTAAATGGAAACCGAATGCGTTTGGTCGGTTTTCCGTATGTACTTAAAATGTTGTCCATTTTAAACAAAAGAGTGACACTTAGACTAATCCTGACCACACCGCGACTCAGATTTATCCCGGGTTGGCTCGTACATGTCACATATGACCCATGGATCGTTTTGATAAATTATCAAAAGATTATGAATGCGTTTGGTCGGTTTTGCGTATGCCAGTTGTTCTTTTCATTTATAATCATGTCCATTTTAAACAAAAGAGACAGAGTTAGAGCGGTGTCGGCCACACCGCATCTCGGATTAAGACGGGGTTGACTTGTACACGTCACATATGACTCATGGATCGTTGTGCTAAAGTATCGATAGAATCTGAATGCGTTTGGTCGTTCTTCCGTATGTCAGTTGATGCCTTTCACTTAAAATGACGTCCTTTTGAAACAAAAGACAGACACTTTGAGTGGTGTCAGCCGCACTGCATGTCGGATTGAGACGGGGATGATTCATACACGTCATATATGACCCATGGATTGTTATCCTAAAGTTTCAATGGAAACTGAATCCGTTTGGTCATTTTTCCGTATGTACTTAAAATGGTGTCCATTTTAAACAAAAGAGAGTCACTTAGACTTATCCTGGACACACCGCGACTCAGATTCATCTCGGATTGGCTCGTACATGTCACATATGACCCATGGATTGTTGAGATAAATTATCAACAGATTCGGAATGCGTTTGGTCGGTTTTCCGTATGTCAGTTGATGCTTTTCACTTAAAATGACGTCCTTTTGAAACAAAAGACGGACAATTTGAGTGGTGCCGGCCACACCACGTCTCCGGATTGAGCTGAAACCACCGTGAAACATTCTAATTATTATTCGTGACGTGTACGCACAGACGACACATCAATCGGACGTGCGGTTTGCGCGGTACGACTCAATATTCATGTTTTAAGTGATGCGCGCGCTTCGTAAACGCGCGTGAGGGGGGTCCAAACGGGCCGAACGAAGTCAGAATGGCCTGAAATCAGACGACAAATATGGGAGAGTGATTTATGAAGTGTTCGAGTAGACGACACGTCAATTGGACGTGCCGTGTGCCCGCGGCGACTGACAACGCAGTTCTGGTGTCATAAACGGCCAAAACGGGCGTCCAACGGTCAAATTCATAGAGGATGACCTCAGATTGAGCTGAAACCACCGTGCAACATTATAATTATTATTCGTGACGTGTACGCGCAGACGAAACGTCAATCGGACGTGCGGTTTGCACGGTACGACTCAATATTCGTATTTTAAGTGATGCACGCGCTTCCTAAACGCGCGTGAGGGGGGTCCAAACGGGCAGAACAAAGTCGGAATGGCCTGAAATCAGACGACAAATACGGGTGAGTGATTTATGAAGTGGTCGAGAAGACGGCACGTCAATTGGACGTGCCGTGTGCCCGCGGTGACCGACAACGCAGTTCTGGTGTCATAAACGGCCAAAACGGGCGTCAAATGGTCAAATTCATAGAGGACGACCTCTTATTGAGCTGAAACCACCGTGAAACATTATAATTATTATTCGTGACGTGTACGCGCAGACGACACGTCAATCGGACGTGCGGTTTGCGCGGTATGACTCAATATTTGTGTTTTAAGTGATGCGCGCGCTTCGTAAACGCGCGTGAGGGTGGTCCAAATGGGCCGAACGATTTTGGAATGGCCTGAAATCAGACGAAAAATACGGGTGAGTGATTTATGAAGTGGTCGAGCAGACGGCACGTCAATCGGACGTGCCGTGTGCCCGCGGTGACTGACAACGCAGTTCTGGTGTCATAAACGGCCAAAACGGGCGTCCAACGGTCAAATTCATAGCAGACGACCTCGGATTGACCTGAAACCACCGTGAAACATTCTAATTATTATTCTTGACATGTACGCGCAGACGACACATCAATCAGACGTGCGGTTTGCGCGGTACGGCTCAATATTCGTGTTTTAAGTGATGCGCGCGCTTCGTAAACGCGCGTGAGGGTGGTCCAAACAGGCCAAACGATTTCGGAATGGCCTAAAATCAGACGACAAATACGGTTGAGTGATTTATGAAGTGGTCGAGCAGACGACACGTCAATCGGACGTGCCGTGTGCCCGCGGTGACCGACAACGCAGTTCTGGTGTCATAAACGGCCAAAACGGGCGTCAAACGGTCAAATTCATAGTGGACGACCTCGGATTGACCTGAAACCACCGTGAAACATTCTAATTATTATTCGTGACGTGTAAGCGCAGACGGCACGTCAATAGGACGTGCGGTTTGCGCGGTACAGCTCAATATTCGTGTTTTAAGTGATGCGCGCGCTTCGTAAACGCGCGTGAGGGTGGTCCAAACGGGCCGAACGATTTCGGAATGGCCTGAAATCAGACGGAAAATACGGGTGAGTGATTTATGAAGTGGTCGAGCAGACGGCACATCAATCGGACGTGCCGTGTTCCCGCGGTGACCGACAACGCAGTTCTGGTGTCATAAACGGCCAAAACGGGCATCAAACGGTCAAATTCATAGCGGACGACCTCGGATTGACCTGAAACCACCGTGAAACATTCTAATTATTATTCGTGACGTGTACGCGCAGACGGCACGTCAATCGGACGTGCGGTTTGCGCGGTACGACTCAATATTCGTGTTTTAAGTGATGCGCGCACTTCGTAAACGCGCGTGAGGGTGGTCCAAACGGGCCGAACGATTTCGGAATGGCCTGAAATCAGACGATAAATACGGGTGAGTGATTTATGAAGTGGTCGAGTAGATGGCACGTCAATCGGACATGCCATGTGCCCGCGGTGACTGACAACGCAGTTCTGGTGTCATAAACGGCCAAAACGGGCGTCAAACGGTCAAATTCATAGAGAACGACCTCGGATTGACCTGAAACCACCATGAAACATTCTAATTATTATTCGTGATGTGTACGCGCAGACAACATGCCAATCAGACGTGCGGTTTGCGCGGTACGACTCAATATTCGTGTTTTAAGTGATGCGCGCGCTTCGTAAACGCGCGTGAGGGGGGTTCAAACGGGCTGAACGAAGTTGAAATGGCCTGAAATTAGACGAAAAATACGGGACATTGATTTCTGAAGTGGTCGAGCAGACGACACGTCAATCGGATGTGCCATGTGCCCGCGGTGACCGACAACGCAGTTCTGGTGTCATAAACGGCCAAAACGGGCGTCCAACGGTCAAATTCATAGAGGACAACCTCAGATTGAGCTGAAACCACCGTGCAACATTCTAATTATTATTCGTGACGTGTACGCGCAGACGGAACGTCAATCGGACGTGCGGTTTGCGCGGTACGACTCAATATTCGTATTTTAAGTGATGCACGCGCTTCGTAAACGCGCGTGAGGGGGGTCCAAATGGGCCGAACGAAGTCGTAATGACCTGAAATCAGACGAAAAATACGGGTGAGTGATTTCTGAAGTGTTCGAGCAGACGGCACGTCAATTGGACGTGCCGTGTGCCCGCGGTGACCGACAACGCAGTTCTGGTGTCATAAACGGCCAAAACGGGCGTCCAACGGTCAAATTCATAGCGGATGACCTCAGATTGAGCTGAAACCACCGTGAAACATTCTAATTATTATTCGTGATGTGTACGCGCAGACGGAACGTCAATCGGACGTGCGGTTTGCGCCGTACGGCTCAATATTCGTATTTTAAGTGATGCACGCGCTTCGTAAACGCGCGTGAGGGGGGTCCAAACGGGCCGAACAAAGTCAGAATGACCTGAAATCAGAAGAAAAATATAGGTGAGTGATTTATGAAGTGGTCGAGCAGACGGCACATCAATCGGACATTCCGTGTGCCTGCGGTGACCGACAACACAGTTCTGGTGTCATAAACGGCCAAAACGGGCGTCAAATGGTCAAATTCATAGCGGACGACCTCGTATTGACCTGAAACCACCGTGCAACATTCTAATTATTATTCATGACGTGTACGCATAGACGGCACATCAATCGGACGTGCCATGTGCCCGCGGTGACCGACAACGCAGTTCTGGTGTCATAAACGGCCAAAATACTGTCCATTTTAAACAAAATAGAGAAACTTTGAGTGGTTTCGGCCACACTGCGCCTCAGATTGAGGTGGCGTTGACTTGTACACGTCACATATGACCCATGGATCATTCTCCTAAAGTTTCAACAGAAACCGAATGCGTTTGGTCGGTTTTCCGTATGTCATTTTTTGTTTTCACTAAAAATGAAGTCCATTTTAAACAAAATAGAGACACTTTGAGTGGTGTCGGCCACACCGCACCTCGAATTGAGGTGGAGTTGACTTGTAAACGTCACATATGACCCATGGATTGTTCTCTTAAAGTTTCAACCGAAACCGAATGCGTTTGGTCAGTTTTCCGTATGTACTTAAAATACTGTCCATTTTAAACAAAAGAAAGTCACTTAGAGTGGTCCCGACCACACCGCATCTCGGATTTAGGCGGGGTTGACTCATACACGTCTCAAATGACCCATGGATCATTGTCTTAAAGTATCAACACAATCCGAATGCGTTTGGCCGGTTTTCCGTATGCCAGTTGATGTTTTTCACTTAAAATGATGTCCTTTTGAAACAAAAGACATACACTTTGAGTTGTTCCGACCACACCGCGCCTCGGATTGAGGCGGGGTTGATTCGTACATGTCACATATGACCCATGGATCGTTGTCCTAAAGCATCAACACATTTCGAATGCGTTTGGTTAGTTTTTCATATGTCACTTTTTGTTTTCACTTAAAATCTTATGGAAATTCATATAGAATATTTTTATATCATATTTAGTATGGATTAGATTTTAGTTGATCGTGCTATGAAACATTTCAGAGCTAATGAAATTAAGGAAGGTGGAGGGGCTGTCCGGGGGGCTGTCCGGGGGGGCTGTCCGGTGGGTGTCCGGGGGGCTGTCCGGGGACCAAGGAGGAGGGTGGGGGGGCTGTGCGGGGTCTGTCCGGGGGGTGTTTGGGGGTTGTTCAGGGGGTTGTCCGGGGTTGTTCAGGGGGCTGTCCGAGGGTTGTTCAGGGGTTGTTCAGGGGTTGTTCAGGGGGTTGTCCGGGGATGTTCAGGGGGCTGTCCGGGGGGTGTTTGGGGGGTTGTCCGGGGTCCAAGGGGGAGGGTGGGGGGGTTGTCCGGGGGGCTGTCCGGGGGGCTATCTGGGGTCCAGGGTAGAGGGTTGGGGGCTGTACGGGGGGCTGTCTAGGGGGCTGTCCACGGGGGCTGTCCGGGTGGGCTGTCTGGTGGGTGTCCGGGGGGCTGTCCGGGGACCAAGGAGGAGGGTGGGGGGGCTGTGCGGGGTCTGTCCGGGGGGTGTTTGGGGGTTGTTCAGGGGGTTGTCCGGGGTTGTTCAGGGGGCTGTCCGGGGGTTGTTCATGGGGTTGTTCAGGGGTTGTTCAGGGGTTGTTCAGGGGTTGTTCAGGGGGTTGTCCAGGGTTGTTCAGGGGGCTGTCCGGGGGGTGTTTGGGGGGTTGTCCGGGGTCCAAGGGGGAGGGTGGGGGGGTTGTCCGGGGGGCTATCCGGGGGGCTATCCGGGGTCCAGGGTGGAGGGTTGGGGGCTGTACGGAGGGCTGTCCAGGGGGCTGTCCGCGGGGCTGTTCGGGGGGTGTTTGGGGGGTGTTCGGGGTCCAAGGGGGAGGGGGGGGGGGGGGTTGTCCAGGGTCCAAGAATGAGGGGGGGTTGTCCAGGGAGTTCTCAAACACACAACCACTAAAAGACAACAACATCCATAAAAACAGACAATATATAAAAATAACTCAACTCCAATACTATACTACGAGTCTAGATAAAACCAACAACTAGAATAGATTAAACATCAAATCTCAGTAATATAAGTCAAAAATGTAACGGATCAATATGTCCTACATCAGCATCACCATCATCATCATCATCATCATCATCACCCTCATCATCGTCCTCCTCATCGTCCTCACCCTCCACAGCGCCTTCCTCCTCGCCTTCGCCCTCCTCCTCGCCCTCCTCATCTCCCTCCTCTTCCGCATCAGACTCCTCACCATCATCATCTTCAAGCTGGACATCGGCCTGACCACCACTAGAACTGCCACCTGGTGCACCATATATAGAATGTATCGATGACATGTATTCATCAATCGCTAGGCTGGCCTCTGCTGGAAGTGTTGGACGTAGAACTTCAATAAATTTCATAAATGCACTGTTTGCCCTAGAAGACTGTTCTGCCGTCTCTGTGGCCCTTTTCTCAGCCTGTTCTGCCTGTGCCCTAACTTGCTGTAGCTCGGTGGCACTATAACTCGTACCTGAGGCAGGACAATACCTCGTCGGGGCTATCCTAGGTCGGTAGCGTACTCTGACAGAATGATCCTCTCCCAATACCTCGTCGAGGCACTTCCATCCTTTTTTCGTCTACTCGAGAAAAACAGTTTTGCTCGAGGCACACGTCCTTCAATATTTTGTACTTGCCTCTACAATGACATTGAAAACAAAAGTTATATAAAAACTATAGCAAATGATTAAATAATTGAGGAAAAAAAAGAAAATGTAAGCCGTAAAGAAAACTTATAAACAATTGTCATACCAACTGCCTCTCATGATCCGGCATCGTCGTGCGTCCTAGTGTATGGAGGTATTTTTTTGCATCAATGTTTTTTTTTATTTTTTCCAGATGATTCCTAAATAAAATTCGATAATGCAAAGGATAATATTAATGCAAAACTTGAAAGTTATTATTTAAATACCTCAAATGTAATTCATACCTTAAACTGGGTACTCGTCCAATGAGTAATCATCTGACGATACTGCTCTATAGGACAATCATCCACGACTGGTACCGACTCTAACTCAGTGCCAACTCTAGCACGCCAGCCAATATACAGCTCATGCTTGTAGTCTCTCCAAAGCTCGCCTAAATCCTTTAGACGTTCCAGTCGTGCACCCTCACCATCAGGAAAATTAAATCGAAGCTGAAATCAAAATATTAATTCATATAAATACAAAAATAATTCATGGCATTAAATACAACAGATTTTTTTACCCATATCACTGCCCAAGCTCTATCTTTGACCTCATGTGGCAAATGTCTCCACGACAGCGGGCTGACGGGAATGATGTCGAAGTATTTGGCAAGCGTCGCCAGAAAACTCCGACATTGCTGCCCTGTTTTCTCAACCATCTGATTGTCTTCATTATATTCTACCATAACCTGTGTGTGACGATTCCACACCGAACGCATGCGTGTACGGCCCCGCCCCCGCCTCCTTTCAGTAGATGTATCTGTCATGAAAGAAAAACAAATATTTTATCAAAACATGTTATAATGAAAATAAATATTGCTATAAAAATTTGTTAGGGTTTTATAAATATACCTGTGCTAGTCTGATCAATGAGTGGTGCCGGATCCACAGAACCTGATGGAACACCCTCTGGTGGAATAGGAGTCGAAGACGATGGAATATAAAAGCTCGGAGAGACATAAGTAGAAGGAAAAGAAGATGGAACAGCTGTATGACCTGATGCTGACTGGGGAGTGGGAATCATCATGGGATGTGAAAATGATGGGGCAGAAGATGCAGAAGGTAGCGAAAACATGGGAGGCCTAAATACCCCGTGTGTCCCTAACGACACACCGAGATCAGAATGTGGGAAGGCTGAAATGTCAGTGGGAGGGGAAGGGTCTAGTCGGGCATGCGCAGCTCTACGTCCACCTCTGGTACGAACCCTCCTCGTACCACCAGCCTGAGTACTAGGACCAGTACTAGGCTCCTCGTCGAATAACTGTCGACGTAATGGTGGATCCTACAAAAAATTTTACAAAAAAAATTAATCACATGACATTATATATTCTGTAAATATATATATATATATATATATATATATATATATATATTTGAAATAAAGTACTCACTGTAGGAACTAATGGTGGAATGCCCATCTCCTCCATCCGACGATTGTTCTCCGCCATTTTTTTTCTTCGTCTCTCTTCAATTGGCTGCATTTCCTGCATTTGAAAACAAATATGTAATTAATTAGAAAAAGAAAATTAATGTGTAAACCAAAAAACTAAATATATGGAGGAATGAGGGGATTCATTGGTAATTTAGCTATCAATTGTTTTAGAAGAGCTTGAATGAATTTAATAAAACATACAAGTTGTAATGTTCACCAAGTTAGAAATATTGTTTGATTTGGTTTGAATAAAGTTCAATTCCAAATTAGAAAATGCAATTCAAATAAAACAGCAACCAATAAACATTGAAAATTCACATAACAGTCAAGTCATCTAAAACATATTTGTCATCAATACTAAATAAATAGGAATATTACCAACCTTAACAAACCAACTCGAGGTAAACCAAAATAATTGAGAACATGGATGAATGATTCTATATATTTCCAACCACAACTTCAGGTTCACAATCAACTCTGACAATTGAGCTATTGGAGTCATCAAAAGAAATAAATGGATTGGTTCCAATGGCAATAGGGACAGTGTCAATTCCATCATCAGCATCATCAAAAATATGTCTTGGAATTACTTCAACTATGACACCAAATTCAGGTTGAAGTTGATCTTTGACATAAAAAACTTGTTTAGCCATTGATGCCAACACATATGGTTCTTTGGTAGCAAGAGTGCGGGTTATATTAATTACTCGAAATCCACAATCATCAATAAATGTGCCATGTCTCGTCATCGAATCAAACCAATGACATTTCATCATTGTGACTCGTCCATGAGAGTAATAATACAATATTATTATTTTCTCAACGACTCCATAATAACCCACATTTTCAAGTCGTGGTCTACTATCTGATGCACTGGCATAACAATCTGTTGTGGTAGTAACCATAATACCATCATGTTGTGTTCTCATGTTTTTGGCTCGTTCAATGACAATAAATCTGTACCCATTGATAACAATTGATTTACAGTCATGAACCATGGTATTAGGACCAAAAGCCAAAGATCTTATTTCCTCAGAGACAGAGTCAGCAGACAAACTCAATACCTGCAATATAAATGACAGTTAAACTTAAGTAAATATTGAAATAATTAATTTAAACAGTAATATTTTTACCTTCAATTTTAACTAGGCAGAAAAATCTTTGCTATGCAAAGTCTCTCTCCTTCTCAAAGATAAAGAACGATGCTTCCTATTTATCATTGTTTTATGTTCCCTGTAGATAAAAAAATATGAATAGTTTAACAGATATATATGTAAGATATACATATTCAATTTTGTTACCTGATATAGTCATCGAACAAATCACAGTTGAACAAAACTGTGCGATGTGCCATCTCCCGCTCTTCATGGCTTAATGTCTTCAATGTATATGATCCAGGAATTCCTCCTGTTTGAGGAAGTGATGGAAAACTGGGTTCAATTTTCTCATATTGTTCTTCTTCATTTCTCATTGGTCTGTTCATTCTTGTAGTAAGATCAGAAAAATACATTGAACAGAAATCCATACATTCTTGAGCTAAGTAACCGTTCATGATAGAACCTTCGGGATGATTCTTGTTTAGAACATAAGACTTTAATGTGAACATATTTCTTTCAGTTGGATACATCCAACGAAAAGAAACAGGTCCTCCGAGAAGTATTTCAGTTGGAATATGGACAGTCAGATGCAGCATGCATGTGAAAAATGATGGGGGAAATATTTTCTCCAACTCACACAAAATTAATGGGGCATTTGTCAACATTTTTTGCAAGAAAGACTTGGAAAACTTCTTAGCACAAAGATCTCTAAACAAATGGCACAACCAAATAACACCCACCCTTACATTATTGGACAAAAGATGACAGATTTCTATTAGAAGCAACTCATGCAGTAGAACGTGATAATCATGAGTCTTCAAAGATTTTAGCTTCAACTCTCTTCTGTTGACCCGTTTAGATATGTTGCTTGAATAGCCATCAGGAACTCTAATAGTCTCTAATACTTCCAAAAATTGTTTTTTTTCAGTAGGTGTCATCACATAAGAATCACATGGAAGTTGCCATTTATTTTCACTGATATGAACAAGATGCAATTCTGGTCTGATGCCCCAATCCACCAAGTCACGTCGAGATCGTAAATCATCTTTTGTCTTCCCCTTGACATTTAGAAGAACTGAAAGCAACATTTCACATATATTCTTTTCAATATGAATTACGTCTAAGCAATGACGTAGCAAATTGGTTGACCAATAAGGCAAATCAAAAAAGATACTCCTATTCCTCCAATTGTAACAGGTTTCTGTGGAAACATTCTTTCTCTTTCCAGATTTCATTTGACCCTTCCCGAATGAAAAACTGAAATCTTTCAATTCATTAAGCACATCAGTTCCAGACATACTCTGAGGTGGATCATCGGTCTCTATAGTATTTTCAAATCTTCGACGATTCATTCTATATGGATGATCCTTTGTAAAAAATCGTCGATGTCCCATAAAACTGAAACTACAACGATGTTTTAGTCTTCTGGATCGTGTATTCTTCATACAAACTGGACATGACAGTTTTCCCTTCGTGCTCCATCCAGACATCATTGCATAAGCCGGAAAATCATTGATCGTCCACATAAGCACAGCACGCATCTGAAATATGTCTTTCGAACATGCATCGTATGTGCGCACACCCACATCCCAAAGAAGTTTCAACTCTTTTATTAAAGGTTGCATGTATATATAAATATCAATGCCGGGATCAGAAGGACCAGATATGAGTATACTCATGAAAGTGAAATATTTTTTCATACACAACCATGAGGGAAGATTATAAATGTGTATAAAAACTAGCCATGTGCTGTGCGAAGTAAGCATCTGCCCAAACGGATTAAAACCGTCGCATGAAAGACCCAGCCTCACATTACGCACGTCAGCTGCAAAATCAGGATGTCGAGCATCAAATCTCTGCCATGCAAATCCATCTGCAGGATGAACCAACTCATCATTAGTCTTCTTTCTCTCGGTATCATGCCATCTCATTTTTATTGATATGTCATCAGACATAAAAAGATTCTGGAGTCTGGGGATCAATGGAAAGTGCCACATTACTTTCTGTGGAACGCGGGATGGTGTTCCATCAGATTTTGACTTCCAGCGGGATGTGCCACATTTTATACATTCATTTCGTTCAGCGGTTTCTTCCCAGAATAAACTGCAATCTTTCGGGCAAGCATGAATTTTGTTTCTGGAAAATCCAAGTTCTTCAACTAACTTCCATACCATATAGTGGTTTGAGGGAATATCTGCATCATCTGGAAGTAAATACTTCAAGAGGGTAAGAATGTAATCGATTGCTGTATTAGAAATCCCATACATAGTTTTTCCATGAAACAATCGGATTAAAAATCCCAGCTTTTTCATTTTATCGCATTGTCGATATACTGGAGTCGTGGCAGCATCATTCAATTTTTTCACCCTATCAATATCATCATTTTCACTAGATGCATCAGTTGTCCTCATATCGACGTCTTCTTGAGTCGAAATCCTTTATTTTTCATGATAACTAATAAACAGAAACCGATCATCTAACAAATTCTCCATTCCAGTCCTTTCATTTCGATCATCACCAATTTGAGATTTCATTTTCTCCCCATTGTGATACCACACAAAGTAGTTTGCTTGAAAACCATTTTTCTTTATGTGGTAGCTGACTTCTTCACGACTCAACCAAGGTCTACCAACACAATTGGAACATGGGCAGTGTATGCGACCACTATCTGAAGCATTGTGAAATGAAAAATCTATAAAGCTCTCCAAATTGTTTTGAAAATCGCTTGAGATATGATCGGTTTCATACATCCAACTTCTGTCCATTCTGTAAAAAGAATTCATATAAGTAATTTTGTCATAAACAATTCAATAGGATTGAACTTTAATAGAAAATACATTTAAGTAAACGATAAAGGAAGAAAATAATCATGGTATCAACTACACATGTGAAAAAAACATACTAATGTGTTATTGAAAAAATGTAAAACCAACAAGAACTTAATGTGTTATCACATCAGAGCATGCCTCATCCCATAACCATATTAGTAGGGTATCCTCATATGCGATTTACCTTTTTGAATTAATATGCACTTCCTCACCAGGTACCTGAGTAGATTTCATAGATATAATCATTTCACATCCTGTAAGGCTTCCATTATGTATGATCTGCTGAATAATTTGTGATGTCCTCCAAACATTCCGTCCTTGATCATTAGAGAAACATCAGACAATCCACCGTACCCCCCTGGACACCCCGTACCCCCCCGGGATAGCCCCGCCCACCCTCCTAAACAACCTACACCCCCCTCCCCTGCAACCCCACCACCACCACCTAGACATAACACCCCCCTGGACACCCCACACACCCCTCCCCCACCAGGACACCCCACCCAGACCCCCAGGACAGCCCACACCCCCTGGACAGCCCTGCCCACCCCCGTGGATAGCCTTTCCCACCCCCGTGGATAGCCCCGCTCACCCCCGTGGACAACCCACCCACCCCCGTGGACACCCCCTACCCCCTAGACAGCCCAACCACCCCCGTGGATAGCCCACCCACCCCCCTCGACACCCCTTCTCCCTACGGACAGCCCCCACCCCCTTGGATAGCCCACCCACCCCCCTGGACACCCCTACCCCCCATGGCCAGCCCACCCACCCCCCCTGGACAGCCCGCCCACCCCTCCTTGACAGCCCGGCCACCCCCGTGGACAGACCGTCCACCCTTGTGGACAACCCGCCCACCCCTGTACCCCCCTGGACACCCCGTACCCCCCCTGGATAGCCCCGCCCACCCTCCCAAACAGCCCACACCCCCCTCCCCTGCAACCCCACCACCATCACCTAGACATACCACCCCCCTGGAATGTGTAGAAATAACATAAAAATACATGATATATAGATAGCACAAAATACTCAACCTATGGGTTCACATTAACTACATAATCACACACTTCACTACTACCATAAAACACATAAACCACACCACCACCACACAAGACGCATAGCATTTCTCACATTCATTTATAAGCCACTTCATTCACACTTACATTGTCCATTCATTTAATGTTAAATTAATTAAATCCATTTACCACACATCCATTTCTATTCCATCTCATTTATTTAATATCTTGTTTTTTTGTTTTAACAGCATAATTTATTCCATAGATAACCAGGAAACTAATAAAACCACCACACAAAAACTCACCATCTCACAATAACCATCGACACCATGTTACATCGACCAACCATCTCACCAAAACAACCACATATCACAATAGAAATATTGCACATCACAAACCACCGAACAACCAAAACCACCTCACCACATTATACACCACAACTTCATCACACAACACCTCCACACGACACAACACCACCACACATCATCACTATCATACAACTTCACATGACACATCCATGCCCACTAACCATCACATTACAACCCCACATATCACAAAGCCCAACTGGTCACCTCAATCCCCATAAAACAGCCTACAACATACAATGAAACAGAACAAAAAACCTCTCATAGAGGCAACATACCCCAACTTCCACAAATTATTTATCCAAGGTCTTTTATTACATTACCCCTTTATTTAGCATGGACATTATAACACAACTGATATTCCAGGGGAAACTAATTAATTAACAAAATATTTATTCATTTCCCTATTTTACATGGTGAAATCACATCAAAATCCAAACTTAAAACTAAAATATTAGATCAATAACAATAAAAACAAGGTACCATATGTGTATAAAGAAAAAATTACCTGATTTGAGATGATTCAGATGGGTTTTCACCTATTCCTATGGGGGAGTTCGAGAGTAGCAGAGAGCTGCAGCTGGATTGATAACTTAAAACTAAAATACTAGAGCAATAACAATAAAAATAATAAAGACAAGGGACCATATGTGTATAAACAAAAAATTACTTGATTTGAGATGATTCAAATGGGTTTTCACCTATTCGGATGGGGGATTTGGAGAGTAGCAGAGAGCTGGAGGTGGATTGATAACTTAAAACTAAAATACTAAAGCAATAACAATAAAAATAAGGAAGTATATGTGTATAAATGAAAAGATACCTGATTTCAGATGGTTTTCACCTCTTCGGATAGGGGATTTCGTGAGAGGAGAGCGGTGGAGCGGATGAAATTAGGTTTCTGTGTGAATGGGGGAGAGCAGCCCCGTGGCTGGATTTGGGGGAAATAATTCCCAACGGTTTTTAAGAACCGTTGGGAAAGAGATGCTAAGGACCCCTTTACCAACGGTTTGAGGAAACCGTTGGCAAAGGGGTGACCCTTTCCCAACGGTTCAACAAAACCGTTGGCAAAAGGGTGATTAACACACCCCTTTACCAACGGTTTGAAGAAACCGTTGGCAAAGGGGTGGCTTTTCCCAACGGTTTCAGTGAACCGTTGGGAAAGGCTTTCTTAATCCTTCAAGCCCAATGGTTTTAGAAAACTGTTGGTAAACACCCGTTGGGAAAAACAGCATTTCCAGTAGTGTAAGTCTCTTGAGATGTCATATCACCACACCGACCCATCCCAAGGATTCTACAGTGGTCATTACATCAGATCTACCCATATGAAGGATTATAGGGAGGTCATCTAATATACATTGACCCATTCTTAAGATTCTATGGATGTCTATAAAGAAGTTGGCATAAAGAAATAATACACATCAACAAGATATATCACAAACAAGGGAGAAAAACACACCAACCTTTGCAACATCCATCCCTTACACACTAGCCTCCACTGAGACAGAACGACTCCTATGAGGTCACATTTTCTAAGTGGACTACCCTTACTTCACTCTTAAATCTAAGTAGAATCACAAAATTAACATATTTATAAGAAATCACTGCCCATTTAAAGTATCTACTACACAAATATGAGAATAACTAGTCAGTTTAATACACCAGGAAGCAGTCTCATAGGCTACCCAACCACCATCATGGAAATTGATACACACAAAATTAAATATATGATGTAAATAGGATGAGACTTCTACCATACAGTTAATTCCACTATTTATCCAATTAAAATAAAGCATGATTTATCCACACTTTCACATAAATAAAAGAGTGTATCACAAATTGTCTAAATTAATTCACAACCACAATTGTGAAGAAAGGAGACACTTGTATGGCTTGAAAGTGAAGCTGGGAAGGCTCACAGTATAGGTTTTTCACACTCTAAAAATTCCAAGCATCAAAATGGATGATATTCGTAGCCAAATCTCTAAAATGGATAACTCCCCATACTCACAGTTACAAAATAGCGTCCACCACATCTAGAACCATTGATTTTTTACACCTTGAGTTTCCTAAGATAAAGTAGAGAAAGACTTACATTCAACCGAAATTAGAGAAAGACTTATGTTCAAGCCTTGAATTCGTTCAACCCTTGAATCTTTTGAGTCTTGGATTTGACCCTTGGAATTGTTCGACCCATGATTCGAACCTTGATTCGAGCTTTGATTCACTAAGGATGAGCACTGACAGAGGGTGTATTCCACATAAATCTTTGAATATCAGGACGAGTTCATGACTGGTTTGGGTTTTTTAAATAGATTAGGACACTTTTATCAATGCTTTTAAAAAAGTATTGATAAATACAGAGCTTTATCAGTACTTATTACTTAAGTATTGATAAAAGATTTATAATTATAATTATAAATAAATTTTTTTATAAGTATATTTACATAATTATATATATATTTAATAAATGTAAATATAGTAAATATATTCTTTTTTTTAATATATTTATTATAATTTTATAATTATTTAAATATATATATATTTATAATTATATAAATAATTTTTAAAGCCATAGGGGGAAATAATATTTATGTCATTATATATAATTATATATATATATATATAATATAAATATAAATATAGTAAATATATTCATTATTTAAATAAATTTATTATAAATTTAATAATTATTTAAATATATATAATTAATTATTTATAATTATATAAATACTTTTTTAAAAAACAATATTTATTTATTTATAATTATAAATATATAAATGTATAAATATAGTAAATGTATATTTATAAATATATTTATTTATAAATATTTTTTTACAAATATGTTTTTAACATTATTAATGAATATTTATTCTTAAGTGCATGCGTGTTAAATATGAGTGAAATTGAATAAATTAAAAATGAGTACACTATAAAAATACTGAAAAAATGGATAAGTATTATTAATTAAATATAAATTATTAAAAAAATATGGATATATATTGAAATAAATATGAATATATATTGAAAATATTAAAACATAGCAAATAAATATATATAAAATAAAAATGAATTAATTACGTATATGTGAAATCAATATGACACATTTGATCTATGCTAAATTGAAAAATTAAATGAAATTCAATTATATCTGTTACTCGATGCAATTAGTCAGTCTTTTTAGTTCATATTAAATTTTAATTATAAACCATTATTCACTAAATATATGTCTATTTAAGGTAAAGTATAAATATTTTTTATTATATAAATCATATTTATATACATTCATATATATCTATATATTTAATATATACTATTTATTAATATTATCAATAATTACTTAATTAATAAAATGTTTAATATTTTTCTCAATTTACTTATTTTGAGTTTTTATTTGTTTATTTGTTTATTTTTTATATATCTATATATTTAATATATAATATTTATTAGTATATTGTAATTTATATATATTATAATGAATTTATTCATTTTTATCAATAATTATTTAATTAATATTTTTTTTAATATTTTTTTAATAAAGAAATTTTTATTTTTTTACTTATTTTATTTTATTCGGACCTTTATAAGCGCTAAAAGAGCACTAATAAATGATCCCTTTATGAGTGCTAAAAATAAAATGCTGATAAATGACATCCTTTTTTAGCGCTACAAACAAAGCATTGATAAATGATACCCTTTATAAGCACTAAAAAAAGCATTGATAAAGGGTATCTTTTATTAGTGCTAAAAAAAGCGCAGATAAAAGACTATTTATCAATGCTTATCAAGGTTCCATTTATCAGTGTTTTTTTCTAGCGCTGATAAAGGCCATCACTTTTAAAGGTCTTTTTTGTAGTAGTACTCACCACAACTTCAATGCCACCTCCCTCTTGAAAAGACGACTGGTCAGCCCCACCTGCAAGATCCTGCTTATATCCCTATACATCAGCCATATCCTCTAATGTAGTAGTGAACATACCCTCATCAAAACCATCCATAAACAAACCAATCTGAGAGACATGATCCACCTGCTCTTGCATAGGGGTTGTGGTAGCATCTACACTACTAACATTAGTAGAAAGAGAATCCCTTATTTTTCACACACCAAATTTCTCAAAACCATCAAGGTATAGTTGATCAAATTCCACATTGCTAATAGGATCAAGCGCGGTAAAGAAATTACCCTTACCTTTGGCACCAAAGGAAGCCATTCCAAAGTCTACATCAATTGGAGATACTCTATAACAACCAGTGGCTTTATCAACCCCCTCTGGTTCAGCTAGAACCCCAGCCTCACCCTCATGCCCATGTGCATTTTGCACTACCATCACTCTATCCACATAAATTCTTCTCCTTTCGGGATACTGAAAAAATTTCCATAATTAATCTTACCACAAGTAAGATACTAACCCTCAAGAAGCTTCAGAGGGTCTCCCTCAACTTCACTATGAGGGTCATCATATTTCATGGGCTCACACCTATATAAGCACACACACGCACACATATTTATTAATATATAAATATATATACTTATAAATATATATACTTATAAATATAATAAATATATTTATTTAAATTTTATAATTATATATATATAATTATAATTATAATTATAAATAAAAATATCTAAAAATATTTGCATATAATTATAATTATATTTATATATAATTATTTATTTATTAATATATAAATATATATAATTATAAATAGAATAAATATATTTATTATAATTTTATAATTATTTAAATGAATATATATTTATAATTATAATTATAAACAAATATATTTAAAAATATTTATATATAATTATAAATATATTTATATAATTATATATATATATATAAAATTAAATATATTTATATAAATACAAATATATTTATTATAATTTTATAATTATTTAAATATATATATAAATTTATTTATATTTATAAATATAAATAAATATGCTTAAAAATATTTACATATAATTAACAATATGTGTATATAAATATATACATTTATATAATTATAAATAAATAAATAAATATATATATATAATTATATATATTTATATATTTATATATATGTATATATTTATTAATATATAAATATATATAATTATAAATATAATAAACTTATTTATTACTTAAATATATTTATTTTAATTTTATAATTATTTAAATAAATATATATATATATATTTGATTATAATTATAAATAGATATTTTTTAAATATTTGTATATAATTATAAATATATTTAGATAATTATATATAATTATATAATTATATTAATATTTATTAACACACACACACACACAAAGTAGATATAGCCAGAAGCTGAAGCTCCTAACCATTTATTAAAATTAAATAAAAGATAACAAGCACATGAGAAGAAAGATGAGGTCAAATAAAGGCAAGCCCACATCCATAAGAAAAGAAACAAATCAAGCATCACCATAATCATGATCAGAGTCAGGATCAAAATATTCAACATTATCAGATTTCCACTCTGAATGTGAATTCTTCTGGTTGAAAAGTGCAATGTACTTATCCTTAATCTTCAAATGCTCTGGGGTTACCTTGGAAGATATAGAAGAAACACATCGTCCAGCCCTCGAGTTACATCCTCCTAGCCACATCCATGGGCTCGACCCTTTGGATGCCTGCCCCATCTCTAAGTTTGCTGGTGCAGAGTTACATCATGTTTACCCTTTTCATCATCAGTCGTATCTTTAGCCACATGAATTACATCATCATTAAGAGAATCAAGTACCTTAAAATTGTTAATATTAGTGACAATTGACCGATAAATTTTCTACTCAGAAGGTTTAGGTGATTCATGTTGAAATCCAATTTTCCTTAAAATCATTTAAAACCCTTCATTTTCCAATTTCTACTTCCTTTAATGACTCTCATCAGTCATGTATTACACATCCAATTCCTTCTCAATGAGTTATATTCTTTCTGACAGAGTAGATGCATCCATAACACTAGGTTTTTGAACATTTTGGGTTGGTCACAAACATTCCTCACTTGCATTGAGTTCTTTATCAAATACAATGTCTGACCAAAGTTTCTTCCTATCAGAGCACTGCACAGATGCGGCGTTAGCACTAAGAGGGCCTATCCCTAGCTACCCAAAAGATATGCCTCCATTATTATGAACAATCAAATCATTTTTTTCTGGATTGACACCTTCACGTACTACTTCATATTCAATATTCTCCTGAGGTTTATGCAGATAATTTTCATTCATTTCATTACAAACAACATGTTTAATCACCAGCTTCACATAGGTACTATCCAGACCAGTGGCCTGCACAACTTCATTTACATTATTCTGCTTAGATTTATGCTGATCAATTATAGTGTCTTCATTAGAAACAACATGTTCAATATCCAGACTATTGACTCTACCTATAGATTTATCTTCACCCAAACTAGGTTGATATGACTTCATACATTTCTTCACACATATATTTTTATCATGCCCACGAGCAGAGCACAATTCACATACCATGTGTCTCCTGTAATAGTCTTGTTCATGGTCGATTACCCCACATTCTAGAATTTTTTTTAGAACTCATTCATAGAAAATATTTAATTCATACTCTTCATCATCAGTAGATAAAAATACTCAATCAACATTTTTTGAAATTAATTTAATTTCTACCAAAAACCTATGAAAATTTCCATGCCTTACATCTTTAGTTTTTTATACATCTTTATGGGTAATCCATGTGACATCACAAAATCATGGAGTATTATTAGATGCCAAAGAATCTGATATAATCCATAAAACCTCACCCAAACCTATGTAGAGGAATTACCGACATTCATAGGGTCAAAACTTCAGTCCTATTATTTAACATGAAGAAATCCTGGTTTTAGGGAGACAGATCCAAGTCTATATGCTCACAATTTTAAATGTTCAGAGAGAAACAAAATGTGAAAGAATCCCCAGCTCAGTGACACACAATTCCAATTTAAGAAACCCCAAAGTTTCACCAACCGGTCGACCAACTCATCAATATTGAATGGAATAGATCCCTAAGGCAAGATGAGTCGAGAAATTATGGAGTGCTTACAAGATTTAATTCTCTCAGACACCATAGCCTGATTTGCCTTGACATGAGCAATGGAACTTTTGTGACGAATGTTGAAAGTAGACAAACCTTTGAAGAAAGAAAAGGAATGCTTAGCGACACTCTCATCACCCTTAGATGACTCTTTGCAAGTATGTTTCCTTGAATACAATCCATCCTTGCAAGGAATGTAAGTGTTTAATCAAACTTTCTTGAGGAAGATATCCACTATGAAACCATATATATATATATATATGGGGGTATAATTATATTCAAACACACACACACACACACACACACCCCACACACACATGCTGGAAAGATAAGTCATACCTCCCCAAGAGATAACCCACCCACCCATCCCTATTTATTCATACATCAAAGGCCCATAGACCCAACATTGGATGGACCGAAGGACCCTTCGTTTTGATGGCCCAAAGACCCTGCCTTCATCAGCATGTACATGGGTCTGTACTCCTTTCATGCATCATGCCTACATCACTGCCACCTATGTCAGCACCTGAATTAGTGCCTGCATCATAAATTTACCCAAGGGGCTTGGCAGGATTTAAACCCTAGTATTTTGGATGTAGTATTATAGGGTTTACCACTCAGGCATCACCCCATCTACTAAAAATATATATAATTATAAATATAATAAATATAATAAATGTATTAATTATTTTTTTTAACAAAATTGGGGCTGAAACCTCTTTATTATGAAACCAAAGACCTCTTTTCAATTTGGGTAGAGGGAGACCCATTACATAGTTCAAAGGCCCAAGACCAAGTGACCCATGAACATGGATCAAAAGACCAATACAATTTCATGCCTGCATCATCCTACATACATCACCAGGTTTGTGTCATGCTTGTGTCATCATATATCTGTGTCATGTTCGTTTCACCACCTGCATTATAAATCACCAATGGTCTTGTCAGGATTAGAACTCTGGTCTTTTAGATGTAGGATTATGAGGTTTACCACTCAAGCACCACCCCAACAACTATTTATTATTTAAATATTTATTATAATTTATAATTATATATATATATATATATATTATAATTATAAATAATTATATTTAAAAAGTATATTTGTATAATTTTAAATATATTTATACAATTATATATATATATATCATTATATATATTCTAAAAGGTCTGAGCGTAAGTTGGAAAACCAACCCACACCCAATTTTTTTTAGAAAAAGGAAAAACAACATCAAACAAGGAAGAGAGATGCAAAAAAGGTATAAATTTCCATAAAATAGGAATAAGATATCACATCCTGCCTCTCCCACTAGAACCCAAATTCCTAGAATATCTACCCTTTTGGATGATGACCTCTACTACATGATGTGCTCCTTTGGGGAGATATAAAATTATCATCCAATGAGTAAGAGGATTCCCCCAGAATTATACAAATATTTTATTTCCAAGAGAGATCCTGATAATCTAGGTTTGAATTAGATTGATAGCCATCCTCAAGATTTATTGATAGTAGTTTTTGTACCATGATGTAGTACCCATACAAAAAAAACTATTTCCATTCTAGAGAAGGTGCATTCAAGTTATAAATCAAACCAATTGAACATATCTTCTGTATTTCCATAGGGTTATCTTTCACTCTCATAGTCCTTTGGAGGAGTTGTAAAATTTTTAGTCCTTGAAACTTAACATTCCATAATGGAGGACTTTCCAAAAGAGTCATACATGATTTTAATAAGATCCGAAAATTGTGATGGGAAAGGCCATACCACATTTTACAACTCATTTTAAGCCCTCTAACCGCCACCCCTACCTCGGGGGACACCCCATACTCTGGAGTGTTTTCCCATATTCTATTACTTGGTAGACTGCCAAGAGTCAACCTGAACATTCACCTTTGCATCCAACTTGGTAAATCACTCATCAAGAGGGAAATCACCCAATATGGAATGAGGTTTAGGTGAGGACTGTTAATAATGGGAGTTTGTTATAATAAATACCTCCTTAGAAACAACTTTCATACTCTATCCTAAATCATCCCCTACAGTAGAGACCTAACTAGGAACCATTGCTGCCACTTTATTACTCCCAACACTCAATTCCATCGAGGACATATCCTAAAAAATCTCCACCATCCACATATGTTAGGTTGGAGAAACATCCCTTTTAATCACATTAGTCCAAGAAACATCATCATCATCATCCAGATCCACCTGCTAAATAATTTTAACTACTGGGGAAGTCTGCTCCTGCCCTTAATCATCTTCTTAGCCAATAAAAAGACAATAAGGATTCAAACCCGATGTAGTTTCCATGGATGAGATCTCAATTGGTGTTACTAGAATGGCCTTGTATGAAGGATGGTTCCTACCCTACACCCAGACTAACCCAACATAATAAACTTGTATCTTCTCCTTATGATCACTTTTTGATAAAAAGTGATACTCATTCACATCAGTATGGTCATAAAAATAATGTTTTGAGGACCCTATCTTACCATTAATAGTTCCCAACTTCTCATGAAAATAATCAAATCCATCCAGAGTAACCCTTTCTGCTTCTATCTGAGAAGCAACAAGACCATCTTGCCTTAGCAATGATCCAAAGTGAGGGGACAAAGATGGGGTGTGGATAGGAAGGCCCTAATGAACCTCACCATATGGATTCCCATCACTACTATCCTTTCTTGAGGTATAGCATCCCGCATTTTTATCACATAAACTTTCATTAAATTTTACAAAACCGAGGATCTTTAAGGTTTAGTGTCTTGGAAACCAGGAACTTAAAACATGAAAACATAAAACATTCTTCTTAAACACTTGAAAGGCTTCTCCTCATGTTCATCCTAGGTTCATTACTGCATCTCATAACCTGGGGACATACATCAAAATAAAGGGTGTGCAGAAGGCCCAGTAAGGGAAACAAGAGAAACATTTTACATGTGAACTTTAGAGACATCAACAATGTAATGAAAAGAAACTTTAAGGCATGAGAAAGAATATTGTGGAATATCATAATAAAAATAACATTTTTTTTAACTTGAAGATGTGGCTAAAAAATTTAATATTGACAATCATTTCGTTTCACCAAGGTCCATCCCCAAGGTGTCATTAAAAATTACCAAGGTTATTCACTAAGGTATCAGTCTAAAAGGTCATCTATAGAGATTAAGTCTCTACCCAATGCATTGGAGTGCTATCTGGGCACACCCTTGACATGTCTTTATTATCATGTGAGCCACATATATCATCATCAATTATTTCATAAACAACCCATATAGCATAAACGAAATGGGTTTCATTTCATAATCATAATGTTTTAAAAACTTCTTTAAAGACATGATCTTTATGTCACTTTAAACCCATGGAAAGGGGAAGCGGGTTTCATGTATGTAAAACCCAGAATTTAAAACAGAACATTTTGATATATATGTGAATACCCTTGTAGAAATAGAAGCTTTTAGTATTCACTTTATAACATAAAATAATTTTGAGAAAAGAGAGAGGCATTTTGAGACGAAAATTCTGCAGCATAACGGCTATGTTACAAGGTTTTAGAAAACATTGAAAAGAGAGGGAACATGGGTCACCCACTAATAAATGATCCATAAAACAGTAGGGGGACAAAATATAAGGGATTTAAGAACATGGTAATGAAATTTGAAAGATATACCATATGAAATAAAAAACATGTAACTGAGACAAAAATAATATTTCTCTTATGAAAATTCGGCAGCCTAACGGCGTCACTTAAACTTCAATAAAAAAAAGATTTGACAAGATAAAATAAGGTCTCTCATCATATGATCATAAGAGATCAGTATGATAGATATAGAGATAATACCCCAACATAATAAAAATGAACTTGAAAGACTTGACATGGAAATCGAACTTGAAAAATGAGAAGGGTAAAAGAATCCCTTAAAAATTCGGCAGCCTAACGGCGTCACTTAAAACTTCCCAAAAATGGACTGACGAGATCAAATAGGGTCTCTCATAATATGAACAAAAATGACCGGTATGATAGATATAGATATCATACCCCAAAATAATAAAAAATGAACTTGAGAGACTTGACATGAAAGTAGATCTTGAAAACGAGAAGGGTTAAAGAACCCCTTAGAAATTCGGCAGCCAAACGACGCCCCTTAAACTTCAACAAAAATGAATTGATGAGATTAAATAGGGTCTCTCATCATATGATCATAAAAGATCAGTATGATAGATATAGATAACATACCCCAAAATAATAAAAATGAACTTGAGAGACTTGACATGAAAGTAGATCTTGAAAATGAGAAGGGTGAAAGAACCCCTTAGAAATTCGGCAGCCTAACGGCGCCACATAAACTTCAACAAAAATGAATTTATGAGATAAAAAAGGGTCTCTCATCATATGATAATAAAATATCATTATGATAGATTTAGAGATCATACCCCAACATAACAAAAAGTAACTTGCAAGACTTGACATGGAATTAGAACTTTGAAAAAGGAGGAAGGTGAAAGAACCACTTAAAAATTCGGCAGCCTAACGACGCCACTTAAAACTTCAAAATACTGAATTGAAGATATCAAATGGGGTCTCTCATCATATGATCATAAAATATCAGTATGATCAATTTAGAGATCATAACCCAACATAATAAAGAGTAACTTGAAATACTTTACATGAAAATAGATCTTGAAAAATGAGAAGGGAGAAAGAATTCGTTACAAAAATTTCGGCAGCCTAACGGTACCACTTAAAACTTCATAAAACGAAATAATGAGAGTAAGAGGAGATCTCTCATTATATGAACATAAAAAGAGAAGTAATAGAAGTATAAAAGAACATCCTTTAACATAAGAACGTGGAGCATAAAAGAAATGACATAAAAGAGAGTACTTTGAAAGAAAGAGGGAGGTCAGATCCCTTACCTTAAAACGTAACTCTTAAAACTCAAAGGTTGGGACCTTGGGGCTTGGGGGAACCTTGTGAGGACTCCTTGGGAGGTAATGAGACCAGGACTTCGTTGGGGGAGAGTGGGGAGTCGAATGGATGAGAGGATGACTTGGTATTTATACGGAAAGTGAGGGGACAAGGCATTAATGGCCAAGGGACACCTCATTAGTGGTTTTGGCAAAACCATGGGCTTGCCTATGGTATTTTCCCATGGTATTGGCCACTTGGGACACCTCATACCTTATCTTACTATTCATAAGTCGACCATATTGATTACATACTTAATACATCATTTAATGATGTCATTAAACACCCGTAACTTAAAAACTGTATTTTCACTATTCATCGAAAATTCAACTTTCTCAGAATAATCCCAAAATTTTACCTTGACCAAATATCAATGCTCTGATTTCAAAAATTAAATCCATTTTATAAAAATAATTTTCTAAATATTTTTAATTAAATTTTTAATTAAAAAAACACTATTCATCGAAAATTCATTTTTTCAGAAAAATCCTCAAAAATTACCTTTACATAATATCGATGTTCTGAGTTCAAAAACGAATCCATTTTATAAAAATAATTTTCTAAATATTTTTAATTAAAAAACACTATTCATCCGAAAAAACTAATACTTGAATAATAATTTATGAAACCGTTATTTAACCATTTTATTGAATCACATTACTTAATCAAAGTGACTAGATTATTTTAATACTTTCTTTAAGTGAGATTACTAATCAATTTGGTCACATTACTAATCCTAAGCATAAAATAACTATTCATAATTTACTATTCATCAAAAATTAAGTTTATCTTATTAGACTCTAAATTTTCTACTGAACATAATTGTAGAAGATCATTTTTTGAAAATCATTACACATTTTTAATTATTTAAGGTTTACCTAAACATTTTTAAAATATCCTTTTTCTAAAATTCATCAAAATTATGCATACTATGTTTATACGGACATTTAAAAATTCATAAACTTCATCATAAGAAGAAATCAAAATTTTTATTTAAAACAAAGGATTACACAAGGCAGTTACGGTCTCCTTACATAGACCCTTATCACACCAGCATAGGACCTAAGTGTGAGGTGTGCTAAGGTGAGAGAATCCGAGGGAGGCTCGACCAACATCGCACGAGTAGTAATTTCTATCATTTTGAACTTCTCGTGAAGGCGATCCCGTTCTAGCTTCACATGATGAAGTTCAGCTTGGGTTTGGTCCAGAGCAAAGCCCAGTGGTGCTACCTTTTTCCCAAGTTCTGTTAGATGGGCTTCGATCGGTCCAAGAATACTGGGTGAGGCCATCAAATCTTCTTTCTATATTAATTAACCAAGATTACTTGTATTTAGAGAAAATAATCAAAACGTTTAGTTTACAGCGGTCATATTGACCAATGGTCATATAACAGTCAAAACCCAACGGTCTCATTTTAATTATACTCATGTTATCAAATGAAACATTTTTTTTGAGTATAAAAATAAAATAAAACAACACACAAAATTTGGAAACAAGATTTATTCAAAATTTCAGGTCGTTACAATCTTCCCCCCTTAAGAAATTGCGTCCTCGCAATTTTTAAAATTGGGTTTTGAAATTTTATTGAAATCCCCACATCGGAAAAGGAGTCAGTAAAACTATTAATTTAAAATAAATAAAGGGAAGTACAAAGGTCACCCGAGTTAACCCATACTAGGATCCCATGTTGGAAAACATGGACATGGAGGAAAAAACCAAGGGTCACGTTATAAGGGAGAGTGATAGAAAACATGATTAGGAGAAAGTTAACCATAAGAAAATCCCAAACTTACGATGTGTGTAAACGGTCTTTGATTACCTAGTAGGAAACGTAAACCAACAATGTTTTTGTTTTACGTTCCTTTTCATAATTTTGAGTAATTCATTTACTACATAGAACAAAAACATAAGAAAATATACCTACCTTCAAGTAGAGTTTCATCCTTTAATAAGTCCCTACCAACACTAATCTTTTCTCCAAATGATGAGAATTCAAAAACACTTGGTCTCATAAAAATCACAAGAATAATCTTCTATAGAATCACATAATCCACAAAATATTAACTATCTATTTCTTCTATCTTTAAACATTATCCCAAAAGCAGAAAGGTTAAGGTAAAACAACTCTTCAAAAAGAAACAATCCCATAGGAATGGAAACTACTTTTAAATCTTCAAAGTTCCATGGTACTACCCAAAGTTCATCATAGACCATTCCATAAATAACGGTCCTTAAAATTCCTCAAAATAAACCAAACTAAGATTGAAACCCAAATACAAGAAGGATTTGATAACATAGTCTTCCAAAATAAACTTCATTGTTCATCTCCAAACAACATCAACCACTCATAACATCTTATAAAAAAAGTAGCTAACCTAAACATATTTTACTCAAGATAGGTTAATCATTCCCAAAAGTAACCTAAATTACTATAAGTCCACCTTAAATTCATCGATTCTTCAAAATATAAGTCAACCTTACACCTCAATGAAAATACCGTAGTAATATATTTACCTCGATCATATAGGGTCCCCAAAATAGTGAACGTCTTCCAAAATAATAATCATCTTTTAATCCCCTAATCACCCCTGTCATATAAATACGACAATCGTCGCATTTCCTATCACATTGGTTGTTGGGACATGTTCTTCCATTTCCCACCATTAACTAAGAAGAGAAAGCATAATTATGGGCTTAAGTACTTAGCCAATAATCATGAAAGGAACTGAAAGCATATAAGGATAACTTGTAGAAGAAAAGTATACCCTAACTTGTGATACCCTAGGTTCCCATCTAAGTTATCCATGATCATATATTCTTATGTGAATATTTATTTTATTTTATCTTTGTTCCTTTAACAATGGTTCATACTAAGCTTATGAATTTACCAAAGCATATCCCCCGGGAGTGTCGTAACCAAGAGTGCAGCAAGGCCCATTGTCGTGTACCATTTCCTGTCCGAGTCTAGCTCAAAGCGGTGTTTTCGTGTTTTACCCCTATGTACATCTGTGCCAGAGCCACCTCTACCTGCTCGTATCTAGACAGGGATGTATTTGCTTGGCAACCCCTTACTCAATGCTCACCAAAATACTAGGAAGATTTCCTATATTTAAACTTTTCTATAGGGTTCTTCCTAGAGTTTTCATATCCTAATTTCCACAAATAACTAAACCATACTTTGATACCAACTATAGAATCCCTCCTTTTTATCACATAAACTTTCATTACATTTTACAAACCGAGGATCTTTAAGGTTTAGTGTCTTGGAAACCAGGAACTTAAAACATGAAAACATAAAACATTCTTCTTAAACACTTGAAAGGCTTCTCCTCATGTTCATCCTAGGTTCATTACTGCATCTCATAACCTGGGGACATACATCAAAAGAAAGAGTGATCATAAGGCCCAGTAAGGGAAACAAGAGAAACATTTTACATGTGAACTTGAGAGACATCAACAATGTAATGAAAAGAAACTTTAAGGAATGAGAAAGAATCATGTGGAATATCATAATAAAAATATTTTTTTTTTAACTTGAATATGTGGCTACAACATTTAATATTGAAAATAATTTCATTTCACCAAGGTCCATCCCCAAGGTGTCATTAAAAATTACCAAGGTTATTCACCAAGGTATCAGTCTAAAAGGTCATCTCTAGAGATTAAGTATCTACCCAATGCATTGGAGTGCTATCTGGGCGCACCCTTGACATGTATTTATTATCATGTGAGCCACATATATCATAATCAATAATTTCATAAACAAACCATATAACATAAAAGAAATGGGTTTCATTTCATAATCATAATGTTTTAAAAACTGCTTTAAAGACATGATCTTTATGTCACTTTAAACCCACGAAAAGGGGAAGCGGGTTTCATGTATGTAAATCCCAGAATTTAAAATAGAACATTTTGATATATATGTGAATACACTTATAGAAATAGAAGCTTTTAGTATTCACTTTATAACATAAAATAATTTTGAGAAAAGAGAGGGGCATTTTGAGACGAAAATTCTGCAGCATAACGACTATGTTACAAGGTTTTAGAAAACATTGAAAAGAGAGGGAACATGGGTCACCCACTCATAAATGATCCATAAAACAGTAGGGGGACAGAATATAAGGGATTTAAGAACATGGTAATTCAATTTTAAAGATATACCATATGAAATGAAAAACATGGAAGTGAGACAAAAATAAGATTTCTCTTATGAAAATTCGGCAGCCTAACGACGTCACTTAAACTTCAATAAAAAAAAGATTTGACAAGATAAAATAGGGTCTCTCATCATATGATCATAAGAGATCAGTATGATAGATATAGAGATCATACCCCAACATAATAAAAATTAACTTGAAAGACTTGACATGAAAATCGAACTTGAAAAATGAGAAGGGTAAAAGAATCCCTTAAAAATTCGGCAGCCTAACGGCGTCACTTAAAACTTCCCAAAAATGGATTGATGAGATCAAATAGGGCCTCTAATAATATGAACATAAATGATCAGTATGATAGATATAGATATCATACCTCAAAATAATAAAAAATTAACTTGAGAGACTTGACATGAAAGTAGATCTCGAAAACGAGAAGGGTTAAAGAACCCCTTAGAAATTCGGCAGCCTAACGATGCCCCTTAAACTTCAACAAAAATGAATTGATGAGATTAAATAGGGTCTCTCATAATATGATCATAAAAGATCAGTATGATAGATATAGAGATCATAACCCAAAATAATAAAAATGAACTTGAGAGACTTGACATGAAAGTAGATCTTGAAAATGAGAAGGGTGAAAGAACCCCTTAGAAATTCGGCAGCCTAACGGTGCCACATAAACTTCAACAAAAATGAATTTATGAGATCAAATAGGGTCTCTCATCATATGATCATAAAAGATCAGTATGATATATTTAGAGATCATACCCCAACATGAAAAAAAGTAACTTGCAAGACTTGACATGGAATTAGAACTTTGAAAAAGGAGGAAGGTGAAAGAACCACTTAAAAATTCGGCAGCCTAACGACACCACTTAAAACTTCAAAGTACTGAATTGAAGAGATAAAATGGGGTCTCTCATCATATGATTATAAAAGATCAGTATGATAAATTTAGAGATCATAACCCAACATAATAAAGAGGAACTTGAAATACTTTATATGAAAATAGATCTTGAAAAATGAGAAGGGAGAAAGAATTCATTACAAGAATTTCGGCAGCCTAACGACACCACTTAAAACTTCATAAAATGAAATAATGATAGTAAGAGGGGATATCTCATTATATGAACATAAAAAGAGAAGTAATATAAGTATAAAAGAACATACTTTAACATAAGAACATGGAGCATAAAAGAAATGACATAAAAGAGAGTACTTTGAAAGAAAGAGGGAGGTCGGATCCCTTACCTTAAAACGTAACTCTTAAAACTCAAAGGTTGGGATCTTGAGGGCTTGGGGGAACCTTGGGAGGACTCCTTGGGAGTTAATGAGACCAGAACTTCGTTGGGGGAGAGTGGGGAGTCGAATGGATGAGAGGATGGCTTGGTATTTATAAGGAAAGTGAGGGGATAAGGCATTAATGGCCAAGGGACACCTCATTAGTGGTTTTGGAAAAACCATGGGCTTTCCCATGGTATTTTCCCATGGTATTAGCCACTTGGGAAACCTCATACCTTATCTTACTATTCATAAGTCGACCATATTGATTACATACTTAATACATCATTTAATGATGTCATTAAACACCCGTAACTTAAAAACTGTATTTTCACTATTCATCGAAAATTCAACTTTCTCAGAATAATCCCAAAATTTCACCTTAACCAAATATCAATGCTCTAATTTCAAAAATGAAATCCATTTTATAAAAATAATTTTCTAAATATTTTTAATTAAATTTTTAATTAAAAAAAACACTATTCATCGAAAATTCATTTTTTTCAGAAAAATCCCCAAAAATTACCTTAACATAATATCGATGCTCTTAGTTCAAAAACGAATCCATTTTATAAAAATAATTTTCTAAATAATTTTTATTAAATTTTTAATTAAAAAACACTATTCATCCAAAAAAACTAATACTTGAATAATAATTTATGAAACCGTTATTTAACCATTTTATTGAATTACATTACTTAATCAAAGTGCCTAGCTTATTTTAATACTTTCTTTAAGTGAGTTTACTAATCCATTTGGTCACATTACTAATCCTAAGCATAAAATCACTATTCATAATTTACTATTCATCAAAAATTAAGTTGATCTTATTAGACTCTAAATTTTGTACTGAACATAATTGTAGAAGATCATTTTTTGAAAATCATTACACATTTTTAATTATTTAAGGTTTACCTAAACATTTTTAAAATATCCTTTTTCTAAAAATCATCAAAATTATGCATACTATGTTTATCCGGACATTTGAAAATTCATAAACTTCATCATAAGAAGAAATCAATTTTTTTATTTAAAACAAAGGATTACACAAGGCAGTTACGGTCTCCTTACATAGCCCCGTATCACACCAGAATAGGACCTAAGTGTGAGGTGTGCTAAGGTGAGAGAATCTGAGGGAGGCTCGACCAACATCGCACGAGTAGTAATTTCTATCAGTTTGAACTTCTTGCGAAGGCGATCCCGTTCTAGCTTCACACGATGAATTTCATCTTGGGTTTGGTCCAGAGCAAAGCCTAGTGGTGCTACCTCCTTCCCAAGTTCTGTTAGATAGGCTTCGATCGGTCCAAGAATACTGGGTGAGGCCATCGAATCTTCTTTCTATATTAATTAACCAAGATTACTTGTATTTAGAGAAAATAATCGAAACGTTTAGTTTACAGCGGTCATATTGACCAATGGTCATATAACAGTCAAAACCCAACGATCTCATTTTAATTATACTCATGTTATCAAATGAAACATTTTTGTTGAGTATAAAAATAAAATAAAACAACACACAAAATTAGGAAACAAGATTTATTCAAAATTTCAGGTTGTTACATGAGGGGATACCTTTATCAATAGACTTTTAATAAGCCTTCAAATTATCCTGTTTTCTAGCTAGGCTTAGACCCTATTGCCTCTTTCCAGACTCTCTAATTCCATCATCTCCAATCATCACAGGAATCTTAAATTTACAGTGCACTATTAGGTGTCCATATCTATTACAATTATAGTATTTCTGAACCCTATGAAATTTTTCCTTAACATGAACAATACAATTACAGATAGAATAAAATTATGATACATTCTCATACTCAATTGAAAAATCAAATTTGAACTCATCAACCACTAAAAAGATAGTTTCAACAAGCGGGGCACAAAAATAAAATTCAAAAAGTATACATGAAAAGTGCCCAAACATGGAAACTTTAGTCCCCTTATCAAACATTATAAGATTTACAAAAGCATATGCAACATCCCAAAGGATGTTGGGGTTCCAGAAGAACTTGTTTAGAGCTGTGACTCTAATCCAAGACTGAGTTGTTGGAAGACTTACCTTCGCCAGATCAAACCATGGATCCCAATCTTGAAACATCAAAGTTACCAGCTTAAGGGAGATAAAGCTGAATACCCAATATTTTATTTTCATCTCTTATGAAGGGAAAATGATGTGTAAAAAGTCTGAACCAATGGAAATGATGCACCAACCATCAAAACCCCAAACCTTCAAAAATCGCCTCTTTAAATCTTCGAGTTTCCATGGGATAGATTTTTGTTGCGTGGTCAACTGAGAAATAATTGACTGTTTACAACCTTCAATTCGATCCCTAAAATATTTAGCATTCGCTTCAAAAAATGTCATAACACCATTCTTTGTAACCTTGTTTGAGGATTCCAAAGTAGAGTGAGAAGTAGATAACTGTCGAGCATTATTAACCTTCTTCGACACATCACACCCCCTACCCAAAGATGCAGTCACCTTCACTAAACCTTCATCTGCATCCTTTGTGAGTGCTTTAGCCTTCTTCAGGGGAGGTAAAAAAACCTCTCACAGATAAAAATAATATATATATATAATTATATAAATATGTATATATATAATTATATAAATATATTTATTATAATTCTATAATTATTTAAATATATATTTAATTATTTATAATTTTATAAATACTTTTTAAAAAAAATTATATATATTTATAACTTTATAATTAATTATTTAAATTTAAAAACAATAAAAAATCATTTAAATAAATAAATTATATAAATTTATATTAAAAATGAATAAATATAGAAAATAATAAAAATGAAGTGATAATAAAAAATAAAAAATAATATTAAATCAATAAATAGATTTGCGCGCACACATACATGCACAAATGACAAACACATATATATACACAGACACATCTACACACACACACAGTTATACATGTACATATATTTTAAATTATTTAATATCAATATAAATATATATTTAAATAAATATATTCATTTATATATTATATAATTATCTAAATAAAATATGAATATATTATATTTATTTTAATTTTATACACATTTTGTAATTAATTTATATAAAAAAATTATTAAACATTTTTACTAATATATAAATTTGATAAATTTTTATATATAAAATTATGAAAATAAGATTCATTTTTATTAAAAGTTATATAAATCATATTTACATATATATACTTATTGTAATATAAATATTATTGAAAAATATACAAATATTTATATATAAATTAAATTACTCACTACAACCTTTATCAGTGCTAGAAAAAAGTACCGATAAAGGTTCACTTTTATTAGTGCTAAAAAAGCGCTGATAAACAGGTTACTTTTATCAATTCTAGAAAAAATAACTAACAAATGGTACCCATTTATTAGTAATTTTGTTAGCATTGATAAACAGTAAACTTATCAATGCTTTTTTATGAGCCCTGATAAAATTCACCCATTTATTAGCACTTTTTATCTAGCACTGCTAACAATCAATGCTGTATAAAGTGCGATCTATGGTAGTGTACCTTGACTTAGGATCCTTTCTTCATTGACAATGTGGATCTTATGAAAACCCTTTTGGATTGCCTTCTTTGTTCTATGAGGATCCAAGGATAGAATCCCTCCAATGGTGATCCACACACGCTCCTTTGATCTTTGAGCAACACCAATCAATTTATGGGTGCTAGAGCGGTGAATCGATTGGATTTCATTTTTCGTGTTGATCATTTATCCTTTGGTTTTGAGGGAATCTATCATGAATTTCTTATTCTTGATCGAGAGAGAGAATGAGAATCCATGATAGAATTTCATTGTGCGCAATGATTCTCTATTTTTATATATGCTACACAATAGTCATAAGTGTCTATTTATTGAGTTAGGGTTTAGGTTAAAAAATATTATTTAATTTCATGTCAAACCTTAAAGTAATATTATATTGTTAACAAACTACATCCCACATAATAATAATAATATTATTATTTTTTGATGCGTGTCATATCACACAACGATAAATAATATTTACCAGCATGTAATTTTTTTTATCACCAGACACAATCTTGGTTTGTTCATCCTACTCGACATTTATTGAATACCCAGATAAATATTTAATTTAAACATTTCATTCATTAATAAATATTTGTGATTGATAAAATGTGAATAAAATTATTCCTCGGTCTTGAAAATAATATTTATTATATTAAATTCAAAATATAATTTAATCGAGATCAATGTAAACATTTAATGTGTGAACCTATAGGATTATTTCAGACTGGAATTTGGTGGGCTTGCCTAAAGTCCAAGATTATTGTATAGAAATGGGTCAAGGCTCCCAAGAAAAATAACTTAATTTCACAATGATGAAAACCACATATGAATGCTCACTATGTAATATAACCCCTTTGTCATAATATCTCATCAAGTAGGTTGCAAATCCATTGTCACCAACCTTTATGCTCGATACGTCTTTCTTTGAATATTTGAAACAAACACATTGATATAACATGACTATGAAATTTAAGGTGGAGGTTCTATTCCAATCAAAGGATGATATATCAACATCCTTAAAGATGGAAGAGACAAATCCTTCCTCAACTTATCTATTAATAACATGTCATTTGTAATGCACCCAACACACCCTACTTCCCTCCAACATATAGAGTGACATTTTTCTTTAGATAATCTAATTTCATGAGTCATGACCAACATTAATGATAATCTTAAAGTCTAAGAACCATTATATACACTTGTAGACAAGAATATCCGATGGCACCAAAACATGTAAAATTACTATTGGTGGGTTTGTTCTCATAATCTTCCATATTAGAGATTACCAAGTGCCAAATTAACAAGAATAAGTCTCATCCTCTTACGAGTACTCACAACTGACAGTCATATTCTATATGTTCCTTCATAGAACATTATCCGACCATAGAACTATATTTAAGAATACCATTATAGCACTTCAAGGTTATCATCATAACAGGGAACTGTTACGACCTTATCAATGAGACAAATAATCTAGGAAATTATTACATTAAAGTCATATAAAACAATGAAAAATATGTAATAAGATATTTTATTAATATTAAAATCATCAAATATACATGTAATCAAATTAAAAACAGCTGGTCCTATGACACCAATTCCAAAAAATCCCACTTGGAATTAAGACAGCTACCTATGCCTTTTAGTCCATTAGTCCTCACATGATAATCATATTTATAATGAGTTAAGGCTTTAGTTAATGGGTCCAACATGTTGTCTTATGTGGAAATACTACTCACTACAGCCTTAACTCTCTGAGAAAAATCCCTCAAAATATGATACTTCTGAAGTATGTGATTCATCTATTGATATGACCTTGGCTCTTTTTTGAGATCCACCACTGCAGTATTGCCACAATAGAGTGTGATAGGATCTTTAATGCTAGGTACCGTGTTAAACTATAAGAAAAATCTGTGCATACATACTATTTCTTTAGCTACCTCAGAAGCTGTAATATACTCAAACTTCACTGTATAATCTGCGACCACAACCTTCTTTAAGCTCTTTAAGATCAAAACAGACCCATTCAAAGTGTTTATGTATCCTGTTTTTGATTTCATATGATCTTAATATGTTTGGAAACTAGCCTATGTATATCCCCTAATGACTAGCTCCTCATCTCCTCCATAGAATAAGAATATATCCTCAGTATGCCATAGGTACTTGAGGACAGTCTTGACTGCCATCCAAAAGCAGTCACTGAAGTCTTCTTGATATTTTACTACCACACTTAATGCGTAAGAAAAATCTATCCTAGTAAATAACATATCATACATGACTGAACCAATCACCGATGCATATGGAATCCTTTCCATTCTTTGTCTTTCCTTATGTGTATGAGGAAAAAGTTTACTAGAAAGATGAATTCTGTGTGACACTAGAAACAATACTCACTTGGATTGTTCCATATTAAACCTCTTCGATATCTTATAAATACATGTACTTTGACTTAGACTCAGCAACCTCTTGGATATATCATGATAGATCTTGATCCCAAGAATATATGCTACCTCTCCCAAGTCCTTTATGGAGAAACATTTATTAAACTAGGCCTTAACAGACTGTAAGACTAATATCTCATTTCCAATATGTAAAATGTCATCAATATATACTATTAATAAAATAACCACACTCCCACTAAACCTTTTATAGATACATGGATCACATTAATTATTTATGAAACCAACTTCCATTATGGATTTTTCAAATTGAATGTTTCATGACTTAGATGATTTCTATAATCAATAAATAGATTTTTGAAACTTTTACATCTTACTATAATACTTTGGAGTAACAAACCCTTTAAGTTATGTTGTATATACATTTTTCTAAAGGTTTCCATTAAGGCATGCTATTTTGATATCCATTTTCCGAATCTCATAGTCATTAAAGGTAATAATGGAAAGTATAATTCTAAAGGATTTCAGCATTGAAATTGGTGAAAAGGTTTCATCGTTATCAATTCTTTGACACCGTTTAAATACTTTTGTAACCAGCTGTGCCTTATAAGTACTGACTTGTCCTTCCATGTCCAGTTTCTTCTTGAATAACCATTTACAACCAACATTATTTACACCCACTAGAGGATCTACCAAAATCTAGACTTGGTTTTGGTATATGGAATCCATTTCAGAATTCATGGATTGTTTCCAGTTAGCAATATATGTGACACTTACTTCTTCCTTGTAGGTTATAGGATCATTATTATCAACTAATAACAAGTCACCATCCTCAGTGACTAGAAAACTATACCATTCTGGTTCTCTAACCTATATTTTACTCCTACACACTACTTGTGTCTCTGAAATAGTTTCTTCTTCCATGGGGCTTTGTAGAATCTGTTCATGTATCAACTCTTATGTCTCTTGATCCTAGACTTCATCAAATTCTATCTCTCCCCCACTATCACTTTTATATATGTGCTCCCTCTCAAGGAATATGGAATGTCTTTCCACTATTACCTTTTTTTTCTAAGGGTTCTTATAAGTAATTTCCCTTTATTTCCTTAGGGTATCCTATAAAGGTACACTTTGTGCCTCAGGGTGTAAGTTTGTTACTTGAAGATTACTTAACAAATTCTTCTCTACACCACACATGTAAATTCTACAACATGGTTTTTCTTCTACTCCAAAGTTCTTATGAAATATTAGTTGTCGATTTAGTTGGTACTTGGTTCAATACGTGTGTTTCTATTTTTAACACATATCCCCAAAAAGATAATGGAAGACTCACATGACTCATAATTGATCTCACCATGTTCAAAAGGTGTGGTTCCTCCTTTCACTTACACCATTCCACTGAGGTTTATACGGAGAAGTGTGTTGGATAGAATCCCAAACTCCTGAAAATAATCAATGAAGTATTGATTAATATATTATCCACCATGGTTTGAGTGGATTTTCTTAATATTCTTACTAAGATGATTCTCAACTTCATTCTGGTATTCTTTGAATTTATCAAATGAATCTAACTTATACCTCATTTAGTAGACATATCCATATTTATTAAAATCATTAGTAAAAGTAATGAAGTATGATTACCCACCAATTAATTAAATAGGAAAAGGTCCACACAAATTGGTATTAACTAATTTAATACTTTCTTTATCCCTTTAACATTTTCTACTAAATGGTTCTTTGTTCATTTTACCTTATCAATAAGCATGACATATACCAAGTGGTTTTGTTCAAGTGTTTTTCATTTACATAACCTAACTGGTGATGCTATAGTCGAGTGTGGTATGAGTCATATGAAGTAGTTTCATTATCGATTTCTATTACTTCATTCATATAATCGAACACATAAATACTGTTATTTAAATTTTTCTTACCATAAAAAATTATATCTTTATAAAATGAGAAAAATTTATTTCCAAACATGAAAATAGATGCATCTATATCAAATATGGATATAGATATAATATTTTTGGCTTTGGATGGTACCTAATAGAAAACTTTTAAAACCAAGATCATTCCAGTTGGAAACATGAGGTGGTAGTCACCGATAACTACAAAAATAAGTTTAGCTCCATTGGATACTCGTAAATACACTCCCCTCAGTCAATATTTCTGAATCTACTTGGTTTCTGCATTTGAATACATATTTGAGCACCAAAATTTATATATAAAACCCAATTTTTAGAAATAGATAAATTGCAGTTGATAAAAAACACACCTGAAGCTTCCCTTTTATTCTTTTATTGGGTGTATTTTTTCTTCTAATGGCCCTTATTTACACATGAAAAATAATAAACATTCTATTCCCTTGATTGAAACTTGATCTTCCTCTTCTTGGAAGGGCATGAAGAACCTTTGGGCTTAGAGCTCTTTACTTTTATTTTTTATTTTTTTCACTGTAAGGATAGAAATATTTTCACACTTCATATCCTTATCTACTAAGAGAAGAAGAGTTAAAAGATATGTTAGAGACTTCTCTATGTTGTCTATATTAAAATTTACAAAAAATCTTGAGAATCTCTAAGGGAGTGATTCAAGAATGAGATTTGTGCTCAGTTCTTTAGGGAGTTTAAACCCCATAACCCCTAGATGATCAATGTAGCCAATGATATTGACTACATGAGGCTCAGTTGGGGAACCCTCTTTAATCTTTCTCTAAAATAGAGATTTAGAGATCTCAAACCATTCTTATCTAGCTCCCTCATGGTATAGACCACAAAGATTCTCATGCATACTATAAGCATCCATATTTTCTTGAGACTTCATGAGTTTATTATAAATAGTGGATAAAATAAAACATTCAATATAGAACATGTTGTTCATATGTTTTTCATAGACAAGGAACTATTTATCACTTTCCTCCTTGGAAGGTGGATCAAACTTTGAGGATTATAGCATATAAGATTTCCGTTCATGATGCAGCACAACCTGAAGGTATCTGAACCACCCATATAAGTTACTTATAATGAGGATATGGTATTTATCCAACATAGATCATATGGATAGTGTGGATGATGAACATTACATTTTTATATAATTATAGAAGAGAAAATTATTAGTACTTTTCATGATTACAAATTATGTGAGAAATAATAATAATTCGTTTTATTAAATCTCATATTATTTTATCAAGTCCCAATATCCCTCACCATTAAACCCATAATGTATAGTTGTTAGGAAATTTTAGTGGAAAATATCCATATTCCCCTTCACATAACTCAACAAGGGTTGTTCAAGCTACTTGAAGGTATTTATATTGGTAGGTCTTTAACAATTATATGTTTTCATTTCCTTGAACTGTTGAGTGGATTCCCCAATCCTGAAATCCTGACTTGGATTTCATCAACACTTGCCTCCATATTACACTAATTCTATAAAGGGATACTCCTATTGATGTAAAATGGTGAATTAAACCCAAAACCTTTATAATAACTCCACTTATAAAATTAAGTGTCACAAAAAGGGTTGGTCAAACAATCAGTTCTATTGGTTTTATTCCTTATCAAGTAATGGAATTCCAAGTCCAACTTAATACATATTTGAGATATTTTAATTTATTATGAATAAATATTATCTTGTTTTATCCTTTACACGTCTTGTTAATATTAATAAAATTTTAATTAATAAATTAAATTTTTTTAGATAAAACAATTAATGCATAAGATAGAAATAAATAAATAATAAATGACCCATTCATGATCTTATCTAAATGTTGATTTATTGAGTGGAAAATAAATAAACCTATGACATAGGAAAAATAACACCTATTATCAGTCTTGGAATCAGTTACAGAATTCCACCTTTATAACTGTATATCACCTAGGTTGGCATCATAGTGGTTCCATCTTGAACCGCCTCCACATGCCTTGGAAAAAATCCATTAATTACAAGTATTTATAACTCACACACAGGTGAGGGGAACCAAAGGATTTGTTAAAGTGGGATTACATAAATAACCTTGTACACACATGTCCTACATAATAATAGAGGGAGATATGACTCACAAGCCATCAAATTTAATATAATATTAAATAATTTCAAACCCCTAAAATAAATTAAATTAAAATAGACAATTCATACACTGGTCTTGTTCAAGATCATGAATGGTCATACATGCAACATATATAAAAAAATAAATGGATAAAATTTGTTTTTTATTCATTATTTATTGTTAAGATAAATTCTATTACATCAATTAATTAATTTAATTAATAAATTACCTTTTATTTTAACGATAGTCCGAATTTATTTGTAGATACCCATCTCAATTGAATTCATAGAAAATAAATTGAAAAAAAATATTAAATATTTATTATAATAAATTAATTTAGTATTTAAAATTATTTAAAACCATTATTAAATTATCAAACACAATAGTTTAAAATCAATAAAATAAGGTTTTAATGCTGCAATTGTCAATTTAATGTAATTTAATCCTTCCATTAATTGAGAGACTACATGAAATGTACTTAACAGTTACACAACGTATACCTTGGTTTCCATGTACCCGGGTTACATGCCTGGGGATTCAGTCATGTACCTTAAATAGACTACACATTGTGTACAAGCTAGCTAAATGATATGTATCACTCTTACCATGTGTTCTTGCAACCCATCGAAGGACCCAACATGTTCATCAGTTGTTACTACAAAACATGTTTAGACTAGATACTTGCTGTGTATCGCTTTTTCCATGTGTCTACATAGCTCTCTAAATGTTTCATGTGTATTTCAGACACAAGAAATGATGATGTCATTTACACCGCATACATGACATGTATATCATTAATGATTTATGTTGTCAGTCTCACACAATTTGACCATGTATTATGACCACATGAATTGTGAAAAATTTTCCGCTAACTCGTGCATACTACACATCCTATACACCAGGCACAGACTGTGTAATTTGACAACCGATGTGCTAGAATGGCCTAGTTTACACATGGTGTGCAATAAATGAACCATGTGTAGTTACTTCTTATAATGCCATGTATCCCACAACACATCAATTTGCAGTGCACATGGGTACACAATGTGTACTTCAGCTACACACCATGTAACCCAGTCTTATAGGCCAAAATTATTGGCACTTTCTGATGGAATCTCCAGTCATTCTTCATATATTCTTAGACATTCAAGAAAATGAAACTCTGAACAAAAACTATTAATATGTTAATAACATATCAATTCATATCAGATTAAAGAACGAATAATATGAAATTAAAATATAACCAATATTGTTCATAGATCAATAGTAAAATAAATAATTATTAATATGAAATGTGACCACTCTAATAACTCTTGTAGGTTTTGGGTGTATAAAAAATTTCTTACTGGGCATAATATTAAAATTTATATTAATAAAGAGTTGTATGAAACCTTGAGAGAGGATCTTTCACATTAAATTTAAAATTAATTTTTTAATACTAGAAGAAATGATTACCTCATATTAATAAATATTCTTTGTTGATGATGCTGATCTTTTAAAAACCCTTTTGGATTGCCTTTATTGTGCTTTATGGATCTGAGGATAGAATCCCTCTAGCGATGATCCACTGATTCTACTTTGATCTTCGAGCAACACCAATCGATTTTTGGGTTCTAGCACAATGAATCAATTTTCTTGTATTGTTCATTTTGATCACTCATCCTTAAATTTTGAAGGAATCTCTCTTTAATTTCTCATTCTTGAGAGGGAGTGAGAAGGAGGAGTTGAGATAGAATTTCATTGTACATAATGATTCTCTATTTTCATATACCCTACAAAATAGACATAACCATATATTTATAGAGATATGGTTTAGGTTAAGAAATATTATTTAATTGCATGAAAAAACTTAAAATAATATTATATTCTTAACAAAAACCATGCCATATAATAATAATAATAATATTTTATAATGTGAACCAATGTACACAATGATAATTAATATTTACTGGCTTGTAAATAAACATTTATCAACAGACCTGAAATTGGTCCATTTATCATTCTCAGAATTTATTAAATACCCAAATACATATTTAATTTAAATATTTCATTCATTAATAAATATTTGTAATTGATAAAAAGTGAATAAAATTATTCGTCATCCTTGAGAATAATATTTATTCTATTAAATTAAAAATATAATTAAATCAAGATCAACGAGAACACTTCGTGTCTGACCCTCTAGGATTCCTTCTCATTAGCATTATGTGGGATTTCCTTAAGTCCAAGATTACAATCTAGCAACAGTTTAAGGCCCCCTAGAGAAAGAACTTAATGTTTTAATGATGAAAACCACATATGAACACTCATGGTGTAATATAATCCATTTTTCACAATATCTCATCAAGATGGTTTCAAAGCCATAATACCAACCTAAATGCTCAATAATTGTTTCTTTAAATATTTAAAATAAACACATCAATACACCATGGACATAGAATTTAAGTTAATAGTTATATTCAAATCAAAATTTTAAGATATCTACTTGAATAAAGATGGAAGGGATAAATCATTCCTTGAATTATCCATTAATAACATGTCATTCATGATGAACCCAACGTACCCTAATTCTCACCAACATATGGAATGGTAATTTTTATCATCAAATATAAGTGAGTGATTCATGACACGCATTAATGATAATATTAAAGTCTAAGGACAATTACAAAATCTTGAAGATATAAATATAAGATGACACCAAAACATACAAAATTCCTATTGGAGGGTCTGTTATCATAATCTTCTATCTTGGATATTACCAAGTGCAAACTTCATGAGAATAAGACTTATTAGATTATAAGTACTCACACATTATAGTAATATTATTTTTTATCCCATCGTAGAACATTATTTGACTGAAAAACTATATTTAAGAATATCTTCATAGCACTTCAAGGTTCTCATCCTATCAGGGAACTACTATGACATTATCAATGCGATGAATAATCTAGGACATTATTACATTAATTTCATTTTAAACAATGAAAAATATGTAATAAGATATTTTATTAATATTTAAATAATATATATACATGTAATAAAATTAAAAATAGTTGATCATAGGACACCAACTCCAACAAAATGTTGGTAAATATACAACTTGAGGAAGTTTAATCAATTTCATATATCAAGAATTTCTTAACTGAAACAAAAAATTTGATAATGCATTGTAGATAAAGACCTAGGTTCAACCCATAAACCATACTCTAGTGATATATTATTCCAATAACTCACCAATGTCTCCCAGTAATTCCTTTTACCTATTTGTAGTTTATTCATGGTAACTTCCTCCCAATTAATGTTAGGTGAACCCATCCCAACATCCAAATAAATCAAGGAAATTATTATCATAACTATGAAATTACTTGATGAACTCCTAACATCCATAGTACCATACATAAAATTATTATCGAATAATGAAAAGAATGGTATCCTTTGAAGCATCGTGACCTCGATGAATGGAATGTGTTACCCCACTTGGTCCACTTTTAGTACCTTAACTGAGGATGATTCATTCACACAATCAGTTAAAAATAGTTGGTTAGTTTCCACTGCATTCATAATTATTAAAAATCGAAAACAAGAATTGATAATCCTCAAACAAGGAACCCTCAATCATTCGTGTAACATCCTGACATGACTCAATATGAATAGTAACCATACTGGTGGTGCTGTGTAGCCTTAGGTGTGCCTCCCTGTACATCAAAGGCTATTGAATTGAAGTGGGTGTCTAAGGTACTGTCATGGGAAGACTACACCCCTATATCATAGTGCACAATAACAATAAAATAACCAAGCATCATACACATCAAATCACTCATAAATAATACATAATGAACATGCTATAATAAAATTTAATGCAACCATACAAGCATACAAACTAATAACTAACTAGGCCGATCAAACATACATGATTAAAAAGAAATAAAATCCACAAGATGCCTTACTCCCAACACTAAGGCTCGTATCATCCCAATCTCCATACTTTGAGATATCATACATGAAAATTAGATCTCAGCCTATGCCTAACCTATAATTGAAACCCAATGAGAGTCTTCTAAGGTACCAGAGTGAAATAGAATCCTGATCATGGTGTGATTAAAAAAAATCAATAGAGAACCACCAACACAGTGTTGTACATACTAGAAATGTAGTGACATGTGTATGTGACATGCTCTAAATAAATAAATAATAGTTGAAAATAAATAAATAAAGCATCCTTGATCCATAAGTCTGTGACCTAGATCATTCATACATGCTTCATCTAGTTTTAGAGTATCTCTTAGTACATTGAGATGATTATTCCAACCATAATAATGACTCGGGGGACTTTTACCCTGATATACAGGCAATGACCTAGGGATCCTTCACCATAGTATATATGTAACAATCTAGGGATTGATCCACCCTGGTATATAGTTTAATGACCCAATGAATTATAAACCCCAGAATAAAAACCCAAGAAATGATCTATCTTAGTATAAAATGGTTCCTGATAGCAGATCCCCAAGAGTGAAAAAGACTCAATCATGCCTCTTGAAGACCCCACAGACCAATGGTAGATAGCACATGAAATGAACTATCCTCTATCTAGAACCAATATAATCATAGATCCTAATCCATGGTATCCCTACCAGTAGTATCATAGACCACCCTTCAAGGGATGTTTTATTTAGTATCACAAAACACCCTCTAAGGGGTGTTATCTTTAATATCACATACCACCCTACAAGGGGTGCTTTCTTTAATATCATAGACTACACAATAAGGGGTGTTTACCATTTATAACATAAACCACCCCAAGGGAATTTTCCATACATATCAAAACCACCATGAGGTTACATGACATATCACATCATAACCACCCCAATACATATACAATCAGTGTTATGAACACCTCATAGGAAATTTTCCATATTAATTATCAAAATAAAAGGAAACAGGGGTTATATAACTGCCTAAACCCAACATGAATAAATGGGATCGACCCCCTAGGAGCATGAACCTAAAAATTATAACCAATACTTTCCCACAACAATCACCCAATATCTATGGTGACACTAGGGATCATCTACCCATGACAAAATACACTCGCTTTGGGTCGATCTATCATGATAGTACTAGCTGGGTTCCTCGAGTCGCTACATGAGCAGAGGATTCCTACTAGTCCCAGGATATCAACTCTTAAATAGAATCATGATCCTTGATAATTTATAAATATAACATGACCTTATATACATCATAGGGTAAACCATAATGGCAATAGTCTAGAGATATGGTTCATGGGCCATCTCAATGTCTCTAAGGTTTATCCAAGTCGGTCCACTCACCCAACAAACTCCATATAGCCCATGTTCCATCCACCTAGGAAAATAAATATTTCATGGGGAAGGATCACTCACCCCATACCCAGTTTATTAATCCTAATGACTTCAAGTTGTTATAAGGGTCATAATACAACCTACCAGGGCCAAATGATATTAAGGAAACATAAGAAAGTTCCACTAAGTCTTATCTATTTCAATTCATTTGATTATAACCCCTTAAGGGGATTAAGTTCCAAGGAATTATTTTAGTCAGAGCCTTGACCATCGGTGACCAAGGCATAAAGCAATTTCACTAGGTCTATGGTGTCCTAGGCATTTTTATCCTCTTATTCTCAGATGCTTATGTAAGTTTAACAATTTAATTTAAATTAAAATATTTAAATTAAATTGAGAATTTCAGTTAATAAAAGGGTTTGTCTCCTTATTGAAGTGACCACACATACACATGCATATAAACAACATGTATAAATTTGTAGGTCTAGTACCAAGACCACCTACCTCTTTGATGAATCCTACCCAAATATCCCTTAAAGGCCAAAAAATCTTCATAGGCCCACCAAGCCTTGTCTAAGGTCCACCCCAAGCCTAGATCATCACCCAAGATCCTGAATCTCTCTAAAAAACCAAAATTAATTAACTAGAACCAAAATCACAATTAATTAAATTATTTGAAATTTAATTCCAAATTTATACAATTTAGAATAATCAATGAAACACCCATTGAGTGTCCCCATCGCATCAAAATCATTTCCAACACACGTGATAGGTCTATGCCATGCTCCCAACACCATCTTAGGCACACTCACTATCAGGAAAAATCATTTCAATAATCAATTTAGGTAAAAACTAAGGAAAAAACTTAGAAAAATCATCATGTGACATACCTTCGTTGAATTTTCATGAGAAAATATATAAATGGAATTACAAGACACCCTAATCACAAGCAGAATTAAATTTCTTTGATGCTTGATTAATTCCACCATGATCTGGTGGAATTGGTATCAAATCCATATCCAGAGAGGAAAAAAATTAAAAAATAAGCCACTATGTAAGGATCATTATGGGATTACCACACTAAGAGGGGTGGGGGTGGGGGGTGGTTGAATCAGTACGAGATGAATTTTTACCACATTAAATCTTTTATCCCTTTAAATACCTCTATTACTCATTTAGTGAATGGTTCTCTTATCTTCATCACCTATAGTTTGTAATAATGTACACAAAACACTAAATCACAAAGAACACTAGTATTTTTAATGTGGTTTTCCTCCATTGTGGATGAATACATCCTCAGTGTATAGTGGAGATTATCACAAACACACACTTATTCCTTTTTATTATAAAATAAATCTGGGGAAAGGGGATTTCCTTGGACCCATTTTCTAGGAACCAACCAGGTATAATGCGGGATTTATCTTTGAAACACAAGGTTATAGGAAATTGGCTTGTCACTCCTAAAATGATCAATCCTGTATTACAATTATTCTTTAATAGATAACAATTATTTTGACCAACTTCCTCAAATTATAATAATCATAAGGGGTACTTATTCCTATTCTTCTTCTTCTTCTTCTTCCGATATTTAAACAAAAAATATATGAGGGAGTAGAACTATCATATTTCTATTTACTTGATATATAGTATCAACTATTGAAATTGTATCGGTTATCCTCTATTATTTTTTCTCATGTGACTTCTAACATCATGAAACTAGGAATGTTTCATGTTTTTTTCTTCATGAAAGTGTACTATCACACACATTGTCTTTAAGAAATCAATTTCGGGTATCTAAATGCTTGTACATGTACTCTATAGTTACATTCATTCACTATTTATCATCGTGAAAATGTGCATGCATGAGTTCTTTATTCTTCACACTATTTTATACCTCCTTTTTTAAAATTCAATAAGATTATACATGCACCCTAGTTCTTATACTTCATAAAATCATAGTGTATTTGTGGCGTCTTAGTCATCATTTTCATACCAATGGCTATGTAGGTTCCTTTAATTCTTCATGAAAGAAAGAGATGCTTCATAAAAGTGATAAGCATGAGTTCTCCTCAATTAGGTGAGTGTATAAATCTTACTTTACATGAGTACACACACACACATGAGGTTTCTTATTATTCTTCATATAATAGAGTACACATATTCTCACTATATTCACATATCTCCTTCATGTGAGTGATTTAAATAGAAAAATCAAGCATTTCTAGGCCGAGGAGGCTTGTGGGATCTAATTTTTATTCATGTGAAAAAATATCATAGGGTATCCTTGCTTCAAATGAAAAAATCTTTAAATATCTCCTTCGTATGACTAGGGAATCATATTGATGTTTTTACTTTCCATGAAGGGATCACACAAATACTATTTTTCCCTAAAATAAGAGTTCTCAAAAAATATCAAATGACTTAACCTTTTATTAGATTGGTCCCAATATATTTATAGATGAGAAACCATCAAATATCCTCTAAGTTTTATGCTGAGTCAATCCTATTTGAGTGACCAAATATCTTAGTAAATCTTAAGTATTTTTAATGTTAGAACTATGGACATTATCAATCTCATGCGATGCCTAATATCATGGATTTTCTTTGGATTTACGGTGGAGATCTCTTATTCACGTACATAGATTCACATGATTGACTTCATCTTCATGAGATGCCTTGATGGACACATAATTACCAAATACCGAAGTCTTTATTTAATGGAGACTATCTAAGATGGAAATTTCTCATGTACATTATTCTTCACATGATGTCACAATGATTTTCAGAATGAATTCTCTTGATCATATTCTTTATATGAAAACTTAGTGGAATAAATTCTACAAGTTTATATCATGCTTAAATAGTAGAATATTCTTTAAATTATTAAATGTATTCAAGATGAATATTTCATGCACAACCTCATATTGATCAGGTATATCTCATACTCTCAGGTTGATCACTTGAGATAACTATCATACGATTTTTATGATGCATGATGACCCCTTTAAATGCCTAAGGTTGAAGATGATCATTGTACCGATCTCACATCAATATTTCAATCTATAACATGCTACTCAATAATACTCCATGCATCTTCAATCGCTCGATCGTACACTAGGTTAGAACCCAAATACAGTAAACACACACCCCACATAAGATGTTCCACACCATTGTGCGGTCCACTGGGCACCTTCTTATGAAACCTATCTATACATTATGCATTATTTGTGGATGATATGCATTCCCACATGAACTCACCTGCCACCCAAGTTCGGACAGGTTAACCTACATCTCATGCAGTTGGCTATGGTACCATATGTGTGGTTAAGGTGGGTCCTTTGTTGTCCAAGGGAAATCCAATTTTTTGATAAATTCCCACAAAAAAAAATATACTTATAATTATTCTAAGTATATAATATAATACCAATCCACTATCAAATATAATTCTAAATATCCAATTATTATTCCAATCATAAATAATATTCTCAACAATTAATCATGAAAAATAGTATTTTTCATGGTCTCTAAAATACTTCCATAACCAAAGTGTATTTATTTATAGAAATACATATTTTCATGGTCTTAATAGAAATCCTAAATAATTTTAAAAACAATTTATCAGTTCTTAAAATCCATTGACACACGTCTTTGAGCTTTAAGACTAGTTCCACAATCATCACAATCCATTTACTCAATCCAAAATATAATATGTGACCTTTTAACTCCAAATGGATTGATATTTAAAAAAACTTCAACTACCTTTTCTAAAAATTACTTTGAACTAACATATAAACTTCCATGATTCTTGATGAAACTTTGATCCGCATAAAAAACATTTGAAATATATAAACATAATTTCTTGGGAATTTAAATATTCATACATTATGAATCTTGGGAACACAAAAACATACTTCAAAGCTCGTTTCTTCTATAATACATATTGACACCAAGTGATTCATTGCTTACTGACTTATTGACAATAAATACAACAATGAGATAAATTAGGATCATCAATATCCCTCATTGTATCAATTTTCAATACTAAGGAAGAAAATGAGATTTAAATATGTTATTTTCATTTATTCCTTTATTTTTTACCCCCCCTTATTGATAATAAATATAACACACATGAGAGAGGGTGATATCATTTCTTTATTAAGAAATGTTCCATCAATTTTTCTTCACTAAGTTTAGACGAGCTATTATTGGTGTAGAAAACAAGAGGGTATAATTTATACATCAATATTGTCCTTTATATATTTATAATATGATACCAATTCATATATAATAACTTGTATCCTTCACTAAATACTGTTCAAATATTTTTAGGCTTATAATAATTAATTGATTCCAATTGGTAGAATGAAAATAAAACTTGTTTAGTACTAATGTTAAAGAAAATTCTCAAGATAAATTCAACCTAAAATTCCTATACTCATATCAACACATAGATTAAAAACATTCAATTATAATAGGTAGGCCATGTTCATGAGATTAGTCCTAAAACTTCTTTAATATTATTTTGTTTATGTGATTGATTCATTTAAGTTCTCCCCCTTAAAATTATACTGCATTTCATTTTTTATGAATATGGATAGGAGATTAAGTCCACATACCTCATCAATGAGTTTGTAAATAAGTAACTTCTATAGATATCATTTTAAATTACATATATTGCTTTAGAACTCCTTTAGATACTCCCCCTAAGTTTAAGATATCCAGTTTCATTTCATTAAGATGGATATTTTTATTAGTGATTCTTCTAAATTGTAATTAATGTGTATACTAGTTGTTGTGATATCATTACTGACCATAACTTTAAATATTTTAATCAGATATGGTATCTTGATCATCTTTATCAATCTTGATCTTTGATCTTTGAAAATAAATAAATTTTAAGAAACCAAAAGATAGATCAAACTAGGATGGTTTATTCCATTAAGCTTGGAATAAATATTCTATCTTACAGATGTATAAATATAATTTCTTCATCCATTCTCCCCATAAATATGTATATCACCTTCAATTACCTAAAAGTAAGGAATAATCACAAATTATATGGGAATACGTTGTAATGGACATTTCTTTTTAATGAGAGTAACACGGCTAAGAATTTCTTCTCAACCATGAGACTCCTTTATTTTCTACTCCATGTGAGGGTGAACTTTTCATGATGACTTTTCTAGATTTATTCGATGTTTTGGGAAGTATGGTGTATTTTATTTTAATAATTTATTTGTTTTTAATATTCTTATTTACACTGGCCATCAAGTCACATTCATTATCTGATGATTTTTGATGCTTATTTAGTGTTTCTTCTTGAGTTTGTGTTATGAACAAAAAATAATCATAGATATTTCCATCCCTTTTGCATCTTCCACATAGTACATCTGAGATGATTTGTTTATCATTTTTAAAAACCTCTCGTGAAATTATATTTCTTTATGTGGAATATTTTTTTACCTTTGTCATATTATTCCATCTATACTTTATAGAATTTTATTTCTCTTTCAAAAATTATCTAGAAAAAAACAAGTGTATCATTTGGAATATGCACTTTATGCTTAGTAATTCCATATGGATTCACAGGGGTTCTCTTTAACATTTTAGTACTTTTATTTTTCTATTAGATTTGTTTATACCTTTGTTTCTTAAGATATCCTCCATTCATTGTGATTTCCATGGTCTGATTATATTGATCCATTGAGTGACCCATTCTATACAAAATAATAAGCTTATTCTATTTGGTGTAACACCCTTTTTTTCTTCTTATGTTTGTATTGAACATCAGTCTTCTTCTGATTCCACACAAGGTTGAAATATCTATATTCGTTATTTAATTATTTGGAATATTTTTTGTCTTTTTATTTTACAAGGTCAAATTATCTCTATTATCTATCTCACATGGCCTTTTATTCTAATTTGTTTTTTTCATACTCTAATGATTTATATTTGAATATCTCTTAAATATGACCATTACCATTGAAAATACCATAGAGGTTTTTAAATCTTTCCAATTTGTTTATAATAGTTATATTATTCATTTTCTTTTATGTACTTTGATTCATAACTTATTTACTCCCCTTTGATGTATAATTTATTTAACTTTTATATACTAAAATATTATAATAGAAAATATATACAATGTGCCTAAATCTATCACAACACCGACAATAGCCATAAAATCTTGATCTTTTCTTTTGAGAAACCTTCTGACATGATCGGCATGATTTTCGACTTTATTTCTCTTCATTATTTAGCTAGGATTATTTAGGGAAATGAATTATTTCACACATATCTTTCTTCACAAAAAATTTAGTGGTGGTCTCTTCATCATTTTTATTTATCCACTTTTACACATTTTTTAATTTTTTACATACACTATATATAGAATCATAATTAGAAAAAATATTATTATTTTATGTGGATGATATATTTTTCTTAAATATTACCTAATATTGATCATTGGGTGATATAAATATATTATTTACACTAGATAGTTTCCTTTTAGGAAAATATTCCTCCTTATAAGTTTGTGGAGTAGTAGCTCTTATAATAATAACTCTTATTTCAGCTTGTTATGAAGACTCAAATAAATTTTTTTCAATATTCACTAGTTTGACTCCAAGCTTAAGAAATTTCATATTTTGGATTAATTTCTCACCCTATAATAATTTCAATATATCTTCACATTCTTTCTTGATATTTTTAATTTCATCATCAATAATTTTATTCTTATCCCATAACAAGGTGTCAAGCTCCTTGATCCTATTTTCTTTAATCACTAATTAGACCTTATTAACAATAATGATAGACTTTTTTCTTCTAATTTATGACACTTTTATTCAAATTATTTTATGGTATTATCATTTTTATGAATTTCATTCATCCAATGATCTTAAAAACTAGAGAATATTTATTCAAGTTCAACATTGTCCACTTCTTTAGATCCATTTTTTTGGAGATATTTATATTGTATTGCATTATATATTGAAACAATTTCACCAATTTCTCTAAATATTATTAAATATTAGTGATATATTCATGCATAACTCTGAATAAGCCACACAAAATTCACTATTTATTCATAAAAATTATGTATCATATCATTCAAAGTAACAACAGATTCGTCATTGGATTCTTATAACATTTGATTAATCCTAATAATGATTGGAGTTTATTTAGGACAAATATGAAAAGATACTTTTTTTATCTACTCTTAATGTTGGGATAAAAGAATACATGTGGAAGAACTTCTGCCTTTATCCTTGGTGGTATACCATATTTCTATATCTTCATCTTCTATTTAGGCTTATCTTCACATAATTAAACATCGGGAAATTGCTTCTTTCTCTTTAACCAAGTGGGATTTCCTTTTCATATTTATTAATTATTTGTTCTTTATGTTCATAAAATTCTTATATGAGATAGAAATATGATATAAAATAGATACAATTCCTCCACGTTTTCATTCCATGCTTTTCTATTACTCATATTAAACAAAATTCTGATCTTCTATGGATACTTCTTCACCAAGTCTGCACTTCATTCTGAATTGATAAGAGCAAACAAATTTTCAACAATATTCCAAAATATAGGATCCAATTAGAGGTGTGACCTACTATGATATCAGTTGTTATGATAAATTTGGGATGACCACACTGGGGGGGGGGGTGAATTAGTGTGGAATGAATTTTTACCACTTTAAAAACATTTATCCCTTTTAATACCTCTATCCCTTACTCAGTGAATGGTTCTCTTATCTTCTTTACCTATAGTTATAAAGTATGGACAAAAAACACTAAAACATAATGAATATTGACATTTTTAATGAGGTTAACTTATAATGTGTATGACTATGTCCTTAGTGTATAGTGTCTATTATCTCACATGCACACTGATTCCTTTTTATCATCAAATAAAGCATGAGGGATGGGATTTACTTGGAACCATTTTCCTAGAACCAATCATGTATAATTCATGATTTATCTTTGAAGCATAAGATTATAGGATTTCATCCTGTCCCTCCTAAAGTGATAAATAGTGTAGTAAGAGTCTTGTTTATTAGACAATAATGATTCTAATCAGATTCCTCATATTATAGTAATCAAAAGGGATAACTCTTCCACTTCTTTTTTCTTCTAATTTCTGACACTAAAAATATTCAATAGATTAAGAGTGTAATTTTTTTATTTCCTTGATACACAATATAATTTTTTTAATAGTATCAGTTATCCTCCATTATTTTGTCTCATGTGACTTCAGGATAAATGCAACAAAGTATATTTCATGGTTTCTTCTTTGTGAAAGTGTACTATCAGATAAACTGACATTAAATAATCAATTTTGGGCATCTCAATGCTTTTTCATGTACTATACGGTTACAACAGTGTACTATTTAACACTGTACAAATTTTCATTCATGAGTTATTCTTTATACTTAATACTATTTTATATTTCCTTTATGAAACTTTAGAAATCTCAAAAAATCACCCAAGTTTTCTTCTTCATGTGAGACTGTTGGATTCGTGACTTCTTAGTCCTCCTTTATATACTAGCAGGTACAAAAGTTTCTTCTCTTCTCCATGAAAGTAATAAATTCTTCATGGAAGTGATATGTAAGGGTTCTACTCAAATATATGAGTGTATAAATATTCCTCCATGTAACTATATACACACTTAAGTTCATAAAAGAGTACACATATTCTACAAACTTATCACATCTTGTTCATAAGAGTGGTTTACATAGAAAACTCAAGATTTTATAAGACTAGGAGGCTTGTGGGATCTTCTTCTTCTTTGTGTGAAAAAATAATATGGGATCTCCTTCCTTCCTATGAACAAATCAAATGGGATATCCTTCATGTGTCTAGTGTATATCAAGGATTCTCTTTCTTCCCATTAAGGGATTACATGAATGATCTATTTATTAAAACATGAGATATCTCAAAAATAATGAAGGATAAAACCTCTTATTGGCTCATTTCCTAAATATTTATAGATGAGGAACCAACAAATCTCATTTGAGTTTTATACCGAGTTAAGGCTCCTTAAATGCCTGAAGATTTCAGTAAATAACAAGGTTTTTAAATTTCATAACTCTCAGTATTATCAAGATCATACGATGTCAAATATCATAGGGTTTCTTTGGATTTATGGTAGAAGTCACTTGTTTTTATACTTTTCTTTATGTGATCAAATTCTTCTTCATGTGGTTCATCGATGGAAACACAATTTACAAATACCTAAGTATTCATGGGATAGAGGATATCCAAGATGAATCCTTAATATAAACATTGTTCTTCATGTGATTCCATGGTGATTGTTGAAATGGATTCTCCTGGTTAGCTTCTTTATACAATGGCTTAGTGGAATACACTCTACAACTTCATATCATGATTTAAAAGTAGTGAATTCTTCAAATCATTACATGCATGAAAGAAAAATATTTCATGCATGGCATTGGATCGACCAAGCATAAATCATAATCATAGGCTGATCACTAGATATAGAATTCATGTGATTTTCATGATTCACACAGATCCCTTTGATGGCTGAAGTTTAAAGACAACCACTGCATTGACCGGACAAAACAAATTAGCTGGATTGAAAAACTCCAATTATATGTGTATCTTTTTAAATAGAGGAAGAGTGTTTCTCCTATAGTTTTTCCCACATTGATCTCATAGTAAATCTTGTTCTACTTAATAATACTCCCCACATCTTCAACTTTACGAGATAGCACTATCACAACCCATAAAATTATAAGCTTATATTTTTCTTTTTATAAATTTTTTATTAAATTGATTAATTTATAATTGGATATTTAAAATTATATAATATGGATTTAAATCATCTCATCAACCATGATTTTATGATATTTACCTTTTATCAAATTACTATTTTAATTTTTTTTAAATATGCAGTCTTATTTTGTTTGATGAATTAATTTTATAAATGTTGAAGAAAATGATAAAAATAATAGACATAATATCATTTAAATATAATAAATTATATATATAGATATAATAAGAATAGTTATTAATAAAAAGAAATAATTTAAGATTATGAACTTTACGAGAGTTATATATATATATGCATATTATTTTTCATAATAATTTTTACATTGAACTTATAAATATATTTTGGTAGTCCAATTATTATTCTTTTGAAAATTATTAAATTATTATTATTATTATTTAATGAAAATTATGAACTAAAAATATAATAACTATTTAAAATATGTTAAAATAATTCTATTAAATGAATAAAAAAATATGAAATAAAATAGATACAGGATTTAGGTTTTCATTGGGTCAATTTTGAGGGAAACTGAGGATCGAGCTTCAGGAGAGTTCTTTATAGAGAGGTGAGGTACAACGCTCATGAGACAAAGCTAAAGTTGATGATAATGTAGTTCGCAAGCCGACGCCGGGGGAGTGGCCGAGACCAAGTGAGGTCAATCGCAGCGTTGGCGTAGCTCGAAGTCGAGAAAGAACTTGGATATAGATCTGGATTTGAGATCGAGTTCTTAAGAAGAGATTTTGAGTCCAAAAACCTTCATGCATTGGAATCAAACACGAGATCTGTGTTTCATTGATATTTCGAAGTCTATTTGGGGAAAATAATGTTCGGTTTGGTAATCTCCACACGTTTTCAAGTAGGTTTTGTTTTTTGAATTTGTGTATATTCAAATCTCATTATTAAATACCGGTTATCATTTTGATGGATTATTTATACTTCGATTTCATCTATGTCATCTGGGACCAATAGTGGTCATTTTCTAAGTGTCGTTTGTGATATGCAACAATTTTGTTTTTGATTGTTTATGGTGTGGATGAAATTTGATGCGTCATGAAGAAGAAATTAGTAGATAAAATCCATATCCAATATATTTTGGATTTTTATTTTCGATGTCATTGTTTGGAATAATTTCTTTGTTCATGAAAAAGTAAAAATGTATATACTCATTTTCTCACTCATTATCAAAACCACTAGGGGCATTGACTGACTTGTTAACCTATCTTCTTCTAATTAATGTATGGAGTGAATAAAGACAATAATATATACATCAGTATGTTGTGAAAGATGAAGAAAATAATACCACCTCCACACAAGTTAAAATAATATAATGCATCCTAAGTCTATTAATAGAATACTAGTACTTCATATTATGGAATATTTTCTAAAAATACACCCTCAATATTTGAGTATCACATGTTATTTTCATACCACGAGTGGGTACTTCTAATCTTCATAATAAAAACTATTATCCAGCCAAAGTATTTTTAGTTCTATAAATGGTCTGTTAATGTTCCCTTAGAGGTAAGGGATATTTTTTTATGGTGTTATTAAATTTATTTTTCAGATTTGATTCTTGAATTGTTTATTTTTTTTATATTTTATTAGTCAACGTATCATTATAAAAGATATATACATGTATTTATATAATTACATTGGAAATAATAATGTAAGGGTGTATATTTACTTTTTCAAAATTTAATTTATTTTTTCAATTTAAGTCTGACTATAAAACTACTGTTTCACCTGGGTTCATGTATTTAATAAAGTTTATGTTTTAATCTAATTCTATATCAATCCTGCCAAGTGATATTTTCATTTATCAAAGTTTTGATTTAAAATTATGGGTATTATAAATTCCATTTCATATATATATATATATATATATGTATATAACAGATGTTTATCGACATGTTTATAATTTTATTTTCATTGTGGAAAAATAATCAAGCATGTTTTTATATTATATTAATGAAGTCACAATTGAATTTATCCATGGCCATGTGTTATGCATAATATCGACATTCCTTTCTTTCTTATTTAATTCATGTTTTCAATTTAAATTTTAAGGTTTACTATTTGAGAATATTATATACATGGATTTCTTCATGCTTTGAAATTTTTTAGAACTTTATAAACAATATATAAAAATTTTATATGATAAATTATTTATACGAATAACAAATGTGTTCCATGAATGAAAAGTTTTAATACATTGCATGAAAAGTCTTATGGACTGAGCTTTGGTTGTAACCAAAATCACTTGTGATGTCTAATGGAAGTTAATACACACACACACACACTTATATATAAATATAAGTGAATATTAATGCATTGACTTGTTTTCAATAATCAAAAACTTCAGTGAAATCATATATAAGTAAAGAAAACTTAAAATGTTTTCAGAAAATTGGCACTTGAACGTTGTAAATATGGCAGATAATGGGGATTGAACTCTTCCCTAATCAAGTGGATTGGCCCAGATAGAATTCAACATTTTCAAGTACCACATCTCAATGTTTTATGTTCAGAATCTTGGCTATTATTTAAAAAAAACACTGGAATATATTTTAAGCAATTTTTGAACATAAGTATTTTCTAATGTGATATAGTATTTTTAAGGTGTATGTTTTTTCAAATAATGTTTTTTAAAGGAAATTTCTAATTTTATATTCAAAAGAATTTTCAAAGAACATTTTAAAAAGGATTTATCAAATATTTTAAAACCACTTATTGGGAAATTTAATGCTCACTCTTTGTTTTTGAAATGTTTTTCACATGTATCTTAGAAGTTCTAACTGAGATGTCCTCATTTTGGAGTTAACACGTATATAATCGTATTAGGAATTTATTTCATTTATGTTCAACTTTGATAAATGTAAGGTGTTGTATAATATTGTAGAACCTAGATCGGTAAAAGTTCCTCTATTGTATAAATCACCTTGTATTTTTCAATAACGTTTATAAAAAAAATAAGCACAATATGTTTTTTATGCAATAAGTTTGGAAGCTTGGGCTTGGTCCATTATAATCACCAGGGTCATCACCTAGATACACTACACACATGACCCCCATGGTCCATGCCAAACCATTGCACAGTCCACTGGGCACCCGCATGTGCACCCCATACACATGCTATGCACTCCCTGTGTGTGATATGTATGCCATCATGTATTCACCTACCACATGAGGCTAGCCAATATGACCTACCTCCCACGTGGTTGACCTTGTTCCCACATGTGTGGTTGTAGTGGGTACTTTGTTGGCCATGTTCTGACCTATTTTTCGATAAAGGACAACCAAAAAATATACTTAGAGTAATTCTAAGTATAGAATATAATACCAGTCTATTCTTAAACATTTTTCTCATTATACAATTATTATTCCTCTCATAAATAATATTCTCAATAATTCATCATGAAAAATATTATTTTTCATGGTATTCAAAATACTTCCATAGCCAAAGTGTACATCTTCATGCAAATAAATATTTTTATTGTCTTCATAAAACTCCTAAATCTTATTGAAAACAAAGTGGGTTTTCTTTAACACTATTAACAAATTTTTTGAGTATTAAGACTAGTTTAAAAATCATCACAATTTATTTAATTAATCTAAAATATAATACACGATATTTTAACTCATCATGGATTGATATTCAAAAAAAGTTCAATTACCTTTACCAAACATTATTTGGAAGTAACATATAAAATTTCAAGCTTCTTAATGAAACGTTGACCCTCATAAAAAAATTCACAATACAATGCACATAATTTCTTGGGAACTTCAATATTCACACATTACCATGATTTGGTACACTAAAATATACTTACAATCTCATTTCTTCTTCAATAAATATTTACATCAAGTTCTCTATTACTTACTTACTTACTGAAAAAAATACAACAAAAATAAAAGGTAGCATCATCACACAAATGGAGTAATTATAACTTAAACACCAATAAAATGACACCAAGAACATTGCTTGGTTAAGGTAAAAGAGTAGGGAGGGGGTTTGGCCCCTCATCTACATGAGAAAAAGGGGGAAAAGAGGAGGGGATGTACCCTATTTATGTTTTGGGGATAAAATAGTCATTTAACCATTTTATGAACACCAATTAGTAGGTATTGTCCATTGGCTTGCTGATGATCACCTATATCATGAAGGTGCCATTGGTTAGGCACTGACTAGACGAGGGCTATAAGCTACTACTTAGGAGCCTGGCCACCGATGGTTGCCTTAGGTGTTCTACCAAAACTCTAGGCTACTCTCTAATCCCCTAACCGTGAACAAAATGAACCTCTTAAGAGGTTGAAACTCTCAACATTACATTATGAACCTTGGTTTAAAACCTAACCCATCAACAAGCCAAAAATATTTAAATATCCCTTAAAATTCCAAAATTTATGGAAAATGGATATTATAACCTCCATATCATAACACTTTTCATACTAAAGAAACCTCAGTGGTCATCTAAACACATCTACCAATATATTTTGGTCATTAATTCACATTTAAATTGTTATCTTCTATCCTCAAATTCCAAACGAACATCTAATGCACATTTCCAAAATTAAGGCACTCAAACCGCTAAAACCTAAACCAAATCATTAATACTAAAAATTGAGATTATACTCACAGTACCTATCCATATATATATTCCCATAACATCTTTATTTTATTGATCATACATCCTATAGTGCTCCCCACTATAAGTCTTAGCTCATGAAAGCAAATTTTGAACCATGGTGCCTCCCACAGATGGAATTGCCCAACGAAACTCCACTCCCATGCCCCAACAATATGCTTTGAGAAGTTTCCAAATCACCTCACTCCATTAAGCATGAAAATCATATTCAAATAATGGTGCTGACCTCATTCCAAAATCCCATTGATATGGGTGAGTTATCAACATCCATACCAAAGGGCCGATCATGAAATGTTTTCCCAAAGAGTATGACCAATCCTGAGAATACACTCACCGTATCAAACATTATTCACTAAATGAGGTCACCAACTCACCACATCTAGTTATTCTTAATAATGCATGTTGAACCCCATTTGGATGAAATGCCTTGAGGGCACTCGACTTCCACCATTGACATGTTACCAAAATACCTGATCCTGATGCCTTTACTCCCAGAGGAAACTTGGTATTGTCGGTGCATGATCACAGTAGTAAGTACCTAACATTTGGTAAAATTAACATGGATGAATTTTCAACTAGTATAAAACCCATCATTGTGCATTCCACACCATTAACATTGACACAACCCTAGTTTATTCATACTAAAATCATTTAAATTCATCTAAAGCCTGAGAAAAACACTTGAACTCCATAAATAATCATACATGAGGTTATATATGAAATTCACCAAGGAATATTGATGAACCCATACCCATTTACTCAATGGAATCCTAAATCTAAAATAGACATCTAAAGACCGATTTCACACATCTATAATCCTTCTCACATGATGGGAATATCACCAGAACTAAAATCCCACTCCCACTATAGAAGTGTCATTGTCATTGAATCACTAGATCAAATTTCCATTCACCATAGCCTATGTACCATCCATTATTTAAAGTGATAACCAAACATGACCGAACCTTCTCATAACTAAACTACAACACAAAATGTTGATTTACACCCATTACCAGCTCATTGAATTCCATAATTTGACACTAGATGAAACCCCATAAATAATGAGGGTCACACCCTTAGGCTACTCTACGACTCAACCTCATTTGGTTTGATCATAATTAAATGTTTACCGCTTCTCCCAATCCACAATCATTAAATTATTAGGCTAACAAGAGCATAATTAATTCACAAAACCCCATCAATCCTCAATCCACCCACAAATTTTACCAATTAAAAATCCAAATTTATCTATATGTGAAAACATGCATCACCTATATCTCTCTTAACCATAATGGGAATACAGTCCCATTACACCCAATCACTAAGACCTAAATCATGACCCTGTGAGTCACACATCACTAAAATAGGCTAAACATACTCCACAACATGCCAATTCCTTCAAATAAAAGTGCCATAGGAACTTATCTTTAAAATTGGGCACTTTACTTGTGCCATGATTCAACACACACTAAGTCATCATCTGATGCTATTCCAAAAATATTATCATCTACCCACACTCTCACCGCATACAAAACACATCTATAAATAATAAGTCCAGAAACCCAAAATTTCTTTCCCTAAAAAACTGTCCTTATTACCAAAAGGCACTAGCACTCAAGGTGCTTAATATAATGAAAAGATAATGCATCTTCATGCCAAAAAAATAACCTTGATACACCTCCCATGCTTCGATCTCACCCGCAATATCTACTAATTCCTCTTACCTCAAAGGGTCTCACAAACCAGGCTAACCCATCTTAGGGTTACCCCTGCAAGAATAGTTAGAAAATGACTCTCCAAAACACTGAGTCACTCTATAAGGTCACTAAGTCCCCCACATATCCCATAAACCAAAACCCATGAAGGTTAAAATATAAAGTAACTCTTCAAGGTTCCAAAACTCACAAAGGTTTATACCAAGGCATTTCACATGATAGACACCCACTCTAGGGTCTCACATACTCATAATGATATCAAATACCATCCCACTATCCTATAATGGAACTGGTCATCATCGAGAATCCACCTCTGAGACTTCCTCCTTAAGAACCATGTTCTCATCTACACACACACACACATAGACACACATAATGATATTGTCCTACCAAGATATGTATCATTCAAATCACAGTCACATGATTCAATTAAGTAGAATGTCATTATAGGCTATACAATAAAATTACATATAGGTTGTTAAGGAAACTTTTAAGTAACCTAACCATAATAATAATAACCCATTAGGGGTTTATCATAAGGGAATATAATGATCATGTTGAACAACTAGGGCCACTACACCTCTTGTACACATGGGACTATATTTTTATCCTCAACATGAAGCATATCACCATATATTCAAATGAATTTTCAACAATGAAGATAAATATATAAATAAGGTGGTCCTACTGAGTATAATTCCACCAAGAACTTATATGAGAAAATGCTGATCTATTGTTGACACTTTAAATAGTTGAACCTCTATCGTCAGTGATATAAATCAAACTCAAAATCCTACATGTCATTTTAATCTCTTCATGATGAGATTGATGTATGATAACACCCATTGACTACATGATCCATACGATAAAATACATAATTAAATCATAAACCTAAAAACTCCATGTTCATTACATGATGTGATATCATATAACTGTAATAGAAAAAAATAAGAATAACAATCCCAATCCCACTGGTAACCTAGAATCCCTACTAGAAAAGGTGTTCATGAAGCACTAGTTTAGAATCCATCATAGACTTTGATACATTCCTATATATCCTAGCCACCATATCCAAAATAGTAAGACAAATGAATACTATGATACCACATTATAACATCCCAACTCAGAACATTATGAACAACAACCATACTGGTGGAACTACATGACCTCAGGCATCCCTCCTCATATTCCAGAGGCTATTGACTAGAAGTAGTGGTCTAAGGTAGTTTCATGGGGAAATTATAACCTATATCAAAGTGAAAAATAAAAATAAAATAACTAATCATTAAATACATCAAATTATGTAGAAATAATAAATAGGATTAATATGCTATAACAGAATGAAATTCAGTTATACATGTATACAAATTGATTTCCCATTAGGATAATCACACATAAAAGATAAGAAAAATAAATAAAATCCATATGAGATCCTAATCCCAACACCAAAACTCAACTCATCCTAGTATCAAAACTCTGATTTTTTCTACTCAACAATTAGATATTAGGCCTCCCCTAACCTATAATTGCAACCAAGATAGAGCGTTCTTGGTTTCCTAAGTGCAATGGTGGCTCAAGCAGGGTTTGAGTACAAAATATATTAGGGAACCACCAATATGATCTCATACATAATGAAAATATAGTGATATATACATGTGATATTATCTAAATAAATAAATAACTGCTAAAAATAAATAAATAAATCACCATTGATCCTTAGGTTTAGGACCCTGATCGACTATACCTGCTTCATCCAGTGCTAGAGTGTCTCTGAGCATGTCTCAATGATCATGCCAACAATAATTATGACATGAGGGTCTTTTAACTTGATGCACTGGTAATGACCTAGGGGTCTTTCACCTTGGTATATAGGTAATGTAATGGGGGCCTCATCCACCTTAATATAGAGTATAATGACCTAGGTAATGATCTATCCAAGAATAAAAACATGGGGGAGTGTTCCATCCCAGTATAAAATAGTTCCTGACAGTAGAGCCCTAGAAGTGTAGAAGAATCTACCATGAACACCAAAGACCCCATAAGACCATAAAATATGGTATGTAGAATGAACTATAATCTTCTTGGAACCAATATAATATTAGTTCCAAATCTACAGAATCCCCACCAATAGTATCACAAACCACCATGCTGGGGTGTTTTTTCTTTAGTATAACAGACCGCCCTATAAGGGGTGTTTTCTTTAGTATCATAGACCACTATATAGGGGTTATTTTCCATTTATAATAAAATATCACCCAATGGAATTTTATATACATATCATAACCTCCATGGGGAAGCATGAAATATCACATCATAACCTACCCAAGGAATATTCTATTAGTGTTCTGAATTCATAATAGGGCGTTTCCCATATCAATTATAAAAATAAAAGAAAATAAGGGCTGGATGCTCGCCTAAGACCAAAATGAATAAATGGGGCCGAACCCCCTTGGAGAACGACCTTAAAGATCATAGCCAATATAGGCCCACAAAACTAACCCAAGTTATAAGGTGACACCCGTAATCATCTACCCATGCCCAAACACACACTCTCAGGGTCGTTCTATCACATGGGTACTAGTTGGGTCCCAAAGATCACCACATGAGTAGAGGATCCATACTAGGTGGTCCTTGGTATAATTCAAGTATTAGGTCATCATCCATCTCTAAAAGCACATCACACTCCTTGGAAAGTCATAAATATAACATGACCTCATATACCTCATAGGCTAAACCTTACTAGAAACAATCCAAAGATATTATGCATAGCTCATCTCAATGTCTCTAGGGTCTATCCAGGTTGTTCCAATCAAATAACTAACTCCATCTTGACTATATTATATATTCAAAGGCCAAAAAAGAATTCATGGGGAAGGATCACTTTCCCTATACCTAGTTTACTGATCTTAACAAATCCAAGGTGTAATAAGGGTCATAATATGACCTACTAAATCCAAAAAATATCAAGGGAAACTTAAATAAGTGTCACTAAGTCCTATATATCTCAATTCATTTTATTGACAACCCTAAATGGAACAAAATTCTAAGGCATACTATCAGTGCAAGCCTCGTCCATTGCAAATCATGGCATCAAGAGATTGCGCTAGGTCCATGGTATCCTAGGTTCTTTGATTCTATTATTCTTAGATTCTCATGCAGGTTTAACAATTTAATTTAAATTAAAATATTTAAATTAAATTTATCAATTCACTTAATAAAAGGGTCTATCATCTTAGTGGAGAGACCACACATACATATGCATATAAACATCATGAATAAATCCTTAGGGTGAGTACCATGACCACCTATCTCTTTTATGAATTCAACCCAAATATCTATCAAAGAATGAAAATTCTACCTAGGCCCACCAAGACTCATCCAAGTTCCACCCCAATCCTAGATCATTACCTAATCTCACTACTCTCACCAAAAAACCTAAATTAATTAACTATAACCAAAATCACAATTAATTTAATAAATTTATAATTTAATCCCAAAATTTATACAAATTGGAATAAAAAAAACCCCATTGAGTGACATCATCGCATCAAAATATCTATCAAAGCACACAAGAGGTCCATTCCATGCTCCTGAAACCATCCTAGGAAAATGTCATATAAAACAACATCATTTTAATAATCAATTTAGGTAAAAACAAAGTAAAACCTAACAAAAATAGTTATGTGATATACCTTCCATGAATCACCATGAAACGATGTATAAATAGATTCATGGGATGTCCTCATTGCAAGAGGAATGAAGTCCATTTGATGCTAATCCAATTACACTATGATCTGGGGGAGTTAAAATCCAATCTCTATCTAGAGATAAAATAAATAAAAGAATAATTAAGGAAAGGGTTTATGGAGTCCAACATAGGATAAATCATACCTTTAATGAAAATAAAATTCCACCAAGAATACCCCTTGGTTTAGGGAAAAGAGAAAAAGAGAGGGGGGGGGGGGTGCGTTGACCCCTGGTTCATAGGAGAAAGATAGGGAAAAGAGGAGGGGATTACACCTATTTAATTTTGAGGAAAAAAATAGTCATTTACCTCCTTTTAAACCCACCAACTAGTAAGTGGTTGTAGGATACTACTAAGTATATTGCCTACCCCTACTCTCCTAAAGTGTTATCTTGAACCTTTGTGCTACCCTCAAAGCCCCTAACCAAGAAAAAAAATACACCTCTCAAGGGGAACCAACCCCAATAATTCCATTACAAACCCTATTTTAAAACCCAACCCTTAAACATTCCATAAATATTCAAATCTCCCATAAAAGTTCAACCAATATAGACACTAGATTTTATAGTTCATAACCCACACCCACTAGTTTGGATGCTCCTTACCTAATTCATATATTCCATTATCCAACTAAATTAACAAGATGGGGGTTTTATAAGATTAAAATAAGAATATATAATACATCACTTCTCATTTATGATGTGAACTATAATTTAGTCAATCTATTCAATGTTTTTCCCCTTATAGGTTTGTTATTATCCCATGAGTATAGTGTATTAAGGTAATATTTACTATATACTCTCCCATGGGAACCATATTTTGGGATTATCCTAAGAATACAATTTATTAAGGTATTATTGTATGAATAATCTATTACCAGTGAATTATATTGTGATTATCTAAATAATATAATATAATAAGGAAATCCCACGTACATCCCCTCCCATAGACACCCTAACATTTTATTATACAAATATTATAATGTATCTAGTTAATCTTATGTAAAAAACCACAAGAGATAATTCAATATTATAGTTCATTAAGGATTTAATTTAAAACTATATAGTAACTTCCCTCTAACTATAAGGCACCAAATCTTAAGAATAGAGTCAATTCACAATTCCTAACCTAAGTTAACTATAAAAGATCAAACACATACACTATCCTCACAATATAACTTTTTACATTAGTTTCTCTATAACCATTAACCCATGCCTTTACCCACACCATGAAACACATCAAAGCCATATATTGGATTTTAATGGGGATAAACCTTATCCAAATACAATGTAAAAAACTACTAAAGCCCATTTTCTATAATATTGAATCATTTATTTGAATTGAATAAACCTAATGAAGAACATATATTTTCTCAAGTGAAATTAGGATCCTTCTTCTTCTTCTTCATTTTGGTTAATAAAGATTACTAGGAAACAATCAAAGAACCCATTCCTCCTAGAGTATAAAAGGGTTATATGAATCTCCAAATAATTGATATGGATTCTCTATTAATTAAAGTCTCATAGAACTTTAAATAAAAATAGAGATGATATATTAGATTCAAATAATCTTTCTCATGGGATTGGAATTTGTTCATAGGATTCAAGGATTCTTATTAAAGGATCCATAAAGCTAAAAATTTCATATACATTCAATGTTTCATGATTCTAAAAGTTAAAATACTTTAACTATTAAACCAATATAACAAACACTTTATAATATTTAGTGAAATCAAGAATGAAACATTTAACACTTAAACATTCAAGAAAAATCATTTAAATATAATACACATATATTTAAAACTAATCTTGATAACTTTATATAGGAATAAATAGCATTCGGTATGTATTATCATATAATTCATCAACTACTATGAAAAAACCATGATGCAACAAATTTCACCATTATATGAGTGTAGCATAAAATACAACTTGGTTAACACCACCATGTTGTGTTTTTTTGATTTAGTTTATATTTCAATAAATCTCCCACTTATACTAAATCCTCACAGACTTTATAAAATTTCACCTTATGTTACATCATATACCAAAAATTGTGAAACCATATACAAAAATCCTTCTTGATATCCTATAAATCTATTTTTGGAGAAATAATCATTCATTTCCACAATATGTTACACTTTATGTAACAGCTTATGAAAATCCATCAAAAAATACTTTTTAATATCCTCAAAAACACTCTTGAATTAGCTCTCAAATTTTAGTACAAACAATTTTTTAACAAACTTAATTGTCATTCACATAACCATAAAATGTGTCCCCACAATCCTTTGTTGTATTAAAAATATTTATGACTTTTTTGATCCATAATTCTATTCAAATATTAGCCATTAGTAAAACATCAATTCTACTTAATCTACAAGGATATTTATCATGATATCTATCAAAAACATGTATATTCATACTTATGTCTTCCAGTTTTATCATATGAAATATGTATAATCGTATAGTACATTTTTTCTAATATATAAAGTAACTAAAATACATGAATTATGTAAATCCTATGTATAGATCATGTTTGGTTAGTACCATAGATAGGGGAGAGGTGAATAAGTGGTACAATCCTTTTTTGAAAACTCTTTAATTAAACTTCTTAGACTGGTTAAAGTCTCAATAATTAGAATATGTAATTAAATCAGGATCACCTCGTATGAAACTAAAATAAATAAATCACATCAAATATGAATTTATAAGGTTTGAACTTGAAATAATACTCCCTTTCATGATTGGTTAGTCCCCCCAATCATAGATTCTCAACTATATATGCAAGTGGTTACACAATGGAACTTCCTAGTATAATAACCATAGATTCTCACTATGTTACTAGACCAGAGTCCCACTGGAGTTGAAATATTCCCACTGACTACAAAAAATATGATCCAAAATAAGAAATATCTCATTTTCCCTGATTTTCTTTAAATCCTATTAATGTTGACCTTCCTCTATGAACAAACTGGATAAACTGGACTTTTTGTGTACACTTACTTTAAGAACTCTAATATCCAATATTCACGATCAGATATTCTAGTCTTCAACACTCACTCTCAATGTTCAACAGTCTACTAAATACTTATGCACATACATGTATTATTCTTTTTCTTAGGATCTCCTGACTTTGGCCACCTTCCTCTCTCCCCAATATAGCTGTGTATTAGGTTCTCTCAGTGACTCAATTATCGTACAATATTCATGAACCCTAACTTTATTCTACTTTTTTGGACATATATATTAATAGAATAATATCATTAATAATATTTTTTTAAAACAAAATTATAGAAATTTCTTGATCTTCAACAGCAACAACAATATCATTCCATTTTTTGAAGTTCGTCAATGTATTCCCAATTATTTTCCTCATTCAAACTTATTTTTATTCTAAATTATAATCATTATTTATATTTCATTTTAGACTCATGTTTTTTAATTATTTGAAACTAAATAAATTCCACTGCTTTTAAATTCATTTTGAAATTAATTCATGTGTGCACAAAATCATGCAGTGCTGCCACGTGGATATTCTCCTTACAGATTGGAATTCATATCAGAACCAAAATCTTCCTCAGATAGATTTTCCTTTGATAATTTATTGAATAATCATAATCTTAGTTTTATTATGATATTTAAATCATGAATATCATAGAAAAATCCCCATATGATTTATGCTTTAATATTCAAACTATTTGAATTCTGGAACTCTCAAATTGTTTGTAGGGTTTATGTGTACCTTACGACGAATTTCTTAAATATTATGATATCTTCATAACAAAATTACATGGGATTTTATTAACCTTATAATGAAACTATATCAACCTTATGATGAATCACATCAAAATTATGAGTAGTGTGTCTAGTATATCTCAATCTTACAATGACTCATATCAACCTTATGAGATGCTTGTCCCAACCATATGACCAGTTTATCTATACTATACGCTGGTGTTTTTCTCAAACTTATAGTATCTAGGGTATATCTATATTTATTAACCTCAATATTATAACTTTCATACTTCACTAAAACCATCATCCAAATATTCTTCATCAATTAATAAAATAGATTTCATACTTGACAGTCCATGGATGAGTTCTCTACTCTTCAAGACATCTTTTTTCTCTTTTATCTTTAGTTCTTCAATCACCACACAAGACAACCACCTTCCACTTCTATATCATCAAAATTTGTATTGTACATGTAGATCCATTAAATAATGATCACAATTAAGGGTTTCTAAATTAAATATTTCCAAGAAAGTTCTTAAAGCAATAACAACTCCACCATCTTATTAACACACTTTTAATTATACTTCTCACAAATTTGTTGAAAAAAATACAAATTTATTCATTTGGGAACTTTAATCATCCCCTTTATATTTTTTGATGATACCCCTTTCATCTTCATCAAAATAAAAGTAATTAATCATCCCCTCATTCATAATAAATGAAAAGAGAATAGAGGGACTTCTCATATCGTATTCTTCACATTCATTCTAGATAAATTATTCTACCATTTTAATTTATAATAAAAATTTGATTCAATTTTTAGAGAAGTATGGAACCACATGATTTTCTTACAAATGATCATTTTGTTATCCATCTCTATGAGCCACATTATATTCTTATAAATGATCATCTAGTTAGTTAAATCTAAGTATACTTGAGCTAACTGAGTGTAGAAAATAAGAGTGTTTTAACAAAAGTGATGAATGTTGTCCATAAATTTACATACATTCGATATAAACTTAGTTCTAATTTTGGGTATATTTAAAATAGATTTATAAATAAATATTTAATCCTAAATACATATCAACAATAACATAAAAATAGTTTATATTCAGGGTAATAAATTCCCAATTTTATTCATTATTTTATTAACCAACACCCCCTTTATAAATATGTTTTATATAATCAAAATCAATAGATTTAAGTCTGATTTTTATACCTAATTATTTAGTTTTACAAAGCATTATTGAAATTCCAAATTCACCACTAGTTAATAGTTTTATAGCTTCATATCATGTTTTTTCCCCTCAAGGGATGCACACACTTTTTCTTTATGATAATTATAATACTCTATGAAGGATACATTATTTTTTTGTACAATTTCTCCTTCAATTATCTACATGTTAGTGTAAAATAAATAGGTAAAAAGGAAATAAGGAGGGGAATATTTGTTACTTATATATAATATCAAGGTTGAGATTTTATTATAAACCAAGTCTTCTCATTACTTATAATCTAAAAATGGGAATATTTTCTTGTTATAAGCCTTAACAAGTTTCATTATCATTTTATTTTCTTTAAATTATTATTTGTGTAGTGAAATTTTATTCACTTTATTCATTGATGAAAATTCATTGTTTAATGCTTGAATAATCTTACTCATCAATTATACTTGATATAAAAGGATGATAAATCAATCCTTTATACCATGTACAACTTGATTGCATCTCTTACACCAGTTTCCTTGAATCTTTAAGTAGTCACTTTTAGACACCTCTATATAAGATTAAATAATTTCACGTGAAATCACTTTATTTCCTTCATATGTACCACTAATTTATGAATTCCACATTCACTTATCCCTCTATAATTGTACTAGCCAAATTATTAGGCATTTCTTCTTAGTATACTAATCTTGTTTTAGTTTTTTCACAAGAATTTTTAGTACTTTTAGAATATAATGATATTTATTCCATCATTTTATGAATTTTCTTCACTTTCACTCCATATAGAACTTATAATGATATTATATTAATGAATTTGACATATTTATTACCCTCTTATCCATATCTTCCATACATATCTTCTAAAGTTCCAAATATATTTTGAGTTGACATATTTGTTGAATTTCTGGTCACAACTTGATTTCTTAGAAAATTTGTTCTCATTTTCTCACCATATCCCCACTTGTTTCTTGCCTATTTCCTAGAAACGATATATTATAATATTAAGAGTAAGATTTTTGTGTATACCTTCCACAACACCAGAAAATCCCTTAAACTTCGATCTTCCATTTTGATAATGAATTTGTCTAGAATATTCTAGTTACTATCTTTTTATAAACTGAGCCTCTATTTTCCTATGGGGAAGTGGTATTTTTAGAATATTAATCTATTAATTTAGATTAAAATAGGGTCTATCACTTTTAATTTTGATCTAAAATTTTTAGATTTATTTTTGTAATACGAAATATTTAAAATGACAGTTTTACTTTGATTAGGTGTAGATGTACCTTTCATGTTAGAACTCTTGTTATCACTATATTAAGAGGATTAAAATTTATCCTTAATAGACTTTTATATGACTTATATAATCTTATTTAACTCACTTAGATATTATAAAAACATCGATTGTTTCTCATACAATTCTTTTTATTTCTGAGAAAGTTTTTCTTCAAGATCTCTAAGTATCTTATCTTACTTATCCACACTCAGTTTTCACTTATTGTTTTCATCAACATAATTTGATTATTTTTTGACCAAATATTACTTTTATTCAAAAATATTATTCTTATATTTCATAGATTTTATTTTATCCTTCTTGAGATATGTATTCTACTTAATATAGGATTATAAATCACCTTTCAACACGTATTCTAGTTCTATACTTTTATCATCATCATGAATTATTGAGGTATCAAAACCTCCCTCAACATGAGCCAAAAAGTATACTTCATATTATTATTGACATCTTGATGAGTTTTTCCCTCATTCCCATTAAAATTTTATTCTTTATACTAAAATATTTTTTCTTAATCACACCTTTTTCTGCTTTAGAGATTTTTCATCCTCCTCATCCGATTCTAATCCAGTCATCTTACTTTTTTGGTAATTTATATCAATGTGAATAGTTACATTAAAATTGTATCACTTTTTTTGTTTCTTGAAATTTCCTTTCCACATTACCTTTATGAATTTATTTGAGAGATGTGTAATAATATTGTTTAATTCTTCCCAATATTTACCGTCTTTAGAATCACTTGATTACACAAATTATTTATTTATAACTTTACTCTTTATCAGGGTTTCAAAGTCCATTTCATCTTTTGTTTTGTTCTTGATTTCTAGAGTCTTTATCACCTCATAAGAAATGATTATATTATATAAATCATGAAATTAAAGTTATTATCCATCTTCTAATGTTTATATTTTTGAATGAAATAGATTTTGAAAGTTTATCATTTGATTTTTAACAATGATAAAGTAATCCAAATTCTAACCAAACCCCCATATATTTCTCAAAATCTCATTGAACCATGTAAAATAATCATAAATATTCCCATCACCAACCATTTTAATAAATTTAAACATGATCCTCTATACTTTTAATTCAACTTCATTGAATCCTATATTTCCTTCATAAATTTTCTTCAATTTATCCCAAATTTGTTTGGAAATTTGAAGTTCCATAACCTTTGTGTAGACATTTTTTTAGAGAGACATAAAAATGGAATGTTGAGGTTTCCCATCAACTTCCATATTTCTCTTATTAGAAAAAGACATGGGGGTTCCCTCAATAATGAGTAGAAACCCAATGGTAACGACATCTCTTACCTCTTGGAAAAGTGATAGAAGCAATGAAAGCATCCTATTCCACTATATGTTGTTGGTATTTCCATAAAAAGTAGGTACAACTCAAAAATTTATAGAATTTACATTCTCCACACCTAGAAACTTTTAGAATCTTTAGAGGTAATATGGATTAGCTCTTATACCACTTGTAGATCCCATATATGGTTAAGTACTACTGGGGAGGGGGGTGAATCAATGTTGTACTATATTTATGAATTCACTTTAATTTAACCTCTTAGAATAGTTAAAATATTAATCCTAAGAATCTTGAAATTACTTAGTCTCACCCCTAAGGGGGAGGGGGTGAATTAGTGGTAGACGGTTCAACCTTGAAATCTCACTCCTTACCATGATTGGTTAGTCACATATATCACAAATTATCTAATATATACACAAGTTGTCACACCATGGACCTTCCCAGTCCAATAAACATATATTACCAATGTGTTGCTTCCCTAGAGTCCCACTAGAGTTAAAACATTCCCCACTTCTCACTAAAAATATTATCCAAAACAAGATAAATCCCCTTCTACTTCTTGTTTCTTAAAAACCTATTGATTTTAATCTTCATACCTGAACAAAATGGATCAGATGGTCTACTCATATAAACCATCAATAATTTTAGAAAGCAATAGTCACAATAATATCTACCATTCTCAAACACTCACTCTAGATGTTAAACAATATGGTTCTTTTTTAGTCAACTAAAAACTTTGGCATGCATGTATTATTCTTCTTTTTGAGATCTCATGGATTCAATTACCTTCTTCTATCCTCGATATATTTGTGTATCGGATTCTGTTAGAAACTTAATTCTCACACAGTATTAATAATATCTTACTTTATTTTCCTTTTTTTACACATATATTCATATAATAGTATCATGAATAATGGTTTCCAAAATAGAATTTTAGAAACTCCTTGATATTTGGAAGCATCAGTGATCTCATCTTCCTTTTTAAAATAGTCAATAGATTCTTCATTGATCTCCTATTTCAAACTTGTTTAAATTCTTGATTAAAATACTCATTTAATTCTCCCTTTAGACTTGGGATTTTACTTTCTTTAAAACTCTATATAATCCAATGCTATTAAATTCATTTTAAAATTTAATTCATGTGTGTATGAAATCATGAAGCACTTTAATGCGACTCTTCTCATTATAACATAAAACTCATCTCATCACCGATTTCTTCCTCCAATAGATTCCCCTTTGATATTGGATTAAATCATAATCATCTTAATTTTATTATGATATTTAATTCATGAAAATCACAATAAAAGAATAATTTTATTTTTCCTCAAATATTCATAATTTTCAAATTTTATAAATCTTAGATTGTTTTTATGGTTTATGTGTACCTTAAAATGGATTTCTTTAACCTTAAGAAATACTCATACCAACCTTACATGAGTTTGTATCAATCTTACAAAGCTTCCATATAAACCTTACAATGACTCACACCAACCTTATGAGCATCCTATCTAGTCTTTATCAACCTTATAGAAAATTGTATCAACCTTAAGATCTGATCATCCCTACCTTTTTACCAACTTGTCTATATTGTATTCTGGTGGTTATATGAAACTTAATATATCTCATAATTTTCCATATTTATTCACCTTAATATTAGAACTTGTAGAATTTTCTCAAACCATCATCTAAAGAGACTTTATCAGTCAATTAAATAAATTTCCTACTTGATTCTTCATGGGTGGGTTATCCACTATTCAAGACACCTTCTTCCTCTTTTAGATTTGGATCTTCAATATCCCCTTGGCCTAACTTCCTCATAATTATATTAAATGTTATAGATATCACTTCCACATCATCAATAATTTTATTTTATATATATATCACTTCAATAATCATCATAATTATGGGATTCTACATTAAATTTGTATAGATAAGTTATTTAAGCAGTATAAACTCAATCAGGTTCTCAACACACTTTTATTTTTTTACTTCTCACATCCCTGTAGATAAAAAATACAACTTCATTAATTTTGTTACTTCTTTTTATATATACAACTAATAAATTCTTGATTCTTTGAGTATAGGATGTCCAGGTGGATAAACACATCAAATGTCATTAAATTAAATGGATGAGTACATTAAATTACCCTCATATAAATAAATAAGCACATACCTTCTGACTTATCTTGGTATTGTCATAAACTTCCATAATCCATCTCAATTGAGGTCCCATTTTTTATTCTCTTCATATGATAGGAAAAATTCCATATTTGTTAAAAACTAACTGATAAAATGATAAAAAACATACCCAACCTCCCCTTGATTAACTCAATATCAATCCTAGAATAGGAAATGTATCAAAGTATGATGGATCTCATGTTATATATCTTTTCTAACTCATGTAATGGAGATCCAATATGAAAAATTCACCACTGGTATGCTAAATACATAATATATAATACCCTATATGGTATACATAGTGGGTTATTGAGTACAAAAAACTCCTTTTATACATTACGAGTGAATTTTATATCTATATATAAAATTTAACCCATAATAATATTCATATGTCATCAAATCAATAATACTCCATGATGACCATCCATTAGGGATAACTTAAATTCATAATTTGAGAGGATAATTATCATTTCATTTCATGAAATATATACAGACAACATAAAATAATTATAAAGTATAGAACTCTTATTTTATAACATGATACATTTTATATAGTCTTAAATTTTTTAAGAATACTAAAGAAACTATACATAAAAATCAACATTACCATATCTCATATGAAATACCACCAGAGAGGCTTTGTTCTTGATGTATTTTATAGTTTTTTAAACCCATTACATCAATATATAATTATTACCACATCTCTAGGTGACCATAATATGCATAATCTCACTAAAAAACTTTAATGGGTTAACATGCCTGACAAAATATTTTTTGAATAATAGAAATATTAGGATTCATAATCCTCATGTTCAACTCCATGAAAATAATATTATAACTTCTTTAATTTAAAATATCTAATGCTATATTTTTAATATCTTCCATTGTAATAAATACTTAGAACTCTTTTTATGTTCATCATCATTCTCTTGTAAATTTTCCATTCAAAATTTTCTTTGAGATTATTTTGGTATAAAATTTTAAATATAAATCTTTACATTAAGATCATTATTTACCAATATATCCTAAACTATTTATGGATATAAAGAAACTTTTAGGTATAATTAGACTTGTATAATCATTTATATTTTATAATTTTTTACTTATTCAATATCAACCATACATCAACTATGCTCTTAGAAACTATATGTTCTCCAAAATATATTTATGTAAAAATAACTACTTTGGGTGTAAAAATGTCACTTATTTGCTTTGTGTGAATATCTAAAAAATAAACTATTAAAAACCATATATTATATAATATTCTATGTTTTTTAGAAATATTTTGAAAATAAGATTCTAATTCTTTAAAATATTCCATAATTGGTTAGTGGAAAATCTCCCCCTCATATATTAACAAATAAATTGGATAAAATCCTTTTTCTTGGATAAAATATTTTTATCCTCATCTTATTTTCAATCATGTTATATAATAAAAAAATCATAAACCATGTGTATAAAAACCATAATCTCATTTATTGATAATGAAACTTGTTTAAAATATTAACTCCCTTATAAAATTTAAGAAAATGAGATCAAAATTATATATATTTTATAATTTATAAATCCTTTGGAGCTTTAGAGAAATCATTTTCATCCCATTACTTGATGTATCAATACTATTATTCATCATTAAAATTAAAACATCAAGCTCTATAAGTTAATTCTTCTTCAATTTTTAATTCTTATACATATTCAAAACAATTATTTAATGTATATATGGTATTATATTAATGAAACTTTGTTATGGGGTGTGTAAAAATATATTTATTTCCTAGTTTAATGTAGTAGTAGTTGTGAACCTAGGTTTTATCTAGAGAGGAGTGCACTAAATCCATTTTTAACTTGTTGGTTAAGAAAAATGGTGTTTTTTTTCTAGAATCAAGCAAGTATAAAATAATTTTTTAAAGAAGATGATTAGAAAAGTGATCAAGTTAAGGATGAATTTCTAATTATAATGATATTATGGTATTCCAAAAGTAAGACTCTTATTCTAATTAATTGATAAGTGAGGGGTTCTTCAATCACTTCCCCTTTTACCCATGATTGAATTATAATAGTGATATCATCCTAACAAAAACCTTTGCTTCAGTTTACCCTCCTTATAATATGTGTAAGTATAATATTAAATCACCCTAGTTCACTTATGAGACACCCAATGAGGTATTGTTATTCCTAAGTAATCTTGAATTAGCCACTACACCTTCCTTACACTATAATAACTTCTTAACACTTAACCACCCATCCTATGACATTCCACCATATATGGTATGAAACTCAGTGGAGGGAGATCATTATGAACCTGCCTGAGTACCTTGGTAACCTAATAACCGAGATGACCCTGACATGAATCAAAGGGAGTTTCTAATCCCCATGGGTCGGTGACTACCACCTGGAATCATACAGAAATAAAATTGGGAAATATGTTTCCATAAAAATTATGGCATAAGATAAACAAGACATTACACATACAAGAAAATATATATTGGGAGAAGTGTACCAGAAGTCAAATAGATATAAAACAACCTAGAGTACTAAAATAATGTTCTAAAAAGTAGGAAAGAAAATAGCCCAAGTCCTAATGGACCCAACTCTCTAAGTCTACATATCAACAACTAGAACCACCTCCAAGTGGTTCTTTACCCTTACTCGAACCTGGAAGGAGATAATCTACAAACACATAAAGGAACAAGTAGGTTGTGAGCTAAAATCCCAATAGGGTCTCACTAAGGATCCCATGCAAGTGGCACGAAAGCTTCCTCCTACCGCACAAGTTTCCGGGCACAGAGGGCGTGCAGGTGTCGTGCGGCTCGGTCTCTTCCTGCCGCAAAAAGGGAGTGCGCAGGGTGGCCCTATACCCCTTCTTTCACACAGGGGTTGCATGAACGGTTCCCTCGGAGCCTCGGGTGTCTCTGGACTTTACTGTCGTGCTCGGGCGTGAGAATTCATCCTTCGCGTTGCACGAAGCTTCACGGGACCTCTTCTCAAGCGATCAACAGCCTCTTTACAGTTTGGGCTCCTTCTTTTATAGGTGAGGAGTGCGTTCAAAATCTGTGAATCAAACATGAATATCGGGCTTTGAATGCCCAAGATCTACGACTTCAAAATTTGGAATGTGGAATAAAAGATATGATTAAATCTCGGTTGTTTCCTTTTTAATGGATGACTTATTCATTATAGCATGATTCTCACGTGCATTCATTTAAGAACGCATGAGTATTATTTCCCCGAAGGCTTTGAGCATTATGATGTTTCCTCGCAACTCCTTTTTCTTCGGCCACGTTCGAATTTTTATCTCGTTTCATGCATGAAAATTTTAACACATTCATGTGTTCGTGATGAGGAGACAAACACAATGGAGGTCATATCTTTATCAGAGGTGGCCGGGAGCTCTATCTCCCTTGGTTGGGTGGTTCTGGTTTGCAGGAGGCGTCGCAGGATGTCCCTAAGCCAGCGGGAGGTTGAAGACAACCCCTATGCCGTTGGATTCATGTTTAATGAACACGGACAACCACGATTATATCGTGGTGCGGCGGATGAGATGAATGGGCACGATTACACACGGATCAGATGGATGGTACAGATCAGCTCCGCGTTATTAAAAAGTCATCCCACATCGAAGCGAGCTGTGGTTTTCTCACAGTTTAAAAAACAACTCGCACCGCCCTTACACCAGATTACTCCTCTCCCCCCTCCGGTGCCGCCCCGCACCGGTTCTTCTGCGGGCACGCTTATGTGCCCACTCTGCCTCTTATCCTCGGGCGCGCCATTAGCGCCCACGCTGCGCGGGATTCACCACCACGTTTCTCAGGCTTATACATGGACCGACCTCATTGGGATGCCCCATGAGGTTTCCCCATGGGAATCATGACCTTGGTCCCACATGTGCCTTGGGTTGAGGCCCTAAGGCTGGCCCAATGGTTGGATTTCTTTTTAGTACTTGATTTGAACCAAGTAAGAACAAGTAATATAACCAACCAATCTTCCTCTCCTCTTCATCTTCTTAAGAAATCCATATATCTTCTTCAACATCTCTTATTATTCTTCTAATAGGAGATGGAATTCCCAAGAATCTTCATCAGCTATTAATCACAAATCACTTGATATTCAATGTAATTCTTTGATCCAATCATAGATGAGGTTGGATCATCATTCAATTTCCTCATGCATTAAGAGTAAAGCATGGACTTCATAAAATGTTGTGACATCGTATTCTGTTGATACAAGGTCTTTGAACTAAATATCAGTTCTCCAATCGTCTGATTTAATGACTCTTCAATCATCATTCTTTAAGATTCATCATTCTTCAAACTCTACTTCATTATTTGGCACACATTGACAGGTTATTGACAACAAATGCAATCACTTAGGCACAACAATCTCCCCCTTGGTATTTGGTTTTCAATACTCCTAAGGACACTTTGAGAATGTCACAATGTGTGTGCTAATGATTTATCCCTCTTATTGGCCAAAAAATTCAAAGGAATGAATGGTAAGTCATACCCAAAATGCATAACCGCTTGACCCTGCACAACTTCAACAAACAATGCTCCCCCTCAAGGGATGCAATCATATCCTTCAATTCCCTGCACGTTAGTACAAAAACATATAAATTTAGTGAATAAGGAGGGACCTTTTTCTTCCTCAAGTGACAGTAGAAGGCTGAACATGAAGTTTCAGCATTAGATCAACAAATCTTTCTATAGGCATAGATTTAGTGAAAATATCTGCCACCTGATCTTGAGTAGAAATGTAGTCTAGCTTGATGTCTCCACTAGCGACCATTTCTTTGATGAAATGATATTTTATATCAATGTGCTTGGATCTGGAGTGTTGTATAGGATTTTCAGACAATCCAATCGCACTTTGATCATCACATAAGATCCTTAATGGTTTTTCAGTTTTAATTATCAAATCTACTAGCTGTACCTGCATCCAAATCATCTGTGTACATGCATGTGTAGCTGCCACATATTCTGCTTCGGCTGTGCTCAACGTTACAGAATTTTGTTTCTTATTGTACCAACTAACACATCCTTCTCCCAGAAAGAAGGTTCCACCAGATGTGGATCTTCTATCAGTACAATCACCAGCCCAATCAGCATCTGTGAATCCCAACAACTTTATGTTTTTACTATGTTTGTATAAGATCCCATAGCTGAGGGTTCCTTTCACATATCTCAAAATTCTTTTATCTGCTAATAAGTGAGATTATTTTGGGTCACTTTGAAATCTGGCACACAAAGTCACTGAATTTGTTATATCTAGCCTTGAATCCATGAGATAAAGGAGACTGCCAATAATTATCCTGAACTCTTTCTTATCAACATTGTTACCTTCTTCATCCTTGCATAACTTGGTTCCAATAGAAATGGGTGTTGAGACCTCCTTTTCATTCTCCATTCCGAACCTTTTCACTAAGTCCCTTGCATACTTTTCTTGTGAAAGAAATATGGAGTTTTGTCTTTGTTCCACCTGAAATCCTAGAAAATATGTCATTTGACCAAGCATGGACATTTCAAAGGTTCTATTCATCTGCTCAGCAAATTCTTCACATATTCCTTCCTTGTCACCAGCAAAAATAATATCATCCACATAGATAATGACTATGAGAGTACCAGTGACCATTTCTATGACATAGAGATTACTGTCAACTATTCCTTTGACAGAATTCATGTTCTTGAGACAACCGTCCAATTTGGAGTACCAGGCTCTAGGGGCCTGATTCAATCCATACAAAGCTTTTCTCAATCTACATACCATACTACCATATTTTTCCTGCACGAATCCCTCTGGTTGTTCTATATACACATCTTATTCAAGATCTCCATTTAGGAATGAAGATTTCACATCCATCTGATAGACCTTGTACTGCTTGTGTGCTTCCACTGCTAAGAACATTATGATAGTTTCCAGTCTTGAAACTGGTGAAAAGGTTTCTTCAAAGTCGATTCCTTCCATTTGTGAATAACCTTTTCATACGAGTCTGGCCTTATTTCTGGAAACTTCCCCCTTTTCACTGAGTTTGTTTCTAAAAACCCACTTTCTCCCAATAATATTTTTATTTTTGGGCCTTGGTACAAGATCCCAAGTGGAGTTCTTTTCTATTTGATTGAGTTCCTCATGCATAGCTTGTATCCATTCCTCATGTTCAATAGCTTCAGCCACTGTATGAGGTTCAACTTGAGAAACTAGTGCAGTTTGATCTTCCAATCTTAATCTTCTTCTAGTTCTTACTAAGGACTGTGGGTCACCAAGGACATTTTCTGTGTCGACATGTTTCTTAAATTTGTTGTATCTCCTTCTTCTATTTTAATTAACTTCCTCTTCATCACAGGTGTGTTCAGAGTTGATCTCACCAGCAGTTGGTACTGGCTCAAGGTTGTGTCATTCTTTGAGTCATCATTATCTACAGTGTCTGGTTTGGTGTTGTTTTCAATTATTTTAATATCACTATAGTCAATCATTTTGTTCAACCTCTTATTCCAGCATATGTAGCCTTTTCCATCAGGTAGGTAACCCATGAAGATTCTTTCTTCTGCTCTTTCCTCAAACTTTCCCAGATTAATGTTTTTAATCTTGATGATGCAAGGACTGCCAAAGAATCTGAAGTATTTAAGAGTTAGTTTTCTATTAAACCACATTTCATAGGCTGTTGTTTGTGTTTCTGGTCTTAGGAGAGATCTATTTTGTATGTGTATGGCTGTGCATACCGCTTCTCTCTATAAAAACTTAGAGATATTGTGTTCAGCTAACATAGTCCTCCCCATTTTGACTATGCTTCGATTATTTCTTTCAGCCACTCCATTCTGTTGTGGAGTATATGGTGTACTGTATTGATTCTTGATTCCATGCTTGACCTGATAGCTTTCAAAATCATCACAAGTGTATTATTTTCCACTGTCTGATCTCACTTTCTTGATGCAGAGTCCTTGTTCTTTCTCAGCCTGCCTTCTGAAATTTTTGAACATTGTGATTGCTTCTGGCTTGTGTTTCATAAACATGACATTGGTCATCTGAGTGTAATCATCAATGAAGGTTATAAAATAGAGATCTACTCTTGTAGACTTTTGTCTCATCGGTCCACATATGTCTGTATGGATGAGTTCAAGAGGCCTAGTAGACATGATATCTACTCCTTTGTGTGAACTATGAGTCAGTTTTACCTTCTGACATGTGTCACAAATTTCATCTATTTCTCTCTTTAATTTAGGTAGATATCGTACAATATTGTACTTTAGAATTTTACTCATACTCCTTTGACCAAGATGGCCAAGTCTTCTATGACATAGGTTGTTTTCATCCTTAGAACTAAGATAACAAGAATTGATGGGCTCACCAATTTGAAATAGATTTCCAGTGGTTCTTCTTCCTTGAGTGATTATTTTTCCATCCTTTGAGATTTTGATGATGCATGAATCCTTCCTAAACAACACCTCATGTCCATCATCACATAATGGGCTTACACTCAGTAGGTTGTTATTTAATCCTTCAACAAATAACACATAATTGGATTTTAGATTTGTTGTTTCAATCATTGCCTTTCCAACTCCCTTGATTTTCAGAGAACAATCATTTCCAAACATCACGGTTCCTCCCTCATGACTTTCTATGTTGCTAAGAATTTTTGTATCACCAGTCACGTGTGATGAGAATCCAATATAAAGAATCCATGACTTGGTTTTACTGCTAGCTTTTAAAGAAACTTCAGAAAAGCATGTGATTTCTTCATTGGGTTCCTGAATGCATTTTCCTTTCATGTCTTTAACTCTTTGTTCAGGAAGAACAGTTATACATTTATCATCTCTATGACCTTATTGGTCACATCTTTCACAAGATTCAACCAGGAAGTCAGATTTGTTCTGAATTGGATGTTTTTATGCTTTCTGTAATACACTATTGGTTTCATGATATCTCCCCCTTGACTCATGCCTCATATTTGGAAGATACATGTTATACCCGCATGCATAGTCTTTGTGTCCAAACACTCCACAACACCAGCAGTAGCCTCTAAACCTTTACCTTCTCCACTGATAGGAGTCATGTTGTAATTTTTTGTCCAAGATTTGAGTAGTCCTTCCTGGAGATTTCCTTTCTTCCATTGAAGATGACTTTTCACAAGTTTTTGTATTCCCTGTTTGTCTCAATTTTATCTTTGAACCTGCATTGTTAGAGATAACAAATGTATTTTGAGATTTACTTAGTGGTGAGTTAACCTGCCTATGAGCACCAGTATGAGATGATTCTTCCTTGACCTCAACAACCTTGTTAAAGTCTTCTCTCATATTTGTCAAGATATTCTGTGCTTCAATCCACTTGGACTGTGTCACTGATTTCTCTTCTTCTTTGAGGTGAAGTTTCTCTTCAAGATCTTTTGCTATCTTGTCCAGCTCAGCTATCTTTAGTTTTTGTCTCTTGATTTCATAAATGTAAAATGTATCTTTATTCATACATTCTTCCAAATCCTCATTCATCCTTTTGGTTTCCTTTTGCAATAGTTTATTATCTTTCTTGAGCTTATTGTTTTGCTCAATGAAAGCCTCTAATTCATGTTTCAATATGTGTTCAAGCTCTGTTCATTCACTTTCGTCATCTTCACTGCTGTAGGTGTCGAACCCTTTTTCCACATGAGCCATAAAATTCATTTCTTCTTCTGATTGAATGGCTGATGTGGAGTCTGATTCTTCCTCTTTGCTCACATAGCTTCTTCTTTCACCTGGAATGAACCTTTTCTTTCTTGCACCAAATCTGATTCCTTCTCTTGGGTTTCTACTCCATTTCTTCTTTTGTGATTTTTCTTCTTCAATTTCTGGAGCACTAAATCTCTTCTTAGGGCAGTTAACAGCAAAGTATCCGATGTTATTGCAATTGAAACACCTTAGTGGTAATTTCCCTTTTCCCTTGAATTTATATTTTCCAAACCTTTTTGATAAAAGAGAAATAATTTTTTTGAAATCTTCATCCTTTTCTTTATTGTCAGATTCACTTGATTCTAAGACTTCGTCATCTCTTATCTTGATTTGTCTCATGGACTCAAAATCCATCTCATCTTTGATCTTCTTCTTGAATACTAGGATCTTCCTCAATTCATATGCAATGAGAATGTTGTGTAGTTTATCAAGAGAGAGATCATCTCTATCCTATAATGATGAGACTTTGGGGTCAAACCTGTCAGGAAAGTTTCTCATTAGTTTTTTAACAATAGTTGAGTCCTACAACTTTTCTACAAAGCCCCAAATGTTACTGACAATTTCATTGAGTCTTGTAAAATAATCATCAATATTTTCTTCTTCTCCCATCTTGATATCTTCAAACTTGCTTCTCCAAATTTGTAATTTGACTTCCTTGACTTTCATGTTGACTTCATAACTGCTTTCCAAATTTTCCCAAATTTCTTTATCATTATTGAGTCCCATGACTTTTGTACATACCTTTTCTAAGAGTAACATAAGGATGGAATTTTTAGATTTACCATCAACTTCCACAGTTCTTTTCTCAGCTAGTCTCACAGCAGTTTCATTAGCAAGAGGAGAGAATCCAAATAAGGCTGTATCTCTAACTTCAAGGCCGAGAGATAGAATGTAGGGTAACATCCGATTCTTCCAGCTGTGGTAATTCATGCCATCGAATGTAGGAACACCCCTACTATTAAAAAAATTCAGATTTTCCATCTTCTCAGAAGTAGATCCTAACAGAGGGAACCTCACTCTGATACCAATTGAAATGCCTGGATCAGTTGTGATCACAGAGAGGGGAGGGGTGAATTAGTGATAACTTTTTATTTTTAAGAATTGTTCCCTTTGAATGATCAATTCAACCTCTATGGTTGTTTAAGGCCTAGATCTTCTCTTTTGGTGATGCAGTGATAATGGAAGCACAAAACACAGAGATTTACAATGTTCGATACAAAGACCTACTTCTTGCCGTGTTGGTTACACTCCCCAACACAGATTCTTAACTATTCCAAAAGATGTTCACATGGTAATTGGTTATACCCCCCAATTACAAGTTGGTTAAACCCCCCAACTTCACTGCATCTTATTCTTCACAACTTCACTTCTCTTCTTTAAATGTGTTGTTCAATTCTTCAAGTAGCATCAACAGACTTCAGGAGAACTTGTTGGTCTTGCTCACCAATATTTTTTTATTCAACATTCATGCATGTACATACATGCAATTCTTCCTTCTTCACTTGTGCACACACCCTCACAACCCAAATAATTTGGTGTGGCCTTCCTCATTTGCACACACACTCACAAGGTGTGTGACCTTCACTTCACCCAAACACACTTAAAAGGAGGGTGCGCAAGTGTGCGGCCTTATCCTGTCTTCTACCGCACAGGGTTATTGGGTGCAACAGGCGCGCAGGGTGTGGGAGCAGCGGGCGCACAGGGTGGAAGCAGCTCCTTCATCCGTGCAAGTGGCACGACAGCTTCCTCATGCCGTGCAAGTTTGCAGGCAGAAAGGGCGTGCAGGTGTCGCGTGGCTCAGCCTCTTCCTGCCGCACAAAGGGAGTGCTTAGGGTGGCCTTGTCCCCCTTATTTCGCACAGGGGTTGTGCGAACGGTTCCATCAGAGCCTCAGGTGGCTCCAGACTTTACTATCGCGCTCAGGCGCGAGAATTCTTCCTTTGCGTTTCACAGAGCTTCGCGGGACCTCCTCTCAAGCAATCATGTATTGTCCCAGATTTTTTTCCATGTATTATTTTAATATTATATGAGAATTAATTTGAGACCAGGATCTGAGACGCCATGTAGTTCCAAGGCCCGGTGAGCCTGGAACATATGTTTAAATTTAAATAAAAAATTTAAATAACGTGCGCGTGCGATTTTCCTGAAAAAGTGGAATAACTCCCAAACGGATGCTCAGATCCGAAATCCGAGGCCACCGTTGCGTTTGGAATAATGATTTTACCTTAGGAAAAGCCTAACATCGGTCGGCGCAGGTCGATCGTGGAATCCAGTTTTTGGGACGTAAGAGTAATAAAATATTTAAATAAAAATATTTTATTCTGCAGCAAAATCTTTTAAATCTGCTGCAACAGATATCCCTTACCTTTTTAATTAATGGTTGGCCCAAGGGTCCAGGGTTACAAACCTCATAACCCTGAAACCCTTGGCAGATCTGGAGGCTTTGGAGAAAAGCTCCCAACGTGGCGACGACGACGCAACGGCCAAATCATCACCGACGAACGCCGTGAAATCCAAGTAGGATGTTTAAATTGTGATTTCTTCCCTGTTTTTGATTTCCATGATGAACACAGACTAATCCACGAACAGATTAGCCGTGGATCGATCATTCTTACGGGATGGGATTTTATGGGAATTGTGGGGATTTTATTCTTGAAATTAATTTTGGTTTTCATTCAACCTTCTAACGGCGACGAACCAAGATCGACACGAACATCGATTGAGGTTCGTCCCTCTCGATTGTTGTGTTTTTTCTCTCCCGATTCCTACGCGTTCTTCGTGTGCGTTCTATGTGTTCTTGGAGGTAATTGATCGTTGCACATTCATTTGTTGGAGCAATGATCTAGAATCAAAGATCCAACATCGAGACGACCTATCGGAGGTACTACAGTGATGGCGGTGGACAAATCAGTGTGGTTCTGAATTCCCGTTCTTCGAGCATTTTCATGCGAACGGATCAGGACGCGTCATCAAGGACGATCGAGAGCCCGAAAACGATGGAATCGGTTTCGTAGGAGCAGGACGACCCCAAATATGGAGTTTCGTAATGATCAGATGGTTGTATAAAGATCCGGAGGATCAGCCGAGGCGTGCATAGGAAGACGACGCTTCTAGAAATTTCCCGACTACACGCCGTGTAGTATGGGCTACACAGCGTGTGTTCATCGGCGGATTTACCTGGCGTGTAATTTGGGAGTACACGGACACAGGAAGGGCACACAGCCAAGGACATGCCATGTATACCCCTCCCCAGCCAGAACCGGCCAGATACAGGGGATACCCCGTGTACTGGTACACGGGCAGGCGACATGGACACGGGCAGAGACCGTGTACGGGCTCTTGTCCAGGGTACACGGAGTGAGCCCCAGATCTCGTACATGGATTGTGACTCTTCTACACGCCGTGTAGTTGCCTTCTATCCAACAAGCTGAATGACATGGTCTGGTTACACATGCAGTACCTGGGGTCAAGGAACACAGTGTGTACTTCTTCTACACGCCGTGTAGTTTGGTTTTACTTGGCTTGAACGAATGACACAGGCTGTTTACATGGGTAGTACCCGAGGTCAAGGAACACGGTGTGTAACCATACTACACGCTGTGTAACCTATCTTAAATGACTTGAGCTACTTTCCTTCTGTGACTTAGACTAGTTTTCTTAGGGTTCGTACCCTTGGTCCTTTCCCTGAAGGTTCTGGTATCATTTCCTTTACACAGGAGTATGATCCCTTTAGCAGAACTTCCAGAATAGAGTTGTTGGAATCCCCTCTGTGAGACTTAGAGCCGGATCCTCTATTCATTCCTGGAACCCTAGGTAGAGTTCTTGGTATCGACGTGACCAACCTTACCTGGGTGTTGATCTTCTGCTTAGTGGATTAGCACAAAATGAGTTGTTGGAATCACCCCATGACTTGGTTGTGATCCTCATCTGAGCATCATGTTCTCAAGGTACTTGTGGAGTGTGTTCTCATGAAATGAGTACTTCGTATCTCTCTCCTCAGACCTAGGATTGTGCTCTCCTTGTTACGTGCTTAGTGTAATCTTCGGGCTGGATATTTATGGTGGTATTCGCGATAGTCGATCGTGCTTGAGCATATCTGGATATTCTTGTAATATGTTGGGTAAACATATACTGTGTAGAGATGACTGTATCTTTCCTTTGTGGTATTTTTTCCCTTATTGTATTTCCTTTGTGGTTTCAGGGAGTCCTACTGGGTATTGTTATACTCACCCCTGCATGGGCTTTGCCCGCACATGTCGTGTCTTGTGCAGACGAGCGAGCCTTTGACAGGATTCTAGGCGGACCAGGACCGGACGATACTCAGTGAGATCAGACAGGCCGAGGTGTGTTCCTATGACTAAAGACTACAGTCCGATCACCTTTCTTTATAGGCTGGACTTTGTAACAAACTCTCTTATTGTGGTGGTGGTAAAAGGTCAAAACGCCGACCACCTCCTGAGGCTCTCCTAGGAGGTCCACCCCAGGTTCAGGGAGTTGGTGGACAGAGGCAGGGACAGCTGCAGGCAGCAGAGGCTTATGACCCAGGAACTCCCGGAATGATTAGAGGTACTATCTATGTCTTTTCTACTTTGGTTTCCGTACTGATAAACACAGGTACTAGTCAAACCTTTCTAGCTGCTTATCTTGTTCGAGACCTTGAGATTCCAGTTGAGCCATTGACTCAACCCTTACGCTTCGAAACACCGACTGGAGATGATTTAGAGGTCACACACCTCTGTAGATAGTGTGACCTAACCCTTGGAGGCGAGAGTTTTGGTTGGAACCTCTTGGTGGTAGCGTCAATGCCTTACGATGTCATTCTTGGTATGGATTGGCTATCCACAGTTCATGCCCAGATCGACTGTTTTAGGAAAATGGTGCGGTGTGTCCGCAATGATGGAACAAGGTTCTCTTTTGTCAGTGAAAGAGAGACCCATGCAGCGCAGGATGGAATCGTGCATAAGAGGGCACAACCAATTTCACATCAGTTGGATAGCCTAGCCCTTGGCGCAGTAGATGTTACGAGTTTATAGTTTCCAGAAGTAGTGGCTGAGTACGAGGACGTCTTTCTGGAGGATGTCCCTGGGCTACCTCTTCGTCGGGAGATAGATTTATTCATTGAGTTACAACTCAGGATGACACCGATATCAGCATCAGTATATCGGATGGCTCCTGCAGTGCTTCATGAGCTGAGGGTGCAGCTGGATGACTTGTAGAAGAAATGCTTTTTGAGACCCAACATTTCACCCTGGGCGACCCCAGTGCTATTTTCCAAGAAGGTAGATGGGATCTTGAGGCTATGTGTGTATTACCAGTGCTTGAATCAGGTGACCGTGAAGAACCGGTATCCACTATCGAGGATCGATGACCTCTTTGACCAGTTGAGAGGGGAACGATGGTTCTCGAAGGTTTATCTACGATCAGGCTTTCACCAGTTGCGAGTACGGGATGAGGATATACCGAATACGACTTTGAAATGTCGCTACAATCAATATGAGTACTTGGTGATGCCCTTCGGCATGATGAACGCCCTGGTAGTGTTCATGGGACTCATGAACTGGATTTTTTAGCCCTATCTAGACTAGTTTGTAGTGGTCTTCATCGATGATATCCTTGTATACTCTGCATCCAAGGAGGAGCACGCGAGACACCTAAGGATGGTTCTAGACACACTCCGAGAGCACTAATTGTATGGGAAACTTTCAAAGTGTCAGTTCTAGTTACATGAGCTCCACTTTCTAGGACACATCATCTCGTAAGATGGTGTAGTAGTAGACCCAGCCAAGGTGGAGGCAGTGCTAGCATGGGAGCCACCCCGAAGCGTGAAGGAGGTGCGAAGTTTCCTTGGGTTGGAAGACTACTATCGAAGATTCATCCTTGATTTCTCCAGGATTGCCGCACCCCTGACATCTTTGACCCAAAAAGGGCAGCCTTTTGTGTGGACCGAGAGATGACACCAGGATTTATAGCAGTTGAGACAAAGTTTTACGAGCGCCCCGATCTTGAGATTACCGAAGGAGGGTGTCGAGTACGTAGTGTTCTGCGATGCATCAGGAACTGGGCTTGGTTGTGGCCTAATGCAAAGGCAAGCGGTGATTGCCTATGGCTCACGTCAGTTGAGGCCACACGAGCAGAACTACATGACCCATGATCTTGAGTTGGTAGTGGTAGTATTCGCATTGAAAATGTGGCGGCACTACCAGATGGGCGAGCAGTTTACCATCTACTCTGATCACAAGAGTCTCAGATATATCTTTTCTTAGAAGGATCTGAATTTGAGACATAGGCAATGGCTTGAGTTCCTCCAGGATTACGAATTTGATATCTTTTACACACCTGGGAAGGGGAACATTGTGGTAGATGCTCTCAGCAGAAAATATAGTTCGCAGTTGCTGGATGAGGAGACGGGGCATTTGGCCTCTTTACAGTTATCCTTCATGGATAGGGATGAGGGAGCTTACCTTCAATCGATGGTTGTTACACCCCCACTCTTACATCGAGTCAGGGAAGCATAGCTCGAGGATGCTTGCTATGAGACTCTACATGCTCAGGTATCCACAGGCATTGCTGCTGATGGATTTTCAGAAGTTGGGGAGCACATTGTTCTTTTTAGAGGGAGTACGGTAGTAACCGTGACTTTATGAGAGGAGGTTTTTCAGGAGTTCCATACATCTCCTTTGGCGGTGCATCCAGGCGTGACAAAGATGTATCAGGACCTCCGACATCAGTTCTAATGGCCAGGAATGAAGAAGAGTGTGGCAGAGTTTGTTTCTCGGTGCCTTACTTGTCAGCAAGTAAAGGCTAAGCACCAGGTCCCAGAAGGTTTGACTCAGCCCCTTGAGGTGCCAGAGTAGAAGTGGGATGGAATATCCATGGACTTCATGATGGGTTTACCACATACGTCCAGGGGACATGATGCCATCTATGTGATCATTGATCAACTCACCAAGTCGGCCCACTTCCTAGCCATATGGGAGCAGAGTTCAGTAGAGATCTTGGGACACCTCTATGTGTAGGAGATATTTCTACTTCATGGAGTTCCATCCACGATCGTTTTAGACCGTGATGCTCGTTTCACATCCCAATTTTGGAAGGGATTGCAGGAAGATTTTGGGACTCAGTTACGCTTGAGAACAGCGTTTCATCCTTAGACTGATGGGCTGACGGAGCAGACCATCCTGGTTCTAGAGGATATGCTTTGATCTTGCTTACTTGACTTCGGTCATAGCTGGGAGGATCACCTACCACTGGTGGAATTTTCTTACAACAACAGTTATCATTCCACTATTGGTATGGCACCATTCGAGGCTCTGTACAGGCAACCTTGCAGGTCACCACTTTGCTGGACTGAACAGGGAGAGTCAACACTCATGGGCCTAGAGATGGTGAGAGCTACTACAGAGAAGGTGCAGGTCATCCGGGAGAGGATGAAGACTGCGTAGATTCTGCAAAATTCTTATGCTGATAAGAGGCGGAGACCCTTGGAGTTCGAGGGGGGAGACCATGTGTTCCTTCGGGTCTCACCTCGACGGGGATTGTGGAGATTTTGCCTAGGCGGTAAGCTATCTCTGAGGTTCGTTGGACCTTTTTAGATTATGAGTAGAGTTTTCGAGGTGGCATATTGCTTGGCTCTACCTCCTCATATGGACCGGGTATAGAACGTCTTCCATGTGTCACAACTACGGAGGTACGTGCATGATCCATCACATGTCATCAACTGGGGCGAGCTGGACATCGATGATGGAGTGACCTTTTCTGAGTACTCAGTGGAGATAGGGGATCGGTAGGAGAAGAGCCTTTGTGGAGGAGTTATTCCCTTGGTGTGTGTCCGGTGGCAGCACGAGACTCTCTAGGAGAGAATGTGGGAGTGGGAGGCTCAGATTCGCGTGCAATACCCACATCTTTTTGAGTAGCCCTTTTTTTGGCTTTTCGAGGACGTAAAATCCCTAAGGTGGGTGTGATTTAATGTCCCGGATTTTTTTCCATGTATTATTTTAATATTATATGACAATTAATTCGAGACCAGGCTCTGAGACGACGTGCAGTTCTGAGGCCCGGTGAGCCCGGAACAAATGTTTAAATTTAAATTAAAAATTTAAATAACACGCACGTGCGGTTTTCCTGAAAAAGTGGAATAACTCCCAAATGGGTGCTTGGATCAGAAATCCGAGGGCACCGTTGCATTCAGAACAGAGATTTTACATTAGGAGAGGCCTAACATCGGTCGGCACTGGTCGGTCGTGGAATCTAGTTTTTGGGACGTAAGAGTAATAAAATATTTAAATAAAAATATTTTATTTTGCATCGAATTCTTTTAAATCTACTGCAACAGATATCCCATACCTTTTTAACTAAAGGTTGGCATAAGGGTCTAGGGTTACAAACCTCATAGCCCTGAAACCCTTGGTGGCTCCGGAGGCTCTGGAGAAAAGCTCCCAATGCAGCGACGACGATGCAGCGACCAGATCATCGCCGACGAACACCGCGAAATCCAGGTAGGATGTTTAAATTATGATTTCTTCCCCATTTTTGATTTCCCTGACGAATGAGGACTAATCCACGAACAGATTAGCCGCGGATCGATCGTTCTTGTGAGATGGGATTTTGCAGGAATCGTGGGGATTTGATTATTGAAACTAATTTTGGTTTTCATTCAACCTTCTAACGGTGACGAACCAAGATCAACACAAACATCGATCGATGTTCGTCCCTCTCGATTGTTATGTTTTTTCTCTCCCGATTCCTACGCGTTCTTCGTGAGCGTTATACGCGTTCTTGGAGGGAATCGACCGTTTCACATTAATTTATTGGCGTAACGATCTGGAATCAAAGATCCAACCTCGAGACGACCTATCAGAGGTGCGAGAGTGATGGCAGCAGACAAATCAGTGTGGTTTGGAATTCCCGTTCTTCAAGCGTTTTCATGCGGACGGATCGGGACGCGTCATCAAGGACGATCGGGAGCCTGAAATCGACGAAATCAGTTTTGTAGGAGCGGGACGACCCCAAATCCGGAGTTTCTTGATGATCAGACAGTTGGATCAAGATCCGGAGGATCAGCTGAGGCGCGCGGAGGAAGGTGATGCTTCTAGAAATTTCCCGACTACACGCCGTGTAGTATGGACTACGTGGGGTGTGTTCATCGGCGGATTTACCTGGCGTGTACTTTGGGAGTACACGGACACAGGCAGGGTACACGGCCAAGGATAGGCCGTGTATACCCCTCCCCGGCCAGACCCGACCAGATACACGTGATACCCCATGTACTGGTACACTGGTATACAACACGGACACGGGCAGAGACCGTGTACGGGCACATGGCCAGCGTACACGGAGCGAGCCCCAGATGCTCGAACACATCATGTGACTCTTCTACATGCCGTGTAGTTTCCTTCTATCTGAAAAGCCGAATGACACGGGCCGATTACACAGGCAGTACCCGAGGTTAAGGAACACGACATGTACTTCTTCTACATGCCGTGTAGTTTGGTTTTACTCAGCTTGAACTAATGACACAGGCTGTTTACACAGGCAGTACCCGGGATCAAGGAACACGGCATGTAACCATACTACACTCTGTGTAACCTGTCTTAAATGACTTGAGCTATTGCCTTATGTGACTTGGACTAGTTTTCTTAGGGTTCGTACCCTTGGTCCTTTCCCTGAAGGTTCTGGTATCATTTCCTTTACACAGGAGTATGATCCCTTCAAAATAACTTCCTGAATATATTTGTTGGAACCCCCTCTGTGAGACTTAGAGCCGAATCCTCTATTCATTCCTAGAACCCTAGGTAGAGTTCTTGGTATCGACGTGACCAACCTTACCCGGGCACCAATCCTCTGTTTAGCGGATTAGCTCGGACTGAGTTGTCGGAATCACAACATGACTTGGTTATGATCCTCATATGAGCATCATGTTCTCAGGGTACTTGTGGAGTGTGTTCTCTCGGAATGAGTACTTCGTATCTCTCTCCTCAGACCTAGGAGTGTGATCTCTTTATTACGTGCTTAGTGTAATCTTCGGGCTGGATCTTAGTGGTGGTATTTGCGATAGTCGATCGTGATTGAACATATATGGATATTATTGTAATATGTTAGGTTTTAGTGTATGCATGCATCTTTTCCTTTTAGTAGTTTTTGTTGAAATAGTGGGTGCCCTAGACCCAACTATTTAGTACCTTTGATTACCGTATCATGTGTACATTTAGATATGCATGATGATTTCTTACCATTATAGTGCAGACTTTTCTGCGTCCACTATAATAATGGTAATGTCCAAAGGTCAGTTGTCGTGTCGAGAGGTTATAGCAGATCCCAGGCTATAATGAGAACCTCAAGATACAATGACATTGATCTTAAATATATGTTCTATAGTCTAGATACATCTTATTGACTGGACACAGTAGATGTTTGACTATCAGGTGCTGGGGGCTCATAAGCATTGAGACTTCCTCTCATGAAGTTCGCACTTGGTGATCTCTAGTAGTGAGATCATGAGGACAGACCCGCCAATAGGAACACCACATGATTTGGGTGTCATTGGTTGTTCCTATCTACGGACATGTGTATTGGTCTCCTGACTTGAGATCATTACCAATGTATATCACTTAATTACGTACTTTGATGCAAGGTGAAAACCATGGCAGTAATGTCGTGGCGAGGTAGTTTGTGTTGGGTGCGTCGTTGGTGGTATGACGTTGGTTGAATGGTCAAGAAAGGATTTGTCGCTTCCAAGTTTAGGAAGTTTTATATCTCAGGCCTGGTTGATCAGGATGGTGCCGCCTCCATAAGTCTTTGGCCAAAGCAGTAGAAAGACAAATCCATCCGGTTAGATCAACAAATAATAAAGCAATATAAGGACGATGACACAAGAGTGCGTCCTGCTTTATGAGATATTTATTGACAAAGAGACTACAGTACACAGTCAGTGTTTGTAGGATGGTAGTCGTTGCTATGACTATCCTTATCTCTTTAGGGGCCATGACGGGTTGCTAGACCCCGCTCTTGGTCTGTGAATTTTATTCACTGCTATCGAGATAAGGGCCTAGAGGGTCACACACAATAGCGTATTCAAGAATCCGCACCTATTCAGTTGAATAGGTATATGAACATAGTGGGCCCCGCCACGGGGTCCAAACGTTGTCCAAGTTGCCGATCACCAACGGAATAAAATAAATTCATTAATATTCAAGTTACGAATATTTGGGATTGAATTTATTTAATGTATTTACGAGTTCAGTAAATACGAGAAAAAATTAATCGAACGAATATTATTTTAATATTCAAGGTTCGTTTAATATTAAGCGGGACAACGAGTCGAGTTAAAAGGCTCAGATTTTATCACGTAATATATTTTACATATTACAAGTATGTGATAAAATAAATAAATAATACTGACGCAGTTTTAAGTCGTCATAGTTATTTATTTAGTGGACGTGGAATTAACGGGGGCTGGGGAACCCAAACGGGTAATCTCCACAATCCACTATATATAGAGGAGAGGGGATCAAGCGCAAATACTATTCATGCCATGTTTGGCTAGAGCTCCTCTCTCCTCCCGCTTCCTAGAGAGAGAAGCTCAAGATCCAAGAGCTCGGATCAAGTTTCTCCTCACTCATCGCAAGATCGTCGATGTGGTGATCGACGGGACGTCGAAGATATCGTTGAATCTCCGCGCTAGCACCCGGAGTTCGACGATCGGCGTTCTCGCAGATTTCTGGAGCGCGTGTGGACGATCTAGAGGGATCCTGCTTTGGATCCTTCAAGCGACGATCGCCATCGGCAAGTAGCAGTCGACTGCGCCTTCGGATTTGAATCGGGTACGTTTCCATTTTATTTTTGTGCTCTTAATAATTTACACGAGATCCTCGGACCTCTCCGGGGCTCGGATCGTCGGCGACGACAAGTACCGTCGTTGCGTCGACGAAAATTTTAAAATCCCCGGCCCACCGGCTTCCGCTGCGCGCCCCGGAAACCTAACAGTGGTATCAGAGGGATCGCGTAAATTTTCTGAGCCAAATAAAATTAATTTGCAGTAAATTAAGTAGAGGGTTTAAAAACGGTCAAAACGGATCGAACCGTGTTTTAATCTGATTTTGAACGACCAAGATATGGTCATTTGAAATTTTTAGAATGGATCGTGTTCGTGTTTTTATTCGGGTTTTAATTTTTGTTGATTGTTTCCGTTTATCGGAAATAATATAAGTTTTAAGAAATTGTAATTATTATAATTATAATTATATGTATAATAATAATAATATAATTAATTATTATTATTATATGATTACAAAAAAAAAAAATGTAAAGACCCCCTTTGGGGTCTTCCCGCGTGGAAGAAGAGGAAAAGCAAAAAAAAAAAAGGGTGGCAGGCCGCGTGGAAGAGGAAAAGCAAAAAAAAAAAAAAAATTTGAAGCAGGGGTCCGAGCGGACCCCCTCTCCCGCGTGGCGCACTGTAGCGCCACCGGGAGTCCCTCCGGCGCGCAGTAGGCCGGCGCCCCCTTCGGCCGGCGCGGCTCCCTCCAAGTGGCGGCCTCCAGCCGCAGCGCCTCCTCCTCCGCACGCCAGCACTGCCAGACCGCGCTGCTGCCTTCCGCCGGACCCCGCTCCGCCTGCTCCCGCAGCACACACCAAGGCCGCACCGGCCGCACCGGCCGCACCGGCCGTGCCCCTCCGCCTCTACCCTCGGTGAGCAGGAGCAGCCCGCCGGGAAGCCCCCGGGTGCACTCCAGTGGGCCGCCACGCCGTTCCGGTCCTCCCTCCTGCAGGCTCCGCGCACGAGCCGAGGCCCTCATCCAGTCCGCCAGCACCCCATGCAGCCGCTGCACCCTGCCTTCGCAGCAAGCCGGAGCCACCCCGCTCTCCCTCGGGACGTCGCACCACCATGCAGGCTGCTTTGGCGGTGCACTGCCAGGGCGCCGCTCCCCTTCGGCCTCCTCCTAAGACCGGCCGCCCCGCTCGGGCAGAACCAGCCTCGACGCAAGCAGTGTCGCGGAGCAGACTGCCGGGAACCGCACAGCTGGGCCGCTGCCGCTCTTCCACCCGCGCAGCCGGTTCCCTAGTGCGCACCTCTCGCGCACTATTGAGAGAGGCGTTGCCTCTAGCACGGGTAGACCACGCAGCGGTCCCTTCCCGGGAGCACCCTGGCCAAGGTTACCCGGCCACCGCTCGGTCCTCCTAGCGGGCAGGTAACCCCTGACATGGGTTAAGTTAAAATAATTAATATAATTAATTAATTTAATTAATTTAATTAATTAATATATTATTTGTAGTGAAATAATTTTTAATACCCGAATAAAATTAATTCAATTTAAGTATTAAATTGAATTAAGTCAAATTAATTTAATTTTGGCTTTAAAATTAAATTAATTGACGGACCGATAAGTAATTAAATTATTTGAATTATTTAATTCATTTAATTTAATTAAATAAATCCTCATACTTAATTATGCATTTTAATTTTTATCGTGCTTATTTTACCCGTCTGCTGGTCCTGAGCATCGACCCATGTATGTCTGTTTTTTAATTATTTATTTAATTAATTATTTTAAACTGCGTGCGATGATTGTAATTAATTAAATGGACGGTCTGCGCATCGTCTTTCTTTTTCGGTTAAAATGTATAAGGGTCTGCGCGCCCAATTTATATGATGTACATTTATTCCCGAGTTCCCCTCGCCTGCGCGCGAGTATCTTTGTACTTCGGACGAAGACGACGAGCGACGTTGACCCCACCAAGACGAGGCGAAGCACGCTGATCAAGACGATGCAAGACGACATGTGGACTACGCCAAGGCGAGGCGGTAATCCAAGACGTGACGTGGGCTTCGCCAAGATGAGGCAATGCTCCAGATAAAAAGCAGACATACAGAACAGGCAAGCTGCATCAAGAGTCAAGTAGACGACTCAGGTACAATGCGCTTAGGTCGTTTAGATGCTCAAGACCAGTCGGGTAGTAGTTTTACCTTTATGCATTTATTTATTATTTTATGCGGTTTTTAGAACAGCGGGAAAAGTACATAAAATAATAGATAATAAAATTCATAAAGAAGCGGCGTTTGTTTTTCTATTAAAGTTCAGTTGTGAGCGCGACAACATAGCCGAACAAGTTTAATAGAAATGGATTACATTCGTCGAGAGAGGAAAACATAAAACCCTCAAAGTAAATATTAAGTCAGAAATAGCCTTCCATCATTCAAGTTTGAACAAAACCGGGTGTTCGAGGTGCCGGTTCATGCCTTAGCTGAGGGTGCCTCTTACTATCGGGGAGTTCTTATTTGTGTGATGGGTCGACTTAACTAAAATTGCAACAAGGATATTTCCTTAGCTAGTTTGTTGTAATTTTAGAGGCAAGCGTTGAGTAAATCAGTAAATGATTTTTGAAGATGGGACTTCACTCAACAGATCAAGGAACCGCGGGCTAAAGCGGTTGGCCGGCCAAAATTATGCCTTGGACCCTCCGAGTAGTGGCGTAGCCCTAGCTTGTAGGCTATGAGGGAGGTTCAAGGATCCTTGCCACTAGAATACTCAAAGAGTATTCCGATTCTAGTATAGAGGGTTCCTAGAATTTGAAAAATTAATGGGAGACATTTAATGATTAAATAATCGGTAATGTCAGATTAGGTAATCACATAAAAGTACAATTTGCTAAAGTATATTTGTAGAGAATGGCAAGCAATACCACAATAAAACTGCGATAAATATTAGACAAAGTTGATGTCTAAACTAAGCACGAATTTTCTGAATGTAGTATAGGCGCTTCCTCACATTACTACTATAGTGGAAATTCAAGGTGCTTATGTCCCAACCTGTTAAGCCACCTTAAGAAGTAAGGGTGTAAAACTGCTTATAGGAGACTCATGAATCAAGCATATGATGGTTCTGTCATAATGCTATCATCTACTTCTGATGTTAGTTGTGGTCGCTACATCAATACTAAGATGATGATCACATGTAGTCTCATCTCCAAGATCCTTTCAAGGAGAATGTAAAGCAAGATTTGAATGTGATAGACGCACTCGGTATGTGTAAAGTGAAAGACGGTTTACAATCTTTCATGCCATCCCATTTCTTATACCTTTTACACTCAATTACTCTAGTTTCTTTTAAGGATACAAATGAACCGTATAGAGTAAGTGCTTCATTTCTGTTAAGGAAACGTTCGCCGAGTAATAAGAATGTTGGAGATAACACCATCTATTCTTATGGCGAATAAATTGAATGACAAGGCGAAAAGGCCTATGGAAAGTTACGCCAAAGGCACCTTCGTCATGCCCTTCAATGAAAAATGGTTGGTTATTTAACATGAGGTTATTTGCATCACAAAATGAAATAAATTCATGGAAGTTTAAAAACTGAAATACTGGAAGCATGTGCCCGCTTCTTGTTCAGTTAATATTCATCAGATTAAGGTATTTTTTTCTCGAATACTTCTTGGGTATTGAAATACAATATGTTTTTCACATATTTGTATTGAGATACAATAACCAAGAAAGTAGAGAAATATTACTAGAAGTATAATGTCTTCTCCAAGCAGCTGAGAAAAGGTGATTCCTAAGTCAGCGGGGAGAAACACATAACTTCTAATCGCCAAGTGATCGATTCAAATTGAACAAGTTGTTGAGTATAACCAAAAACATTTATCTCATGTTCCTGTTTAGACATTATGAGACATTATTCCATGTTTTTGGAATGAATTTTGTTTGTGGTTACATACTCAACAAATAGTTCACTGCTATTTGAATCATTGGCAATACATGATGAATATAAAATGTAAAACCTACCCAGTTGTGGAAATGTGATTCTTTGTCAAGTAAAACTAAAACGAACGTCAACTATATACTCAGTATGGCATTTAGGCTCGGCACAACTAAACACCTATGGTATAATTGACATCTTTAGTTTAGACAAAGAAACCTTTTGAAATAAAGGTACGCCACAAAGCTTACGAGGTTAGTTCAATATGAGAGTGTGAACTGTTCCAAAAGAAAGCTAGAGGTAATGATACTTCATAAAATTCTTTTAAATCATTAAGGAATGTACCAATGAAGTATAAGTTTGGTCAGATGATATGAGTTGCTTCGGATCGGCAGGCCAAAGAATATCTTGACCAAGCAATCATCGATCATGATAATGTAGCGTGGAGTAATTACTAAACGCATGTTACCTTATCTACATCACCGTATTGATGTTCATGAGGAGGATCGATGATGAGTCTTACAAATTAACATTGATCAACAAACATGTAGCATGGAGCAATTCCTAAACGCATATGTTATGATGTAAGTTATATCAATGTTGCAACTAGCGGAAACTTTTATCATATTTCAAAATGTGATTTACAAATAACAGCGTAATCAAATAACCAATATGCCAACTAAAATGACAAATGGATATCATACGAGTCATAGTATGATAGAAAATCCATAATGTCATAGAACACATTTAGATGCAAAGCGTTTGTTAAGAATTAAACAAACATGCATCAAGTTAAACACAATGTGCATCTAAAGTAATTATCCTAATAATTGCTTAAGATAATACCTAAATCCCTAAGATAGAAAAAGATGTAGTCAAGTATTAGACTACGCTTCTATACAAGGGTGCACATCTCTATTAGAGATAGTGGGAGCTGAATTGACTTGGGCTTAGTCAATGCTCAAGATGCACAAATGGTTGGCATATGGAACAAGTTCCATAAGTACATGTGGAATATGCATGTTCCAGAGACACATACTGCGTAGGAAGAAAGGAACCATGATGATGGTTTTATATTCACAGTGGCGGGTGATATATTATTCATTAAGAATAATAAATCCTACAAGTAAGCAGTATATGGCAACAAGCAAAGATTGACAAGATCAACTAAAATTCAATAATGGATTCTGTGTATCAAATTGCAAAGGGGCTTATAGATTGAATACTGCGGTGGGTATTCAAATGAAATGATACATGGATGGTACAAGTATGGTACCAATAAGGCTCGATTGGTTATACCAAGTCAGTACGCCTAAATCTATTATAATTTTACTTGTCATAGCTGAACTTCTATGATCATGATGTTGGTCATTGGATGTCAAGATCATCTTTCGTGGAAGGTGTCTATACGACGCAACCAGAAAGAGATGGTGACATCAAATGATGCCAATAAGGGTTGGTAGTTACTGAAATCCAATTCTGGATTAAAGTATGCAACAAGATCTTAGAGCATTCATTATAAATGAATCTTTGCCTTGTGTCTACAAAAGGTTAGTGGGAGCGCCAATGTTTTCCAAGTGAAATATGTTCGGTAACATATGGAAAACAGATTTTGTTCTCACAGTTAGATGAGATCAGGTTAAAAGAAATTCTCCAATGATTGACTTCAAGAAGCAACTTATGTTCTAGGGAACAGGATCCACTGAGGTAGATTCAAAGGTTGCTTGGTCCTAGTCAATCGTACATACAGTGACATTTTATTGATAAATACAAGTTGGAACAATTCAAGTTCAGAATTGTTGCCTATGTCACATGGCTTAATCTCTCCAGGTTAACATGTTCAGAGCATGTGTAGAGATTAAAGTTGTGGATTGATACCATATGATTTAGCGATGGATCAATCACATATTCCATATTATGTACGATAATTGATACTGCCAGGATATATTTTATTATAGGAAGATATCAATTAACTCCAGGAGCACTGCAGGTGATGCAGTCAGAACTATCATCTTGCACATTGGTAAGTACAACTGATATGTACCTGGAATATGGAGAGAAAGGTATACTAGTCATGGTGGGACACAAACTAGTAATCCTTAGATCAATTTGATCTAGTATCGCAATTAGACAAAGGAGATGAGTGAGTCAAGCTCATAAAAGCTTGTGGTAGCCGTACCTACAAATACCGAGTACGTTGCAGCTTCTAAGGCAGCTAAGAAGCAGTTATAAATTGCAACGATTTGTTCTAGTTCTTGGATTCGCACTTAGTGAGAAAAGTATTATCATAATGAGAATTGTGATATTCTTACTAGCCAAGTTGTCAAGTTATGATAATGGAAAAAATAATCTACTCAGGGATACCTTATCTTGAGAAGTTTTTACTCAAGTCGATGAGGTTTCATATAGCAGATATGTCACACAGTGAAAACGTGGCAGGCCCAGTAGTTAAAGCCATTACTCTGTAGAAGCATGGTTTTTATCATGTGAGTAGCTAACAAGTTTAGTTAGCAAGTTGGCTCTAGTGCAAGTGGGAGTGTTGAAATAGTGGGTGCCCTAGACCCAACTATTTAGTACCTTTGATTACCGTATCATGTGTACAGTTAGATATGCATGATGATTTCTTACCATTATAGTGCAGACTTTTCTGCGTCCACTATAATAATGGTAATGTCCAAAGGTCAGTTGTCGTGTCGAGAGGTTATAGCAGATCCCAGGCTATAATGAGAACCTCAAGATACAATGACATTGATCTTAAATATATGTTCTATAGTCTAGATACATCTTATTGACTGGACACAGTAGATGTTTGACTATCAGGTGCTGGGGGCTCATAAGCATTGAGACTTCCTCTCATGAAGTTCGCACTTGGTGATCTCTAGTAGTGAGATCATGAGGACAGACCTTCCAATAGGAACACCACATGTTTTGGGTGTCATTGGTTGTTCCTATCTACGGACATGTGTATTGGTCTCCTGACTTGAGATCATTACCAATGTATATCACTTAATTACGTACTTTTATGCAAGGCGAAAACCATGGCAGTAATGTCGTGGCGAGGTAGTTTGTGTTGGGTGCGTCGTTGGTGGTATGACGTTGGTTGAATGGTCAAGAAAGGATTTGTCGCTTCCAAGTTTAGGAAGTTTTATATCTCAGGCCTGGTTGATCAGGATGGTGCCGCCTCCATAAGTCTTTGGCCAAAGCAGTAGAAAGGCAAATCCATCCGGTTAGATCAACAAATAATAAAGCAATATAAGGACGATGACACAAGAGTGCGTCCTGCTTTATGAGATATTTATTGAAAAAGAGACTACAGTACACAGTCAGTGTTTGTAGGATGGTAGTCGTTGCTATGACTATCCTTATCTCTTTAGGGGCCATGACGGGTTGCTAGACCCCGCTCTTGGTCTGTAAATTTTATTCACTGCTATTGAGATAAGGGCCTAGAGGGTCACACACAATAGCGTATTCAAGAATCCGCACCTATTCAGTTGAATAGGTATATGGACATAGTGGGCCCCGCCACGGGGTCCAAACGTTGTCCAAGTTGCCGATCACCAACGGAATTAAATAAATTCATTAATATTCAAGTTACGAATATTTGGGATTGAATTTATTTAATGTATTTACGAGTTCAGTAAATATGAGAAAAAATTAATCGAACGAATATTATTTTAATATTCAAGGTTCGTTTAATATTAAGCGGGACAGCGAGTCGAGTTAAAAGGCTCAGATTTTATCACGTAATATATTTTACATATTACAAGTATGTGATAAAATAAATAAATAATATTGACGCAGTTTTAAGTCGTCATAGTTATTTATTTAGTGGACGTGGGATTAACGGGGGCTGGGGAACCCAACCGGGTAATCTCCACAATCCACTATATATAGAGGAGAGGGGCTCAAGCGCAAATACTATTCATGCCATGTTTGGCCAGAGCTCCCCTCTCCTCCCGCTTCCTAGAGAGAGAAGCTCAAGATCCAAGAGCTCGGATCAAGTTTCTCCTCACCCATCGCAAGATCGTCGATGTGGTGATCGACGGGACGTCGAAGATATCGTTGAATCGCCGCGCTAGCACCCGGAGTTCGACGATCGGCATTCTCGCAGATTTTTGGAGCGCGTGTGGACGATCTAGAGGGATCCTGCTTTGGATCCTTCAAGCGACGATCGCCATCGGCTAGTAGCAGTCGACCGCACCTTCGGATTTGAATCGGGTAGGTTTCCCTTTTATTTTTGTGCTCTTAATAATTTACACGAGATCCTCGGACCTCTCTGTGGCTCGGATCGTCGGCGACGACAAGTACCGTCGTTGCGTCGATGAAAATTTTAAAATCCCCGGCCCACCGGCTTCCGCTGCGCCCCCCGAAAACCTAACAGTTTTTACTTTTTAGCTTTGTGGGCTTGGAGATGTGTGTGTGTGTATAGGTTTATAGGCAATACCTCCCATGTTAGTAGCATGCCTACTCGGTGCTAGTCACCAACCCCTGACCTATTGGAGGCGGGCTTGGGGAGTTGTGGCTTGGGCCCCACTAGAACGGTTCGTGACAGATCAACAACCTCTTCACGGTTTGGATTCCTTCTTTTATAGGTGAGGAGTGCATTCAAAATCCGTGAATCAAACATGAATATCGGGATTTGAATGCCTGAGATCTACGACTTCAAAATTTTGAACGCGAGATAAAAGATATGCTTAAATCTCAGTTTTTTCCTTTTAAATGGATGACTTATTCATTATAGCATGATCCTCACGTGCATTCATTTAATAAGGCATGCATATTATTTCCCCGAAGGCTTCGAGCATTCTGACGTTGCCTCACAACTCCGTTTGCTTCAGCCACATCCGAATTTTTATGTCGTTGCATGCATGCGACTTTTAACGCATGAATGTGTTCATGATGAGGAGACAAACACAATGGAGGTACTATCTTTATTAGAGGCGTCCAGGAGCTCCATCTCCCTTGCTTGGGTGGCTCTGGTTCTCGTAAGGCGTCGCGGGATGTCCCTCATCCGGTGGGAGGTTGAAGACAACCCCTACGCCATTGGATTCACGTTTAATGAACGCGGACGACCACAATTATATCATGGAGCGGCAGATGAGATGAATGGGCGCGATTACACACGGATTAGATGGATGGCTCAGATCGGCTCCGCATTATTAAAAATTCATCCCACATCGAAGAGAGCTGCAGTTTTCTCGCGGTTTAACAAACAAATCACACTGACCTTACACCAGATTACTCCTCTCCCCCCTCCGGTGCCACCCCGCACCGGTTCTCCTACAGGCGCACTTATTCGCCCACTCTTCCTCTTTTCCTCAGGTGCACCATTGGCGCCCACGCTGCGCGGGATTCACCACCGCGTTTCTCAGGCTTATACACGGCCCAACCTCATTAGGCTGGACCATGAGGTTTCCCCATGGGTGTGGTGACCTCGGTCCCACATGTGCCTTGGGTTGTGGCCCTAAGGCTGGCCCAATGGTTGGATTTCTTTTTAGTACTTGATTTGAACCAAGTAAGAACAAGTAATATAACCAACCAATCTTCCTCGCCTCTTCATCTTCTCCTCTTTATATTCTTAAGAACTCCATATATCTTCTTCAACATCTCTTCTTCTTCTTCTATCAGGATATGGAATTCCCAAGAATCTTAATCAGCTATTAATCACAAATCACTTGATCTTCAATGTACTTCTTTGATCCAATCATAGATGAGGTTGGATCATCATTCAATTTCCTCATGCATTAAGAGTAAAGCATGGACTTCATAAAATTTTGTGACATCTTATTCCGTTGATACAAGGTCTTTGAACTAAAGATCAGTTCTCCAATCGTCTGATTTAATGATGCTTAAATCATCATTCTTCAAGATTCATCATTATTAAATCTCTACTTTATCAATTGGCACACATTGACAGGTTATTGACAAAAAATTCAATCACTTGGGCACAACATTGTTTTATACTCACCAAAACATCCAACATATCCTTCATGGCGTTTACCTGGATGAAATTTCACCCTCAGGCTTCTCATTGTAGGAACCTTAATTATAAGTTAGGGTTTTTATATAGTTCCATTATTTATCTTCATCAAAGCTAAATATCTAAAATCACTTATTAAAATTTAGTCCCAGCTCCCCATCCAAGTTCGAAGCTAGTGGCATGGAAGGATGGTGTTTGGTTTCATAGAAGGAGTTGGCACATAAGTATGGCCATGGAAGAGTTAATTGCCTTAAGAAATAATAAGTGTGAATTGATGTTTAAGGATGTAATATCTTCTTATATTCACACTAAATTCTTTCATAAGTTGTAAAACCATAGAATATTTATGATATAAGGATAGATTTTCGTGGAATTTGTTTCACAGCAACAAGAGATTTCCTACAGAATCAAGCCATAGAAGATGGTCCATAGAATCAGGGGTTTTCACATAGATGGTAGGCCATTAAATATTTGAGATAGAATAATGCCTTTTTTCCATTTTAGTAATGTTTCATGGTTATATATGATCTTGTGCATTCTATTTGAAAATTTTCATGTTTACTCTGTACAGTGAATAACCACAATCATTAATATAGGATGTGTTCACATAAAAACAATTAAAAATAATGAAAATTATCCCCTTTAACACATTAAATTCATTATTTTAATATGTATTCTCAATCAAACCGAAAAATTAATTAAACATGTAAAAACCTTGATTTTACCCAGTTTACAATTAAATTCTAGTTAACTAGAAGTTAAAAAAAATTAGGGATTTCCCATGATTTAAATTACTTATGGGGTTATTTTTAATTAGAAACTTTATAAAAATCTAAAAATTTAATGATTAATCACCCCCACACTTAGTATAATAATCTCTTAAGAAAAATTTCATAATGAATTCATAAAAGTGAATTTAAAAGATTAGGAAGACAAGATTAAAATACATGTAAATTTAAATTCTCCTTTTCATCACCATAGTCCTCACTCTTATCATGCCTTCTAAAGGATCTTGATTATATTTACATCATAAAGTTTAATAAATTGAACCATAATTCATTCATCAAATCATGTGAACTTACACCTACCTTCCTATAATTTTTACACTTAATACTCTGTATGATTTTCAAGAAAGGTTTTTCTTATTCCAAGTTCATACATGTGTTAACATAGGCTCTCTAAATTTCTTCATCTCCACCCAATCAGTCAAGAATATATGCATATCATGATGAAATCAGGATTGAGTTAAAATGTTTCTAAGGCTTAAAGGTGGGTAAGACTCCAATGTAAAACTATTTAGGCTGAATGTGGTGCCTTGACTCTAATATGAATCTCAATACATGATTTTCAATTTTACTTTTAGTATGAATTCCTCCCTCGTTTCTTTTACGATCTCTCTCAAAAAATACATGAAAAGAGGTTAGAACTCTAGTGGTATTTAAAAATTTTATATAGTTATTTTATTTTATGACACCCCTTATAATTTTAGTATTAATGTGTAAATTTATTTCTTCCCTCATTCCCTTTTGGGAATTGATTCATCCTATATTCAGATATGGATTTATCTTGAGATTTATTTTTCTGAGTAAATAAGAGGGAATACTTTTATTTTTAAAAATGGTGGGGAATGATCATAGACTCCGTTAGATGATACAAATAACCCATTTCCACTATTTTCTTCATAATTTTTATCTTAAAGCAATATCATAAAAGTTACAACAACTCCTTCTAAAATTCCATAGAGATTTTATCAAAAAGTTTTCTTAGCTCAATAGTTTCTCTCCTTCATACTTTAATTCAACCTAGATCATGAAAAGGATTCAAGAACAATGTATATAGGGATTTCTTGATCATAATGTGGATACCTAAAAAATCTATTCATGGTTTCTAAGGGATTTAAGGATTAAATGTAAAGGTAATCTTGCAAATATAGTTTATCGAATAAAAGGAGCTTCAAAACCAAAAGACTGCCTCAATCATGTATAATATAGAATACTCAAATGCTCCAAAGTTTTGACTAGATTACTTATAATATTATGGTATTGAGTTATACCTTATTACACTTAATAAAAATGTAATGTTAAATTGTTTTAGAATCCTCGCAGGCTAGTGAAATAAAAATGTTGGATAGCATGTCATGGTATGAGATAAAAAATTTAGTGGGTTTTGCACGATTTTCCTTTATTTATAATTTTAAGGAAGATCATTTTAGTACTCATATAAGGTGATTAAATGGGTAAAATTAGTTTTTAAACATCGATATGGAATTAAATATTGCAGGGGTGTTCATATTAAACTCACATGTATCAAAAACTGACTAAAGTTAAAAAAGAACACAATTTTTTTTGAAAAAGAATACAAAATTTTGAAAAATAAAAATAAAAACATTTAAAAATAAAAAAAATAAATGTCATAAACTAAAATTATCCCTACCCCATAGAAAAATGATGCATTATACTCAATGTATTCAATGAAATTAATCATATTATAAGTTTTTTAATAGAATAAAAACATAAAATAAAGTGTTAAGGAGAGGTAAAACCTAACATGTTGTTATTGATAGGTTGGTTTGAGGAGTGTGAGATCCTCCATTGGTTCTTAGGGTATATTACTATGGTATTTTTGTTGTCTATGCCCATTAATATTGAATGAGTTTTCTTATCCTTACTTCATAATATACACAACACCAAAAGTGTAGACACAAGTGACTATAAATAGACCTTCCCATTTAGAATTAATCATTCCTGAAATTAGATTGAGTCTAGATCTTTATAGTAGAACTTGGTATTCAGGACAAAATATTTTGAGTTTTATCATTTTTTCATGATCCACCCTTATCTATTCTTTTTAGATTCTAGAATTTTAAAAATATTATCTTCTAACTTCCTCAAATTCTTATAGCTATAATTTCTCAATTTTTAACTCTTTCCAAGTCCAAATTCATTTCATTGACCACCCAATATGTTTTTTCTCCAACTCCATAGGTATATGTAAACCATTACAATATATTAATTAGTATGGGATAATTCCTATAGGTTTCTTATAGGATGTCCTGTAATCTCATAAGGTGTATTCTAGCATTTAGCTTCAATCCTTCCCATTGGGTTTGAATTCCTTTTCCAGAATAACTTTTATTTCCATATTAGAAACTTCATCTTGACCATTTGTTTGGGTATTGTATGGTTTAGATGTATTATGATGTACTCAATACTTCCTTAGTATAGCTACCATTTTTTTTTATTAAAAAAGCGAGTCCCTTGGTTACTGATGATGAATCTTGGTACTCCAAACCTATAGAATATATTAGTCCTGATAAAATATTATACAAATTTAGAATCATTAGTTTTAGTGGCTTTGTGTTGCGCTAATTTTGAAACATAATATACATCAAGAAGAATATAAGAATATTAAAATGACATGAGAAAATGTCCTATAAATTATTTTTATAATACTTCAATAATTTCAAAAAAGATAATTGATTAATTAGAAATATATTTTCTTTTTGAAATATTTCAAAAAATTGGAATTTTTATACTTCTTACAGTTTTCATGTACGTCATTGAATAGAGTGGGCCAATAAATATTAGATTCCAAAACTTTTCTTACAGTTCTTTGAGAACCCAAGTTTCCTCCACAATCTAGTGTGTAAAAAAATTCAAAATTATATTAAATTTTACTTATAAGAAAACACATCCTTGTTACTTGGTTGTTGAAAATATTCTAAAGTAATGGATCAGCCAAAATATAAAATATTGATTCTAATTTGAGTTTTTTTAATAGGAGTTAAGATGAAATGGTAGCTGAGAAGTTATCCAATAATTTACTATGTCTGTATACCATGTTACTTACCCTTATACTATATATAGTTTTTCACATGGAATGTGTTAGTTCAGTGGGTTTTGGTGTAGATTTTCTACTTCACGAGTGTTGGGTAGTCTGATTGGGTGATTGACCACATGATTTTTAGCACATTTTTTTATCTTTAATCTCCAAGTTAAATTCTTATAGAATTAGTATCCAGCTTACCAACTTGGGTTTTGCATCTTCAATTTCTATCATGTATCCAAATTCTATATAGTCATAATATATAGTGAATTTTGTTCCAATAAAATAGCATATGAACTTATCTAAAACAAAAACAACTACATGGAACTCCTTTTCAGTGATGTTTTAGTTGAGTTGGATAAAATCTAGTGTAATTGAGGAATAATAAATGACTTGTGGTTTCCCTTCAATTATTTTTGAAAGAGATTCCCCCATAGCTTAGTTCAAAGCATCCCATAATAGTTCAAATTGCTGTCCCATTTGTGTGCCTACATTATTGAGGGTGATTAATATCATCTTAAGTTCATCAAATACTTTATTACATTCATTATTAAAATCAAAACCATCTTTTTTAAAAGTATCCTATAAATAGGGAGAGAAATATTACTAAAATACTTTATGAATATTCTATAGAAATCTATATATCCTAAGAAAGATCTAACATGTTTCACACAAGTTGGGTAGGGAAAAAAATTTATTACTTCAATTTGAATTTTTTCTACCTCAATGATTTTTTTGTGAAATAATGTTCCTTAAGACAATTACTCTTTCAAACTTGAAATGAAAATTTTCAAAATTCAAAAAGATCTTTTTCTCAATGCTTGTTTTCAACACTTTTTCTAGATTTATTAATTAGTGATCAAAATAATCACAAAAAATAGTGAAGTTATCTAAAAATACCTTAAGTTAATATTCAATTTGATTTAAAAATATACTTACTATGCACCTTTGAAATGTTCCTATGGAATTAAATAGTTTTAAAGGAATACAATTGTAGGAAATTGTTCTAAAAGTAAATCTAAAGGTTTTCTTTTATTGGTCTTCTAGAGAAATGGGTAACTAAAAATATCCTCAAAAACCATATAAGAAACCGTAATGTGATCTTCATGATCAATTTTTTTTTTTCATTTGTTAAATTAAAGGGATTGGAAAGTGATATTTTCTAGTAACTTGATTTAGGTTTATAAAAATAATACACACTCTCTAGGGATTTTGAATTATCATAGGGATCAATTCATTTTTCTTATTTCTTATAATGGTTAGTTTAGTTTTCTTGGGAACTACATGGATGTAGCTAATCTATTGTGAGTAAAAAATGGGGTAAATGATGTTTTCTACTAACAAATTCTCTATTTAATTTTTTATTACCACTATTATGGTAAGATTTAGGCTGAATTTAGGATGCCTAAGTATTCTATAATATCCCCAAATAGAATTCTATGAGATTATATTTTGGGGTTTATGCTTGTAATATCACCTAAAATTCAAAATATGGATCACATATTTTCTTCTAAAAGTTTTATCAATTTATGTTATTTTATAGATATTAGGTTATTAATAATTATTATTATCAATTTTCCTCTATTTATAAGATATAAATATTTCAAATTAGTGGGAATTGGTTTTAATTCTAGATTTAGGGGTTCTTCATATAACACCCCAAAATTTTATAAATTAATTTCTCCTATGAAAGAATAAATTATTTATCAAGTAATGTAGTTATACAAAACAAATGTACTATATTTCAATTTTTATTTTGATCCATTATAAAATATAGAAATAATTGTTTGTTGATATTAAAGACCATTGAGAATCATATCCATTTCCAACATATCCATTCTATAGCAACCATTAATATTAGAATATATTAAGGGTTATGATAGAATCTAATTGACATAGAAATAAGAAGCGATGACCTCGACTAGTAGGATCAGACCCCATGAAGTCCATTTATTATAGATTTTGAGGGATATATAATCATTGGAATTTTCCCTTGACCAATCCCAAGTCAATATTGAACAATTGAAACAAAAGTGAAACCATTTACAGGATAAGTTCAAGCTCATAGATATCACCTCCCAAACCTTGTTTTCCAATCCACCCCAAGAATGTACCACAATCACACACAATACCCTTAGGTCGTATGCTAGTGTAATAAGGGGTTTAGTATTTAGACCTTAGTAGTATGAATTTTTAGATTTTATTTTTAATAAAATAATGATTTAATTTATCCCCTTTTCTTATAAATTTATATACATACAAGATTATATAATGAGTTTAATAAAAACTAGATTTTGATAAAAATAAACCAAAATTGTATTTTTCGGAAATATATAGTTTCAATTAAAACAAACTTTTTGATAAATTCGAAAAATTTAAAATTAATGATATTTTTATGAAATTCTCATATTAGATAAAATTTATTTAAATATAAATGATAATATAATTTAATGAATTTCCATGCAATTTTATAAGGGCAAAAAAGTTGTTAGTGTCAAAAAAATCATATTTTATAATAAATAAGTATTTTTATTTAAAACTATAAATTATCATATTTATAAAATTATTTTGGTAAAATAAATATTATTTTTAAAATTAACACATTGAAATTAGTCAATGGTGATTTTTTTATAATTGTCTAAGAGATCCAAATTTTTGGGTAAAAATTAAAAATGGTGTAAATATACAATGTTTATTATGAAAGTATAATAGATCAAAAGTAATTTAATAAATTCTATAAATGGATTCCCTAGCCAAAAATATATTTCCCCTTTAAAATAATGTGTTTTTGAAGTTGTTTTATTAATTTTTCAAACCTAGAATAAATCCTCAAAAACCTATATTATATTTTAAGTATTTAAAAAAAATCTTTATGAACATGAATAATATCCACATACTGAATGATATTATTTTAATTAGTTATATTATTATCCTAATAAAATATTTAAAACCAATCCTCCTTTTAAATAACCATTAGGAGTTTCTGGTTTTGATTATTTTATCACTTAGAGTCTAAAACCTTAGTTTATAACTTAATAAAGAAACCCATCTCTTTTTCTATAAATCCCACCCAAAATCTCATTAAACTTCACTAAAAACTCATTGATCATGAAATTCATCTATCTTAAACTCTCTATATCCCTCCCAAGGTGTTAAAAATCTCTTAATAATATCCTCCCAATCTTTTAGAATCACCCTTTCAAGGTAAGGGATTCTCTTCCTCCTCCTCTTTATTCAAGTACTTTCTTTGTATTAAGCCTTTTTGATTCAAAATTGTTCATGTTGTTATATAATTGTACACATTACTTTACCATAGTTATGATGTATATGTAATTATATAACATTTTTCACTATCATTAATCCATTATATAAACTTTTATGAACACCCGTTATGCTGTCAAAATTATCCCATGATTTTAGATGATAAACTTTTATGTTGTGAGTAACCATCCCAATTTCCAATAAAGAGTATTCACCTAGATATAACTATCCTTCATTGATCTGGTAATTCCATATATAAAACCTTAAATCCTTAACATGGTATTATAAGTTATGAAATACATTCTAATATTGTATGATCTATGTGGCACACAAATGCATGTTCAAGATATGAATGTGATAGGTGGGCCTAGAATTATATGGCTCTCCAATGTATTGTGAAATGATTTTATCTAATGATATACCATGTATGGTGTATGATAGGTTATCCTAATCACACTATGTTATGATTTCTCATCATTTATCCTTGAATTATGTGTATGGTGTCATGTTTTATATTATTGCCACATTCCTTTGATGCCTTGATGTTATCATCTTATACCACGATTCAATGTTCATAATTATGTTTCTCAACTTTATATGTCATCATGTTATGGAACTTTAATCTAATTAAGTGATTTAATTTAAGATATGATTTTATTATCTCCTTACTATATTTATAGCTCATCCATTTCTTACAGATATTCCTAGGTTATCCCATGTAGTTTTAGAAGTTCAATAAAATTTTAAGGGAATGTTATGGAGTTTTTAAATAATATCCTTATATCCTTATTTAAAGTTATTATTATATGTATCTAATTACCCAAATTTACTAGGTATCTAAATCTTTTGTGGTTGTATTAGGAATATATTTATATAATAAATCATGAAATATAGTGTATAAAAGATTTGTGTTATCATAGTGTTGTATCAGAAAAAGGTTCAGTTATTTTTAGGGATTGTGATTTGAAAACCATAGTGAAAAATATAGGAATAATACTAAACATAGAAAAACATCCCTAAATTTTGGTAAAGTATATAGTGATTGGTTTCAAAGTAATGAAATACCTACCTGGATACCATGATTGGATGTGAATCTGGCATAGTTATACATAGGGGTAATAACCTCAAAAGGGCAGATTGGGTATTAACTCGATCATAACCTTGTGCATGATAAATAGGATTTGTTTCACACATGGTTTGACACTATCGAAGAATATGATTTGGTAAATTTATAATATCTTTATAAACCACTATGATGGAAATAAAAATGTATATGAAATTTAATACTAGGAAATAGTCCACCGATAACTTAGATTGAAATCTTGAAATTCAAAGGTCAAGGAATAAATGTAATTTATGAGTTATACCTTTAATGTTCATAGTTTCCATTTTATTTGATTAATAGTTTGAAAATTATCATCTTTAATTTTTCTTTTATTTTAGTCAATAGATGGAAATAGGAGGAACCAAATCAACAACCAATGTAATGGATAATGTGATGATTTCCCAAATGAGATGCCCAACCCAATGGAAGTAGGAGTCAAGAAATTTATAAAAATACTTACTCAATTAACTCAAGTTTTTAATAAAAACAAGAGTCTAGGGGATAACCCACATACACATTTAAAAGATAAAGTTTCAATTTAGACCTTATATGACCAATGCCTCCAACTTTCAGTGGATCTTTTAACCCATTAAGCAAATAAAAATGAATCAACTATATTAAAAATATCCTCTCTACCCTTCAATGATCCAAGTAAGAGAAGGTCATGATGACTATTTGTCATGTGGATGGAGAAGTTAATAAATGGTAGATATTAGTCAATAATAAAAATCATGAGAAAGAAATTCAAGTGATCAAGTAGAAGGAATTAAGGAAAATGTTTTTTCTATAAATATTTTTCTTGCACTCTCTAACTTAATACGGAGTGGGAGTTCCTTGGACTTGATAAAAAGGAGGATGAATCCATGAAGGCATATGAGGTAAAATTCATAATACTTTCATAAAATGACTCTAGATTTTTCATTGAACCTAGAAGTAAATATGAAAACTTCCCGAGTTGGATAAAACCGAATATATAAAAAACTTTGGAAATTAGAGACTTTGATAGATATGAATAAATTGTTTGATGAACCCTAAAAGTCAAAAAAGATATCGAAGAATGTCAAGGGTCTGATTGGTCTAGAGATAGGAAGTGAAGAGTAGAGTTTAATTCTGGCAAAGTGATGGGAAAATATCATGGTCATAAGAAAGTAAAACAACCCACTTATTAAAAGTGTCAGAAGAAGAATCCTAATATTTTCCTAAAGGGGATAAGGAAATTATTTAGTTGTGGTAAGGTGGGGAACCTAACCAGTGAGTTATAATAAGAGAAACCCACCAATGTGATGGAAGAATTAAATTCTCAAGTTAACCCTTAGCCCATTTTTCAATGTTTTAATTGCAAAAAATAAGGACACTATGTGATCCAATGCACTAATCCAAGGGTTGTCAAAGATAACTAGTTACAAAAAATTTTAGAAAGAAAGGGTGAGAATATTCCATAAAAACTATTGAGGTGGATCCAAAAAATGAAGTGGTGATAGGTATTCTAGTTATTCATTCAAGAACAGAGAAAATATTATTTTATTATATTTATATGAATTATTTTATATCACACATGCTTAGTATAACTATACAAAAAACACATCAAAACATGAAAGTTGAGTTATTTATGAAAATAGAAAATTGGAAATTGTTGAATCCTAATTATATAACGTTTTCACTATCAATATTTGTTGGATGAATTTCCCAAAAAACTTTATGATAATACCTTTAATAGAATTCTATGTCATTATGGGTATAGATTGTGTTTAATTGTGTAGAGATAATATAAATTATTGGGATAAGAAAATCAACATCCGTATCATGAACCAATATCTAATTCTATTCAAGTATATGGAGGATGATGGATATCCTTTGGAATCAACATCTCAAGAATAGATATTATTGTATTATGAGGGAGAGTATCTATATAAAATGATTTAGACTAAGATCTCATTTAGAAGTGAATATTTGGGAGGAAAATAAATTATTTGGGGTGACTGTAATCCATTTACCTTGTTTGGAGAGACCAAAGCGAGAGAGAGAAATATTAGCTGTAAAAATGAAGAGAAACTGATTTCTCTCCAACCTTGATTTTAAATCATCCCAAAATCAAGATGATTCAAATGGAAATACGGTGCTCTTTCTGGTATTTATTAAATTTACCATATTATACCTGTATATCTATATAGATAGTGGCTTCATGACTTTCCTTTATTCAAGTTGTCATGTTGTTCCCCTTCAACCCAATGTCATCCAATCCTCTCTCGGCATTCTTTCAAGCAATAGTTCCATTCTGTTTCATTCTATTCATCATTTAATTTATTGCATTATAATTATTTTATGTTTGTAGTTTGAATGCTATATAACCCTATTGAGTTGTTTATTTATTCACGTTTAAATCTTAAAACCATTTGAGGTACTTATGAAATAACTTGTAGATAATATGCATGGTTATAACATTTTACTTGATAATTTATAAATGCTTATAATAATGTGAAATAAAATGTATTTAGTTTATAAAATAAAAGTAGTGGTGTGTTGAATTTCATAAAAAAAGACAAATGTTTTCCTTCTTCATGATTAAACTATTTTCTTGAATTAATATTTATATAAATGAACATATTTTTCATTTTTAATAATAACAACAAACAATATTTTCATGTGTATAAAAATATTTTGTTCAATTTAATTTATAAATAATGAATTTTCTAAGTTCAACATAATTTATAAATAATAATAAAAATTGGATATAAATAATTTTTATTATGTATATATAAATAATTTTTTATTATAAATAATCTTGTATATATAAATAATCATAAATAATTTATAAATAATTTTTATTATAGCTAATTTTGATTATAAATTGTTATGATTACTTTGAATGAATTATTTATATAAATAATTTATAAACAAATTTTAATTAATTAATATTTTGAATTAATAATTCTGAATGAATAACTATTTTGAATTTATAATTTTGAATTAATAATAATTTTGAATTAATAATTATTTTGAATTAATAATTATTTTGAATTAATAATTTTGAAATAATAATTTTGATTATCTTTAATTAATAATTTTGAATTAATAAATTATATAAATAATTTCGATCATTTTATTTTGTTTAGTTTTAAAATTTGATTTAATATATGTTTATAGTTTAATGTCTAACTAATTTTGGTGATATGAAAGATAATGATTAATTAAAATCGAGATTATTGTTTTTTGATTTGTTATAAAACAAGGTAGTAAAAATGCATTTTTTAAGAAGGGTTATTTGTGTTATTTAATATAAATTGTTGATGTTGGACAGATGTGGTGGTAGGTGTGCTATCCATATATAATCTATAGTTTTTTATCTTGGGAAAGTATTCCATTTAATCCTATGTGTATGTGTTATTTTTTAACAATAGGTTATTTGTGTCATTTTTAGAAAAAAATTATTTTCTTTTTTTTTTCAAAATTTTCACCAAAAAAGGTGGATCTAAATGATAATCATTTCTTTTCTTTTACTAAATTTCACATCCAGAAAAATGAAAATAAATAAAAATCATTTTTTTTTCATTTATTTCTTTTATGAATTATAAAATAATTTCTTTTCTTTTAATAATACATAACCAAACATAGTGAAATGAAAAGGTAATCCCTGATGATATGCCCATTATAAGAACATAAGATGACGTGTTCCTCAAATAATTACTTGTACTTCCTCTAAAACGAGTGACTGAGTTCCCAATCAAACTTATATCCATAGAAAGTAATAATCTTGGGGTATATTATCACTAAAATCATTTGAAGATAAAGGTATTTATAGGATGGACCAGATCAATATATTTGACATAAATCCACAGTTTCCTTAGATTATCTAGGTAATATCATATATTTTTGAGGAACTTAACACAATTATCAAGAACACTAACCAAGACAACTCATAAGGGAATAAAGTTTTTCTATATAGATTAATGTGAGGAGAGATTTAAAGAGTTAAAGAAGAGACTAACCATGACACCTATGATCACATTACCCACTAGTGTGGAAGGATTTGTCATTTATAGTGATTCATCCAAAAAGTTCTTAGGTTGTGTACTTATGAAAAATGAAAAAGTGACAGCCTATGCCTTCCGTAAATTAAATATCCATGAGATGAACTACCCAATACATGATCTAAAATTGATAGTAGTGATATTCACATTTAATATTTGGTGAAATTATCTGTGGGGAGAATTTTAACATACATATGGATCATAAAAGCATCAATTATATATTCACACAAAAAGATATTAATATGTTCCAAGGAAAGTGGTTTGACCTGATCAAGAAATATGATTGTCTGATCTACTATCACCATGATAAGGTGAATAATGTAGTTTATGCTTGGAGTAAAAAGGATCCTACAACCCTATCCATGATAAGGATTGAAAGGGATCCATTATTCCTAGATATGTAAAGGATAAACATGTGAATCGTAAAATCAACTTTATCCTACCTTGATCATATAACCACTCATCCATATATTCTTAAGAGGATCAAGGGGACTCAAAAATATTATAAGGAGCTACAGATAAAGATAAAAAATATTTTGGAGTTCAACTTTTCCAATGATTAAGTGATAAGGTTTGAAACCTAGATATGTGTCCCATAAAAACCATAATTGAAGAGGAAAATTCTAGATGATGCACATAGCTCATCCTTATCTGTTCATCTATAAAGTGCCAAGATGTATTGAGATTTAAAAAAAAATTGGTGGGATAACATGAAGAGAGAGTTTCTTAATTTGCATCTCAATGATTGGTATAAAAAAAATTCAAGTTTGAACAACTAACATCTAAGATCACGGTTTAACCATTACCCATACTAGCATTGAAATGGGAAAATATAACCATGGATTTATTCATAGGAATCCACAAGACATATAAAGGCAATAAAACCAATTGGGTAGTAGTAGGCTGCCTTATAAAGTAAACACATTTCATTACTGTCAAGGAAGATTTACCTCTTGACAAACTCAATAAGATATACACAAGATAATTGATAAGACTGCATGGAGTACCACTCTCTATTTTATTTTTCTGAGTTTTATGGTTTACGTTGAGGTTTAGAGAAGTCTTCAATAATCATTAGATATATATTTTAGTTTCAGTATATATTGTCACCCACAAATGAATAGTCAGTTTGAAAGAACCATTCAAACTCTAGAGGATATGATAAGATATTTTTAAATGGATTTTCAAGGATGTTGCGATCAACACCTCCCATAGTACAATTCTTATATAACAAATATTTCCATTCTATCATTTAAATATCACCTTATGAGGATATATATGGGAATAGGTATTATATTACAACATTATTTTATGTAGTTGAAGAGTGAAATATAATGGTACCAAATATTATATAAAATATGACATAAAAGGATAAAAATATTCAATGTTATTTGAAATCAATGAAAAGTCGATAGAAAAATTTTCATACAATTGTTGATGTGACTTGAAGTTTTAGGTTAGATATAAGGTATTACTTCATATATCGTTGTGGAAGAAAGTCATAGGGTTTAAGAATAAGTGAAATCAAAATCTTAGATACATCATCCACTTTGAGATCCTTGATCACGTTAGAGCTGTGTCCTATCGAATAACATTACTGCCTAACCTATCTCAATTACGTGATGTGTTTCATGTATCCCTATTAAATAAGTACATTCTAAACCAATCACACGTGTTAAATCTAAATTTGGTACCATTAGAGAATGATATTTCATACATAGATTAGTTATTGAAGATCTTTTATTATATAAAAAAAGTTCTATAAAATTATACAACTCACCTAATCAAAGTACTATCGCAAAACCACAAGTTTGAGGAGTAAACATGAGAGCTAGATGAGGAGATAAAACCAAAGTACCATCATCTATTTTCGTGTACAAAATTAAATTTTAATGGTTAAATTAATTAAGGGAGATTAATTTAGTGACAAAAACTTTTATAAATTTCATTCCCTTCAGAATGAATAAATTCCTTTTTAAGTAATGTAGTTATAGAAAACAAATGCGCAATATTTCAATTTTTATTTTGGAATATTTTAAAATATATACATGATTATATGATGGGATTAAAATGATGTTAGGAACCATAATAAATTATAATAGTGTTATTTTATAGTTACCATTAAGATTATTATATATTAAGGGCTATGATAAAATCCAATTGAAATATGAGGAAGAAGTGATGACCTTGACTAATAGTATCATTCCCTACAAAGCCAATTTATCAGGGATTATGAGGGATATAAAATCACTAAGATTTTTCCTTATCTAATCCAAATATGATATTGAATAACTAAAACATAATTTAAACTATTTATAGGAAAAGTTTAATCTCATAGAGATCACCACCCAAACCTTTTTCGCCGAACCACCTCAAGAAAGTACCACAATTTCACACCTTACCCTTAGGATATACATTGGAATAATAAGGAAGTATGTATCTAGACCCTAAAAGAATGATTTTTTATATTTTATTTTTAATAAAATAATTATTTTATTTATCCCTTTTCAATTCTAATTTTTGAATATAAATTATTATATAATCACTTTAATAAAAACTAGATTTTGATATGAAGAAACCAAAATTATATTTTTGGGAAATATATAGTTTCAATTAAAACAATCATTTTGATAAATTAAAGATTTTTTAAATAAATTATATTTTCAAAAAATGATCTTATTAAATTATATTTATTTAAAAATAATTGATAATATAATTTAATAGAGTCCCATGTAATTTATATAATAGTCAAAAATCTATTAGTATTGTGAAAACTAATATTTTCTAGTAAATAAGTTTTTTTAATTAAAATTATAAATTATCGTATTTATAATTTTTTTTGTAAAATAAATATTATATTTGAAATTTCAATTTTAAAATTATTCAATGGTGAATTTTTCATTATTTTTTTACACAGTTGAATTTTTACGTAAAACTTGAATACGGTATAAATATATAGTGTGTATTATGACAACATAATAGAAAAAAAGTGCTACAATAAATTTTATAAAAGGAATAAAATCCAATAATATATTTCCACTTTAAAATAATGTGTTTTTGAAGTAATTTTATTAATTTTAAAATCCTATAATGAATCTTCCAAAACCTATATTATATTTTGATGTTTTAAGAACAATTATTTATGAGCACAACTCACTTTCACATCTTGAATTTTATTATTTTAATGATTTAAATTCCTAGAATAATAAATTATTTAAAATAAAACATATTTGGCAGAAAAAATAGTAAAAAACTATGTGAGGGTTTATACTTTTTATTATTTTATCACTTAGAGTCCAAAACCTAAGTTTAGAAATTAATAATGATTTCCCATACCTTTTGTTATAAATAACCACCAAACCTAAAATTCCAATTAAATAAAACCAATTTATAATTAAGTTACTCTCATTATTACTCTCTAACTCCCTACCAAGGTATTATAAAGGTGTTAATAATCTCCTCCAAAGCTCTTAGAAGCACACTCTCAAGGTAAGGGATTCTCTTCCTCCTCTTTATTTAAGTACTTTCTTTATATTAAGATTTTTTTATTTCTAATTATTAATGTTTTCATATTTCTTTACACATAAATTTACTATAATTACGATTCCCATGTTATGAGAGACCACCTTTCACTCTCATTAATCACTTCTATGAACCTTTATGTACACCTGTTATGCTCTCAAAATTATCCCAAGATTTTTCATGCAAACATTTTGTATTGAGAATACTCATACACATTTAGATTCAAGGGTATTCACCTTGATGTAACTATTATTCATTTATTTTAAAATTACATGTTTGTTACCACACTCATTAATCATGGGATTAAAAGCGATCCAATATGTTCTTATGTTGTATGATCTATGTGGCACACAGATTCATATACATGATATAAATGTGATGGATGAGACTAAATTTATATATCCCTCCAATGAATTAGGAAATGTTTTTATCTCATGATATACTGTCATCATCCAAATTTACCCAAGTTTATGTTTGAATTGTTCCCTCGTTATGTAGCTAGGGTTGTCGAATCCTTAGAGATCTAAGAAGAAACCTAGAGACACGTACATTCTATAGAGTGATTTTTGGATATGTAGTGGATAACTTGTGTTTGATTTGAGTGTTTTAATAAATCAATAAAATTATGAAGTGAAATAAATTAATGTTAAAGTCTTTATCCTAGGTTATATAAATGTGTTGGTTTGATGAATTTATTCTTTTATTATTTCAATTTCTTACACTCAAGTGTGACCCATTCAACAACGTCAATCTACTTTAATCACTTATTAGATTAATATCAATAAAAAACTAATGAAAATCACCTATAAAATTGAATTATCATTTTTATGAGAACTATAATGTAAATAATTTTATTAGAACTTGTGTGTGTGTCTATAAAATTAATTAAGTACAAAGAATAAAAAGACCATAGAATGGAAATATCCACTAAATAAATAATATAAAACTTGATGAAATGAGAAATAACATCCAACCCAGACCCTTAATACTCCATTGGATCAATACATAAGAGTTTTATCACTCCATTTATGCCAATATCTCAATGTGTGATGATAGTAGAATCATTAGGGTAGAATTGAATAAGAAAAATAAATGAAATAATGAGCACTCCACCATTACGTGAAGGATTTATCTCTTCACTCTCTGAATAAATTCAAAACATAATGGAATGGTATAAAAATTTGGAAAATAATAATATAAAATTAAAATAATAAAAAGTTTTATTTAGAAACTATAATGATACAAGAAACTTACAATTGGAGGCATGTGATTATAACATCAAATTGTAAGCATAACATTGCTATGAAAACATACACAAACTCCCCAAAAATACTTTTAAAAAACTACCTTAAATAGGAGTTTTGGAATCTTCGGGTTGAGTCTCCAATAGTAAAAGTCATAAAAGTTAATTAGGGTAGGCATAGGTGGGTAGAAAATTAATTGATAGAGGAATTTTACACCCTATATAAAAAATCATAACCCAATAGAATCCACCCAACTGACAAGACAAAATAGGCTTCTAGATGGAAGAATTTTTGTAGTCTATAGAAGAATAAATTTAATCTGAATATTTACTCTAACATCTATCAAAATTACATACTATTTGGCCTCATATATGAGGAGTTATGTTCAAAATGGTGGGATGTTATTTTGGGCCCCTGAATCTAGCCCAAAACATCATCTTCCATTTGGGTTTCTTGGATCACACCTGAAATTTTAGAATTAGATATGGAAACAATTTCATTAAATGTTTTCCATGATTTAATCTATCTATAGGTTAAATTAGGGGTTCATTGATATTGTACCATGGAAGTACAATAATTATAGTGGGATATTGTCCAGTTCACTTCACCCTGAATTTTTGAGATTTAATGTCCAAAATGATGGTATTAAAATGAGAATATTTAAGTATTTTAGAAGGATAAAATATTCCCCCCAAAATTCATGACTTATTATTAAAATATAGATTTAAAATAAATACCAGTTGGTGTTTTACATAGTGATGAAAAAAGTACCGATTATTAATGAATTTGAGGAAGAATTACAAATATGATGTGAAAATATGTTCATCTTGTTAAATGAACTAACAACTGTATTTGTGAACAAATAGGTACATGAAAATTGTAATATAAACAATGAATATTATATTTTTTTTCAGTTTTTATGACACCCAATAAATTGATGATTTATAGTCCCAAGGAAATCATTCAAAAGATAAAAATTGAATTCCCATTCAAAAAACATTTTAACTTTCAATTTTAACCATTAATACATCACATCAAAAAATCTTATAACCAATAAATATCATTTAAAACAATATTGGGTCATAATCATATCCCAATCCCAATCCCATTACTCAATTCAAATTCTTTACCACATTTCATCCAATTTTAGTTAAGCATGATGATGTATTGTGCGTCACAATATACATGAGGGTTTATTTTAAGTCAAAGTGGAAAAAGGAATATCTATATGGTATCACATTTTAATACTAAGTTGAGTATTCATTTTTTTTGTTTTTTTTGAAAATTTTCCATAGTAATATTTGACTGAGTCAAGTTAACCCCTATAATGACACTTTTTTAATGACTCCCAGGCTCAAATATATTAGGTAACCAAGTAAATATCACACACTCAGGTATCATCTCAAGTTAACTAAACTAATAAAAAAAATTATAAAACCATAAATTGAGACATAATGTCCAACTATGGGCCAGAAAACTATCAATTCATGAACCAAAAGTGTTGAAAGCTATGACTAAAAATTGATTTTTTATTTATAAAAAATAATGGGAAAAATACCAACAACCAACCAATGCTATGGGGATCTGAAATAGTGGAGTCCAAGGGCATCCCCTTGAAAACAATTAATACAATCAATAGTAAATAAACCCAAACTTGAGTAAATGATTATATAATAAATGTTTTCAACCTATGACCATTGAATTTGAAGATATGAATACTGGTGGGATCCAAAATCTCTACTTACCCATGGGGGTACACATGATGCACCCTGTAAGACCCTGACCATCTTTACCTTAACTTTTATAGGGGTATGTAATGCTTGGAACTATAAAGAAGCATATATTTTCTCAGTTTATTGTGTTTGAATTTAATATTCCTAGATTTATTGGCCAAAAATATATCTTTATTGATCCTTTAATTTTCATAAGCTTCCATCCCAAGTCCCTCAACTTCATTAAGGTCTAATTTCCTCTTTTTTTCAATAAAATAAATGTCAAAAATCATTTTTTTGATTTCCCAAAAGGCATTAGGTTAAATCTTAACAGTTATATGAAAATATTTTCCATAAACCAACATCTATGTTGACATGCCTAAGTTGGTTTTTGAATGCAACAAGATATACCAAAATAGAATCCAAGAGTTTCTTAGACCAATATTTCCTAGATGTATTTATGGTTTTTTCAATAATTTTATTAATTTTCCTATTTTCCAACTCATCAAAACCATTGGTTTGGGGATGGTAGGAAGTGTAAAATTTATAAGAAATCCAATAATTATAAATGAGTGTCTATAAGGGAAATTTATAGAAATGGGTTCCATGATCACTGATTATAGCCCTAGGAATTCAAAATCTAGAATGGATATATTATTTTAGGAATTGGATCATAACTTGATGGTCATTGAACTTTGTGGGAATGAACTCAACACATTTTGAGACATAATTAATGGCTAATAGGATGTATATATATACCCTATAGTTTGAGAAGATTCCCTTGAAATCAATTAACAGACAATAAAATATTTCAAAAACTATAATAGGAGTAAGGAAATTTTGATTTATTTGGTTATGGATCATAATTATTGACATTGAAGAAAATTTTGGTTGAATGTGAATGAATATTTAGTGAGGTTAGGATAGAATAAACCACTTTTAAGGACCTTTATAGTGGGTTTATTAGTGGAAAATTGGCCCTTACATGCCTCCCTATGACATGATTTAAGAACAGAATCTTTCTTAGACTCAGGATTATATATCCTAATGAATTGATTAGAAAATAACCTGAAAATGTATAGATCATCAAACACATATTTTTTAACATTCGAAAGGAATTTAATCCTATATTGAGTCCCTAATAATTTTGGGATAACTCCCATAACCTATTAGTTGTCTATGTCAACATAATATGGAAAATTACTCATAGAATTGATATTCTTATTAGGAAATGAATTAGACATGGAACGGTGATTTGATTTGTCTTTGAATTCAATCCTAGAGAGGTGATCAACTATAAAATTTTCAACACCCTTTTTATCCTTAATGGTTATATCAAACTATTATAGAATAAGGACCCACCTAATTAATCTAGACTTGGCATCTTGTTTTTATAAAATGTATTTTATAGGTGAATGATCTTCAAAGACAATGTTGGGGGATCCTAATAGACATGAACTAAATTTTTCTAAGTTAAATACAATAATAAGAAACTATTTCTTAGTGGTGGTTTGTTTTATTTTCACATAAATTAAAGATTTATCTGTATAAGTGATGATGAATGGAGTTTTATCAGATCTTTTCTCTAATATAGATTATACATAAAAGTTAGTAATATCACACATGATTTAAAAAGGAATATTCTAATTTTGAGAATGCAGTATGGGTGGAGATATAATATATGAATTGAGTTTTGAGAATGAATCCTCACATCTCTTCATCCAAACAATTAGAGCATCTTTCACAAGAAAATAACAAAGGGTTCGAGAAATGGACCTCAAGTTCCTAATGAACCTCCTATAGAAACTTGCATATCCTAAGAAGGACCTCACTTCTTTGATAGTTTTTAGAGAGGGAAGGTGAAAGATGATATCTACTTTGGATTTATCTACTTCAATCCCTCTAATAGATTCTAGATGGCCAATAACAAGTCCTTCCTTTACCATGAAATTAATTTTTATCATTTTAGTATGAGATCATTATACTCACATCTAGATAAAACCCTTTTAAAATTTCTATATAATACCTCAAATGTATCCCCAAAGATATATAATTCATACATAAATACCTCTAAATAATCCCCCACCACATTAGAGAATATTTCCATCATTGACCGCTATAAGTTACTAGGGTAATTACATAAACCAAAGGGAATTTTATTGAAGGAAAAAGTGATAAATGGATAGGCAAAGGTTGTTTTTCCTTGATCTTATAAGGAAACCTCAATTTAATTATACCATAATAATCCATCTAAGAAGCATTAAAACTCATGACTTTCCAATTAATTAAGTATTTTATCAATGAAGGGAAAGGGAAAATGGTCCTTATTTGTGTAAGAGTTTAACTTTATATAGAAAATGCACACTATCCATCCACTAATGACCCTTGTGGGGGAAAATATCACCATAAACATTAGTAATCATAGTAATTCCAGCCTTTTTCACAACCCTTGTATTGGGATTACCCACTCACTCCCAACAATAGGGTAGATAATACCTGCCTTTACCAACTTTATAATTTTATTGTTTACCTCATCCATGAGATTGGGATTTTATCTTCAATGTAGTTTCTAACATGATTTAGAATCAAATTCTATAATAATCTTATGAGTTTGAATGAATGATATAATAACATGAATATCAAATAATGTCTATACAATTTCTTTCTTATACCCACTTAGGACATCCATAATCATTATATCTAGATTGGATTTTTGATTGGATTAGAAGAAAATAAGAAGTGTTTGATTGTACCCTAGGAATTAATACTTGAGTGATGAAGGAAGGACCTTGAATTCAAGCATAGTTCGGTTGAAAATTTCAAAACCAGGATCTAAATTTGCATCAAACTCATATTATTTTTATAAATTTATTGAAAGAATTGGTTTTTTTGAATAGAAGTTTCATCCACCATATTGGATAGATTAGTGTCAATAATTACTATGAACATAATTTTTGTAATTTATCTAAAGGTTTCATTGATTTGTGATCCTAAAAATTCATCAAAGGATTCATCTTAAATAGATTAATTCCAAGGAGACAAATTTCCCTCATGTAAACAAAGAAAATCAATCTCATCCTCACTTAAACACCCTTCATCAAATCCTTGATTTCCCATTTTTTTACTATCAACACTACCTATCAAATTTAATTCATGAATAACTTCATCATCACCATCCCTGATTTAAGATTTTTCATTGTAAATGTTCAAATCACGGCTCATGTTCCCAAAGTTTATGGTCATACTACAATTCCTTACTCAGATGACCAAGTTTATTATTTCTATAAAGGGAAAAAAGGATGATTGTAGTTTATTCCTTTATTCCTAAGTTTTTATAATTATAAAGGATAATGAATTTATAAGGGTAGGTTAATTTCTCAATTTTCACTAAAACATCCCTTGAGATCCCCTTAGGAACCCAAATACTTTGATCGACAAGTTGAAGAGTTCCAGATGTGGGTTGGAGTTCTTGAATCCCTAACTGAAAATAAAATATATATGGAATGAGGTTCAAACAGAATCTTATTTTTAATTAGTCTTTGGAAATATTTTATCTCTCCAAATTCAATGTTAATGTATGGGAAACTCAGGAATTTGAACTTTGGAGGAATGTTTTCCTGAATGGTGGTACTCATATTAGAAGCCAAATAGACTTGGTTTTTATGTGAAAATTTTATTTTAAAAGTGAAAAAGTCCTTAAGGTACTTTTATTAGGAAGGTATGGTTTGAATTTCATCCAGAAATGGTTTGTTAAACAAAACCATAGAGAAGATACCCCTCAACGTTTCATTCTATTCAAGTTTAGATTTTACTCTAATGTGTTGAGGGAAGGGTGGAAGATGAGGTATTATTTAGTTTTTTGTGGGTTGCTTTACATTCTTATTCAATTTCTCAATTTAAAAAGGCATTTATTTATCATTATCATGAGTTTTGAGGATTCATATAGTTTTTGATGGTTTATTTAGGTTTATAAATGGATTTACTACTTTTCAAAATGCTCCCTACTTTTAGTTATTTATGATATGATTATGTGAAACTAGATTCTCCCCTCAAAGTTGGGCATGGAACAACTTGATTAGGCCTGGGTTCTTTTCCATTTATTATCATTTTCAGTTCATGTTTAAAATATGAGACCTATGAGTTCATTTTTTTCATTTAATTTCACAAATTTTTAAATATTGGGTGTGGGACATATTAGGTAGGTGATTGTGCTTGTTGGTTTATCCTAGGAGGATAATTTAGATATTGGATAAGCTGTTGAATGGGTTATTTAATAGGTTGCTGAAATTTAACTGCTAGATGTTGGTATTAGATCATTTGGGATTAAAACTATTCAGGTGTTGTAAAAAGTTTTTGAGGGTAGGGGTTGAGACATTGTTTTTGTGTTGTTTGTTTATTGTTTTTCTAAGAAAATCCTAGATGATCATTGTACCTTGGGTTCAAAGTGTTTTTGTGTTGAGGTTTTTTAAAGTTAAAATAATTGACCTATACTGGTGTTCCTCTTAAAATAAAATTCATTATGTAAGGGATATTTGGCTTGTTTTCAGTGTTGTAGTCATGATTTTCATAAATTGTGAAAATGGGGTCTATAGTTTGGATTTATTTGAATTTCCTAAGATCAGTCTCCTCAACCTTCCTAGTGAGTTCAACATGTTTTTTCCTAATAAATTATTCTTATAATAGATTTTTCATTCCACCACATTTTGGTATCTTATCATAGTAAGTTTATGTTCCCCATGTTTTCTTCTATTTAGCAATATTTTACTGATACTCGTAAGAATCATTTGAGGATTTGTTTTGGAAAGTTCTATTACACACTTTGTCAATGAATTGTTTGTTTCTTGGACCCAACCCTTCATAGAAAATTCTCATTTATTATATAGTTGAGAAATCATAGTTTGTACCATTTTTAGAGTGTATTTTAACCTTTAACTTGTTTTATAGATAGTTACCCCATTTTTTCCAATAATGTTTTGGATGCTCTTTTTAGTGTAATTATTTTATATTAGAGAGAGTATTTCTTGTAAAATTCTACTGTAGTTGGTCCAAGGAGTGGATATATGTTGGTTAAATATTTTCAAACTATTTATTTTCTTGATCCTTTAGAGAAAAATTAGAGTCTCATTTTATCCAATTCTAATTGAGTTTTTTGGGAACATCGTTTCAAAAATATCATTGAACTCCTTGATACGAAGGTATGAAATTTTAGACTCCATCCCATGAAAGGTTGTAAGGTTGTTTTGGATGTGGGGTTTAAAAATTTAATGAGAATCTATTAAAGTATCATTCATAATTAATTATGGTTCATTGGTATAGTAATATGTAAGGTATTCATTCATGGTCTGGTCTACAACATTCTCAAAGTTTGGGGCTTACTCATTTTGGTTTCCATTTGGGTTTCCATATGGGTTTATGATTTGGTTTTATAGATTATTATGAATTTGGATAAATTCAATTTTATAATCCAAATTCTCTATAATATTATGATATAAATTAATTATACCCCTTTGATCATTTTACCCTTCACCCCTTATAATATCCAACCTAACTAGACAGTTTGAGTTGTCATGAGTGTAGGAGGACATGTATCTAAAAAGAGAAAAAAAAAGAAAGGGGAAAAGATAAGGGAAATTGGGGTGAGAATAGAATAAATGGTATATAATAGAAGTTGTGTTTTGAAAATTAATTTCTTGGGTCCCCAACAATGTCTCCAAAATTTCCGCCCATTTAGCCTCATATTTGAAGAGTTATGATCAAAATGATGGGATGTTATTATAGGCCACTGAATCTATCCCAAAATTTAATATTACACCTGGTATTCCTATATCACTCCTAAAACTTGAGAATTATGTCTATACATAGTTGAATTAAATATTCCTCATGATTTTATTTATCTCAAGTTCAAATTTTAGGTTCATTAGGCTTGTATCATGGAATCAAAAGTCAATTTAGTGGGCTGCTTTCTAGTTCACTTCACCAAAAAATTTCGAGATTTAATATCCAAGATGGTGGGTTTCCATTGTGAGTATTGAAGTTTCCTAGACTGATGAAATATTAAACAAAACATTAGTAACCTATCATTGAAATATGAAATTCAAATAAATATGAGTGGGTGTTTTATAAAGTGTTGAAAAATGTACCATGTATTAGTGAATTTGAGAAAGAATTACAAACATGTTATGTAAAGAAGTTTAATTTGTAAAATGAACTAATATCAGAATTTTTGAAAAAACACGCACATGAAAATTGTAATATAAACAATGAAACTTAGACTATTTCAGTTTCTAATTACATACCGTGTATGGTGCATGATTGGCTAGTCTAATCACACTATGTTATGATGTCTTAGAGGATAACCTTGAGTTATGATTATAATGTCATGTTTTATGCTATTTACACATTCCTATGATACCTTGATGTCATCATCTTATACCATGATTTGATGTTCAAAATTATGATTCTCACCTTTTTATTCCATTTTGTTATGTCTAACATGTGTTTCTTTACTTTATTCCATGCTTTGATTATTCCCTTATAGGGATTCATATCTCACCCCATTCTTATGTACATCCCTATGTTATCCCATGTAGTTTTATAAGATCAATGGAATTTTAAGGGCATGTTTTAGAGTTTTTATATATTTTTTATATCCATGTTTTAAGTTATTGTGATATGTATCTAATTACCCAAAGTTACTAGGGCACTTAATCTTTTGGGATTGTATTATGCGTATCTTTATATAATAAATCATGAAATAAAGTGTATAAAAGTTATGAGTTTTCATAATTAAAGAGATGAAACTAAATTGATACCCCCAATCTTATGGCTTGATTTTTATATACACAATAAAACATATAATATTCTTCTTTATGAAATGAATCCTCATATTTAGTAAAAAATTCATAGGTTACCTCTTCTTCTAATTTTAGAAAATAATTTCTATAATTTCTAGAATTATAAACACCCACATATTTCATGATATTTTCAATAAATAAGTACTTTCCCAAAGCTAAAAGTTCATGATGCATACCCAGATCTTCATCAGATTCAGTATCTTCTACATGGAAGAATGTAAAAAGTGAATGATCATTTAAAGGGTGCCTCATGGAGGTGAAAATATTGATGCGAATAATGTTGTCTTTAAACATCATAGTGAGGGTTCCTTCATATACGTTGATTATTTACATTTCTTTCTTCTATAATGGTCTTCCCAAAATAATGGGTGAGTTTCCTAGTGATTTATCTTTCTCCATGGTAATCACATAAAATTTGGATGAGAATATCAGGACTTTAACTCCAACAAACACATCTTTTAAACTCATACTGAAAAAATAGTGGATTTATTTTCATGTAGTACCCCCACATTTGTGAGATTAAAATCTCCCATATAAATATATATAGAAAAATAGTGAGGCATAACATTTATATAATCACCTAAACCACACAGGGAACTATAAAAAGTTATAGAGACAATGATGAAGGGAATAGAGATTGTCCTTAGATCTTGACATTTGGTAGGTAATGGTAGCATGGTAAGAGTTAAAACACCTATTACTAAACTAATCCTTTAATTTCTATAAATACTTAATTTTTTGGTACAAAGTTCTTTGAGAAATTTGAAATATTTTATGATTTGTTTAACAGATTATAGAAGGAGTATATTGATTTCAACTTTATAAAAGGTTTCATAAATTTCCCTATGAAGTTATTTTTCTTCAATTTTTTTATTAAATCATACATGATGGGAATGTAAGTTGAAGGTATTTATTCTTTAATTATTACCCTTTCTTGGTAATCTATTGTATTTGATTCCTATACCTTTCAGTCCCTCCTTATTCTTAATTTTTTTCAACTTATTGGATGGATTTATTTTAAGAAATATGTTTATAATTTTCAGACTTTATTTTCTCAAGTTCAGGTTAATAGTTCTTAAGTCTATATAGTCAAATCTCTTTACCACATCTTATTATTATCATTATTAAATTTCCCTTTGTATTTGGGACTGTATGAGATAGTAAATTATCATGATTTTTTGGATATAAGTTCTATATGACTACTAAGTTAGATTTTCAAATTATCCGTTTTATTTTATATCTCCTCCACCTTAGAATTTTGCTGTATAGGTGATGATATACTCGTTGAAATTCATTTTTTGGACTTATTTTACCATGAAGGAATGGTTTTTTGACACTTTTCTTGGTTATAAGGTTTCTTATAAGTTATTTTTAATGGATGGTTTTGGTATTTTTGCTACTAAAATGAGGTTTGAGGTTGGTATTGGTTCTGGTAGAAGGGTGTAGCCTGATTCTGTTAACCTTTAAATCCTTGATGAGATTGTGTGTTATCTTTCCATGGTTGATTTTTTTGGAATTTACTTGGTTTAAAAGTTGTTTCACTACTCTCCATGGCCTATAATTTGGTACATTGGTTATTTAAATGAGTAGGTGAAGAGCATAAATCATATAACTTAGTTGGTGTTTTTTTTCATAGATTTGTTTCAAATATATCTATCTCACTAATCTAGTTAGCTCTTTAAGTTTTTATTCTATTAATGGTTATGATTCATAATGTATTACCTCATGAATACCTCTTGTAGTTATACCACTTTTACCAATTTATTGGTCATTTTATGCAATATTTTAAATAAATCCATGTGATTCCACTGGCTACATATTAATCAGAGATCCTCCTCATGATGCATCCAAAATATTCCTATAATTATCTAGTCATATTTTATATAATAATATAAGAAATTGGTTTTCTTCCTCAAATTTATGTGGGAAGAAGAAACATAACTTCTTGAATATTTCTCAATATTCATAGAGAGTCTATATAGATACTTATCTTGTGGTGTATATCTCTTTACTTATTAATGTGATCTTGGAGGTTAGAAAAAATATTAACATGAAACATTTTTTAGATCATCCCAATCATGAATTTATCTTATATTTAAGCTATTTAAACATTATTTAGCATCTCCTTATAGTGAAAAGGGAGTACAATCTACTTATCTTCTTTTTCATATACTCTGTGAGGCTTCAAATTTCAAAAGACATGAATGAATTCTTGTATGTGTCTGTTGGTGTCTTCACCTACAAGTATATGACACTTATGAAAATTTTTCCTTAATATAATTTATAATTTGAAATAATTTTATAATTTTAGCATTAAAAGTTTATTTTTAGTAATAAAAATGAGGTTCACATAGGTCTCTTAGGGTTTGGTTTGGTTCTATTTCCCCTATGGATAACTTAAAATGAATACTCAAAGTTTCACTTGAGTCTGTAGGGTTTATTAATTCAAAATTAGTGTCAAATTTAATTTTCATATGTCTGTTCTGTTAGTTTATTTAAATTTATAGTTCTAAAGGGTAAATATTTTTCACTATAATTTATATTTATTGAATTCTAAAGGTTAGATTTGGAACATCCTCCCAAAAAATGGTGCCAAGTTTTTGACACAAATATAATACAAGGTATATAAAAAGCTATTTATTTTCTAGGTTAATGTAGTAGTAGTGAAAACCCTTGGTTGTATCTTGAGTGGAGTGAAATAAATTAATTTTTCAATTGTTAATTAATAAAAAGGGTGTCTTTTTTTTTGAAAATAAGAAAGTATGATACAAATATTTGAAATCAAATGATGAGAAAATTCACTGGGTTAGGTATGATATTACAGTTGTAATAGTATCATGATCTTACAAACATAGGACTCTTCTTCTTATTAATTAATAAGTGATAGGTTCTTCAACTGATTCCTCCCTTTACCCTAGTTAAATTAAAATGGTGATATTTCTCAATTTCTTATTTACTCTACCTACCTATAAAGTGTGAAATAGTAATAATCAATCACCACTAGTTCATTGAGGTAACACACAACTAAGTCTTGTTATTACCAAGAAATCCAGGAGTAGCCACTGAACCATCCTCACATGACAAAAACCAATTAACTCTTTAAAATTCATCCTATAAAATTCCACCATATATGGTTTTAAACTAATTGGAGGGATATTATGGATCATCAAACAAGGTAATAAATAATAGATAAAATTAAGACAACCACAACCACATTTGAAATTACAATTTATCAATGAATATTAAAATCAATCAATGAGAAAGAGAGTATTGTATTTATTGAAATACTAAGGCTAAAGTATTAAAAAAGGGTTTCCTTACCTTACCCAAATCACTTATATGTTTTTATCTCTCATTCACTATAGAATAATGATTAATAGAGAAGTGTAATACATTACAATGATAAAGTGAGAATAAAACATAACATAAAAGTGCATCATAATTCCAAAAAATCACCCTCATCAAGACAAGTTCTATCCCTCTCCCAACAATTAATAGGTACCAATGTTTCTACCTTTGAGTCCCCAATATATTCATATTCAGATTATATTTCATGGTCAAACATGCCTAATTCCATTCTGAATATATTGGGAGATATTTTAATCTACACAACCCATAGCTTTAAAACTTTCATCCATCAAGGAATGTGATCATGTGATATCTACTTCTTTTTAAAAATTTAAATCCACATCATCATACACATAAAATAAGTTCCACATCATTATAATCCTACATAGAACATCAGTTTTATATTTACCCTAAAATCAAGTCATAATTCACATGTATGGATTGGGGTAGCTCAATATTCACCTCTATTTAATAACATCGAAACCATATCATATCATCATCTTAATCAATGTTTTACCATCCATTTAATATTTGTATATGTTGACCACAACCATATTTATGAGTAATAGTGATGTTTATGTAGGCATTTCATCATCACCACAACATACAACATGCCATGTATGGAGTTTATGTAGTTTAACTTACTTCCTCACACAACTAATTCTAGAACCCTTATTAATCAATTAGAGTTCATACCTAGTCCCATTCTTAATCTTTTTCAAAGATAAACATTATAATTCCACTCTTCAAATTTAGTACCAACACCCCACCCTTAGTCGATTATAGTAACATGAAAGGATGATGTCTGGTTTTATATAGGGACTTGGCATAGAAGCGTGGCCATATAAGGGTTGGTTTTCTCATACAAATAATGGGGTTTCATTGAAGGTTGAGGATACAATATCTTCATAAAAGCACATTAGCTTTTTATAGAAGATAAAAAGGTATGGCATATTGATGATATAAGTATGGATATTTATGGAATATATTCCCTAAATTTCAAACCCTGACCATGGTTTTCCCTCTATTTTATTTATTTATTAGCTTTGCATCTTGTCATGGGTGTTCAGGTTGAGTTTCATTTTGCTTTTTTTTTTGTGTTTTTGTAGTTTTTGGGAGGAAAGAGGGTGGAACAAAGTTGCCACCCAATTAGGGGAAACTATGTACCAGCCCTCTGAAAACAATAAAAGATTTGGAAGAAGCACAAAAGGCCTCACACAAATAGGTGCATGGGGTGTGACCCTCCCAAGGAGACTGTGAAACCTCAAGAAGAAGCTCCAAGTCCTCACAAGGATAAATGCATGAGTTGTGAGACCATGCATCCTAAACCATGAATCCACTACCTAGTTATATAGAGGATCCTAAATGGTTGGTTCAGGGTATGAAAGATAGTGTAAATATACCATGAAACCTATCCAAGTCTTTTAAAAGTGTTATTTTACCATTTCCCTCCTATTTTTTAACCCAAATTAATTCATCTGCTCCCCCATCTAGTTGTACAACCCCTTGAGATCCTAGGGTTACCTCCCATCTCCCCCGCATTAGATTTTGGGTTTCTTCCTCTTTAATATTTGGTGGATTTATCCTTGGGAAAGTTTTCTTCTCCATCTTCTTCCTTCCTTCTCTTTGTTCTTTATTCTTCTTAGCTTTGTGTATCTCTTGGATAAACCCTAGAGGTTTGAGGTTGATGTAAGGTTGTGTTTTATTTTGGTTTACGTTTTTTTGTTTGTCTCTTGTACCTTATTCTTCCCTATTTTGGATTTTTTCGTTCATTAACACTTTTTAGGTGGGTGTTTCCATCCATTTTCTTTTTAAAACATTCCGTGTGATTTTTTAGTTTTTCTAAATCCATTTTAAATGTGTTCTTCCTGATCGTGGCTTGCTAGTGAGTTGTGCTATAGATTTATCTGCTGGATTTTTAATGAAAATTGATTTTCCATGTTTATTACTATATGCATTAAATGTATATTTATGATATGTGTATGTTAAAATTCCAATTTTCCTTTCAAAAGGGGTTGGGTGTTCTGAAAGGATGTTTGGTCTTGTTGGAATGTTTGTAAAAATTGGGTGACAAATGGAATCATGATTTATGTGTATTTTTTCATCCTTATTAATGTGTTGCTTATGTGGCACCTCTTATATGTGATTTGGTGTTTCCATGTGATTCATCTTTTATTCATTGGGTAAACATTTTTCACTCATATAAATATACATATATATATATATTGATGTGATACGTGGATATCCATACGTGCATCATGTGTGCGTATAGATGTGGACCTACATATTAATGATTAATACCATATGATTTAAATTTTATAAAACCTAGATTTAATTAGATGAATTATTTATTCTTTAGTGTTTTATAAATGGTTCCATAGTTTATAAATGTTCCCCAAATAAGGTTTTTAGTTATGTTTTCAGAAATTTATTTTAGAGTCCCATTTGGAACTTTAGAACTATCTATTTTCTAAAACATTTATTTAAGGCCCCTTTATTACTTTGGGAGGTGGTTCTTTCTAATATAGATAAAATAACCTTTTTGGAAGCTTGAAAGTACACTTATGTGACTACCTTGATTTTGGAAATGTATTGGAAATAAAGGTGTTTTATTGAGAAATGGATTTGAAATATCAAGATATATAGGTCTAATTGTCACTTGTGAAATGTTTTTTATATGATAGGAACCACTATGGTTTTCCCTTAGATAGGGAGGGTCTCCCGATGGCTGGTGTCAGGGAATGGAAAAGGCATGCATGTTGGCATCAGATGGTTATGTCCTATTCCAAGAATATAATGACCTCTTCATTTCCTATATCTCCCTTATCCTAGTTACCCAAAGTTGCCACATTATTACATAACATTGTCATGATCACAAGGGATCAAATCCAAAAAGACCAATCAGTTTAGTATCCTTGGAGGTACTAGATACATTCATAAGTTTTACATTACATTATAAAATGAAAAAAAACAACAACATTGTCTCCATTTACCACATTCATATCCCTTAGACTATCCCTACAGGTCAGTCATAATATACTTCTTCGCATCCTGGGAAAAATAAAACATAGAAAGGGGTGAGCTCAGATTCTAAGCAAGGATAACAATATAACATAAATTGTCATAAATAAGCATAATCATTTAAGGAAATGTATAAGACTAAATCATAAGACTTTTAAACATAAACTTCTGTATAATATGGCCAATATAAATCAAATAATGCCATTTACTTATTCACATGGATATTCTACTAGTTGAATAATCACATGCAATATCAATATCCAATTTCATAATGATGGAATGCATAATTCCAGACTTCATAACCACATAGTTAAGACCTTGTTCCAAGAATACAAATAAGATTTTGTCAAGGAATTGTTACAAGATAATAGTTTTTCTCATGAGACCTACCGATGCATCAAGGAGCTATAGCGGGCTCCACCCGTCACTTACTAAGTCCAATGCATTCCTCATATGAAAATATTGAAACATAACATAAATATTAAAAATAAAACTAGTATACAAAATGTCAATACTTTAACCATAAACCATGAATGGTATAAAAATAGCACATCCACAGTCAAACATAACATAACTCATTCAATAAAATATCCAATATTGTATTATAATAAATCAACCTCAATCAAGAATAATATCTAATAAAGGATGTTGAGATAGTTGAAAATGATCACTAAAACTCTTTGAGAGAAATATCCCTTTTTCAAGAAATCATTTAAAAGTCACACAATTTAGAAAGGAAGACATTTAAAATACATTTTTTAATCAAAGTTCCCCATACCAATTTGAAACTTTTGGAAAGAATTAACATTTTAAAACATTCATGTCCATATAAATAAATCCTTAAAACCATTTTGAAAACATGAAAATTAATGAGAATGATTTATAATAATAAATATTTAAGCCATTTAAAATGATGTTTTAGTTAAAGAGTCCCTTAAAAGGAATCCTTTTGAAAACTATTTTATGAAACATGGACATGGATAATAATTATGTCCCAGTAAAAACTTACACACAAACAATCTCAGATAATAATGAGATTGAGAAATTAACCCTAAACTTGTATTTTCCTTGGTCGAGGGTGAGTTAACCTCCTTTATAATAGTTAAATAATTGTTTAAAAATTGTACAAGAACTATATAAATAAATGTTATATCATATATGATCCTATAATATTGCTTTGTTAATAATATTTCAGTAGTATCATCATTTTTTTGTGTTAACTGATTCGTTTTCCTTTATATGCTTGGTTACGTAAGCCATGTTTGTTATGGATATTATGTATTTTATTCATACCCAGAATTATATTAAGTTCTTAAACATTATTTTTAATCATAAAATTAAAATTATTCTTGAATGATTACGATGGGTAATGAATCTCATCGCGTTCTTGGAGACGGTAATCCGTACGAACGCACGAGCGACAATATCATTATATTAATGGTTAAATCACATTTAATTGGATTATATATCATATATACAGAATAATTAACATTTTATATTTATTATTTACATCAGTTATACTAATTATTATACCCATACAAAAATGAAGTGTTTGAATAACAAAATACACCACGACGTGGAGACGGTAAGCCGTACGTACGCACATATGGTGACTTAGTAATTTATAGGATGGATAGAATAATGAATATGGTTTTAATATATTTATAATAACATCAAATTATGTAGGAGGTACTGGATTTATTATTTTGTTACGGAAACAACAGATAAAGAGGAAGTGGAAGAAGAAAAGAACTTGAAAGATGGTGGTGAAATTATTACCTCTTCTTCTGGTGTTTCTCTTTTGAGTTGATCAAAATGGCTCCTTAGGTTGGATTTCTGATCAAAGTAAGTACTCTAGGTTGATGTGAGGGAAGTTTGGAATATATTTTATCAGGGGTTTTCTGAGACAAATGGTTTTGGAGGTGTAAAATTAAGATAAGGGGAAATACCCTTTTATAAGAGAGGTGAGGGTCACTTAAGAAAAAACCAGAAATATTATTTTATAATAAAATAATTTTTGGTTTCTAATGTCTCAAAAAAAATTTATTCCTAGGATAAGGTGGGTATGGGACTAAAAAAACTCAACCAATAGGTTTTATAGAGGTTTGGTCACCATATTAACATTATCTTTTAGATTTAACCCTTTGTTAAATAGTTTAACTTTTACCATGTATTCTTGTTTTATTATAATAAATGGTTAATAAACATAATATAAAAAGACAATAGAACCTAAAGTGGTAAATTAATGATATGAATATAATTATATAAGTTATTTGGAAGAACCTTATATTTTTAAGAATATTATATAATTTTATAATATAATATTTGTTTTAAAAACTCATTTATGTCAATTTTGACACTATTTAGTATTTTGTTTTTTTGAAAGTCATAACAACTTGATTACTTCAAACAAAATACATCTAATCAACCCTAACATGTAATATTCACCTATAAAATTCGTGGATGTCATAAAAACATTGAAATGGTATTTATTTTAAAATTTATAATACCATTTATTTGATTCTTTCATTAATAAGGTAATTACTGCATCATCATTGTGTCATAAATAAATTTAATTATTTAATTTATAAAAATTATAAATAAAATACCATGATGTAGGAAATATTTTAATATTTCTAACGAATATTTATAGTTGAATTTATCTTATGTATAAACCTATATTAAAAATGTTTTAGTAATAAAACTTTGAATTTAACACTCTTAACTCTTCTTTAAATAAAATAATAATAAATTTCCTAAGCTAATCTAAGTGGACCAAAGATGATCATATTTTATTACTAAGGTTGTTTTTGGTCAAATTAAACTTGTGAAATAGAATTAGTACATGTGTTAGAGTAATTATAATATTATTTTTACCCTTAATTACCATATTTACTTTTAACCGTGATAAATAAAAGTCAAAGGTTACTATTCAGAAAAAATTATTTTCACCTTATTGAACCACATTTTACTTACTGATTTCAATCATTTCTCTCAAATTTTTTAAATTCAACTCACAGAAGCAGTAAAATTAAGTTTTATGCAAATTTTTAAATGTACCTAGAAGGTGGGTAAACGTGGTTAAAAAGTTCAATAAAATTTTATATATCTAATTTTATTATAAAATGACTCCAATGAATTAAATTGAACTTATATAGGTATTATATATATATATATATATAATTAAAATAAAATAAATTAAAATAAAATAAATTAAAATAAATAATTATTTACATAAAAAGTCGATGTTAAATAATAACACAGTATTTTTCACTATTCATCAAAAATTGAAAGTTTTTAGAAAAATACCAAAACAATTAACCAAAAATAATTTTGATATTATGAAATCAAAAATTAAGTCTATTTTACCAAATTAATAACATAGAAGTTGAATTTATTAATTTAAAATTAATTCATGTTGTCAAAACCTAAAAGCGTGTTTTTGAAAAGTAAAATCTATCAAAAGATTGACATGTGTTAATGTAAAATTTAAATGTGGAATTACTTATAATGACCTAAATTGTATTAAATGATAAAAATATAATCTAATTATTATTCAAAACCATTAAATTTCATAGTTTAATAATATAATTTTTTTTAAAAAGTTGTTTTCAATTAAAACATAGCATTTTTCACTATTCGTCAAAATATGAAATTTATCAAAAAAGTACCAAAAATTTATCCAAAATAAATTTTTATGTATCGCTTATAAATAATAATTTAATTTTATTAAATTTAATATATAAAATTCTAAAATATTGGTTTTAAAAGTGTTCTCCATTAAAAGGGGGTAAAATTGCATTTTTTTTGAAAAATACTTCTTTTAAATGAAAAAAATGAATTTGTTCTTATATTATGTCTAAGAAACACATAATATTGATATTAAAATTATATATATTATATAAGATTCAAAATGCATTTAATACTATTAATAACTATTTTTTAACAGCTAGTTTGGTAAGTTGTGGTGCCCTCGAACTCGATGTTGCATGTAGCGCAAGCTATTGAATTAATTTAATGAGATAACAAACTATGAAATCTTGGGGTGTTATATTTTACCCTCTTTCAATAAATTGCATCCTCACAATTTGAAATTGAATCCTTGTAATTTGAAATTGTTCTTCGAAAATAAAAGGTTAAAAATAGAAATTTACCTTTGTGGAAAACCCACTTCAGAAATTGGGTTAACAAAATTTAGTCTTAATAAGAGGGAAACAGAATGAAAAATTAATCACCAAATTCTGATCTCGATTAGGAGAACATTGGTGGGAATTAGAGACATATAATTGGAAGGAAAACATAAATATTTATTGGGTGTGATTGAGGTCATCAATCACAAACAAGTGTAAAATTGAGGGCCACAAAGCAATCAATCTATGATGATTTAAAATATCATCGATAAAACATAAGTTATTTGGATAACACATTTTGGGTTTTAAGGTCCCTTTGATAAAGTTTAATAATTAATTTATTCATAGATTAAGATGATAAAAAAATATACTTGACAAGTAGAGTTTCATCCTTCAACTAATTTCTACCACAAACTCATCTTTCGATCTAAAAGATAATAGAATTCAAAAATATTCTATTTATCGTAATCATATAATTTTTCAAAAATAAATAATTTATAATTAATTTGTCAGAATATTTTAAAAAAACATTACACAAACCAGGACATCACGTAGGCCAGTGGTAGGTGTTGTACCCTTGTCGCCCTTCGGTTACATGTTCAAGTCTCACGGCCTTACCGGATTCGATGAATTGTTAGCCGACCTCTGGGTTGTCCTTTTAATAACAATCCAAAAATAATCTTAAGAAAATCTTTAACCTTAACAACAATATCCAATTTCAAAATTAATCCATTACAACCTTTAGTATTATCCAAAATACTTCTGTCCAAACTCATAGTCCAAAATTTATAAGGTAAACATATTGAAGATCTTTTTTACCATGTAATAACATGTGAATACCTTCATCATGTATTCTTTTAAAAAACTGTAACACCCTAAATTACCATAAAACCTTATTGATTACACTCATGCTCCCTTATTACTTATAGAATACTGGATATATTCCTTCTATCCAAATATGTTGTAAAATCCAACAATGATGGAATATACAAATCATTAATCAGTTTTAGGGTAGTCAAGAATACCCAATATAATTTATCTAAATCAATCATTTATTATTCCAAAATCACTACCTCAATATCAGAACCATATTATGGTTTATCTTTATCTCAACCATATATTTTCCAAAAAATTTAACCTATTATTGAGTCACTTTTCTTCGTTCCACACAATCTCAAGTACTTAATGAAATAGTACTATAGTGCAATTCTTATATAATCTATAATTATTATAACATGTACATCATTAATACAATACTCAAATGACATAATATTTTAATAACAACATAAGAACTCTAATAATTCCTCTTCATTTTCAGTAGTATTATAACTTGATTATTATCCAATAGCATCATTTGGGGTATACCCTAATGATTGATTAGCATAGTGTCCCAACTCCTTACAGATGAAAGATTGTACATTTGAAACCTTTTTCATACCCTTTCAATCACGTACTTGGTTTCCTTTTTCTCCATACTTATAACAAACTCCCATTCCCGTCAATCATTTACCACGATGATTTTTTTGATATTTATCACATATGGGGAAATCCTTCTTTCCGATCTTCCTTTTATCCACCTTTCTCTCTTCCATCCTTTTATTTTCTTGCTTCCCTTCAAACACATAAGACTCAAATAATTCTTTACTTATCTTATTAACACATGATACTATTTATTCATATTATGAGAATATGTGGGATACTATTTACCTTCTAAATGTTGTATTAATACCATGAAATATTTGATCCTTCTTAATCTTTGGATCATGCGTATTACTGGAGTTCTCATTCCTTCTACTAGGAACCATTTCTAAACAATAGAATACACTAGGTTAGCTTATGAATCGTAATTCATAATTCCAAACTTGTAAAATACCTAACATAAATTGAAAATATTATTCATATAATCTATAATCATAAATTTTTTTCTTTGAGGAAGTATTTACTCCTAAATCCTTCATAATGGATTGTAATGAAAATGTGAATTATCCTAAGCAAATCCCCTAGGAGTGTCATAACCAATAGTGCATCAAGGACTGTTGTCGTGTACTAGGATACGCCGGGTCAAACCCAAAAATCCTTGTTTGAGTTTTCACTCCTAGGTACATCTGTTCCAAATCCGCCTCTACCTTCTCATATCCAGACATGAATGTATTTCTTGGAAAATTTAAAAAATCTCTACATTACCAAAATTCTAGGAAGTTCTGCTATACTAATCCTCAAATTCTATCTTAGGGTAATGTGATCTAATTAGGGTTTGTCTAAATCTATTTTCCATGGTTTTTACTGAACTTCCTCCGATACCAAATGTAACACCCCGACCCCAATTACCGAGAGTCGGTGCATTATTACATAACATTGGCATGATCACAAGGGATAAAATCCTGAAAGACTGATCAGTTTAGTAGCCTCAGAAGTACTAGATACATTCATAAGTTTTACATTACATTATAAAATTAAAAACAACAACAACATTGTCTCCATTGACTACATTCATATCCCTTAGACTATCCATTAGACTATCACTGCAGGCCAGTCATAATATACTTCTTCACATCTTGGAAAAAATAAAACATAGAAAGGAGTGATCTCAGATGCTCAGTAAGGATAACAATATAGAAAAAAATTTCATAAATAAGAATAAACATTTATGGAAATGTTTAAGACTAAATCATAAGCCTTTTAAACATAAAATTCTTCATAATATGGACAATATAAATCAAATAATTCCATTTACTTATTCACATGGATATTCTACTAGTCGAATAATCACATGTGATATCAATAGCCAATTTCATAATGATGGAATGCATAATGCCAAACTTTATAACCACATATTCAAGGTCTTGTGCCAAGAATACAAATAAGATTTTGTCAAGGCCTTGTTCCAAGAAACTAGTTTGTCTCATGACACCTACAGATGCATCGAGGAGCTATAGCAGGCTCCACCCGTCACTTACTAAGTCCAATGCATTCCTCATATGAAAATGTTGAAACATAACATACACATTTGTATTAAAAATAGCCTATGAAATGTCAATACTTTAACCTTAAACCACTAATGGTATAAAAAGCACACATCCATAGTCAAACATATCATAACTCATTCAACAGAATATCAATGATTGTATTATAATAAAACAACCTCAATCAAGAATAATATCTAGTAAAGGATCTTGAAATAGTTGAAAATGATCAGTAAAACTCTTTGAGAGAAATATCCATTTTTCATGAAATCATTTAAAAGTCACACAATTTATAGAGGAAGACATTTAAAAGGCATTTTTGAATCAAAGTATCCCATACCAGTTCATATATTTTGAAAATAATTAACATTTTAGAACATTCATGTCCATATAAATAAATCCTTAAATACATTTTGAAAAAATAGATATAAATGAGAATGATTTATAAGAATAAATATTAAAACCATTTAAAATTATGTTTTAGTTAAAGATTCCCTTATCCTTTTGAAAACTCTTTTATGAAACATGAACATGGATAATAATTATGTCTTAGTAAAAACTTACACACAAACAATCTTGTATAATAATGAGATTGAGGAATTAACACTTACCTCATACTTTTCCTTGGTCAATGGTATGTTAAAATCTTGTATAAAAGTTAAATCATTGTTATTAAATTATACAAGAACTATATACATAAATATTATATCATATATGATATTCTAATATTTATTTGCTAATAATATCTTAGTAGTATCATCGTTTTCAGGTGTTAACTGATTCGTTTTCCTTTATATTCTAGGTTACATAAGCCATGATTGTTATGGATGTGATATATTTTACACATATACAAAATTATATTATGTTATTAAACATTATTGTTAATCATAAAATAAAAATTATTCTTGAAGGATTACGATGAGGAATTAACCTAATCGCGTTCGTGGAGACGAAAATCCATACGTACGCAGGAGCGACAATATCATTATATTGATGGTGAAATCACTTGTAATTGGATGATATATCATATATAAATAATCATTAACATGGTATATTTATTATTTAAATCAGTTTTACTCATTATTATACCCATCCAAATAATGAAGTGTTTGAATAACAAACTACACCACAATATGGAGATGGTAAGCCGTACGTACGCACACATGGTGACTTCATCATTTATAGGATGGATAGAATAATGAATATGGTTGTACTGTATTTATAATAACATCAAAATATGTAGTAGGTACTGGAGTTATTATTTTGGTATGGAAACATTAAAGAAGGAGGAAGTGGAGGAATAAAAGAACTTGAAAGAGTGTGGTGAAATTATTACCTCTTCTTCGGGTGTTTCCCTTTTGAGTTGATGAAAAGGGATCCTTAGGTTGGATTTATGATCAAAGTAAGTACTCTAGGTTGATGCGAGGGAAGTTGGGAGGATATTAGTGTAGGGTTTGTCCAAGAAAAATGGATTTTGAGGTTTGAAATTAAGATAAGGGGAAGTACCCTTTTATAAGAGAGGTGAGGGTCACTTTAGGAAAAGCTTGAAATATTATTTTATAATAAAATAATTTTGGGTTTATAATGGCTCCAAAATGATTTATTTATAGGATAAGGTTGGTATGGGTATAAAAACAATCAACCAATAGTTTTTAGATAGGTTTATGCACCATATTATCCTTATCTTTTAGATTTAACCCTTAGTTAAATAGTTTAACTTTTACCATGTATTCTTGTATTATTATAATAAATGGTTAATAAGCTTACTATAAAAATCCAAGAGAACCTCAAGTGGATCATTAATGATTTAAATATCATTATATAAGTTCTTTTTCAGAAAAATATATTTTTAGGACTATTATATAATTTAATAATATTATATTTGTTTTAAAAACTCATTTATGTCAATTTTGACACTATTTAGTATTTGGTTTTTGTGAAAGGAATAACAACTTGATTATTTCGAACCAAATACATTGAATCAACCCTAACATGTCATATTCAACTATAAAATTCTTGGATGTCATAAAAACTTTGAAATTATATTTATTTTAATCTTTTTAATGAATATTTATAGTCGAATTGATCTTATGTATAACCCTATATTAAAAATATTTTAGTTATAAAATTTTGAATTTAACACTTTTAACTCTTCTTTAAATAAAATAATAATAAATGTCCTAATCTAATCTAAGTGAACCCAAAAAGATAATATTTTATTCCTAAGGTTTATTTTTATCTAATTACATTTTTCCAATAGAATTAAGACATGTGTTAGGGTAATTATAATATCATTTTTACCCTTAATTAGCATATTTACTTTTAACTATGGTAAATAAAAGTCAAAAGTTACTATTAAAAAAAACTTATTTTCATCTTATTGAACAAAATTTTACTTAATTATTTCAACCGCGTCTCTCATATATTTGAAATTCAACTCACAGAAGCGGTAAAATTAAGTTTTATGCAAATTTGTAAATGTACTTAGAAGGTGGGTAAGCGAGGTTAAAAAGTTCAATAAAATTTTATACATCTAATTTTATTATAAAATGACCCCAATGAATTAAATTTAACTTATATAGGTATTATATATCTATTTTGACTTAAAATAAATTTAAATAATATAAATAATTATTTAAATAAAAAGTCGGTTTTAAATAATAACACAATATTTTTCACTATTCATTAAAAATTGAAAGTTTTTAGAAAAATACCAAAAATTTACCCTAATATAATTTTGATATTATGAATTAAAAAATGAAGTCTATTTTACCAAATTCATAACATATAATTTTAATTTATTAATTTAAAATTAATTACTGTTGTCTAAACCAAAAAGCGGGTTTTTAAAAAGTAAAAACTATCAAAAGATTGACATGTGTTTATGTAAAATTTAAATGTGAAATTACTTATAATGACCTAAATTGTATTAAATTATAAAAATATAATCTAATTATACTTCAAAACCATTCAAATTAATAATTTAACAGTATAAATTACTTCGATTAAAAAAGTTGTTTTCAATTAAAAAATAGTATTTTTCACTCTTCGTCAAAATATGAAAGTTATCAGAAAAGTACCAAAAATTTATCCAAACTAAATTTTTTATGTCCCTATTCGAAAGAAGAATTTAATTTCATTAAATTTAATATAAAAAAGTTTCAAATATTGGTTTTGAAAAGGGTTCTCCAATAAAAGGCGGTAAAATTGCATTTTTTGAAAAAATAATTTTTTTATCTGAAAAAATGAATATATTCTTATATTATGTCTATGAAACACATAATATGGGTGTTAAAATTATATAGAGTACATAAGATTCAAAATTCAGTTAATACTATTCATAACCTCTTTTTGTACGACTAGTTTGGTAAGTTATGGTGCGCTCGAACTCGGTGTTGCGTGTAGCGCAAGCTATTGAATTACTTTAGTGAGATAATGTACTATGAAATCTTGGGGTAATAAATTTATTACTCCCTATATTATCATCATGAGATAATGTACATCATCCATAGGGTCAAGAGATGATTAATATTTGGTCCTAATGAGATGGACTAGATCCTCTATGGTAGGTGGATGGCCATGGAAGGTGTGCCACTTGTGAGGATAATATAGATCAGTTGGCTAGTTATGGACTATGGTTCAAATAGATACGATATCATATGTTTGAAAGATGAGTATGTATGGGGTCACAAATAGTTATGTTTAATATATTATCATGACTATCATCTTGTATGTTCTTGTAATATTTTTCAATTCCCCATTTAACTATTATATTTTTATGGGATTTCTTATACTTATTTAGATATCTTTTCTTTGACACCTTAGTTTATTTCCTATTTTTTTGTTAACACCTAAATTATTGTTTCTTTCTTCTCATAATTTGGTTTTAAAAATTGGGATTTGAAATAGAAAACTATTTTAAAGGAAAACCATGTTTTTCTAAAAGATTATTTTGGGAAATCTGAGATCAGGTATTTTTAAATGACAAAAAACTATTTTGTAATTTCATTTTCAAGCTAGTGATCATGGGTTATTTTAGTAAAGGAAATGTAAGGATAATACAGTGCTCAAATACTAAGCTATTCTATTTCCATACCCTACTTGTTCCACTCGACATTGGTAGACCTGAGCTATTTTTTTGGTTAAGGTTCTGTTTAGGTTCACCCAATGGAGTGAGTTTGTAATGTGGATGGTGGTTACCTAGAGGTAACATATAGATTGTGTCAATTCCTGATTTGGTTTTAGTTTTTTTTTGAATCTGAATCTAGATCCTATTTATATTTATTAATGTTCAGTGATTCACTATATTATTTTGTTGCTGCGTACTCTGTTTTCTTTTTTTTTCATGGTTATTGGTAGAAATAATCCCTAAAAATTTATCTATCAGTCCTAACAACTTATTCCATTCCATGGAGACTGAGGATGCCCTTGAGTCCTTGAAATGGGCTAAATTAGGTGACTGGTTCAGAGGTTGACCTCATTTGGATCAATAAAAATGGTATCATAATTGGTTTTTTATTATTTGGGGTTTTAGTTATACTAGATATGAGATCATCAGAGCTCTAGAGGTAGGTCATGGGTTGATGCCTGAACACCACCACTCATGAGGAAACCAGAGTTATGAGGTATATTTGGATTCTGAGTCTTTTATTTTAATTTTGGGTTTATTCCATTGGTTCTCTATTTGGTTTGATGATCTTGTGAATTTTGGGGGATGACTATAGAAGTGAGATGGTGTTATACAATGATCATTCAAGGTGTAATGAACCATGTGGATCCCAAGTTCATATGTCATTATGATTTTAGTGATTGGTTCATACTTAGTGTATAGTTTTTTGAATCATGTGTCCATGTCATGCATGACCACTAGTCCCCTATTTTAGAGGGGTTTTAATGGGTGATTTTATTATTTTAATCATGGATGGAGTGAGTGGATTTTGAAATGAAAATTATTCCTAGAAATTATTTTCATTCAAAAAATGCTTCTTTTATAATTGGATTTTTGGTATAAAATGGAAAGTGAAGGCTGTGTTTTGGGATTTAAAAAGTGGGTAATCTAGAATGGTTTTGTTCAAGGGGAATTTATATAGGGAAAATGTATTCATAAATGGGTGAATTTGAAATGGTTTTTAATTGGAATGGTATTGAATTTGAAATGGAAATAACGACTTTTAAAAGGGGATCACTGGTTTTTTGGGATGTTTTAGTTTGTGATATTGGTATCTTAGTTTTAGGAATTCTTTGGTTGAGTTTTAATTTGGTGTTGATTTGGATTTTATGTTTTTATGTTATTTTGAGTATAACATCTAGGAAGTTACTAATGGTTTATGATGAGTCACATTCAGTTGATGGTCCTATCCAAACTCCCATTTGAGTGGCAGATTCATGATCTTCTAGACCGTTGAACTATCCCTTGCGATTGAGGTCCCCTAGAGCCTACAAAGTGGATTAAGTAAATTAAAGGTTTTATTAGGTCCTTGGAAAATATTTAATTCTTGAGAATTCAAGATGTTTGGGATTTATTTGAGGGACCATGTTTGGATCATTGGAAAGTGATCATTCCATCCTCATTGTAAAAATAGATTACTTGGGATATTTTAAGACCACATTCCCCTACTGGTTCATCCCTAAGGAAGTAATGGTGAATAAAGTGGAATAAATCATGGGTATTTATAAAGGCCAAAGAATGGTGAAGGGATATTTTTACCACTTCAAGGATTGGGTTCCCTTTTCTTTAGAGATAAAATCAATCAATTTTTTGAAATCTACTTTATTTGTTTGGGGTCTTTGTGTAGATATTAAGGATCAAGTTCTCTCTTATAAGAAATACATGTTTGGATTGTTGGTTGATGAGGAGTTCCTAAAGGAGTTGGTTTCCAAAGGGTATTTTGTTCTAATTATAATATCTTCCTCTATTAGTGTTAAAAAAGGTTCTCTATATAGTGTGGAGTGTGAATCGAAGGAACCCATTCCAGAGGAGTTTTCTTTGGAAGTTCATACTTATTTTTAGAAGGTCCACTTGCTCATTCACTTTAAGTGTGGTTAGTTTGGGTACTATAATCTGTCTTTCCATAATTATATGAATAAATTCCATTATTTTAGTTAGTTAGTAAATCTTCAAATATTCTATAGAGTGGGACCTCATACAGATTAAAACGGAGTCCATGCCAGTTTTGGATCCTAGTAGCATTCCCTCCCCACTTTTTGAGGTAGCCCAACCTTTTTATGTTTTACATTTCCTTGATCTTACCCCTAGTTGTTTTTTTGATATTTTCCTTTACATGTGTGTTTATTTTTGATATTATTTCCTTTTTTTATTTGATATGGATGTGTTTCATGGAAATTATGAATCATTCTTGTCTCTAGTGTTCTGTTTGATGTTCTTTGGCCAGGTCTTTCTCATGTCGGAGGTTTGTGCCATGCAAGTTGTTTGTTAAATGGTGAGGATACCTATTATGGGTATCTTATTTATTCTACTTTGATATGTCCAGGTGTGTATTTCGTAGATAAATGGCACACTGGTGTTGGTAGTTCCATTTGGCATCGATCATAGTTTGGAGGTTTCTTTCTAGAGGGTATCAATTTAGGTCAAGAGTTTCAATTTGGTTCTTATTTAGGACTTAAGGAATTTCGGGGGATTAAAATTTTTTTTGATGGAAAAAATCATCACACATTAGCCATGGTTTTCCATTTATTTTATTAATTTTTATATTTGGATCATTCCATGGGTTTTTGGATTGAGTTTCCAGTTGATTTTTTTTGGGTTTTGGGAGTTTTTGGGATCTATAAGGTTGGTAAATGGTTAGGGGAAACTATGCACTATACAACTAAAAATAGTATAGGCTTGATAAGAAGCACCCAAGACCTCACATAGTTAGGTTTATAGCTGTATGTCTCTCCATAAGAGTCCACACACCCTTTGGAAGAATCCCCAAGGCCTCACATGGTTAGACACATGGGTTGTGAAACCATGCTTCCTAAACCATGATTCATCTTCCTAGTAGGATAGAAGTTCTTTCACAGTTGGTGCATGGTCTATAATAACATGTTAACAATCCGTATGGACTATCTAGGTTTTAAAAATATATATTTTACCATTTTACTCCTAGTTTTTTAACCAAAATTGACCCCTATCAAACCCTATTCTTTTGTACACCCAATTAAAAGCCTAGGGAGACCTACCCTCTCCTTGTCCCTAAATCTTGAGTGCTTTAATATTAAATATTTGGTGGATTTATCCTTGCTTAGGTTCTCTTATCCATCCTATTCCTTTTATCGGTTCTTTGTTATTCTTGTATTGTTGTCTCTCTTGGCCAAACCCTAGAGGGTAGAGGTTGAAGTCAGTTTGTGTTTTATTTTGGTTTAAGATGTGTGGTGTTTCTATTGGGCCTTTTTATTCTCTATTATAGATTTTTTTCAGGTTAAAAACCATTTATATAGGTGTTTCCATCAATTTCCAATCTGAAACAAGCCATGTGATGACTGAGTTTTTCTAAATCCATTTTAAATATTTTGTTCATGCTCATAGTTTGATATTGATTTGGGACATGGCTTTCTCTATTGGTGGTTTGGTGAAAATGAAGTTTCCATGGTTATGCCTATATGTATCAAGTGTATTTGTATTCTAGGTGTTTGTTAAAATTCCATTTATCCTTTCAAATCGGTTTAGGTGTTCTGAAAGTATGTCTGGTCTTGTTGGAATTTTGGTAAAAATTGTCAACAAATGGATTCATGATTTGTTTGGATTTTGAGGCTTCTTATGGACATGGTTATTATGTGAAACCTCTTTTTCATGATTTGGTGTTTCCTTATGGTGCATCTTGTATTACTTTAGTGAACGTTTGATACTCATATAGATGTCTATATATATGATGGTGTGATATGTGCATATCTATATGCACATTGGGTGTGCATATGGATTCAAACCTATATATAAATGGTAAATTCCATATGATGTATATTTTCTAAAACCTGACTTTCCTTAAATTAATTATTGATTCTTAAATGTTTTATAAATGATTCTATGGTTTCCAAATGTTTCCCAAATTTTTTTAGGTTGTATTTTATAAAATTTTCTCTAGAGGCCTCTTTGGAACTTTATAACTATATGTTTTCTAAAACTTGTCTTAAAGGACTGTTTGGCACTTTGGGAGGTAGTGATTCCTAATATTTTTGAAAGACCCTTTTGGAAACATGAGAGTGTACTTGGGCGACTAAATTGGTTTTGGTAACAGATTTGAAAGAAAGGTGTTTTCTTGAGAAATGGTTTTGAACTCTCAAACCCTTTTGGAAACATGAGAGTGTACTTGGGCGACTAAATTGGTTTTGGTAACAGATTTGAAAGAAAGGTGTTTTCTTAAGAAATGGTTTTGAACTCTCACGATATGTAGGCCCTATTGAAACTTATGAAATATTTTATGTATGATGGAACCCCCATAGTTTTCTTACAGATAGGGTGGGTCTTCACATTGATGGTGTTGGGGAATGGGAAACACATTCACATCGGCATCAGGGGGTTGGGTTATTTTCCGAGCATGTGATGACCTCCTCATTTGTTTTTCCCTATACCATCATCATGGGATCATATAAATCATTTAAAGTGTTGAGAGATGGATATATTTGGACTCGATGAGGTAGAATAGATCATCCATGGTAGGTGGATGTCCCTAGAGGGTGTGCCACTAGTGAGTCTAGAGTAGATAAGATGGTTGGTTATGGAATATGGATTACTTTGAAAGGATAGAATATGGTTCCAAACTGAGTACATCTAGGGTCACCTCTAGGTATATTTAGGACATACCCATGAATATTATCTTATATGTTCCTTTACTGTATTGTGGTTCCATATTTTCATTTTCAATTTATATAGGATTTCTTTTACTTGTATACCTTTCTTTTCTTTGACAACTTAGTTTGTTTCCTCTTGTTTTGTTAATTCCTGGTCCATTATTTTTTTATTCTCAGAATTTGGTTTTCAAAACATGGTTTTGAAATGGAAAACTATTTTTAAATAAATATGTTTTTTATTGAATAATATTTTGGGAAATCCGATCTTGGGTATATTTAAATAATAAAAAACTATTTTATAATTTTATTTTCAAACTTTTATTCATGGACTATTTTAGGAAAGGAAATGTATGGATTATGTGGTGGTTACCTGCTGAGCTATCTTAGGCTAACACCTACTTGTGTCACTCCTTATCGGTATACCTGAGATGTTTTGTAGGTTCAGGTTTTTTTAGGTTAAGCCAAAGAGCAGGTTAGTCTTGTGGATTTTGGTGACCAAGATCTCACATGGAGGTCTTGTTTGGTCCCCATTTAGATTAATCTTCTGTTTTTTTATTTTTCTGGATCCTATTTATGTTTATTTATGTTCATGGATTTACTCTTTTATTTTGTTTCTACATATTATGATTTATTTTGTGTTCATGGTTATTGGGATAAATCATCCCCAATTATTTATTTATGATTCCTAGGAACTTGTACAAGCCTATGGGGATCTAGGACACCCTTTGATTCTTTCCATGTGCTGTCTTAGTTGACCGATTTAGAGGTTCAATCAGGTTGGTTCAAGAAAATGAATGAATGTATTTTAACATGGAGGGTAGAAAAAAAATTGAGATAGAATAATTCCTTTTTAATTTGATGAATGTTTCACAATTTCAAATAATCCTGTGTGTCATATTAAAAAATTTCTATCTTCTATTCTCAGAGTGAAAAATTATAATCATTATTATAGACACATTCATATGCAAAAAATTATAAATCATTAATATTAGTATGTTTATCACATTAAACTCAATATTTGAATATGAATTCTCATTCAAACAATAATAATAATAAAACATGTAAAAACTATGATTTGAGAAAGCTTAAAATTAAATTTCAGATTACAACAATTTACAAAAATTCATGGATTTTCCATGATTTAAATTACTCATGGGATTATTTTTAATGAAAAATTTCAAAAAAAATTCAAATTTAATACTTCATCATATATTACCTTTAAAATAAAATAACTTGTCACGACCTGTCCTCAGGGCCCGTGCCATGACTACCCCAAGCTTGGCTTCCATAGGCTAGGGTATGGTGACTAGCACCAAAGGAGTAAATCCCGATAAAAAGGGGAAGGCATTGCCTTTTATAAAGTAAAAAAAAACAAAATAGAGTACACAAGTGAAGTAAGAACTAAGTAAAACTGGGTATAAGGTAAGTGCTGAAAAATTAAATGGGCCAGTATACAAACCCAACTAAAAGTACAGTACAACTGAAAGGAAAGTACAACAACAGTAAATAAATGTAACGACCCGAAATTTTGAATAAATATTTTTTCCAAAATTTGTGTGTTATTTTATTTTTATACTCAACAAAAATGTTTCATTTGATAACATGAGTATAATTAAAATGAGACCGTTGGGTTTTAACTGTTATATGACCATTGGTCAATATGACCGCAGGAAACTAAACGTTTTGATGATTGTCTCTAAATACAAGTAATCTTGGTTAATTAATATAGAAAGAAGATTCGATGGCCTCACCCAGTAGTCTTGGACCGATCGAATCCCATCTAACAGAACTTGGGAAGGAGGTAGCACCACTGGGCTTTGCTCTGAACCAAACCCAAGCTGAACTTCATCATGTGAAGCTAGAACGGGATCACCTTCGCGAGAAGTTCAAACTGATAGAAATTACTACTCGTGCGATGTTGGCCGATCCTCCCTCGGATTCTCTCACCTTAGAAGACTTTACACTTAGGTCCTATGCTGGTGTGAAAAGGGGCTATGTAAGGAGACCGTAACTGCCTTGTGTAATCCTTTGTTTTAAATAAAAATTGGGATATCTTCTTATGATGAAGTTTATGAATTTTCAAATGTCTGGATAAATATAGTATGCATATTTTTGATGAATTTTAGAAAAAGGATATCTTAAAAATATTTAGGTAAACCTTAAATAATTAAAAATGTGTAATGATTTTCAAAAAATGTTCTTCTACAATTATGTTCAGTGAAAAATTTAGAGTCTAATAAGATCAACTTGATTTTTGATGAATAATAAATTATGAATAGTGATTTAATGATTAGGATTAGTAATGTGTCCAAATGGATTAGTAATCTCACTTAAAGAAAGTATTAATATAATCTAGGCACCTTGATTAAGTAATGTGATTCAATAAAATGGTTAAATAACGGTTTCATAAATTTTTATTCAAGTATTAGTTTTTCGAGTGAATAGTATTTTTTAATTAAAAATTTAATTAAATATAATTATAAAATTATTTTTATAAAATGGACTTTATTTTTGAACTCAGAGCATCAATATTATGTTATGGTATTTTTTGGGGATTTTTCTGAGAAAAATGAATTCTTGGTGAATAGAGTTTTATTTAAAAAGTAAATTAAAAATATTTGGAAAATTATTTTTATAAAATGGAGTTCATATTTGTAATTATAGCATCTATATTTGGTTAAGGTAAAATTTTGGGATTTTTCTGAGAAAGTTGAATTTTTAGTGAATAGTAAAAATACAGTTTTAGGGTTTCGGTATGTTTAATGACATCATAACTGTGTCATGATGATGTCATGAGATATTTTAAGGGTTGTCCAGCCAAAGGTGATGAATTATTGTATTGGGGGCCCCATGTGGCCTAAATCCATGGTAAATGCCATGGGAGAGCACATGGTTTTGAGAAAAGCACTTGTGAGGTGTCCCTTGGCCATTAATGCCTTGTCCCCTCACTTTCCCTATAAATAACCACCCTTTAATCCTTTAGTTTTCACTCCCAACTCTCCCCCAACGAAGTTATGGTCTCCTTACCTCCCAAGGAGTCCTCCCAAGGTGCCCCCAATCCCTCAAGGTCCAAACCTTTGAGTTTTAAGAGTTACATTTTAAGGTAAGGGATCCGACCTCTCTCTTTTTTTTCAAGTAATCTCTTTTATGTAATTTCTTTTATACTCCATGTTCTTATGTTGGAGGATGTTATTATATATTCATATTACTGCCCTTTTCATGTTCATATGATGAGAGACCCCATCTTTCTCTCATCAATTCGTTTTAATAATTTTTAAGTGCCGCCGTTAGGCTGCCGAATTTTTAAGGGGATTCTTTCACCCTTCTCATTCTTTTCAAAATTATACTTTCATGTAATGTCTTTCAAGTTATTTTTTCTATTATGTTGGGGTATGAAATCTATATCTATCTTACTGAACTCTTATGTTCACATGATTAGAGACCCTATTTTATCTTTTCAAATCATTTTGTTGAAGTTTAAGTGACGCCGTTAGGCTGCCGAATTTTTATAAGAGAAATCTTATTTTTGTCTTACTTTCATATTTTTCATTTCAAATGGTATGTCCTTAAAATTTCATTACCATGATTCATATCCTTTATATTCTGTCCCTATAATATTTTTATAGATCATTTATGAGTGGGAGACCCATGTCCCCTCTCTTTTCAACGCTTTCTAAAACCCTGTAACATAGCCGTTATGCTGCAGAATTTTCATCTCAAAATGTCTCTCTCTTTTTCTCAAAATTATTTTATGTTATAAAGTTAATACTCAAATACCTTATTTCTAAAAGGGATTTCACATATATATCAAAATTTTCTATTTTAAATTCTAGGATTTACATACATGAGACCCGCTTTCCCTTTCCGTGGGTTTAAAGTGACATTAAGATCATGTCATTAAAGCAGTTTTTAAAACGTTATGATTATGAAATAAAACCCATTTATTTTATTCTATATGGGTTATTTATGAAATTTTTGATGATGATATATGTGTATCACATGATAATAAAGGCAAATTTAAGGGTGCGCCCTGATAGCGCTCCAATGCATTGGGTAATGATGTAACCACTAGAGATTACAATTTTCACGATATCTTGGTGAATAACCTTGGTAATTTTCAAATGACACCTTGGGGATGGACCTTGGTGATATGTTCATGATTGTCTATGTTAAATGATGTAGCCACATCTTAAAGTTATGAAAAATGTTATTTTTATTATGATATTCCACATGATTTCTTTCTCATGCCTTAAAGTTCTTTTTCATGACATAGTTGATGTATCTCAAGTTCACATGTTAAATGTTTCTCTTATTCCCTTAATGGGCCTTCTGCTCACCCTTTCTTTTGATGTATGCCCCTAGGTTATGAGATGCAGTAATGAACCTAGGATGAACTTAATGATAATCCTTTCAAGTGTTTAAGAATAATGTTTTATATTTTTTTCATGTTTTATATTCCTGGTTTCCAAGACACTAAACCTTAAAGATCCTCAGTTTTGTGTAATGTAATGAAAGTTTATGTTATAAAAAGGCGGGATGCTATAGTTGTTATCAAAGGATGGTTTAGTTATTTTTGGAAATTTGGATATGAAAACTTTTGGAAGAATCCTATAGAAACGTTTATATATAGGAAATCTTCCTGGTATTTTGGTGAGTATTGAGTAAGGGGTTGCCAAGCAAATACATCCCTGTCTGGATACAAGCAGGTAGAGGTGGCTCTGGCACAGATGTAAGTAGGGGTAAAACTTGAAAACACCACTTTGAGCTAGAATCGAACGGGAACTGGTACACGATAACGGGCCTTGCTACACTCTTGGTTACGACACTCCCGGGGGACATGCTTTGGTATATTTATAAGCTTATTATGAACCATTATCAAAGTAACAAAGATAAAATAATATAAAGATTCACATAAGGATATATGATCTTTGATAACCTAGTTTGAAACCTAGGGGATCACAAGTTAGGGTATACTTTTCTTCAACAAGTTATCCTTATATGATTTAAGTTCCTTTTCATGATTATTGACTAAGTAATTAAGCCCCTAATTATACGTTCTTTTCTTAGTTAATGGCGGGAAATGGAAGAGCATTTCCCAACAACCAATGTGATAGGAAATTTGACGATTTCCCTATTAATGTGACATAGATGATGAGAGATCAAGTTGAACATATTGTGATTATGCCAAACCAGCTATCAAAAATCACAATCAATAATTGGTACCTTGTTGAATGCCCAAATTCATCAAGGAAGAAGAAGACAAAGTATCGAGGATGTTCATATGATAAAGTTTATAAGGGAAAGAAGACCCAATTTATTTTTTGAAAAAAGTGTGGGAAGAGGCACCAAGGAGAATGTCACAAAGGTACCGGGAGATGTTTTGAGTGTGGGAAGATAGGGCATAATGTAGCCAATTGCTTTAAAAAAACGGATAATGTGATGAATGTAGATAAGGTTCCATCTAATGTACCTTATACATTTCGATGTCATAAATGTGGAGAAGTTAGACATTATCCAAGGAAATGCTCTCTTGGAATGGGTGAGAAGCATGATGAGCATCAACAATCTTAGAGGACAAGGGAATAATGCAAGTCCTATGCTGAGATGGATCATGATGACTGAAGTACATGTAACTTCTTCGCAATAATTGTCTATGTCATGTTGTATTTTAGTTCGTGCTCTATGAGCATATATTTAATGTTTTCTAAGATCATCGTGTCCCTACCTAAGATGATTTTATATCATTAAGGAAGACATCTATTGTTATGTACCACATGTTTATATAGTGAAGCTGTTCTTCTTAAAAAAAGGGGTGATTAGGGGATTAAAAGATGATTATTATTTTGGAAGATGTCCACTATTCTGGGAACCCTATTTGATCGAGGTAAATAGATTACTACGGTGTTTTCTTTGAGGAGAAATGGTTGACTTATATTTTTAAGAATCAATGAATTTAAGGTGAATTTGTGGTATTATATGTTACTTATGGAAATGATTGACCTATCTTGGGGGAATATATGTTTAGGTTAGTTACTTTTGTTATAAGATGTTAGGAGTGGTTTATGTTGTTTGGAGATGAACGATGAAGTTTATTTTGGATGACTATGTTATCAAGTATTTGGGTTTCAATCTTAGTTTGGGTTATTTTGAGGAATATTAAGGATAGTTATTTACGGAATGGTCTATGATGAACTCTGGGCAGTACCGTGGAACTTTGAAGATTTAAAAGTAGTTTCCCTTCCTATGGGATTCTTTCTTTTTGAAGAGTTGTTTTATATTACCCTTTCTATTTTTGGGATAATGTTTAAAGATAGAAGAAATTGATAGTTAATATTTTGTGGATTACATGACTCTCTAGAAGATGATTCTTATGCTTTTGATGAGACCAAGTGTTTTTGATTTCTCATCATTTGGAGAAAAGATTAGTTTTGTTAGAAACTTATTAAAGGATGAAACTCTACATGAAGGTAGGTATATTTCCTTATATTTTTGTTCTATGTAGTAAATGAATTTCTCAAAATTATGAAAAGAAACGTAAAACAAAAATGTTGTTGGTTTACGTTTTCTACTAGGTAATCAAAGACCGTTTACACACATCATATGTTTGGGATTTTCTCGTGGTCAACTTTCTCCTAATCATGTTTTCTATCACTCTCCCCCAGAACTTGACCCTCTTTTTTTATTCCATATCCATGTTTTCCTCCATGGAATCCTAGTATGGGTTAACTCGGGTGACCTTTTTACTTCCCTTTCCTTCTTTTAAAGTAATAGTGTTACTGACTCCATTTTCGATGTGGGACTTTCAATGAAATTTCAAAACCCAATTTTAAAAAATTGCGAGGACGCAATTTCTTAAGGGGGGAAGATTGTAACGACCCTAAATTTTGAATAAATATTGTTTCCAAATTTTGTGTGTTATTTTATTTTTATACTCAACAAAAATGTTTCATTTGATAACATGAGTATAATTAAAATGAGACCGTTGGGTTTTGACTGTTATATGACCATTGGTCAATATGACCGCTGGAAACTAAACGTTTTGATGATTGTATCTAAATACAAGTAATCTTGGTTAATTAATATAGAAAGAAGATTCGATGGCCTCACCTAGTAGTCTTGGACCGATCGAAGCCCATCTAAAAGAACTTGGGAAGGAGGTAGCACCAATAGGCTTTGCTCTAGACCAAACCCAAGCTAAACTTCATCGTGTGAAGCAAGAACGAGATCGCCTTAGCGAGAAGTTCAAACTGATAGAAATTACTACTCATGCCATGTTGGCCGAGCCTCCCTCTGATTCTCTCACTTTAGCACACCTTACACTTAGGTCCTATACTGGTGTGATAAGGGGCTATGTAAGGAGACCGTAACTGCCTTGTGTAATCCTTTGTTTTAAATAAAAATTGGGATTTCTTCTTATGATGAAGTTTATGAATTTTCAAATGTACAGATAAATATAGTATGCATATTTTTGATGAATTTTAGAAAAAAGATATTTTAAAAATTTTTAGGTAAACCTTAAATAATTAAAAATGTGTAATGATTTTTAAAAAATGTTCTTCTACAATTATGTTCAGTGCAAAATTTAGAGTCTAATAAGATCAAATTGATTTTTGATGAATAGTAAATTATGAATAGTGATTTATTGATTAGGATTAGTAATGTGTCCAAATGGATTAGTAATCTCCCTTAAAGAAAGTATTAATATAATCTAGGCACCTTGATTAAGTAATGTGATTCAATAAAATGGTTAAATAACGGTTTCATAAATTTTTATTCAAGTATTAGTTTTTCGGGTGAATAGTGTTCTTTAATTAAAAATTTAATTAAAAATAATTATAAAATTATTTTTATAAAATGGACTTTATTTTTGAACTCAGAGCATCGATATTATGTTATGGTAATTTTTTGGGATTTTTTTGAGAAAAATGAATTCTTGGTGAATAGTGTTTTATTTAAAAAGTAAATTAAAAATATTTAGAGAATTATTTTTATAAAATGGAGTTCATATTTTTAATTAGAGCATCGATATTTGGTTAAGTTGAAATTTTGGTATTTTTCTGAGAAAGTTGAATTTTCAGTGAATAGTAAAAATACAGTTTTAGGGTTTCGGTATGTTTAATGACATCATAACTATGTCATGATGATGTCATGAGATATTTTAAGGATTGGCCAGCAAAAGGTGATGAATTATTATATTGGGGGCCCCATGTGGCCTAACTCCATGGTAAATTCCATGGGAGAGCACATGGTTTTGAGAAAAGCACTTGTGAGGTGTCCCTTGGCCATTAATGCCTTGTCCCCTCACTTTCCCTATAAATACCCACCCTTTCCTCCTTTAGTTTTCAATCCCAACTCTCCCCCAATGAAGTTCTGGTCTCCTTACCTCCCAAGGAGTCCTCCCAAGGTGTCCCCAAGCCCTCAAGGTCTAAACCTTTGAGTTTTAAGAGTTACATTTTAAGGTAAGGGATCCGACCTCTCTCTTTCTTTTCAAGTAATCTCTTTTATGTCATTTCTTTTATAGTCCATGTTCTTATGTTGGAGGATGTTCTTCTATATTCATATTACTTCCCTTTTCATTTTCATATGATGAGAGACCCCATCTTTCTCTCATCAATTCGTTTTAAGAATGTTTAAGTGACGCCGTTAGGCTGCCGAATTTTTAAGGGGATTCTTTCACCCTTCTCATTCTTTTCAAAATTCTACTTTCATGTCAAGTCTTTCAAGTTCTTTTTTTATTATGTTGGGGTATGACCTCTATATCTATCATACTGAACTCTTATGTTCACATAATGAGAGAAACTATTTTATCTTTTCAAATCATTTTGTTGAAGTTTAAGTGACGCAGTTTACGCTGCCGAATTTTTATAAGAGAAATCTTATTTTTGTTTTACTTTCATGTTTTTCATTTCAAATGGTATGTCCTTAAAATTTCATTACCATGATTCATATCCTTTATATTCTGTCCCTATACTATTTTTATCTATCATTTATGAGTGGGTGACCCATGTCCCCTCTCTTTTCAACATTTTCTAAAACCCTGTAACATAGCCATTATGCTGTAGAATTTTCGTCTCAAAATGTCTCTCTCTTTTTCTCAAAATTATTTTATGTTATAAAGTGAATACTCAAAGATATTATTTCTAAATGGGTATTTACATATATATCAAAATTTTCTATTTTAAATTCTGGTATTTACATACATGAGACCCGCTTTCCCTTTCTGTGGGTTTAAAGTGACATTAAGATCATGTCTTTAAAGCAGTTTTTAAAACGTTATGATTATGAAATGAAACCCATTTATTTTATGCTATATGGGTTATTTATGAAATGTTTGATGATGATATATGTGGATCACATGATAATAAAGGAAAATTTAAGGGTGCGCCCTGATAGCGCTCCAATGCATTGGGTAATGATGTAACCACTAGAGATTACAATTTTGACGATATCTTGGTGAATAACCTTGGTAATTTTCAAATGACACCTTGGGGATGGAACTTGGTGATATGTTCATGATTGTCTATGTTAAATGATGTAGCCACATCTTAAAGTTATGAAAAATGTTATTTTTATTATGATATGCCACATGATTTCTTTCTCATGCCTTAAAGTTCTTTTTCATGACATAGTTGATGTATCTCAAGTTCACATGTTAAATGTTTCTCTTGTTCCCTTACTGGGCCTTCTGCTCACCCTTTCTTTTGATGTATGTCCCCAGGTTATGAGATGCAGTAATGAACCTAGGATGAACTTAAGGAGAAGCCTTTCAAGTGTTTAAGAAGAATGTTTTATGTTGTTTTCATGTTTTATATTCCTGGTTTCCAAGACACTAAACCTTAAAGATCCTTAGTTTTGTGTAATGTAATGAAAGTTTATGTTATAAAAAGGCGGGATGCTATAGTAAAACAGCAACATCAAGTTGTCCTCCAGAAATCCCTCCTGAAGGGTGGGTACATATAGTCTCCTCGGCTCCTCGGGTCCGGCTGTCCGCTCCGTGTACGCCCCGCCAAGTGGTCCACCTCCAGGCACCGTCCGCTCCACAAGCCTCCACCTCGATTAGTGTTGTCCATCATATGCATAAAACACAACGTAGTGCGAGCATAGACTATGAAGGGGTGAGTATACGATACTCAGTAGGGACCCCGAGACCCCTGAAGGTCTCTCAGAATCCACGAAGGATAAACCACAAAGGAAAGATACAATCACGAAGTATCAACAACACTACTTAGGTATATGCCCATACATATACCTAAGTCATCACTTACAGTTCATCTCCAACTCTCGTGCCCAAGCACCATCCAGTCTACAAAGGAAAGCAGAACTCAGTCCACAAAGGATAGCACAACTCAGTCCACATAGGAACAATACAACCCTGTCCACACAGGAAAGAAAGTCAATCACATCGATAATAATGATTGAAGTCAAGACTCAGCTCACACAGGTATACACTTCGTAAGGCGATAGATATGATCATATGTAGCCACTGATTCATCTAAGCTTTCATACCCACATAGGATACAAGACCAGCTAAGCTGTCGGACCCACACATGATACAAGACCAGCTACTCTGCCGGACCCACACATGATACAAGTACAGAGGTCAAAAGCCGGACCCACATAGGATACAAGAACAATAGTCATCATCGTCGATCCCATGGAGTATTCCAGTATGGTAGTCATCTCTGTCGAACCCACAGAGGATTCCAGTACAGAAGTCGATGCAGTTGCAGCCAGCTCTAGGGTTCCCGCACACAGCATGCTCGATTCCGGGAGGGTCCACTCCTCGAGAAAAAGAGGTTCAATACATCAACTATCATGAAGTTCATAGTTTATATACCCCAAAGTTCCATCTTGCCAAAAGAAACCCAACGCAACAGACGGTGCGTCAATCAGATGCCTGGTCTGAGAGTTATTGGCTTTTCCGTCCCAGGGGCCTGGTTGGTTTTTAAGCTAAAACCAACCCGACCGTACTCCAGCTGCATCCAAAACTCAGGAGAAGTAAGACAAAAGGACTGTCTCAACAAAAGGACCCCAACGCAATTGACGTCACATCAATCGGACGTCTGATCCTTAAGTTATAAGCGTTTCTGCTCCAAGGGCCTGGTTGGTTTCGAGTTCAATCCAACCTGGACATACCCAAACTTTGCCAAAACCTCAAGTGTAATAAACCAAAACGACCGTCTCAATCCAAGGATTCTTATGAAACTAACGGTGTGTCGATCATAGGTCCGTATCTCAAGTTATGGGAAAAATACGGAAAATGATCCGAAGTGGGGGTCTGGGCCCGGTCTGACACGACCCAACCCCCCCTGGGTCGTCCGACCTGGGTCTGGGTCCGGCCCGGTAGGGCGCGGCCTGGCCCGGCTGGGTGTGGCCCGACCCTGTCCGCGTGACCCGACTCGGCCCGGCCGGGGGGTGCGTTGGCTCGGCCAGCGTGCTGAGCAAGGGAGACGCGGCCCCCCTTTTGTGTTCCATGAATGCGACGTCCCCCTAGATCCCACGCGGCCATGGGATCCAATGCCTTGCCACCACAGCTGAAGCCGCGACGACCTCCTTCTGGCGGCATGCCGGGGCACCGTCGCCTATGGCCTCCGGCGCTGCCGTGCCGGCGACCTGCGCTGCTGGTGACTTCTGAGGGCCACCAGAGTCATTCCGGTGGTCTGATTTTGCTCCTGTTTACGCCAGCCGTCATCTCGGGTCCTGTACATTACTGTGAAGGCTTCCAATTTCCATTCCGGCCCCGTTTCTTTATCTCCAAATATTTCGTACATCAAGAACAAAGAATTGGTGGGTTCGGACTTGTTCGTTAATCTGCACCCACAGCGTTAGTGGTTCAAAGCATCACCAAATAAATACACGCCATGATGAGGGTATAATTATCATAAAAGAAGAATATAATTTTTTTCCCCTACCTCAACCAAGAAGATGATCGTTGCCGTCTCGGTAGACGGCATCGCAGTAGACGTCATCACGGGGAAAGGGGTTTGTAGGCGTCGACAGAGTGCACTGAGAAGGAAGCAACGTCTACTCTCTTGTCGCGGTGAAGAGGATTGGTGGCGCCTCATTGTTTTTTGAGGAACCGACATTCTTCATCATTCTTCATTGAAGAACGGTTAGCCTCCCTTTTTAATTCCTTCTAGATCCTTTCTCAAAAATGTTTTTGCAACCCAAAAGATTAAGGTGGCTCACAAATTAATAGAATTTTCATGCAATTCTTATTAATTTCAACATGGTGCCAAATTATTTTACGCTGACATAAATTAATTAGTTGGCACGTTTAAAAGGATGAGTAAGGTAGAAAGGATCCATCCTAATGCAGTAAGTGTCCCCTTAAGCAATTATTGGCGCTACGAGTTCATCGGTGCCCTCAGATTTTAATTCCGAGCACTGGTTCAAAAGTTAGAAAAACCCGCTCGTTCATTCACTAAACGTACCCGAGCTAAACTTTGAAAATTGATTCCGGGCACACCTGGCCTCGGAATGAAGTTCCTTCAGAAGCCACAAACCCGTAGAATTCCAAATCACTTTAAAAAAAATCCTTGATATATCCGGGTCTTTAAATTACTCCCACCTCCAGGAATTGCATCCCCATAAAGCTACAACATAAACTAGGGGAATAAATGAGGGTTCTGAGCACGCATCTGAGCCTCCTGATCCCATATACTCTCCTGGAGGTTCTCGTGCTGCCAAAGAATGCGCACAAGAGGAATCGACCACCCATATAGGACCCAATCCTATCGATCCTCGATCTCCACCGGGACCTCTGCAAAAGTCACCCCGTCATTGATGTCCAGCTCCCCATGGTCGATGATATGCATCGGGTCATGCACGTATCTCCTCAGCTGAGATACGTGGAAGACGTTGTGCACCCGGTGCAATTGAGGTGGAAGGGCCAGGTGATAATCCACCTTTCCTACCCTGTTAAGGACCTGGAAAGGTCCGATGAAGCATGGAGATTAGTTGTCGCTGTGGCCAAATCTCCATAATCCATGTCAAGGTGAGACTCGTAAGAAAACGTGGTCACCATACTCGAACTCCAGTGGTCTCCGCCTCCTATCAGCATAGGACTTCTGTCTGCTCTATGTAGTACTCATCCGCTCTTGGATGATCTGCACCTTCTCCGTCGTATCCTGAACCATCTCTGGTCCTACGAGTGCTGAATGCCCAAGGTCAGTCCAGCACAGAGGTGATCTGCAAGGCCGACTGTACAATGCATCATATGGTTCCATATCGATGGTGGAGTGGTATCTGTTGTTGTACGAAAACTCCACCAAGGGTAGGTGATCCTCCCAGCTGCGACCAAAGTCAAGGACACATGCACAGAGCATGTCCTCGAGTGTCTGAATGGTCCTCTCCATATGGACATCCTTCTGAGGATGAAAGGCAATTCTTAGGCGTAGCTGCATCCCAAAAGCCTCCTACAACCCCTTCCAAAGCAGGGAAGTAAAGAGAGCATCTCGATCAGAGATGATAGATGATGACACACCATGAAGCCGTACGATCTCCTGAATATAGAGGCGTCCCAAGCTCTCTACTGAGCCCTGCTCTCTGATCGGTAGGAAGTGGGCCGACTTGGTGAGTCGGTCTACGATCACCCATATGGCGTCATGTACTCTGGAAGTATGTGGGAGATCTGTCATGAAATCCATGGATATCCCATCCCACTTCCACTCTGGGACCTCTAAGGGCTATATGAAGCCTGCAGGCACCTAGTTCTCTGCCTTCACTTGCTGACAAGTGAGGCATCGAGAAACGAACTCTGCCACAACCTTCTTCATACCCGGCCACCAGTACTATCGTCTAAGGTCCTAGTACATATTTTCTACCCCAGGATGTACCGCTAGAGGGGAAGTGTGTAACTCCCTCAAAACCTCCTCTTGTAGTGCAACTGGTACCATGGTACGTCCCCTGAAGAGGATAACGTGCTCTCCGCCTTCAGAAAATCCATCAGGTGCTATCCCTGAGGATATCTGTGCACATCACGCCTCACAGTCAATGTCCCCACGCTGTGCCTCTCTGAACCACTGAATAAGTGGAGGTGTGACTGTGAGGGAATGCAGATAGGCTACCCATCTCTATCCATGAAGGATATCTGCAAAGCGGCTAACTGCTCTGTCGACTCACCAAGTAGATGAATGCCCGATCTCTTGCTGAGAGCATCATCCACAATGTTCCCCTTCCCAGGAGTATAGAAAATATAAAAGTCATAATCCTGGAGGAACTCGAGACATCACTGCTATCTCAGGTTTAGGCCCTTATTCTAGAAAATGTACCTGAGGCTCTGGTGGCCAGAGTAGACTGTAAAGCGCTCACCCATCAGATAGTGTCGCCACATCTTCAGGGTGAAGACCATTGCTGCTAACTCCAGGTCATGAGTAGCGTAGTTCTGCTCATGCGGCCTCAACTGCAGTGAACCGTAAGCGATCATTGCTTGCTTCTGCATTAGGACACACCCAAGTTCGGTCCCTGATGCATTGCAGTAAACTATGCACCCTCCACCCTCCTCCGACTGCCTCAAGATGGGTGCACTGGTCAATCTCCGCCTCAGCTCCTGGAAGCTCTACTGACATCTGTCTGACCACACGAAGGGTTTCCCCTTCTTCGTCAAAGCTGTAAGTGGTGATGCAACTCTGGAGAAGTCTGGAACAAATCTCCGATAGTACCCAGCCAGACCTAGGAAACTCCGCACCTCTGTTACGCTCATGGGCAGCTACCAAGCAAGTACCACCTCAACCTTCGTGGGATCCACTGCAACTACCGCCTCTGAGATGACTTGCCCCAAGAATTGAACCTCTCAAATCCAGAACTGGCACTTTTAGAGATTGATATAAAGATGGTGCTCTCGGAGTGTATCCAGTACAACCCGTAAGTGGTAGGCTTGCTCTTCCCCAGTAGTCGAGTAAATCAGTATGTTGTCAATGAAGACTATGAAAAACTGATCGAGGTAGGGATGGAAGATCCTGTTCATGAGACTCATGAACATTTCTGGAGCATTGGTCACACCGAAGGGCATGACCAAGAACTCATATTGGCCATATCGACACCTGAAGGCCGTCTTTTGCACATCCTCATCCCGAACTCAGAGCTGATGATAGCCTGACCTGAGGTCTATATTCGAGAACCAACGTGCTCCCTTGATCTGATCGAAGAGGTCGTCAATCCTAGGAATTGGATACTTGTTCCTCATGGTCACCAGGTTTAGGCGACGGTAGTCGACACACAATCGAAAGATACTATCCGCCTTCTTGGTGAATAGAATCGGAGAAGCCCAGGTTGAAACACTAGGTCGGATGAAACCTTCCCCCTGTAAGTCCTCTAGCTGTACCCGCATCTCTCGAAGCTCGGTAGGAGCCATCTGATACACTCGAGTAGATATCAGTGATGTCCCAGGGTACATGTCTATAAAGAAATCTACCTCCCTGCGAGGAGGTAGTCCTGGAACATCATCAATAAAAATATCCGCATACTGATCCACCACTACAGGAAGAATCAAACTCCACACATCAACTGCTCTGAGGATGAGACTAACCAAATGATGTGTGATCAGCTGCCCTCTCCTTTGCATGAGACCATCCTGTGCTGTGAAGGTTCCCTTCTCACTAGTGAAGGTGAAACTGGTCCCATCAGTGTGGACACACTGCACCTTGCGCCTAATACAGTTGATCTGAGCATGTACTGTAGATAACCAGTCCATACCCAAGATGACGTCATAAGGCATCGAAGCCGCTACAAGAAGATCCTAGCCGAATCTCTCACCTCCTAGAGTAAGATCACACTACCGACACTAGTGCATAATCATCAAGTCTGCTCCCGTAGGAGTCTCTAGCAGCAAGGATCGAGACAACGGCTCCGTCGGAATCTCTGAGCTCCGAACAAGGGAAGCGACAATAAAAGAATGACTCATACCTATGTCTATAAGAACTGCATAAAGGGTGGAGTAGACACAGATAGTACCTCAAATCATCTCAGGTGCACCGTGGTCGTAAGCCTCCGCTGCCTAGAGCTGAGCCTGCCTCTGCACGCCAGCTCCCTGTGGGCGGGGTGGACCTCTTGGGGGTGGTGGTGGTAGAGCCTAGATGCGTCATCCACCACACGCTTCTCGACCAGCTCCTATACCTCGTCCTCCTGCTCCCTGCAGACCGCCATAGTTGAACCTATGCCTCTGCCTGGGAGGTCCCTCCACTGTCTTCTGCTCGTCTGCATGGCGGGTCGGGAAATCACGAGCCATGTGGCCCTCGACCGCCACATGCATAACACTATATACTCCTCGTAAGGCTGGCTCTGTGCCGTGTGCTCCGCACAGCCGAACCTGTGTCCTGAGATCACCTACCAGACAGCCTGGTCCGCTTGGACCCCTACTTCATCTATCGACTGCCATCTGCAGAAGACTCTACTCCGTGCCGTCCTGCGGTGGGTCTCGCTGCTGAAGGCTTCTCGGCGAGAAATCTCTCCACTAACAGGGATCGATCCAGCACCCCTGCCTATGTCGGGATGCTGAGTGGAATAATCAAAGCTCTGATCTCATACCTCAGCCTCTATTCAAAGGTATGGGCCCGGAAGAATGGGTCCTTTACCATATCTATGGAGTAGCGCAAGAGTTCGGTAAATCTCGCCAAGTACTGGGTTACTAACATGCTGCCCTGCCAGAGCTGTAGAAACTCCTGGATGCGCACCGCATGGAGGGTGGCTAGAATGAACTCTGAGTAGAAGAGGCTCTCTAAGTCCATCCAAAGAAGAGATGCCTCGTCGTGGACCTGGAGCATCAGGATCCACCATCTACCTGCTGCTGCGTGCAGGAGAATCGCAAAAAGGATCACCATGAGGTCTTCTAGTGTCTCTACCAATTTGAAGACTCTGATGACATCCTCCAGATAATCCTCAGCTCCCTGAGGATCCATCTCTCTGCGGAACCTGGGTGGCCTCTGTCTCTGAAACTCATGCAACATGCTTAGGAGGCATGCACTCTCCGCCGCTGGGGCGGGTAGTATCAGTGGCTCAGCGGGTAGAGGTACCGCTGGTGCCTCCGCTGTGATGGGGCCCTGCACTGAGGCCTCGTCGCTCGGTGGGCTGCCATCCCACACGTAACTAGGAACCCTAGCTGGCAGCCTTTTTGGGGCCATCCTTAAAAGAAACGGAAGCGCCATGGTTAGTACAATATTCCTAGTGAGTTGACACAAAGTAACCACAAAGAAAACTTTTGAAAGGAAGCACACACGCATACAGTGTTTTCATGCACTGAGTCAGAAATTAGAAGTCAGGGTCCTGGTGTATGGATACATCAGCCGCCACACCAACACTGGACTCCCTAGACTGAAAACCACACTCAATACTCTTAACACTATTGCTTCACAGAGAAGAAAATATCAGAGTCCTGAGTTCTGCGGTAGAACCTACTCTTCTGATACCAATTTGTCACGACCCGTCCTCGAGGCCCGTGCCGTGACTACCCCAAGCCCGCCTTCCATAGGCTAGGGGATGGCGACTAGAACCAAAGGCGTAAATCCTGATAAAAAGGATAAGGCATTGCCTTTTATAAAGTAAAAAAAAAACACAACAGAGTACACAAGTGAAATAAGCACTAAGTAAAATTGAGTACAAGGTAAGTGCTGAAAAAGTAAATGGGCCAGTATACAAATCCAACTGAAAGTAAAGTACAAATAAAAGGAAAGTAAAACAGAATTAAGTAAAACAACAACACTGAGTCATCCTCTAGAAATCCCACCTGAAGGGTGGGTATAGATAGTCTCCTCGGATCCTCGGGTCCGGCCGTCCGCTTCGTGTATGCCCCACCAAGTTGTCCACCTATGGGTACCATCTAGATCCACAAGCCTCCACCTCGTTCAGTGTTGTCCGTCGTCTACATCCAACATAATGTAGTGCGGGAAAAACCCGTGCAGGGGTGAGTATACAATACTCAGTAGGGACCCTGAGACCCACGAAGGTCTCTCAGAATCCACGAAGGATAAACCACAAAGGAAAGATATAATCACGAAGTATCAATAACAATACTTAGGTATATGACCATACATATACCTAAGTCATTAGTTACAGTTCATCTCCAACTCTCGTGCCCAAGCACCATCCAGTCTACAAAGGAAAGTACAACTCAGTCCACAAAGGATAGCACAACTCCGTCCACAAAGGATAGCACAACTCAGTACACATAAGAACAACACAACTTAGTCTACACAGGAAAGTAAGTCAATCACATCGATGATAATGATTGAAGTCAAGAATCACCTCACATAGGTATACACTTCGTAAGGTGATAGAGATAATCAGATGTAGCCACTGATCAGACCCACATAGGATACAAGACCAGCTGAGCTGTAAGACCCACAAAAGATACAAGACCAGCTACTTTTCCAGACCCACATAGGATAAAAGTACAGAGGTCAATACTGCCGGACCCACATAGGATACAAGAACAGTATTCATCACCGTCGAACCCATAGAGGATTCCAGTATGGTAGTATTCGCTGTCGAACCCACGGAGGATTCGAGTACAGAAGTCGATGTAGTCGCAGCCAGCTCTAGTGTTCCCGCACACATCATGCTCGATTCTGGGAGGGTCCGCTCCTCGAGAAAAAGAGGGTCGATATATCAACTATCACTAAGTCCAGTGTTTATGTACCCCAAAGTTCCATCTTGCCATAAGAAACCCAACGCGATAGACGGTGCGTCAATCGGAAGCCTGGTCTGAGAGTTATTGGCTTTTCGGTTCCAGGGGCTCTGTTGGTTTTAAGCTAAAACCAACCCTACCGTACTCTAGCTGCATCCAAACCTCAAGCGGAGTTAGCCAAAAGGACTGTCTCAACAAAAGTATTCTAACGCAATTGAAGACACATCAATCGGACGTCTGGTCCTTAAGTTATAAGTGTTTCCGCTCCAAGGGCCTGGTTGGTTTCAAGTTCGAACCAACCCAGAAATATCCAAATTTTTTTAAAACCTCAAGTTTAATATACATAAATGAACATCTCGATCCAAGGATTCGTACACAACTGACGGTGCATCGATCGGAGGTCCGTAGCTCAAGTTATGGCCAAAAAACCGAAAATGGTCTGAAGTGGGGGTCTGGGCCCGGTCCGACCCAGCCCAACCCCCCTGGGTCGGCCCGAACCGGGTCGACCCGAACCGGGTTTGGGTCCGGGTCCGGCCCGATAGGGTGCGGCCCGGCTCGGCTGGGCGCAGTGCGACCTGGCTGGGCGTGGCCTGACCCGGTCCTCCCAACCCGCCGCTGCCCATCCGGGGGGTGCGCTGGCTCGACCAGCGGGCCGAGCCGGGGGGACGTGGTCCCACCATTATGTTCTGCGGATGCGGCGACCGACGCCGTGTCCCCCTAGATCCCACGCGGACATGGGATCCAATGCCTTGCCGCCGCGGCTTCAGCCGCGACGGGCACCTGCAGGCTCCGCGCCGGGGCACCGCCCCCTCCAGGCGGCCGGTGCCTCCGGAGTCATTTCGGTGGTCCAATTTTGCTCCCGTCTTCGCCAGTGGTCATCTTAGGTCTCCTACATTACTGTGAATGCTTCCAATTTCCATTCTGGTCCCTTTTCATCGTCGCCAAATATTCCATACATCAAGAACAAAGAAGCGGTGGGTTCAGACTTGTTCGTTCGTCCGCACCCACCGCGTTAGTGGTTCAAAGCATCACCAAATAAATACACGCCATGTCGAGGGTATAATTCTCATAAAAGAATAATATAAATTTTTTCCCTGACCTCGACCAAGAAGAAAATCGTCGGCGTCATGGTAGACGACATCGTAGTAGACGACGTCGCATGGAAAGGGGTTTGTAGGTGTCGACGGAGTGCGCTGAGGAGGAAGCGGCGTCTCCTCTGTTGTCGCAGGGAAGAGGATTGGTGGCACATCCTTGTTCTTTGAGGAACCGACGTTCTTCTTCATTCTTTGCTGAAGAACAGTTTGCCACCCTTCTTAATTCCTTCCAGAGACTTTCTCAAAAATGTTTTTCCAACCCAAAAGTTTAAGGTGGATCACAAATTAATATAATTGTCATGAAATTCTTATTAATTTCAACGTGGTTCCAAATTAATTTATGCTGACATAAATTAATTGGTGGGAACGTTTAAAAGGATGAGGAAGGTAGGAAGGCTCCATCATAATCAATATGTGGAGTTACCAAGGAATTAAACAAGGGTCATTAATGGGGGAAAATTCAAAGGAAACAGCAGGGGAATAAATGAGATTAGAGGAAATTAAATGGTGGGGGTCGTGTGGGCCCCACCTCTCTAACAACCACACTTGGGTAGTTAAGTGGCTGTGGGCCCCACCCTTAACTACCAATGGGAGTGAAAAACCACCTTTCAAAAGAAAAATTGTTTCGTCAATTTTTATTTATTTCTTGAATAAACCCCCAAAATTATCTTCTCCTCCTTTGTAAACGCAACTGTGGTAAGTGTCCCCTTAAGCAATTACCAGTGCTGTGAGTTCATCGACGCCCTCAGATTTTAATTCTGAGCACCAGTTCAAAATTTAGAAAAACCGCTAGTTCGTTCACTGAATGTACCCGAGCTAAACTTAGAAAACTGATTCTGGGCACACCGGGCCTCGGAATCAAGTGCCGTCAGAAGCCACAGACCCGTAAAATTCCAAAGCATTTTTTTAAAAAAATTCCTTGATATTTCCGGATCTTTACATAACTGATTTCTATAATTTTAATAAATGATATGGAATTTCCATTAAATTTTCAAATAAACCTTTAAATATTTTAAAAAAATTACTGCTCTAGTGACCAGGTTCACTATAATGGAAACACCACCCCTCCTCATGACATCTCTTTTAGGTTTTATTGTTTTTGGATAACTATAAAACCCTCCAATACTCTTCTTAAAACATAAAATTTTACCCTTATACACAATCATGACAGTACCGAGTCCTATACTGCCCATTTCCCTCTCAATCATTCTCAATATATTGAAGATATCTGGTAAAAATTTATTAAAATATTTCATATTATATTTTTTAAGAAAATTTCTTAACCTTTTTGATAATGATCATATAATAATCTACATAACCAATTCCAGCCTCATTGGATACCTTATTCTCTCCAAGTTGTTAATATAATCATCATATTGGGTACATGATTTGAGAATGAAGTTTCTTCAATCTTATTACATCTAAAAAATACCTTTAAACCATCATACTACTCATTCCTAGATTATTCTTGATAGAGCATTTTTAGTTTATATATCAGGTTGAATTAAATCATGTTATTATATTGATTTCGAAATTTAGATTCTATATAGAACAATATTTAAGTGTAAATATAAAGTGAATCATTTTTACACCAATCATCATCATCTAAATCTATTTTTTTATAGATACCCTAGTTGAATACTCCAGAAATGGTTTATCTAACACATATAATTTTTCTTCTTTCTTTTGAGTGATTATTGTATTTGTCTAAGAAGTTTCTTAGTTTAAGTTTCCAATTTCTAGGAATTGATCTCAAAGTAAAGTTGTGATGATAATGTAATTTTATTGAAAACTGATTTTTTTTGTCAAATAAGTATCAAATTTTATTAATATTTTAATTAGAAATTTTATTAAATGTGATACCACTAAAATAAAGACCCATTTTGAATTGAATCATATCCAATAATAGAAAAATATCCACATTTCACAAAATATTTGAGTCTTCTTTTTCATTTATCTCATCTCCTAGCTATTTAGGTTGATGATCATTTAAATCCTATAATATATGAATCTTGTTCAGTTGATTGGAAAAATAATTTCCAAAATAAATCATATATTTTATCCTAACATTATTTCTTTTTTATAAAAAATTTTATGGTTTCGTAGCTAAGTGTAACTAAAAGATAACAAAGGTATTTGGTTACCTAATTATTTGGGTTATTGATATCCAAATTTCCTTATACATGATAATACATGGGCATAAAAAATCTAGCCTGAACATATCATTTTGGATAATCAAGGAATTACTTAGGGTTATGTTCTATAATCTATGTTTTCCTAAATCTAGTTCCCATGGTTTCTAATAAACTTCTTTGATACTGACTATAGAGACCCGATCCCATAAATTCTGGAGCTAGTGTCTAGTACCATTACATTTATATGATTACAAAGAATCAAATCCAAAAAGGGATAGAAAATTATAGTAGTATTTCTAAACCAGATAGATACCCGAGTCTTGTATTACAAATAAATACACCAATAAAAACATATTTTTCTTTTCTTTCGAGGATAAATTTATTCCATATACTATATTCCTGCATATCTTTCATAGTACAATTATTATATTTCTAGGGAAAGGAAACAAAATAAGGGTGATATGAAATGACTAATAAAGGGTAAAGTATAATAGAATAAATAATTAATCAATGAGAATAATAATTATGGTATGGTAAATAATTGAACACACATAACTTGTAATCAACAAACTGATAAGTAAGTGCATAAACAATATGCCATGATAATAATTAGAGACACATTCCATTAAAATAACTAGATAAAGAAAAAACAATATGGAATGGTAAGAAACTGAATCACATTCTATTTAATCAATGAAATGAGAATAAAATGAATCCATATATATGTAGATGCAAAATCTCAAGGATAAATAATAATTGAATCAAAATGACATCACTACTTAATTATTGGACGTCATTTCTGAGGCACATGAAAACCTATACCATCAATCAGTTTCATAAGATAGTTTAAAACTTTAGGTAGAAAACTGTTTAATTTTTGAAACTAATTTTTCTCATGAGAACCTATTGATGCATTGATGGGCTCTATAAATTCTGGGCCCCACCCATCCTTTCTAGTCCATAGCATTCTTCATATCCAATAATTGAAATAAATAATATGAATTATCAAATATCCATATTGAATGAAGAATATGGATTTATGAATATTTCCTCTGTGAAGGATAACTAACAATAATGTTTTCTAATGTTTATTAATAGAGATACCATTGAAATATCATTAAAAAATTCTTGTTGAAAATAATCTTTAAACATTATAATGTGTCTCATACCACTTTGAAATATTTTAATCATAATTCCCAATGAATTAAATGAAACTTAGAATATCTTGAGAATAAGTAGATTCATGATATAACATGTCAAAGTAAACACCATATGTATAAATGACAAACAGTTTAGGAAATAAATATATCAATGATAAATGATATGAATAATTAGAAGAAATTCAATGTTAAATGATCATAGGAAATTTAATATTTCAAAAAGTACTTACAGAGGAATCAATAAAGTGAATATAAATGATTTCCTTGTCCAAATCAATCATAATAAATCTAGAGAGATAATAAGGATGTCATAAATACAAAACATCCTAAGTGGAGTAAAATAAATGTTTTTTCATTGATGTATAAAAATACTATAAAAATATTTTATTAAAAAATTATTGAGGAAAATATACTTTTGTTTTAAAAAAACTTTCTTTTTTTTGAAAATAACTTTTGAAATTTTTTTCGATAAAAAGTATCTTTTTAAACATGAAACAAAATATTCAAATAAATTACTACAGGTCAATCCATATATGTCGTATGTGGTAAAAGGAACATTCCTTTTGCATGGTAAAATAGGTAGAGAAATGCCTTTTTTGTAAAGCGACAAGAATATTTCTTTGAAAAAATAAGTAAATGAAAAAAGGGTAAAACTGTATTTAATAAATAATTTTAGAATGGTTAAAAACATTTTTTGATAATTTTTTAGAAAAGAGGGTTTTTAGAAGGAAATAGGTTTTCTGACTAAAGAGAGAAATGAAGTAAGGTTTTCTTAAAAACATTTTCTAAAAAGTTTTGAGTACCAAAGAGTAAAAAGATGATACTAATACTTAAAAAATGTCATTAATAAACATAGGAAAGGAAAATGAAATAGTTTATTGAACAATGGTAATATAATTTCTTTAAATAAAATACCTTTGAAATATCATTAAAATTATTCTTGAGTAAAATATTCTTTAAACATTCGAATGTGTCCCATACCAATTTGAATTTTTTTAAATCATAAGCCTCATGAAGTAATAAAATTAAATGAAAGTTTTAAATACCATTAAGATTAAAGGATTAATGATATAATATATCAAAAGGGACAATATATACACCACAAAAAATATGTAAGTGGTGAATATGGCATTTATCTCACGATTTAAAAAGTGAGATGAAAATCCATTACCTTGAGTCTGAATTGTCTCGTGTGTATTTATATTCATGAATATAAAAGTATGCTAATTATTTAATTTCTTAAGAAACTTTTTAATGTTTATAATTACTTTAATTTCTCTTATTACCATGTTGTATACAACTACTTAAATAATTAAGTTTACGTTGGGTGTTTTGACCAAATTTAGTTTATGTTTCAAAACAACTTTAGTAGGTCAACTATGGTCAAAGGGGTTATTATATAACATGTAAAAAGTAAAAATAATGAAATAGTTATCATATTTATAAATCAATTATTCTTTTTTAAACTAATAATTAAATATGGTTTTGAGAAAATGATCCAACGTTACAATCATAGAGATAATAGATGGTACGTACGCATGAGTAGCATTCAAATTTTTCAATAATCATTATGGAAAGGATGTAAGTAACATTAATCTTTCCAAAATGATCATTATATCATAAATACCATACTATTTAATAATATATAGATATATATAGACTTATTTTCATGTAAAAGGAATCACATCGTGTCGAGGAGGAGGTAGTCCACATGTCCACAGACGACATTATCACATTTTAAGTGTGTGAAAAGGTAGTAAAGAAAATGATATATATTTTATTTCTAGAAATGTAATTATTTAATTAATATCATTGATATTTTTTTAATTCATATATTTTAATTAAAAAAAACCTTTATATATTCCGTGTATCGTGTGGATGGATCACACATCTTTTAGGAGGTGGAAGTTTACACTTCTATAAAGGATGTTATCATATTTGCACAAAATGCATAAAGGTATGATATATATAAAAATTAAATAATCATAAATAAATTATAAATATAATATATATCATATGTAAATATATTTTGCATCATAATTCCCACCATGAGAAGTGGTAAAGGAAGAAAGAACAATCATCATTTCGTGAGGTGATAGTTCACTGAACACAAAAATGGTAAGTTCATTAACCATTAGATGGAAGTGAATGTAAGTTTAGGTGGAACCATTAACATAAAAGAATATAATTATATTTAGTATACTTTTTTAGATAATCATTTTATAAGAAGAGTATGTGGGTTTAAAAATGGAAATAAAACTAAATTTCATTAGGAAAGATGTTACCCATTCTTTGGGTAACTCATTTTGGTTTGTACCAAATGGATCTATTAGTTTGATTTATTCACCAAGATAGGATTCTAGGATGAGGGTAGGTATTATGAAGAATTATTTTGGTAGATATTTTTTGAGAAAAATTGGCTTGACAGGTGTGAGGAAGTGAGAGCAGTGAATTCCTTTTTATAATGGAGGAGGAGTGACACTCTTGTACATTATTTGAAAGGGAATTCCACCCATGTTTTTCCCTAGTAAATTGGATAAAATAATTATAAAAATTCAATAAAATAGAGTATAGGGTCTAAATATTTCCATAAAATGGATTTTTTACAATTTTATAGATTATGTGTCTCTTAAGTTTACGGTTTAGTATTTTGTTAAACTAATTTTCCTCTTAATCATTGTAATTAATTTTAATTACTTTCATTAATATTTTTTGTCAAAAACTAAGTTGAGTGTATTAGAAATAATAAATTATTATTATTCTAAATATGTAATCCATTTATCAAATTTCAAATCACAGAAGTGGAAAAAATTAATTTAAATTTAGTTCCGCAGATGGGATGACAGTGCATGTTTTTAAAGTAAAAATGTTGAAAAGTTTGTTAAGTTTTTATATTCAATTTCAATGTAAAATTAATTAAAATTACCTTAATTGTATTAAATTATATAAAATTTATCCAATTAATCTTTATATCCAATAAAAAAAGTAATTTAACCTTATTAATAAAGTAGACGAAAAAATAGTTTTGAGTTAAAATTTAGTATTTTACACAATTCCCAAAAAAATAAAATTTCTCATAAAATACCAAAAAAATTAACCCCAACCTAATTTTTGTGTTAAAATTTAAAAAATTAAGTTTAATTTTATGTACAATGTTTATAAAAGTTCCAAAAAATTGGATTAAAAATAAGTTCTCTATTAAAAGGTGGTTAAAATGACTTTACAAAAAATATAGATTTTTATTTGTAATATTGGGGTTGTTATTATATTATGTCTATAAAATATGTTGGATAAATGTCAAAAATATTTTACTGAATATATAAAATATATATTTCATTAACATTATTCAATAATTAATGGTAATTTAATTTCTTACGATAAAATTACTTTGTGAGCATAACAACAGTTTTCTAAAAAAATATTTACTTTATTTTCAATTGGTTATTTTATTCATTTCTAATTAATTTGTATCCATTTATTTAGTTTAATATTTGTGTAAAATAAAAATTTTCATAGGTTATTTAATACTATTAATAACCACTAATTTAACGGCTAGATTATATCTTATTATATTAAATAATAATATTTTAATAATATATTATTTTTTGGTAAAATTCGGTCTTGCAAGTGGTGTAAGATATCGAACAAAGTCTTTATTGTGTGTAACTAAATATAACTCAGTATTGAGTTCATTGAAATATATATCATAGATTTAATTTATCTAAAATATTAAATATATTTTAGAGTCTTGGTATATTATATCCCCTTACACGCTTGGTGTTGCGTGTCATACACACAATCGAATATAATATTCTTACTTTATAATTTTGGTCTGTTACAACTCTCAAACTTGAACAACATTACTTATCTTTTGTGATTCATGTGATAATTTCACCTAATTGAATGTATATGGAAAGGTGATAATATTTATTCATGTGGCTCTTTTACACCGTACATGATCGTATAATCCAACACACCTTACATGATCATGTGGAACTTCTATGATTACATGATACACCTAAATCCATCATGTTTAGGCACTACACATAGATTTATCCCAAAAATTATTCATAGTAATTTGGTCTAATTGACTTTTTCAATTGAAATATTATAGCTTTATTACATCACACAACTTATCAATTAAGCCGACACTACATTACCCATAAAGGATTACACATTTTTGTTTCTCTTACACAATTACGTAATCACATGATATTTTATTACTTATTTGATAACATAAATATTTAAATATTATATTATTTCACTTACATTAAACTGTATTTTATGCCATAAAATATGGAAACCACTGGGAAATGATGCCTACTTTAATTCCTCTTCTGTGCTTATGAATTCATGTTTTTCACTGTATCAACTATAGATGAGTATCAATTCAACAAATTTCCCAACATTGAAACATAAATTAGGTTCATGATATATTGTCAACCTATACATATAAATGAATTATAGGGATTTATAATAAATCTAATGCCAAACATTAGTATGGGTCCAACAAATATAAATAAAGAACATATAATTTCTCTGATAAAACTAGGCTCTTTCTTATTCTTTACTATGGTTGATGATGATAAATATGAAATAACCAAAGGAATACTTCATCATAAGGTATCCATGGGTTACTAGAATATCCCAATGATTTAGAAATACACTCTCTTCCTCAATGTCTAATAGTTACTTTAGTTAAGGATAAATAGAAAATGAGAGATTTAGTTCAATGATTTTTTATATCATAAATCTTATACACCATCTCATGGAACCATTATCAATTTGTAGGTTTCAAGGATGCTTATTTAAGGATTAATAATTATTAATGTTTTATAAACATTCTCATTCCAAATATCAAAACATTTAAAATATGAAAACTATGTTATAAAAACATTATAAGGTTCAGAGAAATCAAGAATGAAACATTTAACACTTAAATGTTATTGAAAAAAACTTTAGATATAATCAAATGATGTTTATAATTGATCATGATAGATGTCAGTGGGAAGAAACAACATTCAATAGACATTATCATATAATTCATGCACTACCATGCACTGAACCATAATGTAGTGAACTTTACCATGTGGTTTACTCCAGCACAAACCACAAAATGGTAAATAAAATCATATATTAGTTTAGGATTTAGTGTGAAATTTTATCACTATATTCATTTACTAATATTTTCCTTCAATTTATACTACCCTAATATTCTAATTTAAGTATATTTAAAAAATTTAACCACACTTCAACAAGGTTTCAAAAATTTATAACCTCTAAAGAGCCTATCGAAAATTAACTCCATCATACTTTAGGGTTTAGGAATATTACCCTTGAATTAAGGTGTGAAATTGATCTAAATAGAAAGGTACATAGGGTTAAAATAGACATTTCATTGTAATATATATTTTTTTATAAATAGTTTTTTTAAAGTAAATCATGTAACAAGAAATTTATTTTCCCCCAAAACCATTAATTTACCCAAAAACTTGATTTATAATTATTCTTTTCCTCTAGAGTCCATTGAGAATGTAACATCCTAGTTCCAGAATCCACCCAAAGGCGCCCTGTACCCGGTTGGTCACATGTACTCAAGCGCATTTCCCCAAATGCCAGAGGCTTCTGACTAGCAACGAGGGACTTGGGTGTGATAGTGGGGAAACTATTCCCTCATTGGAAAATTACACAGTAGAAGTAAACAAATACATACAAGAGAGAAAGGAATAATGATATCATACCAAAAATAAATAGCAGAAAAATGATTGCATAAACTAGAGCAGATATATATAATGATTCATGATACATATGTCAAGGAAATTAGCGAAGAAAATCACAATTCTGAAATACAGTACTAAACCAAGTAAAAAAGAAAATAGTAATCAGATCCACAACATCGCAAGTCTAGGCTTGGTCCCATGCTATCCAGCTCCACAACATGTCTATTACCTGAAGTAAAAGGGCACATTCCCTTGTCTAGACCTGCAAAATTATAATCTTCTTGGGCCCAAAAGCATGGTCTAAACAGGGTGTGAGGCTAATCACAGTAGGCAACCACCATGAGATCTATGTCTAATAGTCAATTAGTATATGGCAGGCACAAGTAGAGAAAATAGAAAAAGAAAGGTACTCAATAGTAAACAATCCACAGTTCAATAATAAGCAATAACTAAACAAGCAGATAAACAAACAGGTAACCCTCTGGGAAGAACTTTCAGTCTAACCCCTCTAGTCCTACCTAACAAGTAAAAGCAACCCTTTGGGTAGTAAACTCAGTCTAACCCCTCTAGTTCATCTTAAGCATATACTCTCTAAGGAAGCACTCACCGTCGATTCCCCCTATAGTCTCGTTTTGTAACTAAAGGTGCTCTAGGGAAGCACTTACGTCACATTACCTCTGTGGCCCACGTCAAGGAACTACAAACACTCTGAGGAAGCACTCAACATCAATTCCCCCTATAGTCTTGTAATGTGAAAATAGAAGACACTCTGGAGAAGCCCTCAATGTCCATTCCCACTATGGTTTATACACCAGGTTATCATAGCCCCATGTAAGTCAAGAAAGTGTAGCAGCATGTAACATCCAAGTTAAACCTCAAGAACTACTTGGATAGCATTAAACAACACAACAGCATAACATAACAACAGTCACACCATCCTACAATACTAGGCATGGGAAAGTAAATAGCAGCCTAACAGGAAATCAAGACCCAAAGGTCCAAACAGGAAAAACATGCATGAGAAATACATCCAAATCACAACAGTTTACCCTATTCACATTCAATAATCATCTACTCAGGCATACCATCATAATAGAGAAACAATAGGGCTAAAACATTAAATGCGCAATACCCCGTTCACGGGCATTGTGCAATTTTTCACATAAAACTGACAGACTATCTATTGAAAGGCACAAACCACCTAGCTCGGTGTTGAGAGATCAAGATACTTGAACCATGAGGCTTGAATCGCCTTAGAACACCATATATCTATGAAAACGTATAAAACGTTTAACCCAAGATAACTCACGAAAGAGGAGAAATCATGGAACGAGGCTCGAGCAGAAGAGAGAACTCACCGATGTGATTCCAACACAACCAATGATGTTCGATTCGAAGGATGGAAGGAGGCTTGGGGGATCATCTAAGATCTGCGGCCATATGGATTCTATTGGACGAATTAAACCTAGAATAAGGGCATTCTTTCCATCAGATGTAACCCCGATGCGTTTAATGAAAAAAACAAAATACATGGTGTGTACTTTTGGAGTACACGGCATGTACTTTCAGTTTCTGTACTCTAAATTAAGCGACCTCCATGTCACCCCACATGGTCGTGTGCAATGCCACTATATGGCCAGCACACGGCTACCCGCGATAACTGAGTACACAACATGTAATCCTAAAGTACACAACGTGTACTTCAAAATTTTCCAGAAACTCATTTTTTCTCAAAAAATCCAGAAAAAAGAAAAACATACCTGAAAAGAAGATCCGGGTTCTTAAAAACTTACCCCCTTAAAGAAATTTATCCCCAAATTTCCCTATCAAGGTGGCATAGAGGAAGAAACCCCAAACAAATATAGCCACTGGGATCATATATCGGCCTCCGTCTCCCTAGTCTAGTCCTTTACCTGCTCATGCTGCTATAGAACTCATACCAGAGGAACATACCAGCAACTGAGAACCTTTGTATTGCGATCGTCAATCTGGATAGGATGATCCTCAAACGATGTATCCACTTCCAACTCAACCTCCTCGGGTTGAAGGACACGAGTCAGGTCTAAAAAGTAACATCGAAGTTGAGAATCATGGAAAACATCATGCATATCCTGGTACCTCTAAGGTAACTACAACCAATAGGAAACCAACCCAACTCTCTCTAACAACTCAAACGGCCCGACGTACCTCGGCGAAAGCTTACCATGTCTCCTAATCTTCTTGTGTCCCAAACTCGATGTGACACGTAGGAAAACCTGGTCCCCAACCTCGAATTCTAGAGGTCGTCTCCACTGATCATCATAAGACTTTTGTCAAGACTGTGCATTAGCCATCCAATTTCAAATCATATCTATCTGCTCTGTCGTCTCCTGGACAGGACGAGGTCCCAGCAAAGCTACCTCTCCTACCTCCAGCCAACATATGGGTGATCAGCATTGACTACAGTACAAAGACTCATAAGGTTCTATCTGAATAGTTTCTTGAAAACTATTGTTGTAGGAAAACTCCACAAGAGGTATATGCTTCTCCCAGGAACCTCCAAAATCCGAAATGCATGCTCAAAGCATGTCCTCAAGCACGTGAATCGTACGCTCGGACTGGCCATTTGTCTGAGGGTGGTAAGCTATACTCAAAAGTACCTGTGTACCCAAAGCCTTCTGAATCCCCATCCAAACCCGAGAAGTAAAATGGGCATCCTTGTCTAAAACAATGGAGTGTGGAACTCCATGCAGACATACAATCTCTCAGATGTATAACTGTCCAAGATCATCAACACTGAAGGTCTCCCTGATCGGAAAGAAGTGAGCAACCTTTGTGAGTTTTTCAATGAAAACCCATACTATATCATTCCCTCGAGGCGACCTTGGGAAACCTATCATGAAATCCATCGTGACATCATTTGACTTCGACTCGAAAATGGGTACTTGCAGTAAGAGACCTACTGGCCGATGATGCTTCGCCTTCACCTACTGACAGGTGGAACACCTCATGACGAAACCAACAACGTCCTTCTTCATACCTGGACACTAATACTGATGGTGTAGATCACGATACATCTTGGTGACACCAAGATGAACTGACCAAACTAAGGAATAAAAATCCCACATCAGATCCTCACGTATGTCTGTTGACGCCCATATGTTCCCTTGGAAATGGAGATCTCATCCTCATCTACGGTCCATCCAGGAATAGGGTCATCTCCTGACACACTCTCCCTTAGGACTATGCCTTCAGAAACGGATAGATGCCTCATTCAAACTCGATCAAGAAGAGTAGAGGTAACAACTACGGAAGAAATAAAAGTCTTCCCCTATCTATCGTGCACCTCCAAATACATCTTAGAGAATAGAGCCATAAGCTGCCACTCACTATTGGCCTTATAAACTGCTTGTATATAAGTACTCCTGCTCAGCACATCAGCCACTACATTTCCCTTCCTAGGAATATAGGCAAGCTCAAAGTCAAAGGACTATAGGTACTCAACCCACCTTCACTGTCTCAAATTCAGATCACACTGAGTGAAGATGTACTTGAGACTCTTGTGGTTGATGAAAACCACAAAATTCTCTCCTAGAAGATTATATATCCAGCAACGTAAAGCATGAACAACAACTGCCAACCCCAGATCATGCATCGGGTAATTCCTATCATGTGGCCTCAACTGCCGAGAACCATACACAATGACTCTTTCCCCCTTCATAAGCAAAGCTCCCAGCCCGATACCTGAAGCATCACAATACACGGTATAGATCTTTCCCAGCTCTAGCAAGACTAGTATCATTGCTGAAGTGAACCTCCCCTTTAGCTCCTGAAATACTGACTCGCAAGAATCTGACCACAAGAACTTCACACCATTCTTAGTCAGACTCTTCAGTGGTGCTTCTAAGCGTGAGAAGTCCTGTATGAAGTGTCTTTAGTATCCAGCCAGCCCTAGAAAACTCTGTACCTCAAATATTTTTTTTGGGCTTCTCCTAGGAAACTAATGCTCTCACTTTATTTGGATCTTCTAATACTCTTGTCTCTGAGATAATATGACCCAGGAAGTGAATATGATCCATCCAAAAGTGGAATTTCGAGAGCTTAGAATGTAACTGATGCTCTCTCAGTGTAATTAAAATGATCTCAATATGGTTAGAATGGTCGTGTTGAGTGTTGGAGTACACCAAGATATCGTCCATGAAGACCACGACCAGGAATCCAAGTATGGGTGGAACACTCGGTTCATTAGTGCCATGAAAATAATAGGCGCATTCATGAGACCGAACGACATTACCATATATTCATATAGACCATACCTGCTCCGAAGGATGTGAGAGGTATATCAGATGGTCTAACTCACAACTAATGATAACCGTACCTCAAGTCAATATTCGAGAACACCAGGCTCCTCTAAGATGATCAAATAAATCATCAATCCTTGGTAAAGGATATTGGTTCTTTACCATCAACTGGTTTAACTTCTGATAATCCACACATAGCCTGAGGGTACTATCTGCCTTCTTCTCAAACAAGACAGGTGAACCCCAAAGATAAGTACTGGGTCAGATGAAACCCTCTGTGTAACAACCGAGAATTTTATGTTATATAAATCATCAAAGGAATCTTTTTCTACACACAACAATTTCTTGGCTTACTTTACACGAAATCGCGACCTTCCTCGATAGCTTGCGTCATACACAATACCGAGCTTCACTAAACAACGATATACTATTAAAATATTATTAAAACTAGCCGTTATGAATAGTAATAACCACTTTTTGAAATTTTATAAATTTTATTTTTCAAAATGGACTTCATTTTTGGATTCGGAATATCGAAATTAGCCTAGGGTGAAATTTCGGTATTTTTCTTAAAACTTTCAATTTTTGATGAATAGTGAAACCACTATGTGGTAGTTAAAAAACTGAATTTTTTATAAAACTTAATTTTACCGCTTCTGTGAGTGGAATATCAAAAATCAGAGAGACACGGTTGATGTCAGTAAGTAAAATGTGGTTCAATGAGATGAAAATAATTTTTGGTGAATAGTAACTTTTTACTTTTATTTACCACGGTTAAAAGTAAATATGGCAATTAAGGGTAAAAAGGATATTATTATTACCCTAACACATGTCCTAATTCTATTGGACAAGTGTAATTCGAACAAAAACAACCTTAGGAATAAAATATGACCATTTAGGCCCACTTGGATTAGATTAGGACATTTATTATTAATTTATTTAAAGAAGGGTTAAAATAGTTAAAAATCAAAGTTTAATAAGTATATCATTTTTAATATAGTGTTATACATAAGATAAATTCGACTATAAATATAAATTAGAAAGATAAAAATATTTCCTACATAATGATATTTTATTTTTAATTTTTATACTTTAAATAATTTAATTTATTGATGACACAAAGATGATGCAGTAATTATCTTATTAATGAAATATTGACATAATTGATGTTATAAATACCTAAATAAATGTAATTTGAGACTTTTTATGAATTCCAATAATTTTCTACGTTAATATGACATGTTAGTATTGATTTAATTAACTTTTTTCGAACTAATCATTCTGTTATAATTTTCACAAAAATCAATTACTAAATAGTGTCAAAATTGACATAAAATAGTTTTTAAAACAAATATTATATTATTAATTGTTATTTTATTTCTAAAAATCTAAGGTTCGTCCAAGTGACATAGATAAGGTTATATATATTAATAATAAACATCTTGGGGTTCGTTTGGCTTTTTATATTGAGTTTATTAACCTTATAGTATAAGAACACAAGAAGACACGGTAAAAGTAAAATTATTTAACTTAATGATAAATCTAAATGATAAGGTTAAAATAGGAACCTAAACTTGTCTAAATTCTATTGGATGAGAGAATTTCGACCCATCCCCGCATTATCTTTGAAATAAATCAATTTGGATCTTTTTAAAACCGAACTTGAATTTATAATAAAATAATATTTTTAGTTTTTCCAAAGGAGCCCCTCTCCTCCCTTATAAAAGGGCACCTCCTCCCCCTCTTCCTCACACCACTTTGAGCCTTCATGCTCGGCCAAACCCTACAAATTTCTCCTCTCCACTTCCCTAGAGAAATCCTAGAAGTCCTGGACTTCTTCAAAGACCAATTTTAGTGCCCTAAAAGAAGGTCTCAAAGAGGCGTTTCAAAGAAGAGGTAATGTCCGTTACCAATTCTTTCAACTTTATTTCTTCTTCCACTTCTTCTTATTTAGTTGTTTCATTATGAAGTAATAACATCAGTATCAGTAATATACTGATATGTTATTATAAGTATGAAACAACCCTATTTCACCATCTATCCATCCTACGGAAAACGAAATCACCGCGCGTGCGTACATACGGAATACCGTCTCCACGCCGTGGTGTAATCTATTTTCCACCACCACTTTACTTGGATGGGTATAATGGTGTAAATAATGACTATATATGACTATTATAATGTGATATTAATTCTGAAATAGTATACATACACTCCAATACAATTCCATGATCATGGGAACGATATCATCGCTCGTGCGTACGTACGGTATACCGTCTCCACGATGTGATGCGACTCGTTCTACATGATTTTCATTGCCTAATGATTACATAAATGAATTGAGTGAATAAATATGACATATATTACACTAATAAAATTCTGGAAATGAGGTATTTATAAACTAAAAAGAAAAATAAGAATTTATTCGATAATACACGCATAAGAACAAAAAGTAATAAACACCCGAATAACAAGTAGTAATGAAATATTACTAATAAGAAGCTAAGAATATGACCATATATGATATCATAAAAATAATTATGATTCTGTAATAAGTAAATAAAATTATTTAAATCATTATACAGGAGGTTCGGACACGTATAAAGCATATCGGACCTAAGGTAAGGGAAATATCACAATCTCATTTTTATCCGAGATTGTTTATACTTTGGAATTTACTAGGGTGTATTTTATCATCCACATCCATGTTTCATCAATATTTAATGTTATTTCCATCCACCTACAATTTTTTGAATCCAATTTTACCCTTCGGTGAGTTTTTAGTAAAAGATATGAAAGGAATCTTTTGTCGTTTTTCGTATGAGGTACTTTTTGACTTTTCCGACAAAAGTACGAGAAGAATGTTTTTTATCTTATACGACATGAATGGATTTTTTAAACATTATTTCTAAGAAGCTTCCTTTACAATTTTTCAAGTTTATTTTTAATCAACTTCTTTTAGTTTATAATTGTATGTCATGTTAAGAAAGGGAAAGTGTTTTTGAAGAAGAAAGGATATTTTCCTCAAGAATGGAGTTCAAGAGTTTTATCAAAATTATTTTCCATCTAAGATAATATAGGGCTCTGTTTCTATACCTATTATTACATTGATTTGATTAAGTTGTGATGGAATTATTTTTATGAATTCCTTTATCTTATATGAATTGTTTTATGATGTCATGATATTTAAGAATCCCATTTTTATTACATGGGTTATGCAATGATGTATGATTTATTATTTTGTGGAACACATAAGCATGGTATCATTATGAGATGGGTGGGACCTATATCTCCCTCCAATGCATTGGGTAAAGAGTTTATATCTCATGAGATAGACATGGATGGAACGACAGGTTAAACCGGTTCAGTGAAACAGGACTAAAACGAGGAGTGAACTCGGTTCAGAAATGGACTTTGTCCACTAAGATAGTCTTAGAAATGAGTCTTGACTAATAAGAAATGATTCTCAATGATTATGTGTGTATGCCACAAAGTTTCATGTTTTAAGTTATGATTATTGGGATTACATTTCACTACTATAATTTATCCCATGTTATGAAATTATGATTTATTTTGCAGGTTAAGATTTCCAAAAGTTATGTTCTTATGTATATGATGTGATTGATATTTATTTTTTTTACCCTTACTGAGCATTTGAGCTCACCCTTTTGTATGTTTTATTTCCCCAGGCCAGTAAGAAGGTTATTAAGTAGGATATGCCAAAAAGGGACTCTAGATATGATGAAATAAATGGGAGGCAAAGTAGACGCTTTATGAACCAGTTGTTTATGTTTCCCAGTTTCTAAAGACACTATACCTATACAGTCCTTTCCATGGTTTTGTTATATGTTGTAATAAGTATGCTTCAATTTTGAAGTATTAACAATGTATGTAAAGTATGGGTCATTATAGTTGGTATCAGAGGAAAGGTATAGTCAACCTTTGGAAACTAGTATGTGAAAGACTTAGTAAGAACCCTGAGGATAAGTCTAAGCATAGAACACAATATTAGTGTTTTAGAAATGGCCATGAATAACCTAGGATAAGACCTTAATTGTGAAATTCTATTCTTGATTATGTGGTTTTCCTATTATAATTAGTGTTGCTCACACTATTCTTCTTGGTTTTAGTCAATGGCTGGAACCCGAAGGAACCGTGTTAATGCGGAATGCGACGGGAAATGCAATGATTTTCCCCCTGAGAAACCAAACGTTATGGGAGCTCGAATGAAAAATCTTGTAGCCATGCTCACACAACTTTCTCAAGTTATGAATCATGTAGGACTTCCAAATGAGAAAAGGAAGGAGCAACATTCTGTTGAATCCTTCATGAGGCAGCGTCCACCTTCATTCAGCGGGTCTACTGATCCATTAGTTGCTGAACAATGGATTAGTACTACTGAAAAGATATTTTCAGTTCTTCAATGTTCTGAACATGATAAAGTCATCTTAGCAGTGTATCGTTTGGAAGGTGATGCTGATCAATGGTGGAATCTTATCAAGAATACGAGGCAAAGAGATGAAATTGAGTCCATGGAATGGGACGAGTTCAAGAACTTATTTTTCAATAAGTACTTCCCTCGTATTCTCCGAACAAAGATAGAGAAGGAGTTTCTTGAACTGAAGCAAAAGGATGATGAATCTGTTGGTACCTATGAAGCAAATTTTACAAGACTTGCAAGGTACGCTTCTGGTATTATTATCCAACCTGAGAGTAAGATCGATCGATTCTTTAGTGGATTAAAACCAAGTCTTCGAAGGGCGTTAGCCCTAAGGGACTTCAATAGCTACGAGGAAATCGTTCGATGTACTCTCAAAGTCGAGATAGAGATTGGAGTAACCCATCAGTCATATGGGTTTGATAAGAAGAGGAAAATGGAATTCAAAGGAAAATCTAAAGAACACACTGAAAAGAAGATGATTTTTCCCTTATGCTCAAAGTGTGGAAAGAAACATGGGGGGAGTTGTCTTAAAGGGACAAGTAAATGTTTCAAATATGGAAAGGAATGTCATCGGGCATTTGAATGCTGAAATAACGGGAAGAAGATTTCTAATGATGCAAACAAAGGAAGGGACACACAGAATGAACCTACTACACTTCAATGTTTCAAGTGCAAGGAGATGGGGCATTATGCCAATCAATGCCCAAATTCAAGGGTTGATGATGATGGTCGACGTCAACAAACTCTTAAGGCTAAAGGCAAAGGAAAGTCACATGAAATTTGTATCAGCGATGTGGAGTACGATAATGATGTGGTGAAAGGTACACTTACCATCCACTATAAAGTAGCAAATGTTTTATTTGATTCTGGATCCACCCACTCCTTTATTTCTTCATAATTTTCTAAGGATATCACCGTATTACCTCAACAATTAGATGTTGAGTTAGCTGTGACAACCCCTAATGGAACAACAGTCGCATCAAAAGTTTATAATTATTCTCCGATCGAAGTTTGTGGGAAAGTGCTTCCTTCAAATCTTGTGATCCTTCCTATAGTGGAATTTGATGTGATTCTTGGCATGGATTGGCTTTCTTTATATGGATCTCATATCAATTTACAAATAAGGGAAGTCACATTTCATATTCCAGATCAATCTATGATCGTCTATCAATGCAAGGATGAACATAACCTTCCAGTGGAAATTCCTTCCATCTTATGGGTCTTGATTCCACTAAATGAAGGTTATTTATCTCAAATGGTTGGTGAGAAACTCATGATTAAGAATATACCCATTGTATGGGAGTTTGATGATGTCTTTCTGGAGGAATTACCAGGTCTTCCACCAAATCGTGAAGTTGAGTTTTAAATTGAACTTGTACTAGGTTCTTTGCCTATTTCAAAGACACCTTATAGAATGGCCCCAATTGAGTTGCAGGAATTGAAGAAGCAACTCCAAGAGAATCTTGATAAGGGGTTCATATGCCCTAGTGCATCACCTTGGGGAGCACCTGTTCTGTTTGTTAAGAAGAAAGATGGATCAATGAGACTCTGCATTGATTATCGAGAACTTAACAAGATCACTATCAAGAACAAATATCCTCTCCCACGCATTGATGACTTATTTGACCAACTACGCGGAGCTCAATACTTTTCGAAGATTGATCTTCGTTCAGGGTATCATCAATTATGGGTCAAAAGGGAGGATATACCAAAGACGACTTTCCGTAAAAGGTATGGACCCTATGAATTTATAGTGATGCCATTTGGTCTTACTAATGCCCCTGCTATCTTCATGGATATAATGAATAGAGTATTTAGAGACTATCTTGATCAGTTTGTGGTAGTCTTTATAGACGATATTCTTGTCTATTCAAAGAGAAAGGGAGAACATGAATATCACTTGAGAATTATATTGAAGACCCTGAGAAAGGAGAAGCTTTATGCCAAATTTACCAGGTGTGAATTTTGGCTTCAAAAAGATTCATTTTTGGGTCACATAATATCAAAAGAGGGGATATATGTGGATCCAGCAAAAACAGAGGTTGTCGAAAGATGGTCGAGACCAACAACAGTGACTGAGATCCGAAGTTTTTTTTGGTTTGGCTGGATATTATCGACGTTTCGTGAAAGATTTTTCACGATTATCTAATCCACTCACCAAGTTGACTCGGAAAGGAGTTAAGTTTGTTTGGACGGAGGAATGTGAAGAGAATTTTAAGGAGTTGAAAAGAAGGTTATCCGGTGCACCTATGCTCACACTACCTTGTAGTGGAGAAAGGTTTGTGATCTACAATGATGCATCCAAGAAGGGTTTGGGGTGTGTTCTTATGCAGAATGATATGGTGATAGCTTATGCCTCACGATAGTTGAAAATACTTGAGCAAAATTACCCAACTCATGATTTGGAGTTATCTACGATAATCATTGCATTAAAGATTTGGAGGCATTATCTTTATGGAGAAAGGTGTGACATTTATACTGATCATAAAAGTTTAAAGTATATTTTCACACAAAAGGAGCTGAATATGCGCCAAAGAAGATGGTTGGAGCTGATTAAGGATTACGACTGCTCAATCCATTACCACCCTGGGAAAGCAAACAAGGTGGCAGATGCATTAAGTCGACAAGACCATGCCATTTTATCCATGATGAGGATCACAAAAGATCCAATATTTATGGATTTAAAAAGGATGGATCTTGGAATTATAATGGAAAGGGAAGATGTATAGGGACCTGAAAGAGTACTTCTCGTGGGATGGCATGAAAAGAGATGTTGCTGAATATGTCTCTCAATGCTTGGTTTGTCAGCAAGTTAAAGTTGAGAGACAAAAGTCTAAGGGGATGTTACAAACATTACCCATACCTGAATGGAAGTGGGAAAACATCACTATGGACTTTGTCACATGAATTCCTAAAACATCCAAAGGCAATAATGCTATCTGGGTCATAGTTGATCATCTTACAAAGTCGGCACACTTCATCGCTATTAGAGAGGATTTCTCTCTGGATCAGCTTTCCAGGATATTTGTAAAAGAAGTGGTAAGATTGCATGGAGTACCACTTTCTATTATATCTGATCGGGATCCGAGGTTTACCTCAAAGTTTTGGCGAAGTCTTCAGCATACTCTGGATACAAAGTTGAGTTTCAGCACTGCTTATCATCCTCAGATAGACGGTCAGTCTGAGAGAACAATTCAAACTCTAGAAGATATGTTGAGAGCTTGCTCTATGGATTTCAAAGGTGGTTGGGATCAACACCTACCTTTGGTGGAATTTTCTTATAATAATAGCTTTCACTCCAGTATTCTGATGTCTCTTTATGAAGCTCTCTATGGAAAGAAATGCAGGACTCCAACTTGCTGGGATGAAGTTGGGGAAAGAAATCTATTAGGACCTGATCTTATTGATGATATGACATAAAAGGTCCGATCTATTCAACAAAAAATAAGAGTAGCTCAGAGACGACAGAAAAGTTATGCCGACAACCGAAGAAAATACCTAGAGTTTGAAGTGGGTGATAAAGTGTTCTTACGAATATCTCCCTAGAAGAGGGTCATGAGATTTGGAAAGAAGGGGAAGTTGAGCCCTATATATATCGGTCCTTTTGAAATACTGGATCGTGTTGGAAAGGTAGCTTACCGATTGGCACTTCCACCGAATCTCTCTCAAGTTCACGATGTGTTCCATGTATCTCTCCTGAGAAAGTACATACCTGATCTTTCACATGTACTCAGCTCTGAAGTTGTACCGCTGGAGCAAGATCTTTCTTATGAAGAACAGCTGATAGAGATTCTAGATCGTAGCGAAAAATTTCTACGAAACAAGATCACTCGCTTGGTGAAAGTTTTATGAAGGAACCACCAATTAGAAAAAGCTACATGGGAGCTTGAGGATATGATGAGGGAGAGGTATCCTCATCTGTTTGTTACAAAGTGACGAATTTCGAGGGCGAAATTCATTTTAAGGGGGGTAGAATGTAACAACCGAGAATTTTATGTAATATAAATCATCAAAGGAATATTTTTCTACACACAACACTTACTTGGCTTGCTTTACAAGAAATCACGACCTTCCTCGATAGCTTGCGTCGTACGCAATACCGAGTTTCACTAAACAACGATATACTATTAAAATATTATTAAAACTAGCCGTTATGAATAGTAATAACCACTTCTTGAAATTTTATAAATTTTATTTTTCAAAATGGACTTCATTTTTGGATTTGGAATATCGAAATTATCCTAGGGTGAAATTTTGGTATTTTTCTGAAAACTTTCAATTTTGATGAATAGTGAAACCACTAAGTGGTAGTTAAAAAACTGAATTTTTCATAAAACTTAATTTTACCGCTTCTGTGAGTGGAATCTCAAAAATCCGAGAGACACGGTTGATGTCATTAAGTAAAATGTGGTTCAATGAGATGAAAATAATTTTTGGTGAATAGTAACTTTTTACTTTTATTTACCACAGTTAAAAGTAAATAGGGTAATTAAGGGTAAAAATGATATTATTATTACCCTAACACATGTCCTAATTCTATTGGAAAAGTTTAATTCGAACAAAAACAACCTTAGGAATAAAATATGACCATTTAGGCCCACTTGGATTAGATTAGGACATTTATTATTAATTTATTTAAAGAAGGGTTAAAATAGTTAAAAATCATAGTTTAATAAGTATATCATTTTTAATATAGGGTTATACATAAGATAAATTAGAATATAAATATACATTAGAAAGATAAAAATATTTCCTACATAATGATATTTTATTTGTAATTTTTAGACTTTAAATAATTTAATTTATTTATGACACAATGATGATGCAGTAATTATATTATTAATGAAATATTGAAATAATTGATGTTATAAATACCCAAATAAATGTAATTTGAGACTTTTTATGAATTCCAATAATTTTATAGGTTAATATGACATGTTATTATTGATTTAATTAACTTTCTTCGAACTAATCATTCTGTTATGATTTTCACAAAAATCAATTACTAAATAGTGTCATAATTGACATAAAATAGTTTTTCAAACAAATATTATATTATTAATTGTTATTTTATTCCTAAAAATCTAAGGTTCGGCCAAGTGACTTATATAAGGTTATATATATTAATAATAAACAACTTGGGGTTCTTTTGGCTTGTTATAGTGAGTTTATTAACCTTATAGTATAAGAACACACGAAGACACGGTAAAAGTAAAATTATTTAACTTAATGATAAATCTAAATGATAAGGTTAAAATAGGAACCTAAACTTGTATAAATTCTATTGGATGAGAGTATGTCGACCCATACCCACCTTATATTCGAAATAAATCAATTTGGAGCTATTTAAAACCGAACTTGAATTTATAATAAAATAATATTTTTAGTTTTTCCAAAGGAGCCCCTCTCCTCCCTTATAAAAGGGCACCTCCTCCCCCTCTTCCGCACACCACTTTGAGCCTTCAAGCTCGGCCAAACCCTGAAAATTTCTCCTCTCCACTTCCCTAGAGACATCCTATAGGTCCTGGTATTCTTCAAAGACCAATTTTAGTGCCCTAAAAGGAGGTCTCAAAGAGGCATTTCAAAGAAGAGGTAATGTCCGTTACCAATTCTTTCAACTTTATTTCTTCTTCCACTTCTTCTTCTTTAGTTGTTTCATTGTGAAGTAATAACATCAGTATCACTCATATAATTATATGTTATTATAAGTATGAAACAACCCTATTTCACCATCTATCCATCCTACGGAAAACGAAATCACCGCACGTGCGTACGTACGGAATACCGTCTCCACGTCGTTGTGTAATATATTTTCCACCACCACCTTACTTGGATGGGTATAATGGTGTAAATAATGACTATATATGACTATTTTAATGTTATATTAATTCTTAAATAGTATACATACACTCCAATACAATTCCACGATCATGGGAATGATATCATCGCTCGTGCGTACGTACAGAATACCGTCTCCACGATGTGATGAGACTCATTCTACATGATTTTCATTGCATAATGATTACATAAATGAATTGATTGAATAAATATGATATATATTACACTAATAACATTCTGGAAATTAGGTATTTATAAACTAAAAAGAAAAATAAGAATTTATTCGACAAGACACGCATAAGAACAAAAAGTAATAAACACCCGAATAACAAGTAGTAATGAAATATTACTAATAAGAAGCTAAGAATATGACCATATATGATATAATAAAAATAATTATGATTCTGTAATAAGTCAATAAAATTATTTAAATCCTTATACAGGAGGTTCAGACACGTACAAAGCATATCAGACCTAAGGTAAGGGAAATATCACAATCTCATTTTTATCCAAGATTGTTTATACTTTGGAATTTACTAGGGTGTATTTTATCATCCAAATACATGTTTCATCAATATGTAATATTATTTCCATCCACCTAAAATTTTTTGAATCCAATTTTACCCTTCGGTGAGTTTTTAGTAAAAGATATGAAAGGAATTTTTTGTCGTTTTTCGTATGAGGTACTTTTTGACTTTTCCGACAAAAGTACAAGAAGAATGTTTTTTTAACTTATACGGCATGAATGGATTTTTAAAACATTATTTCCAAGAAGCTTCCTTTACAAGTTTTCAAGTTTATTTTTAATCAACTTCTTTTAGTTTATAATTGTATGACATGTTAAGAAAGGAAAAGTGTTTTTGAAGTAGAAAGGATATTTTCCTCAAGAATTGAGTTCAAGAGTTTTATCAAAATTATTTTCCATCTAAGATAATATAGGGTTATGTTTCTATACCTATTATTACATTGATTTGATTAATTTGTGATGGAATTATTTTTATGAATTCCTTTATCTTATATGAATTGTTTTATGATGTCATGATATTTAAGAATCCCATTTTTATTACATGGGTTATGCAATGATGTATGATTTATGATTTTGTGGCACACATAAGAATGGTATCATTATGAGATGGGTGGGACCTATATCTCCCTCCAATTCATTGGGTAAAGATTTTATATCTCATGAGATAGACATGGCTGGAACGACAGGTTAAACCGGTTCAGTGAAACAGGACTGAAACGAGGAGTGAACTCGGTTCAGAAATGGACTTTGTCCACTAAGATAGTCTTGGAAATGAGTCTTGAATAATAAGAAATGATTCTATATGATTATGTGTGCATTCCATAAAGTTTCATGTTTTAAGTTATTATTATTGGGATTACATTTCACTACTATGATTTATCCCATGTTATGAAATTATGATTTCTTTTGCAGGTTAAGATTTCCAAAAGTTATGTTCTTATGTATATGATGTGATTGATATTTCTTTTGTTTACCCTTACTGAGCATTTGAGCTCACCCTTTTGTATGTTTTATTTCCCCAGGTCAGGAAGAAGGTTATTAAGTAGGATATGCCAAAAAGGGACTCTAGATATGATGAAATAAATGGGAGGCAAAGTAGACGCTTTATGAACCAGTTGTTTATGTTTCCCAATTTCTAAAGACACTATACCTATACGGTCCTTTCCATGGTTTTGTTATATGTTGTAATAAGTATGATTCAATTTTAAAGTATTAACAATGTATGTAAAGTATGGGTCGTTATACTTTGCCTACAACTCCTCCAACTACTTCTTGTGCTCCTACAACTCAGGTGTAGCCATCCTATAAGGAGGAATGGACACTAGTGCCGCTCCTAGCATGAGAACAGTAGAAAATTCTACCTCACGCTCCGGAGGAAAACTTGAAAAGTCTTATAGAAAGACATCCCTGAAATGATCCACCACTGGAGGAAAGTCTAAGTGTTAAGTCCCATGATAATCTAGATATAAACTAGAAATCTGGGCTGTAACTCCTCCTATCCCATGATACTATGGACCTGCTCTACTCTCCTAGACATCCCAATCATCCTTATGAAGAAACAATACACCCTATGGTGAGGTGAAACTCACTCTACGGTGATAACAGTTGACGACTGCCTGGAAGAGAACTAGAAAGTCCATTCCAAGAATAACATCATAGCCTGTCATCTCTAGGATATAGAGGTACCATAAAAGTGGCACCGACCAACCTCTAGAAGGAACTCTTTACACTAACGTACACTCGCCATTATATTCCCCAACAGAGTGTCTAGTTTCAAGATGTTAGCAGAAGAAAATATGTAGAGCCCAAGGCTCTCCATAAATGCAACAAATATAAAGCTATGTGAATCTCCTGTATTGAAAAGAGAAGAAGCTAAAACTAAGGAAACTAAGATCGTACCTCAAACTATAGAAGGTCTGGGATCCTTTTCCTTCTGGGTCTGCTCCACTGCAAAGGTCTGTCCTGCACCACAGCCCTGTGACCCTGCCTGAACACTTTGAGCTGATCCACTTTGCTATCGCTAAAATAACGGTGAATGACCACCACGACCACGACTTCCACCTCATCTTGAACATCCATAAGAACTCCAGTTCCCTAACCAGTGAGAAACTGGTGGTGCTACTACCGAACGGGGAGTTATAGAAGAACCCCTATCACCAGATGCTGGTGACAAGATCTGAGAGAATCACTAAAGGAGACCCAACTTTCTGCATGATCGACACTCCACTGGGTCTCTCGGGTAGTGTGGCCTCATATGACCACTATTCCCACACTGGTATCACACCACATTGATACTATAAGAAATGTCCCGCCTCCTCAGATCACCACACGAAGACTCCCTGTGGCACTTCCTATTGTTAGTAGGAGGGATGCTAACTCCAGATGTCGAGCCGCTCTGGCTCACAACTCCAGAATCCCTCTGATTGCACTCTGTGATCAGTGCCTGGTTGATGATAGAAGTGATAGAAGTCAACCAGAATATTTTCAACTACGATCAGATGTTGTGCCTCAGACCATCCTCGAACTTCCTTACCATGAATAACTGATCACCTCCTGAAAAAGGCATGAAGCGCTGAAGCTCGGTAATTAGGGAGGAATACTCCATAAAAGAAAAATTACCCCTACTATAGACTCATAAACTCTCGGGCACGATCATCCCTCAAAGTCTCTGGGTAGAAGTAGTCATAGAAGATGCACTGGAACTCCTCCCACGCCATAACCTACGGGCGTCCTGCCTGTGAGATCACATCCCACCACCTCTTGGAGGAGTCTCGAAGCATATAGGTAGAGAGATTGACCCTCCTCTCTGGAGGCATCTCAATTTGCTCGAATATCATAAGAATGGCTTCTAGACATGACACTGCAACCTAAAGTCCTCTATCCCCTGAGAAAGTGGGATGCTGCTGCTGCTGGAAGACCCGCGTCAAATCAGCTATCGATGGGGTAGGAGGAGGTTCCCCCTGAGAGGTATGAATCATCCTCAGAAATAACTCAATAAAATATGCATCCACACCTATGTCAAGTATAATGGATGGTTCTAATACTGGAAAAACTGTAGGATCTACAGGTAATCCCTGATAAGCCATGTCCAGTGTCTGATCACTGCTTCAAAAATGGTGTACAATCAGAGGACATCTCGGTGGCATGAATCTAAAAGGTCAAGCACACACATTTGATAAAGGTTATAAAGGAATGAAAAAAACGATTGTAAGATGGGAACATAAGGAAAATAAGCATTCATGTTTTGAAAAACATGACTACATGGCGTGTATATCCCATACACGGTATGTTCTCTTTAGTAATTCACATGGGTGTGTACTCCTGCCAGAACTGGTCGTGTAACACCCCATACTCATGGGGTGTTCCCCAAACACACAATGTGTACTTGAATCCTATTCCCCTACCGAAGTCCTACAACATGGTTTAGACACACAGATCTCATAAGGCAAGACTACACGGTGATTTCAAGATGGACACGGTGTGTACTAGACAAGCTTTGCCTAGACAATGTTGTTAGTGACATGGCTTGACACATGACTCACACTACACGACATGTTCTAGGTGGAAACGAGGTGTATGTGAAGGGATAACACCAAACCGTGTTGTTGGTGAAACGGCCGGGTACCTAGGTCAGACTAAACGACATGTTTAATGCGGACATATTGTGTATAGATTAAGGGCTAATCCGTCTGTGTTTTTGGTTACATAGGAAGACAGAGGGTTAACACGACACGGCGTGTTCGTCTGGTACACGACTTGTTACCACTGGTTCTTCCCCATCATGTGTCTCTACCCACACGGCCTACGACACGATCAGAGACTACACGACATGTACATAAAGTACACAGTGTGTACTTAAGAAAAAAAGTTACTTCCCAAACAAAAGAACACATGGAATGTACTTAACACTACACAACATGTATTCTTGGTTTTTTTCAGATAGTAAGCCTCAGAAACTACTCCGGAACCTAGAAAACACTGAAAGTTCCAAGTTCCGATCCATGAGGGCCCATACTCCCTGCGAATCAAATCTTGGAATCTTAAACATGTTATAACAATGTGACAAGTTAATGATCCACAAAATTCCGATCCATGAGGTCCCATAACAGCTCAAGAACCAAAGTTTGGCACCCATTCAAGCAAAAATTTACACAAAACAATACCCTATCAAACACCAGGTATTCTTATTAAGGAATCTATCACAACAACATGAATATTCTACACAACATCCATCACAACAACATGCAATTCCTAATGCACCCTAAATGGCATGGAAAGAATGCATGAAATGGGATTTCTAACGAGTGCCTATATGATTCATGAGATAGAATACCCTAATCTCATCGAGTTGTGAAAAAATAGAACATAAATAACATCAACAATAACCACACAAATCATGTGAATCCCTCAATGTGAAATCAAATCAACCATAAACTTGCAAAACCATAAATTTTCAATAAACGAGGTAGGTTGACTTTTCCCTGTACATGAGTTAACTACTCCCAGGAACAACTTATTAACATGTACCTATTCCTTCCTATCTGTGGATAAAGGCTCCAAATAGTAAGTCAAGAGAAAAGAATCTCCTCTGATAACACTTTGTAACATCCCAGTTTCAGAAGCCACTCAAAGGTGCCCCGTACCCGGTTGGTCACATGGACTCAAGCGCATTTCCCCAAATTCCAGAGGATGCCAATTAGCAGCGAGGGCCTTGGGTGTGATAGTGGGGAAACTATGCCATCATTGGAAGAGTAAATATCAGGAGTAAACAAATACATACAAGAGCGGAAGCAATAATGATATCATACTAAAAATAAACAACAGAAAACTGATAGCACAAACTGGAGCATATATATATAATGATTCAAGATACATATGTCTAGAAAAGTAGTGAAACAAAGCACATTAATGAAGTAAAATACTAAACCAAGTAAAAAAGAAAAACAATAATCAACTCCACATCATCACAAGCCTAAGCTTGGTCCCATGCTATCTAGATCCACAGTATGTCAAGTACCTAGAGTAGAAGGGCACTTGCCCTTGTCTAGACCTGTAATAATATAATCTATTTAGGCCCAAAAGCATGGCCCAAATAGGGTGTGAGACTAATATTAGTAGGAAACCAACACGAGATCTATGCCTAATAGTCAATGAGTATATGGAAGGCACATGTACAAAAAAACAGAAAAAGAAAGATACTCAACAGTAAACAATCCACAGTTCAATATTAAGCAATAACTAAACAAGTAGATAAACAAATAGGTAACCCTATGGGAATCAATCTTAGTCTAACCTGTATAGTCCTACCTAACAAGTAAAAGCAACTCTTTGGGCAGTACACTCAATCTAACTCCTCTGGTTCAACTTAAGCATAGACTCTCTGAGGAAGTACTCACCTTCAATTCCTCATATAGTCTCGTGTTGTAACTAAAGGTACTCTAGGGAAGAACTTACGTCACATTACATCTGTGTCCCACATTGAGGAACTACAAATACTCTGATGAAGAACTCAACATCAATTCCCCCTATGGTCTCACATCATAAAAATAAAAGACACTCTGGAGAATCCCTCAATGTCCATTCTCTCTATGGTCTATACACCAGGTTCTCATGGCCCCATGTAAGTCAAGCATGTTTAGCAGTGCGTAATGGCCAAGGTAAAACTCAAGAAGTACTTGGATAGAATTCTACAACACAAAAACATAATAGAACAACAGTCACACCACCCTACAATACTAGGCATGGGAAAGTAAATAGTAGCCCAACAGGCAATCAAGACCCAAAGGTCCAAACAGGAAAAACATGCACGAGAAATACATCCAAAGCACAACAATTTACCTTATTCACAATCAATAATCATCTACTCAGACATAACAGCATGGTAGAGAAATAATAGGGCTAAAACAGTAAACATGGAATACCCCATTCATGGGCATTGGGAAATTTTGCATATAAAACTCAAAGACTATCTACAGAAAGGCACAAACCGACTACCTCGGTGTTGGGAGATCAAGATAATTGAAACACGAGGGTTGAATCGCCTTATAACACCGTATATCTATGAAAATGTATAAAATGTTCAACCCAAAATAACTCAAAAAAGAGGATAAATCATGAAACGAGGCTCAGGAAGAAGATAGAACTCACTGATGCGATTCCAACGCAACCAACAGTGTTCAATTCAGAGGATGTATGGAGGATCGGGGGCTCGTCAAAGATCCGCGGCCGTATGAGTTCTATTGGATAAATGAAACCTAGAAGAAGGGCGTTCTGTCCATCAGACGTGACCCCAGTTCATTTAATGAAGAAAAAACAAAATACACGATGTATACTTTTGGAGTACATGGCGTGTCCTTTTCTTTTCCATACTCCACATTAAGTGGCCTCCAGGTCACCCCACATGGTCATGTGCAAGGCCGCTACACGTCCAGCACACATCTACCCATGTTAACCAAGTACATGGAGTGTACTCATAAAGCACACGACATGTACTTCAAAATTTTCCAGAAACACTTTTTTTTTCTCAAAAACTCCAGAAAAAAAAGAAAAACATAGATGAAAAGAAGATCCGGGTTGTTATAGAGAACCCCATTATCCCAATTATATTTAACCATCAATGATTTATCTCTGAAAAATAACCATTTTAATATTTCTTGAGATTTACCACATTATTTCGTACTTAATTTCACATTTCATCTAAGATAGATTATTGAATCCCAAAATATCAACAACCAAGTTAATTAATAGTAATCTATTTCCTCACATCATCCAATTTCATAATTTATCCATTAAAATATTTTAATTCAATTTTGGTTATATAAGGATTTTAATTCAAGAACTGATCTAAATGAAATCAACTTTGATTCCCCCAAATATCAACATGATAAAATTTTTTACAGTTTCATAACCTCAGGTCTCTAAAATTTATAGCTAAATAATGATAAGAGTCTAATTTTCCAATTCACTGGGATCCCAAGACAATTCATGTTTTTAAGTGAAATTAACTTTATTCCTTGGGTTGAATTAGTGAAAAATTATTCATCTAATCACCCAACCCACACCCTAACATTGGTCGTGGAAAAAATGTACTACCTGAAACCCAAGGTGTGTGGGAACACACACTCACATATAGACTTTCTCATTCCATGATTTCTCATAAAAATGACCCAAATCAAAACCCAATTTAAACCTAATCAAAATTTCCCCTTGGATGTAAACAACCATGTTTTCTTAAGTGGATTTTAAAATTTTAATTTTACGATTGAGGATTTAATTTTTTTAAGTTTTAGGTAAAGATGTTCTAAGTCTATGGTGTATGAAGAGGTGGTGCTAGTTGGAATACAATAAAAGTCAACGTCAAGTATATAGTGAGGGGGTTTTAGGTACCTGTTGGTCGAGGAAAATGGGGATGGGTTTGCCCAGAATAACTATTGGATAGATAATGGTTTTAATAAGGACTGTATTGACATTATATAGTTAATGGATATCCAATAGGTACTTACGAGTAACAAATGTTCTGTAATTTATAGATTAATAATCCCATAATTTCATTTTGGATCATTTAAATCACTTATAAGTTAAGAATGTGATATTTAAATTCATGTGATCTATAAATTCAATTGATCCTATAAGTGGAGGGTTTTATATGGATGGAACTTATCCTAAACACAGTATAAGAACATCACCAAAACCCAAAAACACTAGGACCTATCAATATATTTGGAATAAATAAAAGAACAAAGGTAAAATGATGTACCTTTCTTATTGATGATTTGAAATTTCGAAGATTTACTTGAGGTTGATTGAGATTACAAAAGAAGCATCCCAAATACTCTTACCTTCTTGGGTATCCATAATTTATTAGGATCACCAAATTTTTGGGTAGAATATCTCTCAACACCATAATTTTCTAGAACTTCTTTTTAAGATAGGACATAAATGAGAGCATGATATTTTTGACTATGACATGTTCAAATGATTGTAAAATCTTTCATGAATATTAAGTCAACTTATACAGGAACCCAACAACCTCAAATAACTATCCTTTATTTATGAGACATTTCATAAACATCTATGAATGTTAAAACTCATAGTAATATTCAACCAGATAATCCATAATTTTTTTTAAATATTTTAGTGAATATATTAAATATCTTCATTCCTCATAATAATTATCTTATAATGATTATAATTTACATATGATAGAAAAATATGAGAAGAATATTGAGTTTATATGATATCACATATCACATAGGTTTCCATGTAAATCACTACAGTGTGGTGAAAATCACCATGTCATGGTGCATCCGAAGGGAGACTATGAAATGGTCTAAACTAAAACACATAATTTACTAAAAAGTAGATAAAATTTATATTGAATTTTAATTTTTGATTTATTAGAAGGCCCATTTTTAGAATCAGAGCATGGAATTATATTCTAAGAGGATGGAAATTTTTATGGTGAAAAATGAGATCGACTATACCCTGGTCCAAGTAGTTTTTTGTAACACCCCAATCCCAGAAGCCCATATCCAGTGCATTATTTCTTTATAATGGAATTGTTATAAGGAAAAAAATCCCAAATGATCGTTCAATTTAGCAGTATTGGAAGGCCATATTACATACATGATACTCATAATATATTGGAAAATATAAAAAAAACACTATACATAATAAAATTAAATAAAGAACCGCCTTGAAAGCTTCTTAAAAGGATTCCTCTTCATAACTTGGGTAAAGGAAACATGATAAGGGTGAGATCAAACTCTCAGTAAGGGTAAGTAAAGTAGAATAAATAATAAATCAATAGAAATAAATTAACATGTAAAGTTAAATAGCTAATAACGCTTGCTATTTCAGAAACTAGATAAGGAAATATCAATACGGCAAGTTAATAAACTGAAAACACATTCCATTAAATCAATGAACTGAAAATTAAATGCATCCATCGATATATTGAAACAAAATATCATGGATAAATAATTAATGAATTATAAATAAAATAAATTCTTATCTATAAAACATCATTTTTCTAGGCACATGATACCTTTACCATCAATAGATAGTTTAAACTATTTTTCTAACTAATTCACTTCATGATATTGCCGATGCATCAAGGGGATTTCATTATTTGGTATCCAACCCATAGTGATGTATTAAACTATCCCAAACCCATATATTCCATGCACAAATCAATCCTAATATATTGAATAAATAATTTTCCTTATCAAATATTCATATTGAATAAATGATTTGGATTTATCAGTAATACCTCAGAGGAGTATAAGTAACAACAAGGATTGCTGACATTAAAACATTCTTGAGGAAAAATAGTATTTAAACATGCCAATGAGTCCCATACCACATTGAAACATTTAAATCATAATTCACCATGAATTAAATAAAACTTATAATATCATGATAATAAGTATATTAAAAATATAACATGTCAAAGGGTAGTATATACACTAAATAAAAGTGAATTGGTGAATAAAAAATAAGTCTCAATAGAAAGTAAATTGAGACGAAATATCTTACCTTAACCTTACTTTTGTTGTGTGGTATTTATCATTCTATATTGTGGTTTAAAATATGTTACTAACTTATAGAATAAATATATTTATGTTAATAATATCATATATTAACTCTTACAGTATTTTATAACCCATTTGTTAACACTCTTTTATTATTTTAACTATTTCACTTGTTAATTTCATAGTTTTGTCTAGTATGTTTTGACTTGTGATTTGTTGTTCATATTAATTATATAATTAATTAATAATATATATAATGTAGAACATGACTAAATTATATTATATATTTATTACATATGTATTTATAATAGTCTATAATATTTAGAGATTATAAATGAAGTGCAAAGTTAACGGAGACAGTAGGTCGTACGTACCCATGTACGCTACTTTCATTTTATTTCTGTATTAAAAGAATGAAAAATAAATGATAACTATTTATAATATTATTAAATAATAATATATATGTTTTATATGTTACATAGGTTTATGAACACCATCCTTTATACGTTCCATGTATGGCATGAATGAGTCATATCACTTTGTTGGGGCGGTAGTCCACACTTCCTCAAAAAAAAATATTGTATTTACACAACTTGGAAAGCATATAGGTATGTTATAAATAAATATTAAAAAAGAATAAATACAATTAAAATAACATTTATAACATATATAAACATATTTTCCATCATAATAGAATCCATGAGAGGTGGTAGGGGAAAATTGAACAATCATCAGTTCGTGAGGCAGTAGTTCACTGTACACAGAAATAGTATGTTCGTTACCCATTTAATAGAGGTGTGTGTAAGTGTAGGTAAATATATTAACATAAAAACATCCTTTTATAATTATGATATTGGTTTTGTTATGTAATTATAGAATAAGAATATTATATAGAGTGTATAATGGGAATTAAATAAAAATGATTGAGTGGAGATATCACCTCTTAATCGGGTAACTTCTTTTGGTTTGAACAAAAACACTTCTTTAAGTGGATTAATTCAAAAAGTGATGATTCTAGGTAGATAAGAAGGATTTTGGGAGACTAATTGGGTATATATTGTCTGATATTAAGTGGTTTTAGAGGTTTGAGGAATGGGGATATGTGGTGGCCTTTTATAGGAAAAGACAAAGACTTACTTTGAATGTTTGGAAATAAGTTAGGTGTACACATGTTATTACCTAAAAAAAGTCATACCAAAATAACCAAACTCGTGAATTTAAGGTGTATGGAATATATAGTTCCATGAAATAGGTGTTTTACAAGTGTCTAGGTCTTTTTATCCCTTAAATAAAAGGTTTAGTCCTTTTTTATGCTTAATTTTAGCTTAATAATTGTAATTAATTTTAATTACTTTCACTAATATTTTTGGTAAAAAACAATGTGGTATTATTATAAGTTATATATTATGATTATTAACAATATTTAATCTATTTATCCAAATTAAAATCATATAATTGGTAGAAATTAATTTAAAATTCACCCTGCAGGCGGGACGACAAAGCAGTTTTTTTAAAGTAAAGATGTCCAAAAGTTTGATATATTTTTATAGTCAATTTCAAAGTGAAATTTATCCAAATAACCTATATTGTATTAATTGATAAAAATATTATATAATTGAACCATAAAACCAATATTAAACATAATTTAACCTTATAAATAAATTAGAAAAAAAAGCAGTTTAGAACTAAAATTCAGTATTTTTCACTATTCATTAAAAAATGATCTAGTTTAGAAAAATATCAAAAATTTACTATAACCTAATTATTATGTTTATATTTAAATTAATAATTTTATTTTGATATATTAAATCAATAAAAGTGTCAAAATTCATATTTAAAATGGGTTCTCTACAAAGGGTGATAAAATTGTGTTCATAAGCATACTGGTTTTTATGTGTAAAATAGGGTTTGTCCTTATCCTATGATTATAAAACCTAATAGAAGAATATAAAAAATACATTATTTAATATATAAAAAATATATTTCATTTAAATCATTAACTAATTATAGTTTATTATTTTTATTAAGACAAAACCCTTTTGGAAGAATAAAAATAAAAATAATTCTTTTTATATCCAATTGGTTCTTATTTTCATTTATAATTAATTGGAAACCAATGAATTAATTTTATATTTATATAGACCATAATTTTTCATAAGAGAGTTAATAATATTCATAACCTCTAACATAACTACTAGGTTATATCATATTGTATTAAATAATAGTATTTTAATAATATAATGTTATTTAGTTAAACTGAGTCTTGCGTGTAATGAAAGCTATCAAGTAAGGCCAATATAAACTGTAACACAAGCAATCAAGGAAATTCACTATTGCATGAAACACAAGCTAAATCAATCTTGCATTCATTACAATATATATTGTGTATTGAATATCTTTAAAATAGTAAATATATTATAAAGTATTTGGGTATTATATTCCCTTACACAGTTAGTGTCGCGTGTCATGCACACTACCGAATGAAAGGAACTTAATTTAGAATTTAGGGGTTTTGTAATCTAAACACATTAATTAAATTTAATCCTTGAAATTTATAATTGATCTCAGTGATAGAGGTATTGAAAATAAATTAATTTTTAAAAGGCCCACACTGTAAAAAGGGTTAGTATCATATATTCTTAATAAGAGAGAAAGGAAAGTACAACTTTAATATAACAAAGTTCCATAGTAGGAAAACATAGGTGGGAAATTGAAAAATGGATATAAAAGAAAAATTTCAACAGTCAAGTTCTGATGGAGACTACTAGAGAACATTTTCAGATGAAATTTTTTTCCCACAAAACTATAAACCATAGGAGTGAATAAAGGTAATTAATATCATAAAAAATGATTATACTAGGGGAAAAAATTATTTCAAAACCATTTTTTTCTATAGTTAAGGGATTATTTCACTATATAAGAATATTAGTAAATATAAGTTTCTATAAAAACAATATTTTCCATTTATTATGACTTGAACTATTTCTACTTCATCTCTTAGCACATGATCCATCATATGATGCAGTAATACATTAACCTATAAAATCTCATCCAATGATCATATTAAATCATTTTATAAACTATTATCTTCTCTAACAGATTATGATACAATCACTTTTGAATGATATCCACTGAATTTCCAAAACAAACTTATCATTACTCTCTAATCAACTTAGTGCAGCTCCAAATTTTCAGATTTCAAACATGTTTTTAACTTCATCATGTATCCTCTTGAAATATGGTAATAACTCAAATAACTATAAAAAAATATTGGAAACATGCATTCTTTGTTATTACTTAAGTAAAATACATGTTATTTGATATATTCCTTAAATCCAAAAGTGTTGTAAACTTCATGAGTAATATAATAGACCACCTTTCAAAAAATCATTATTCTATTCCAAGGTAGTTATATTTTAACCAAATCAATAATTTATTCATCATTATCTCAACATCAAGAATATATTGAGGGCTTTATTCCCCTCAATCATGTGTTTTTTGAAAATTTTAATTTTATAATTAATTTATTTTCTTCGTACTATTAAATATAGGATTCTCAAATCCATAACAAACAATTTCTACAATACAATTCTTATATATTTCATAAATCATATGATGAGAAAATCATAAAAAATACTTTTACAATATATTTATTCGATCAAAATATATAAGTACATTATTCATTCTACTTAGGTTGTGTGAATAACATATGCCTAACCTTGACCCCTTAGCTTCTTTTGACGTATATTCTATTGACCCTTGGGGAATTTTTTTATGTAGTGACCCATATCCTTGTATTTATAAAATTAAATAGTAGTATTTTCCTTCTTTACTTTGAATTATTTTTCTTAGTGAAATTTTTCTCCAAACTTATAAAAAACTCCCAATACTTTCAAGAATTTACCTGGGTGATTCTTTCCATAGTTATCACATGTTAGAAAATTTTTATTTCCCTTTATCTTCTTTGACTCATTCTCCTTTTCCTGGTTTTCAGAATACGTCTTCTTTTCTTGGGTTCCCTTAAATCCATAGGACTTAGAGAATTATTTCTCTATATTTATATAACATAAAACTATTTCTTCGTGTGATGAAAAATTCTGAAAAACCAGTGCCCTTAGATTATTTTTCTTAATACCTTCCAATAAGTGGTTAAGATTACACTTAGTGTTGCATATATAATCTGTAGCATACCTGGATTACCTTATAAAGTTAGATTCATAATCTACAACACTTCCTTCTTCTTTATACTTTAAGATAAGTAATTTTTACTTCATCTCAATTTGTTGATCATGAGCAAATTATTTATCAAATAATGTCTCCTTAAATGTCCTCCATTACATGAGTTCAATTTATTCTTCCACTGATGAGCATCACCTTGGAGACAATATATCACAAGTGTATCATTTCATTTTCACTACATTCCAAGTCTATAAATATCTTCTTAAGAGACTTAATCCATTAATCATCTACAATTAGATTAGTAGTCCAACTAAACAATGTGGGATTCTACCATATAAAATGATCCAGTATAGGTGATTCTCTCCGTGGGATAGGTTTATCCATTCGGGAAAGGTTATTTGTCATAGCTTGACTAAGATTACCTAATATATCCATAAATTGATTAGTTCTAATACCAATTTCATTGAATTTCTCAACAAAGAAACCTCTATATTGGCCATGAGTATTGATACCATTATTCCTTCTAGACTCCATTTCTAAACAATGGCATATACTAGATTAGATCCAAAAAATATAAACTTTTTATAACCATAAAAATTGTATAAAAAATAACAAAAATTTATACATCATAAATCCTAAAATTATAAATATTTGTTACGTTGTGGAAATCTTTACCTTCATATCCTTCATAATAGTAGGTTAAGAAAATTTAAAATATACTAGGAATATACCCTAGGTGTGTGAAACTAGTTACGTTGTAAGGTCCATTGTCATGTACTATTTTACCCTGAGTCAGGCCCTGAACACCTTGTCAGAGTTATTACTCCTAGGTACATCTGTGCCAGAACCACGTCTACTTGTAGTATCCAGACAGAGATGTATTTCCAAGAATACCCACATAAGCACTACCTTACCAAAATTACAAGATGTTCAGGTATAATAATCCTCAATATCAAAGTTAGGTTTGTTCTCCCTAATCTATTTTTCTAAATCTAGTTTTCATGGTTGTTGCTAAACTTCCTCTGATACCAACTATAATTCCCTGACCCCAGAATCCCGAAGCTGGTGCATTATTGTATTACATTTACATTGTTACAAGGGAAAAAAATCCCAAAGTATAGTTTAGTTTAGCTGTCTTGGAAATACATATTATATACGTGATACCCATAATACATTAGAAAATATAAAATTCAAACATGATACTTAATAAAATGAAATAAAAAGTCTCCTTGAAAGCTTATTCAAAGGATTCCTCATCATAAGATGGGTAAAAGAAACATGATAAGGGTGAGCTCAAATGATCAGTAAGGGTAAGTAAAGAGGAAGTAATAATTAATAAATATGAATAAATTAACATGAAATGGTAAATAATTGATACAATACTACAAAACTGGCCTTCAAAAGTGCTATAAATGGCCTTTATCAGTGCTGACAGCATGAGCAACGCTAAAATCACCGAACTTTAATCAACACTAAAAAAGTGTTAATAATGGAGTCATTTATCAGTGCTTTAATTTAGCACCACTAAAGGAAACCTTTATCAGTTCTTAAAAAATAGATGATAAAGAAATTTTATTAGTACTTTTAGAAGTGTCGATAAATGTTGTTTTTATCACTACTTTTAAAAGAGATAATAAAGGTCCTATTTATTAGCGTTTTTAAAAGTGCCAATAAAGGGCCATGCTATAGTATGGTGTTATAGCACACTAAAACATTAGAAACACACTAGAAACACCCAAAAAATACACTATATATATACAAAAACAAGTTCCAATATATATTTTAAATGAAATGAAATTTACAACAAAAATACCAGAAAAAACACTACTATAGACATTTTAAAAATTGGTTTATACAATTACATAAATAAAAATTATTACATACATAAAAAAGAAATCCTAACTGGAAATATTACCTTGATTTTCATTGAATTTCTTTCTCAAACTGCTAACATTGTATGGGTAGTTTCAAACAAAGTATCTCAATAGAAAAAATAGAATTCATCTATATAAGAGAAGAATTATTATGAGTTTAACTAAAAATAAATAAATAAAGCATAAATATGAAATAATACATTAATTATATGGACAATTATTTTACTATGAATATATCAATATTACCTCTCTTATTGAGTAATGAAGGGAACTTTAAATAAAGTGATAAATGTAAAAACTACAAGAGTGAAAGTTTTTGTGAGAGAAGAAATCTATGGAAGTTTTGGTGAAAAAAGGGATGAAAGATGGATTGAGAACACAAAATCAAACAAAATAATCCACCTGTATAGTGAAAAAATTATTTTGTGAGTAATAGTAAAAAGAAATAAATTAAACATACATTTAAAACAATTAATTCTATGGAAAATTATTTTATTGTGAAAACATCAAGATTACCTCTATAATTGAGGAGAGGCAACAAAATTTCTTATTCTAAAAAGGGAGGGGAGGTAACTTGAAATAAAGTGATAGATTTAGCACTGTAGGGGTGAAAAGGTTATAAGGTAGAAGGAGCATGAAAGTTAGACAGATCACCCCTAAATCGAACAAAAAAATCCACCTATATAAGAAAACAATTATTATGTGAGTGATATTAAAAATAAATAAATTAAACATACATATTAAATAATAAATTAATTCAATTGAAAATGATTTTAATGTGTAAACATCAAGATTACCATTGTAATTGAGCATAGGAACCATCATTTTTCTTCCTACAAAAGTAATGAAGATAACTTGAAATAAAGTGATAAATGAACCAATATAGGGGTGAAAATATTTTAAGGGAGAGGAAGAAAGAAAGTTGAATAGAGCAACCTGAACTCGAATAAAAGAATACACTTATATAATAAAACAATTATTTTGTGAGTAATCCTAAAAAATAAATAAATTAAACATACATATAAAACAATACAACAATTCTATGGATAATTATTTTACTGTACAAACATCAATATAACCACTGTAATTGAATATAGTAAGTGTCATTTATCTTCCTACAAAGGAAGTGGAGGTAACTTGAAAGAAAGTGATTAATGCACCACTACAAGGGGTTAAAGGATAAGGAGCATTAAATTTGGACATAACATCCCCAACTCGAAATAATAAATCCACCTGTATAACAAAAAAATTATTATATAAGTAATACTAAAAAGAAACAAATTAAACATAAATATGAAACAATACATTAATTCTTTGTAAAATGATTTTATTTTGAAAACATCAAGATTACCTCTTTGATTGAGTAGAGACTACATCGTTTCTCTTCTTACAAAGGCATGACACATGGACATAATTTTTTAAAAATAAATGAACTCTACAAGGAATAATGAAAATTATATCAAAATTCCATTATTTTTTTGGATAAAATAGAGAAATTATATTATAATATTACCTTTGCATCTATCAAAAGGGTTTCCTTCATTATAGTTTGTTCTTCTAAGGGATTGGTATCATAATCATGTGCAGAATACATTGTCTGCATTACTAGTCAAACATTTAATTTAGATTATCCTAATACAGTAGATAACATATAATATTATGAGGAAAAATATAATATATTAAAAAAATTTATCTTTTAATTGAAATATCTTTCATTTTTTAAAGGTTTCAAGGATTTGGTTCCTATTTCTAGAATCAAAATCCAATATTTGTGGTCCCCTTTAATGTACAAGACAATGTTTATAGTGGGACTGACATGAACTGATTGTGATGTCCCAATGAATGGGACATCCTCGATTGAAATTTCATCTAACAAAACATTTTTTTATTCACCAACATGACAATCGAAAAAATCCTTTTTTTTGGATTAGAGATATAAAATAATTGCACTTCTTATGATTCCATTATAAACGAATCATCTTTTTCTCCTTCTACCCTAAAATTCACCTTCACAAAGACCATTTCATCAACTTTCACTCTATTGATATTGTCAACCCATTTACAATGGAAATTTGGCACTTGAAATATTGTATAATCCAACTCATATTTCTATTTTATAATTAAAAAATATAACATATTTTAATAAATTGGATTTCTATCCTTGGAACCAGATATGTGCATCGCTTCAGTCACAAGTGTAACACCAGTATTTTGCATCATACTGAAGTCATTGTGTTCTTTTATATAGAATGTATAACCATTGATTACAAAAAAAAGTAAGATATAACATTTTCATTCAGTCCTCTGGCTAGCCATTGAAGTAATTCTATAATTGAATTCATATTTTTTGATAACTCTTTATAGATTTGATCTCTGAACCATCCTATAAATTGTTAAATTTGTGTATCTGATATCCTTATTTCATCCCTTGATGGATTAAAATATCTAATAACTTATTTACGAGCTTCAATGTATGGATCAATATATTTACTATTATATAATATGTAATGATGTTCTTTCTCCCTCTCTGTAAAGGTAATTGCAACATCTCTTTTGGAAATCCCTTCACCCATTAAGCTTTCACTATGATGAGACTTTGGGAGACCAATGCTTTCAACATCTGATAGGTAATCAATACAGAATTCAATAGCTTCTTCAAAAATATTTCATTCTGCAACACAACATTCTGGATGACTTTGATTCTTGACGTACCCTTTCAAAATCTTCATATACCATTCAGTGGGGTACATCCATCTATAATGGACATGACCACATAGTTGAACCTCCTTATCTAAGTGAACCATCAGGTGGACCATTATATCAAAGAATGATAGTGAGAAGAAAATTTCTAATTCACATAATATGATTGAAATATTCTTATTCATGATGGGAAACTTCATAGGATCTAAAACTTTACTACATACAGATTCAAAAAAGAAACAGAGTCTGGTTAATGTATGTCATACGTTTTGATGTAGAATGCCATCGAAAGAAACATGCATTAAATCTTGTATCAAAACATGACAATCATGCGATTTTATTTTTTTTTTTAAATAAAATTAGTCATTGAAATGAAATTCTTGATATTTGATGAATACGCCTGTTGAAATTTAACATTTGTAAGGAAAATATAAAATTGAAATTTTCTTATCTGGATGGAGTGTAACCTATTAGAGGAGGAAAAGTCCACCTTTTACCCTTTACTAGTGCCAACTCTTCCCTTAACCCCATTTAAATCAAGTCCAACCTAGACTTGATGTTATCTTTTGTTTTTAAATGAACATTTAGTAACTTGCTAATAAAACTATCAAACCCATTTATTTCTACAAGCATAACATCACGAAGTTTCCGATATACAAAAAAGTCCAATATGGTAATTCAACGAAAATTGATCACTTCTACCAACTTAATTTTTTAAGTTTATTTATAATAGTTTAATGAATATAGTGTCAATCACTTTTACTTTTTTTTTATATTTTATCACCTATTACAGGAGATAATTTTTTATGTTTTTTGATATTCCCATCGAATTTTGTCATTCAGGATTGGTATTTATGTCATTGAGGTAAATTTTTTTGATGTCCTAAAAACACAGTCTTAGAGAAATGTATCAATTGAAATGAGTTTGTGCATTTTTCACAAATGGGAAAACCCAACAGACCTTTAATTCTATAGCCTTATAAATTTCAATAAGAAGGGAAGTCATTTATCATTCCATACAACATAGAGCTCAAGGTGAATTTTTAACTTCTATGAGTATCATAAATTTGAACACCTATATCCCATATCAATTTTAGATCTTTGATCAATGGATCCAAATAGACATCCATATCATTAATAGGTTGCTTTGGTTCAAATATAAGTAGAGGAAACACAATGTATTTACGCTTCATGGATAACCATGGTAGAAAGTTAAAATTTACCAATATGATGGGCCATGTACTGTGAGTATTACTCTACATCAAAAGGATTTATTCCATATGTAGATAAAGTGAGATGAAATTTTCTCAGCTCATCTCCAAATCCAGGAAACTCATAATCAATTTTCTTCCATTGAGGAGAATCTTTTGGATGATGTAGGTTCCCGTCTTTAATTATTGTATTTTCATGCCAGATTAATTGTCTTGCAATTTACTAACACTTATATATTCTTTGAAACCATGAAATGATAGTAAAGTACTATACATATTTAGAAGGACTTGATTCATTTTTCTTGTGTTGATCTATGCCACACCTAGGGAATTTTATGAGTGATTCATGGTCATTACGAAACAAACTAGTGGAAATCCAGGTTTTACCAATGCTTTTATACCAATGGTTTGAAAAAACCATTGGTATAATGTAAAAACAAAAACCTTTCCCATTGGTTTCAAGAAACCGTTGGAATTGTGAATTTAGAATGAATATTTCCCAATAGTTTACTCAAAAATTTTGGAAATATTTAATTTATCATTTGTATAAAAATAGTTTTTTAAAACCATTGGTAAAGAATATATTTCCCAAAAGTTTTTAAAAATTGTTGGGAAAGGTTTCCCACAAATGCACAACAGCCTAACTCCTCCATCCGTGCGATTGTAGGCCCTAATCCGAAGCTCTCTCGAAGCTCTCTCTTCACCCTAGGCTGTGAAACTACTTCCACATAATAGATTCATCTTCAATCAAGATTTTTTTATTTATACACTTAAAATTAGTAAGTACTACCTTAGTTTTAATGTTCTGTATCAATTTATTTTTTGTTTTCTATTTTCATTTGTCCTAAACTAGAGTTCAATGCAGTTTGTGGCATGGTATACAGAACACTTTGATCTGTTTTCTGTTTTTGTTTTACACTTCAAGTGTCAGGATTGTGTGAATAACTTTTAATTTAAGTCTTCATAGCCACTCCTTCTATGTATAGTTTGAGAACCATAAGAACTAGTGGGTGATGGTGAGATGTATCCCCACTCAAAGATGGTAAAGGGAAATGGATATAAGGATGGTCCATGTGAAGGGATTGGGGATCGTTGGGGTAGTGGGGTAGGTGGTTTTACATTTTTTAGTGGGGTGATATGGTAGTTTATATGGACTTTAGTTTAGTTGAAAATTGGATTTGGATTTTGTATTTATAGTTTTTGTTCAAGGAATAATGGGAAGGGTAGTGATATTGAGGATAAATTGGCTATTTGTTGGGTGATGAATTGGTATTGTGATATTGGTTGGATTGGTTATAGGTAATTTTAAAGGGATTATATGGGAATTTACTCCCTTGAAGACCCCCACCCCCACCCCCTTGGACACCCCCTATTGGATAGACCCCACCCCTACACTCACCCACACCCTTAGACAACCCCACCCCCTGGACGCCCCCACCCCTTGGACATCCCCCTCGGACACCCCTCACCCCTCATAGACAACCCCCTCCCCCCACCCCCATGGACACCCCCACCCCCTAGACACCCCACCCCCCTTGGACGTCCCCCCACCCCATGGACACCCCCAACCCCTTAGATAGCCCCCCCAAACACCCCACCCCCTGGAAACCCCTCACCCCCATTGGACACCCCCCACACCTTGGACACCCCTCCCCCTTGGTTATCCACACCCCCTAGACACCACCACCCCTTGGACACCCCCCACTCGCTGGACACCCCCACCACATGGACACCCCCACCCCTTGGACACCCCCACCCCCTGGACACCCTCCACCCCGTTGGACATCCCCCACCCCCTTGGACAACCTCCCTGGACACCACCCCACCTCCTAGACACCACTCCACCTCCTAAGTGCTTGGAACTATTTTTAAATTGGAATTAACCATGTAGGTGATTTCCCCTATCCCCGATGACATTTCCTAAGTGACCCATAGAGCCTTATAAATTGAATTTGTCATGTTTTGATAAATTGAATGGGTTTTTTTGAATGAAATGGATAATGCATTATGGTTTGCCTTTCTTAATTAATAAAATGGTTTTAAATAAAATTACCCTAAGAGGGGCTGTCCAGGTGGGGGGGGGGGGGTTGTCCAGGGCAGTGGGGGGTGCAGGGTGGTAGGGGGATACATGTGTGTGGGGGAGGGTGGTGTGGGATGTCCAATGAGGGGTGTGGTATGTTAAGTGGGGTCAGGATGGGCTGTCCAGGTGGGAGAGGGGGGGTGTGGGATGTCCTGGGGGGTGGGATGTCTAGGGGGTGGGGGGTGGGCTGTCCAGGTGGGGGAGGGGGGGGGGGCTGTCCAGGTGGGGGAGGGGGTGTGGGCTGTCCGGGGAGGGGGGGCTTTCCAAGGGGGGGGGGGGTGGGATGTCTAGGTGGGGGGTGGGGGGTAGGATTTCTAGGTGGGGTGGGGGTGGGGGGCTGTCCAGATGGGGGGTGGGGTGGGTAGGCTTTCTAGGTGGGGGGTGGGATTTCCAGGTGGGGGGTGGGGGGGGGGGTGGGATGTCCATGTGGGGTGTCTAGGTGTGGGGTGGGCTGTCTAGGGGGATATAGGGGGTAGGGGCTGTAGTGGTGTGGGGGAGGGGGTGTGGGCTATCTAAGGAGGGGGGTGGGCTATCAAGGGGTAGGGGGGGGGGGTGGGATGTCCAGGTGGTGGAGGGGGGTATGGGATATCTAAGTGGGGTGGGATATCCAAGGGGGTGGGATATCCAGATGGGGGAGGGGTGGGTGGTGTCCAGGTGGGGGTGGGGGTGGGGGGTTGTCTGTCTAGGTGGGGTGGAGGGAGCTATCCTGGTGGGTGGGGGGGTGTCCGGGGGGGGGGGTGTAGGGTGGGTAGAAGGTCTACAGGGGGGGGATGGGAAGTCCACTCTGATACTCCACAAAAAATCGGAATACATATAACCAATGTATAGTTTATTTCACACGTTAAGACTTTTCTTAAAGTTCCATACCAACACTCACTATTAACCTTCAAATAAGAAGTGATCTCTACAAAGTAATATCACTCATGTTCTTATCCACTATAAATATTGATCTCATAGAAATTTAACATTTGTAAAACTCCATATCACCAAATGATTTAACAAGGCTCATACTCCCATGAGTAGTGTCCGAATGAAATGTGAATCATATGCCTAAAGAACATACATAGGATCATATTTTACATGCACACAAAATTTTGTAAACATAGAAAATACTATACTTACACCTTGTATAACAACCTGGAATTAGATCTCAGCTAGCCCCTCAAGGCATCCATAAGACACATACCTAGCTCAAAATTTGGAGGTGTGTTTACAATTAGGTGTATTTTTTTTGAATTCATTTATGATATTTAGAGTGGAAGATAAAATCCGATCCACGTATGATATTTGGAGGTGTATTTACTATTATGTGTGTTTTGATTTATATGTATGATATTCATGGTTTACACCAATAGTTTTCTGGGTCATCTATAATAGGATTGAAGTCATGCTAAAATTGGTTAGAGATTGGATTCTACGACCCTATTTTGGGGGTGGACACCCCAAACCCCTTCGACATCCCCCACCCCAACCCCCACCCCACCCCAGCCACCCCATGGACACCCCGCACCCACAAGGACAACCCCCACCGCTTGGACAACCCCCACCCCTGGACAGCCACACCCCCTTGGAAAGCCCCCTGGACACCACCCCACCCCATGGACACCCCCAACCCCTGGAAACCTCACCCTACGGTAGAGCCCCCTACCCCCTGAACACCACCCCCATCCCCTGGACACCCCCACCCCACTGTACAACCTTCTACCCACTGGATAGCCCCCTTAGAAACCACCCCACCTCTAGACACCCCCAACCCCTCGATAGCCCCCACCCCCTGGACAGCCCCACCCCCCTGGACAACCCCACTCTCCTTGGACAGCCCTCGCCCCCTAGATATCCCCCACCCCTGGACGTCCCCACCCCCACCCCCTGGACACCCCACCCCCTGGACAGCCCCCACCCCCTCAGGATAGCCCCCCAACCCCTGGACAGCCCCACCCCTGGACACCCCCTACCCCCTTGGCTAGTGTATGTGATCACTCAAATAATCTACCAAAATATAAAATTTCTTCGATCTAAAATTTCCTCAACTTCAGAATAATTCTCCTCCACAAGTGTACATGATCTTGTACACTCTTGTATAGTTCTTCAAAGATATTTTGTAATAAATATATTATTTTTTTGTCTTTTATATTATGATTCTCATATAGAGTAGTGTGTCAGTTATGGTTTGATATAAATGAAAAAATTATCATTTACCTAAATATATTTTTGATGAAACTTCAATATTATTGAATTGATTTTGAAAAAATTAATTATAATTTTTTTTACATAATGTATAAAATTTTCATGTATGAAACCGATTGGATCTCAAGTGATTTTCAAAATAATTTGGAGATATTTTTAGATTTTTCATTTCATAATGCTACAGATAGTGGTCACATACATCGCCCATGTTACAATTGTGTTAGAAAACCTTGGTTGAGACATGAAGAAGTTAGCTACTACATAAACATATATGGTTTTCAAGCAAACTACTATGTGTGGTATTAAAATGGGGAGAAAATGAAATCTAAAATTGATGATGATCCAAATGAGAGGACTAGATTGGAGAATTTGTTATATGACCGGTTTTTGTTTATTCATCATCATGAAAAAGAAATGATTTTGACCCAAGAAGATTTTGATATGAACACACATGATGTGTCTAATGAAAATGATGATGTTGTTAGGGTGAAAAAATGGAATTATGATGCCACGACTCTAGTATATCAACAATGTGGTAAAATGAAAAAGCTAGATTTTTAATCCGATTGTTCCATGGGAAAAATATGTATGGGATTTCTAATACTATCATCGATTACATTATTACTTTCTTTAAGGACTTACTTCCTAATGATGGAGATATTCCCTCAAACCACTAAATGGAATGGAATTTAGTTGAGGAGCTAGGATTTTCCAGAAACAAAATTCATGATTTGTAGAAATATTGTAGTTTATTATGGGAGGAAACTGATAAATGAGATGATTGTATAAAATGTTGCATAGCCTAATAGAAGTAAAAATCTATTGGAACAGCATCCCATGTGCTGCATAAAGTAATGTGGCACTTTACATTGATCCCCAGACTCCAAAATATTTTTATTTCTAATAAAATATCAATAAAAATGCTATGGAATGATACTAAGAGAATGAAGACTAATGATGAGTTGGTTCATCTTGTAGATGGATTTTCATGGTAGAGATTTGATGCTTTATATCCTGATTTGTTAGCTGACGTGCATAATGTGAGGTTGGGTCTTTAATGTGATGGTTTTAATCCGTTTGGGTAGATTTTTACTTCGCATAGCTCATGGCCAGTTTTTATACACATTTGTAACCTTCCCCCATGGTTGTGTATGAAAAAACTTTCAATTTCATGATTATACTCATATCTGGACCTTCTAATCACGACAATGATATAGAAGTATACATGCAACCTTTAATAAAAGAGTACTTCTTTGGGATGTGGGTGTGCGCATATACGATGCATATTTTAAAGACATATTTCAGATGCCTATTGTGATTATGTGGACGATCAATGATTTTACTACTTATGAAGTGATATTTTGATATAGCACGAAGGGAAAACTATCATATCTTGTTTGTGTGAAGAATACATGATCCATAAGATTGAAACATCACTGTAGTTTTAGTTTTATAGGACATCTACTATTCTTTCCAATGGAACATCCATATAGAAATAATAGTCGAAGATTTGACAATACCATGGAGACCGATGATCCACCTCAATTTATGTCTGGAACTAATGTGATTAATGAATTGATAGATTTCAGTTTTTCATTTGGGAAGGGTAAAATGAAATCTAGAAAGAGAAAAATTGTTTCTACTAAAACTTGTTACAATTAGAAGAAGAGAAGTATATTCTTTGATTTTCCTTATTGGTCAACCAATTTGTTATGTCATTTCATAGATGTAATGCACATTGAAAAAAATATATGTGAAATGTTACTTTCAATTCTTATAAATGTTAAGGGAAAGAAAAAAGATGATTTACAGTCTCGACGTGACTTGGTGGATTGGAGAATCAGACCATAATTTCATCCCATGCATATCATTGAAAATAAATGGAAAGTTACTTGTGCTTATTATGTGATAAAACCTATATAAAAAAGAAATTTATGGAAGTACTAGAGACTATTAATGTTTCAGACAACTATTCAAAAAACATATCTAAATGGGTCAACAGAAGAGAGTTGGAGCTAATTTTTTTGAAGACTCATGATTTTCACATCCTTATGCATGAGTTGATTCTAATAATATTCTGTCATATTTTTTCCAATAATGTAAGGGTGGATGTTATTTAGTTGTGCCATTTGTTTTGAGATCTTTGTGATAAGAAGTGTTCCATTTATTTCTTGTAAAAAATGTTGGCAGATACCCCACTAATTTTGTGTGAGTTATAGAAAATATTTCATCCATAATTTTTCACATGCATGCTGCATTTGACTATCCATATTCCAACTGAAATATATCTTGGAGGACCTATTTATTTTCATTAGATGTATCCAACTGAAATAAATATGTACACATAAAAGTCTTTTGTCTGAAATAAAAATCATCCCAAAGGTTCTATCATAAAAGGTTACTTGGATCAAGAATGTATGGATTTCTACTCTATGTATTTCTCTGATCTTACTACAAGAATGAATAGAACAATGGAAAACCAAGAAGAACAGTATGAGAAAATTCAACTCAGTTTTCCATCACTTTCACAAACAGGAGGAATTCTTGGATCATACACATTGACAACATTATGTCTAGAAGAGCAGGAGATGACACATCACACAGTTTTATTCAACTGTTATTTGTTCAATGAATACATCAGGTAAGTAAATTAATTATATGTATATATTACATATATATCTGTTAAACTATTACTATTTTTATCTATAGGTAACATAAAGAAATTATAAATAGAAATCAGCATTATTTATCTTTGAGAAGGAGGGATACTTTTGATAGAAAATATTTTTCTACTTAGTTAAAATTAAAGGTAAAAATATTACTATTTAAAATAATTACTCCTTAGACGACTACCCAGTTTAAGGTATTAATCACATTTGAGGTATTTAAATGAAATATGTTATGTTTGGTGTTAATACTATCTGTTTTATTATTGAATTTTATTTAGGAATCATCCAGAAGAAATAAAAAAACATTGATGCTAAAAATACCTCCACACATTGGGATGTACTATGATTCTGGATCATGAGAGGAAGAAGGTATGATAGTTGTTTATAATTTTTATTTATGACTTGCACTTTTTATTATTTCATCCATAATTTATTTGATTGCAAATTTTTTTATATAATTTTAGTTATGAAATTAATTATTAGTAACCAATTTTTAATTATGGTTTCCTACATTCAATGTCATTGTAGTGGAAGAAATTGAATATTGAAGGACAGGTGCCTCAAGAAATAATGTTTTGCATGAGTCGAAGGAATAAAGATGGAAGCGTGGTTAACGAACCAACTCTGCAGCAGATTGTAAGTTTTACTTTGTTGATTTATAATTTTAATATCTATTTTGTAACATAATAATATATTAATATTTGTAACAGGATACTTTAGAGGCCCTTGATGCCCAAGAACCTGAAAATTTTGGGCCTAATGATCACTTACATCCGGTGTTGGGAGATGAGAACCTTGGCAGAGTAAACTACTGACCTAGGAAGAGTGTAGTCCCGACAAGGTATTGGACCTCCTCAGGTACGATTTGTATTTCCCCTGAGTTCCAGAAGGTTAAGGCATAGATAGACCATGATGAAAAAGGTCCACAGAGATGGCAGAATAGTCTTTTATAGAAAATACTTCATTTATGAAACTAATGGAAGTTTAACATCCAACACTTCCACCAGAGGTCAGCACAGATTGTGATGAATATATGTCATCGATGCGTTCTATATATGGTGCACCAGGTAGTAGTTCTAGTGGTGGTTGAGATTATGGCGAGGAGGTGGCTGAGGCGGAGGAGGAGGAGGTTGAGGAGGAGGCTGAGGCAGAATAGGATGGCGAGGAGGAGGCTGAGGCGGATGAGGAGGGTGAGGAGGAGGCCAAGATGGAGTACAAGGGCGAGGAGAAGGGCATTGGGGCGGGTGGGGACAATGATGGGGAGGATGATGAGGAAGGGGGTGAGGCTGATGATGATGGTGATGCTAGTGATGGTGACGAGGAACATATTGATACATTACATTTTTGACTGATATTACTGACATTTGATGATTGATGGTTTTTTGTGCGTGAATATATGTGTGATTAGGTTGGTCATATTATCTTTATTTCTTTATCTATAAATAATAAAACTTGACTTGATGATTTGATATGATTGATTCACCCCTCCTCTGGACACCCCCACCCCCTGGGACCCCCACCCCCAATGGACACCCCCACCCCTGGAAAACCCCCCACCCCTGGACACCCCCACCCCTGGACGCCCCAACCCCATTGGATAGCCACCCCAAACCCCGGGATAGCCCCCCAACCACCCAGATACCCCCACCCCCAGGACACCCCTTCCCCCATGGACAATCCCCAACCCCCGTGGACCACCCTCAACCCCCTGAACACCGCCCCACCCCCTAGACACTACCCCACCCCTTGGATACCAACACCCCTGGAAATCCCCACCCCTATGAACATCCTCCACCCCCCTGGACACCCCCAACCCCATAGACACCCCAACCTCCCCTGGACAGCCCCCCAACCCCCTGAACAACCCCCCCTGGATAGCCCCCACCCCCTGACACCCCCCACCCTGGACAGCCCCCCACCACCCATGGACACCCCACCCACTGGTCACCTCTTACCCCCCCTAGACAGCCCCCAACCCACTAGATATCCCCCAACCTTGTGGACACCCCAACCCCCTTGGATAACCCCCACCCCCTAGACTGCCCCCACCCCCTGGACACCCCTACCCCCTTGGAAAAACCCCAATCCCCTAGACAGCCCCCAACCCCTAGAAACCCCTACCCCCAGGGACAACCCCCACCCCTGGACACCACCCCACCACCTAGACCCCCCACCCCTAGAAAACCCCACCCCTATGGACAAACCCCAATCCCCTAGGACAACCTCAAACACCTAGATAGCCCCCCCCCCCGAACACCACCCCACCCCCTGTACACCTCCTACCCCCTGGGACAAACCCCACCCTCTAGACACCCCCACCCCCTGGATAGCCCCCTCCCTCTGGACACCCCCATCCCCTGGACACCTCCTACCCCCTTTGACAGCCCCCAACCCCCTGGACACCACCCCACCACTGGACAACCCCCACATCCCCCTGGACACCCCCAACCCCCTGGACACCCCACCCCAGGGACACCCCAACCCCTTGAACATCCCCAACCCCCTGGACAACCCCCACCCCCTAGACACCCCCACCCCTAGACACCCCAACCCCCATGGACAACCCCCACCCTTGGACACCCTTAACCCCTTGGACAACCTCCAACCCCCTAGATAGCCCCCACCCCCTTGGACACCACCCCGCCCCCTGGACTCCCTCTACCCCCTTGGACACCCCCACACTCATGGACAACCCCCCACCCCTAGATACCACCCCACCACCTAGACGCCCCACCCTCAGACACCCCCTACCCCCCTAGACATCACCCCCAACCCCCTGGATAACACCCACCCCCTGGACACCCCCACCCCTGGACACATCCACCCCCAGGGATCTCCCTTCTACCCCTAGACATCCCCCTAGACACCCCCACCCCCTGGACACCCCCACCCCCTAGACAACCCCCCGACCCCTCTAGACAACCCCACCCCCTAGACACCACCCCACCCCCTTGGACAACCCCTAAATCCTTAGAAAACCCCCCTATACACCACCCCACCACCTGGACACCCCCTAGACACCCCCACCCCCATGGACAACCCCCAAACCCCTAGAAACCCCCACCCCTGGACACCCCCTACTCCCTTAGGCAGCCCCCCCGACCCCCTGGATAGTCCCCACCCCCTGGACACCACCCCACCCCCTGGAAACCCCCTACCCTCTAGACACCCTACCCCCATGGACAACTCCCCCTCCTTAGACAACCCCCTCCCTGGACACCCTCTTTGTTCAACTCCTACATCAAAAATGGGGGAGTCTGAACAAAAAATGGCTATTCTTCCCTTGCTAAAAGAACTATTTATGCGCACAATGCAGAGTGAGAGACTCTAAGTGTCATGGTAAAATACTTGGACAACCCCACCCCCTTTGATCAAATTTTCAAGTGTTGTGTTTATAAAGATGTATGTTTTAGGGGTGTTCTAGTTTCGAGTGGTGTATTTTGTTGGGTGTATTGGTGTTGTTCTAAATTATTTATAGTGTATTGAAATTGCATTGGTGTTATTATCATAGAATACTATTTAGATCATATTTGTCTTCATTGGTGTTATTTTGAATTATGTATATAGTATTGAAATTATAGGTAATTCAATAAGTAATTATGTATTGGTTTATTATTATTAGAGGTAATTAATTTTGATTTTTTGTATAGGTTTGTTAATTCTAAATTTTGTATAAAATTAATTCTGAATTCTGTAATTGTAGGGGAGGCTGGTAGTGCTGCTGGAGTAGCAACAAATCTATTCCAAAGATTTTAAAACCGTTGGTATAGATGTGAAAATCCAATCTATACCAACGGTTTTATCAAACCATTTGTAAAAGTCTATACTAATGGTTTAAAAACCATTGGTATAGAATTGTTAACTATTTTTTTTCCAATGGTTTCTTCAAACCATTGGTAATAGTATTTACCAACAATTCAACAAACCGTTGATATATATATAAACTGAGTTTTTTTTTCAATGGTGTAAAACTGTTGGTACTATAGATTTTTTCCAACGGTTATCAAAATCCATTAGTATAATGTGATGTAACATGAAATATCCCAATGGTTTATGAATAACCGTTGGGATATGTCTATCCCCATGGATTAATTTCCAACGGTTTGAAAAACCTTTGGTATATATTATACCAATGATTATCCAGCCTATACCAATAGTTTTAAACCATTAGTATATCATAGATTTCCAGTAGTGACAATATGAAATCATTTGGATAAACATGTATTTTTTAGAGATCATTCCAATTGAACATAACATTTGTTTAGCGTCATATTTTCGTCATGATAGTTTATTTTCTTCTTATCATATCTTTTAAAAGACCAAGTAGTTCAGTGAATATGGTGTCACTCCATCCATTTCCACCTTTTAGATTATATAACTTCAATACAACTAACAATATTGTGTATTTAGTACAACAAATATACAATATTTTTTTTGGAAAAACTATTTAACTCCTCAAACAACTTTGGAAAATCACAAAGGTCATCTTCAATTTTCATTTCCATTTCTTCCATATGATCTCCGTCATCTTTTACAAAGGTATTCATATCAAATGATTCATAAACTTTAGTATCAACCCCAATCAATGTCCAAATTCAGTTTCCCCATGTTTAGTCCCAAATTTATAGCTTTGATCTATTTCATGACAAATCAAATTTTCTTCCAACTATTCCAAACTAATTTGTCTTGAATGACAATAATGTAAACACAGACATAAGATTTTAGAAGGTTTGTCTGCCTGATATCTTGCAAACTTTATAAACTCTTTAAATTCATGTTTATATTCATTTGTCAAATGATTATCGTGCACCCATTTTTGATTCATATTTCTCCTTTTGGGTTCACAGAATATTAATTTTATACAATATATAAATAAATACACATAATATATTCATTTTTCAAAGTGAAATTTATCGACAATTCTAATAAGAGAAATATGGATCATTTCTACTAGAATATCTCAATGCCTAGATATTCCAAATCCAATAATAAAGGATGTTGAAATTTGAAAAAAAAAGAGGGCGATAAAGGCAGATACTAAATGATATTATCAATAAACTTTATAGGTGTAAACTAGGAGATGGATAACGTAATGAACCTAGCCTGAATTACTTAAACAATACCAGGCCAGATCATCTTTTGACCTCTAATAGTCCTCAAAGTCACTAAAGGATGGTTTAAACTTTTGGTGTCAAAAAGTATAAATGGGAGGTGGTTACCTCTAAATAGAAACAATTAGTACTATAGGTCAAACAAAATTCTAGCATGTCCCTTTGTGTCAATGGACATGCAGACCCAAAATCATCATTACTCGATATAGGCATAAATGTTAGAAAAAAACTGTGGAAATAAATGATGAAATAGATATATAGACACAGATACATGTCACACCAGTATAAAAACTCACTCAATTATAGTCCATAAAAAATATCAAATTGATAAAAACCTGATATTCAAACACATCGTGAACTAAAGGCACCATAATGATTCAAAACGTGAAGGCTTGATGTGATAAAACCTCATGTGTAGAACTTGGGATGACCCATTTGAATCTAATCAATAAGAAAAATAAGAACCATAGTGAATTATAAGAAGAACTAGATCATATGATACATATAACCAATAGAGGAAAAAATTATTTAGTAAGAAGATATAAAACATAGCAGTAAAATAACACTGAATAAATCCAAAGTTTAGTGTCAGATATAAAACAACACATCAAACATCAGTAGTCAATACAAAAAACAGCCGACAAATCATTCCCTAAATAATGGATCATAAAAAAATCTTAAACAATGGATCATAAACAACACATAATAAACGAATCGTAGAAGAAGAAATCAAAAACTAAATAAAAAATACACAAAGAAAATCAGAAGGCCTGCCTCGCTAGGTTGAAGAAAATATGAGAACCTCTTCGTTTTCCAGATGAGATGTTTGGATATAGTCGAGTTGTGTGATTCGAACTTCGATTCATTGAGGAGGAGCACTGAAAGTGGGTGGCTTCCATGGTAAGATTTTATATCCCTAAATGTTTGTAAATGGTTAGAGTTTTTAGAATAGACTAAGACATTTTTATTAGTGATTATTTAGCACAGATAAAGATAGGTCCTTATTAGCACTGATAAAACCATTTTTATCAGTTTTAAACTTATAGAGATTATAAATCCTCATCTTTATATGCATAAAAAAGCACCAATAAAGATTATTTTATTAGAGCTTATTACTGAAGCAATGTTAAATGATTTATAATTGTAATTATAAATAAAAAATTGTAAATATTTATAAATACTTAACAAATATATATAAATATAAATATAGTAAATATATTCCTTTTTAAATATATTTATTTTAATTTTATAATTATTTATTAATAATTATAAAAATATTTTTAAAAAATATTATTGATATCATTATATATATTTATATAATTATATGTATATATATTTAATAAATATATATAAATTAAAATATAGTAAATATATTCATTATTTAAGTAAATTTATTATAAATTTAATAATTATTTAAATATATATAATTAATTATTTATAATTATATAAAAACTTTTTAAAAAATACCTATATATTTATAATTATAAATATGTAATTGTATAAATATAGTAAATGTATATTTATAAATATATTTGTTTGTAAATATTTTTTTACAAATATTTTTTTTAACATTATTAATGAATATCTAATTTTGAGTGCATGCACATATATACAAAATGAGTGAAATTGAATAAATTAAGAATATATAGGTACACTAACAATATTGAAAAAATGGATAAGTTATGTATGAGTGTATATTTGACATAAAAATGCATTAATTATACATATATGTGAAATCAATATAACACACATTTGATCTATATTAAATTGAAAAATCAAACGACATTAAATTATATGTACGTCGAGTACTTTGAAATTAGTAAATATTTCTAATTCATTTTAATTTTTAATTATATACCATTATTCAATAAATATACAACAATTTAATGTAATGTGAATAAATTTTTTGTAATATATAATCATATTCATGTACATTAATATATATCTATATATTTAGTATATAAAACTTAATAACATTAATTATCATAATTATCTAATTAATAAAATGTTTATTATTTAATAATGTATAATCAATCAATTAAATTTTATCAATAATTATATAATTAATAAAATTTGTAATATTTTTTTTAATAAACACTTTTTTTATTTATTTAATTATTTCAATTTATCAGTGCTAAAAATGTGTTGATGATAGAAATATTTATCAGCACTAAACATAATGCGTTGATAAAGTGTAACCTTTATCAGCACTAAAAACAAAGCACAGATAAAGGATACCATTTATCAACACTAAAAATAATGCACTGATAAGTGATACCCATTATCAGTGCTAAAATTAAAGCACTAATAAAGGTTATCTTTATTAGTGCAAAAAAAGTGCTGATAAAAGGTTAAATTTATCAACTCTTTCTTTAGCACTGATAAATATTCTATTTATCTACATTTTATTCTAGCACTGATAAATAACAGTTTTGCTAAAGACCAATTTTGTATTAGTGATAACTCATTCCATTCAAATAACTAGATGAGAAAATAACTATATGGAAAGGTAATAAACAGAAAACACATTCCATTTAATCAATGAACTGAAAATGAAATGCATCCATAGATAAGTCAATGAAAAATCTTGTGGATAAATAATAAATAAATTCTCAATACAGACATTAAAAATCATACATCATGCTTCCTAGGCACATGATACCTTTACCCTCAAGAGATATTTTAAACTATTTGTCCAACTAATTTTCCTCAAGAGACTACTGATGCATCGAAGGGCGTTCATTAACCGGTCCCCAACCTGTAGGGCTTTCCTTAAATGGTTTCTAACCTATGCATTGCATGTAAAAATAATTATTAGTATATTGAATAAATAATGCGCCTTATTAAATAACCAAATGTTATAAAGAATATTGATTTATCAATAAATCCTCATATAAGTATAAGTAGCAATAAGGGTTGTGACTTTAAGACATTCTCGAGGAAAAATAATATTTAAACATTCCAATGTGTCCCATACCACATTGAAACATTTAAATAATAATTCACCATGAATGAAATAAAACTTATAATATCCTGATAATAAGTATATTAATGATATAATATGTAAAAGGGAAATATATACACCAAATAAAAGTGAATTGGTGAATAAAAATAAATCTCTATGGAAAGTAAATTGTGATAAAATCCCTTACCTTAACCTTCCTTTTGTTGTGTGGTATTTATCCTCCTATCTAGTAGTTTATAATATGTTACTAACTTATAAAATAACTGTAATAATGTTAAAAATATCATATATTAAGTCTTATAATATATTATTACTCATTTGTTAACACAAATTTGTTATTTCAACTATTTCAAGTTTTAATTGACTAGTTTTATCAAGTATGTTTTGAATTGTGATTTGTTGTTACAATTAATTAGATCATGATTTTATAATATTTAGAATGTAAACCATGAATATATTATCTTATATATTTAGTACAAATGTATTTAGAATATTACATCATATTGGGAGATTAGAAATGAAGTGCAACCTTTCATGGAGAAGGTCGGCTGTACATACGCATGAATGCTACTTTCATTTCATTGTTTTATTAAAAGAATAAAAACTAAAAGATACATATGTATATTATAATTCCAAAGTCATATATATTTTATATATGTTACATAGGTTTGTTAAAAACATCTTTTATGAATTCCATGTATGTATTTAATGAGTCATATCACTTTGAGGGGGTGGTTGTCCACACTTCATCAAACAAAATTATCATATTTACCCAAATTAGAAAGCATAAAGGCATGTTATAAATAAAAATTAAAGAATAATTAATACATTATAAATAAAAAATATGTCATATATAAACATATTTTCCACCATAATGACCACTATGAGAGGTGTTAGGGTAAAATTGAACAATCATCATTTCATAAGGCAGTAGTTCGCTGTACACAAAAATAATATGTTGATTACCCATTAGACGGAGGTGTGTGTAAGTGTAGGTTGAAATATTTACATAAAATATCCTAGTATATTTAGGATAATGGTGTTTTTTTGTATGAATAAAATATTAATATTATAGGGTGTGGATAATGGGAAGGAAACTAAAAATCTTAAGAGGAGACGTTACCTCATAACCGGGCAACATCTTTCGGTTTGAACCAAAAAGAGTATTTAAGTGGATTAATTCTCAAAGGGAGGATTATAGATCTAGGTGAGGTATTTTGGGGGACAACTTGGGTAGATATTGGCCAAAACTATGTGTTTTGATAGGTGTGAGAAATGGGTAGAGGTGGTGGCTTTTTATAGGGAAGGAAAAAGACTCACTTGGAATTTTTTGGAAAAAAGTTAAGTGTACAAATGTTCTAAATTAAAAAAGTCATAAAAACAATAAAAATATTGAATGTAAGGTTTATGGAATATATATTCCCATTAAATAGGTTTTGTATAAGTGTATTTTTCACTTGGTCCCTTAAGTTAAAGGTGTAGTCCTTTATTAAGCATAATTTTACCTTAATAATTATAATTATTTTTAATTAGTTTCACTAATATTTTTCGTCAATTTTTTTGGTATTATTAGAAATTAGAAATTATTACTATTCAATATATGGAATCTATTTTTACAAATTCCAATCATATAGGTGGCATAAATTAATTTATACTCCATCCCATAGGCAGGACAATAATGTGTGTTTTTAATGTAAAAATGTCGAAAAGTGTGATATGTTTATATTTTCAATTTCAAAGTAAAATTGATCCCAATGGCCTATATTGGATTAATTTATAAAAATATTATCTAATTTAACAGTAAAATAAAACTAAAACATAATTTAACCTTATAAATAAATTAGATGAAAAAGTAGTTTTAGACTAAAATTCAGTATTTTCACTATTCATTAAAAAATGGAATGTTTCAGAAAAATATAAAAAATTCACCCTTACCTATTTGTTATGTTTCTATTTCAAATAAGAGGTTTATTGTTATATATTAAGTCAATAAAATTGGGAAAATTAATATTAAAATGGATTTTCCACTAAAAGGTGATAAAATTGTCTTTATTAACATGTAAGTTTTTGTATATAAAATAGTGTTTGTTCTTATGCTATGCATATCAAACCTAATGGATGAATATAAAAAATATTTTATTGAATATATAAAATATTTATTTCATTTAAATCATTAAATAATTGTAGTTAATTTTTTTTATTAAGAGAGAACTCCTTTTGAAGAATAAAAATAAATATATTTCCTCTGTATATCCAATTGGTTCTTATTTTCATTTCTAATTAATTGGTAACCAAAGAATTCAGTTTATATTTATGTAGACCATAAATTTTTATAATTTAGTAAAATAAATTCAGAACAACTAACATAATGGCTAGGTTATATCATATTATATTAAATAATAATATTTTAATAATACATTGTTATTTGGTTAAATTTTGTCTTGCATGTGACATAAGCTATTGAGTATGGTCGCTCTCTCATGTAACAAAAGCTATTGAGGAAGGAATATCTTGTGTGAAATGCAAGCTAACTCCATGTTGAATTCATTACACACTATATAATGTATTTAATACATTTAAAATAGTAAATATATTACAAAGTATCTGGATATTATATTCCCTTACACGTTTGGTGTCATGTTTCATGTACGATATCGAATACAAAGATCTTACATTAGAATTTCAGGGTGTTACATGTTCCATATGGTGGTTAGCAATGTAAAATATTTAGACCGACACACCCAGCATGGGATATGGTTTTTGGAATGGGGCATGGGGAGTCATCTATTATTCCATGAACAGTTTTCCTCCACCATGTTGTGGTGCATGGTGTGGTGAGTGAAAAGTGGTTAGTATGTTTTCTACACACCATGGTCAGTCGATGTGTTAGGCTCTTGGGTGTGGAATGATCAAGTCCACCATGGGTATGGTGATCACAAACCATGTTGTGGCGTTATTGGTTCAAAATTTTGAATGGGTAAATTGGCTGCCTAGTATCCCAAAGGGGGTTATACCCATTGATGGGGGGATCCATAAGGTTGGGTTTTTTGGGCTTCCTTGACTTGATTCCCCATATAAAATCAATCATCATTCCTACTTTAATTGATCTTATAGATCCATATGATCTTGAGGTGAGCTATGGATGACTTAACTTTGTTATAAAGGTTGCATTTTATGATCTCTATCTATCTTAATATTTGGCGTTTGAAGTTCCATTGGTTGTGTTGAACTACAATGATAAATTCTAACCTTGTTTATGCCATTGATCGACGTTTTTTATAAGTTTCTTATTCTAAAACTCTAAACTAATTAATTTAGGGGATGATTTAGGATATTTTGATTTTTGGTCTTGATTTTTTTGGCGATCCTTTATAGTTGAGGTTTGATATGTTTAAGGTAGGTGGTCAATAATATTTTACCTATGGTTTATGTAGTTTATTTATTATTTTTATTTTACAAGTGATATATGGTCTCTCCACTAGTGGTGAATATCCCTTGTATTAATTAAATATTTTACTAAGAATTAATTCTTATGGAAAAATATAATTACCATACTTCGAATACACAAAGTGTCAAGGGCTTTGAGGGACCATTATACATTGGATGAACATATAGTTCTACAAAGGTCCTATGTATAATTTTAACTCTAAGCTTTGTGTTGAGTGAAATCATGATAGTTATGAAATAAATAATTATTTGATTGTAGTGGACCTGATAGGATCCCGTGGACCCCTTGAGTAGGATGAGTTATGAGTTAAGGTAATTAGCTGTAGTTTCCCTTATGATATTTTGAGGTTCCTTAAATCCTTTAAGATAGATGAAATTAGAATTAAATGAATGAACTTAGAGGACCCAAATAGGTGAATTGGTATTTTTATTTAACACTTTATTGAAGGGATTTACTGATGAAAAAGTGTTGGTTAATGATTAACTATTTTACAAAGGATGCTTAGAATATGTCCATAAAATCAACACATGTGTTGAGTATCGAATTCTTAATTAATGATTTTGACTAAATGTGAAGTTTATTATTATTATATTGTTGGGGGACTTTGATGTGTTATAAGTATGTAGTGTACCCATTATTATTATGTCAATGGGTGTCCTTGGACATTATTCCAAGTATTTGGTGTTCCCATTATTATTATATTGTTGGGTGAACTTAATCTGTTTCCTAGGATATGGTGTCCCCATTATTGTTATATTATTGGGGGACCTTGAGGTGAATATAGGGATATGGAACATCATTTATCATTCTATTATTAGGGGATCTTGGATGTTTTTCCTTGGTTATGGTGTTCCCATTATTATATTTTTAGGGGAACTTGGACTTAGTACTTGGATATGATGTTACCATATATTTATATACCTGACTATGGTACTATGGATAGAGGCATACTATATTAGTCGAAGAAAGTATGGCTGATCTCAGGTGTTGCATCTAACTTTGAGAATCGATGTGTGTATTTATTTATGAAACTGTTGTTGTTTATTTATTCTACTAAGTATATCAACTGTACATATCTCTTGATTTAGTATCTATGTACATGACTGAATTGGTGGCTTTTTACTAAGTTATGCACTCACACCCTACTTGAGAGGCCATTAAACTTGGTTAATTGAGTTTCCTTCACTATTAATTGGTTCAGGATAAGTAGAGGGCTAATATTGGATTGATAAAGTTGGTTAGATTATATGGGATCAATGACTAGTATAAGGTGAGAAACTGGGATATAGTATAGCCACACAATATTTTGGTTCTTTATTTTATTTTTATGTGTGACCAGTTCAGTACAGTCAATGGTCAGTTGGTGGTAAAATTGTATTCCATATTTAATTATCTATTATTGATGACTTTTACTATTTATTCCTTCTATGTAATATATTGGTTATTTATTATTGTGGATGATATTTGGTTATTTTTTATACTATTTATATTATGATATACAGGTTTATTCTACTCACTATCACATCTTAGCTCCTCAATACTTATCAATAGTATTTGGTGTATGATGAGGAATGAATGAGGTCACATAATGTCCCAGCTTGATTATTTCTTATAGTGAACCAAGGTGGGGGTGTTTTATAAACCACCATTTTATGGTAGTGTATTTAATAATTAACACCCACAATATCCTAATTTCACTAAATCCTTATAAAATTATATCATTTTCATATTATTTCACATTATATTAAATAATTAATAAAACAATATCCAAAAATCCTTTTGTATATCTTCTAAAACACATTTTGAAAATTCTATAATAAATTTTCACCACATGTTAAATCATATATAAAAATTTATGAAAAATACATCAAGAGATTCTTTCAGATATCCTCCCAAACACTTTTTGGGTAGATCTTGAAGTTTATTAAATTTGATCCCCATTTTCAAAACTAAAAAGTGTTACCACATAGGCTTTTTAAGTGTTGAAAAAAATTATAAATTTCCATGTACATAAATGTAAGAAAGGAGTGTTGTCAAGAAAAGAATCTATGTTACTCAAGAAATAAATGGATCAAGTGTGATCTATATCAAAAACTTGCATCAAAATACCAATATCCACCTTATGTATCATATATATGTATGATCAATCATATAATACCTTTGTTAAATACATCAAGTGGCCATGAGACATAGAATCCAACTCAATAATCCATGCCCAAGGTATCAAGATGTATCACTAAAGAACTGGAATTAATTCCCTCTACCTATATCTCAATATATAAAATCAGAAAACACACAAAAGTTCCCTAGAAGAGGGTGAGTATAAAACTCAGTATGTTTTCCCCAAATGACTTACCTACTAACACCATTAGGATAGAAAATTTTATCACAGTTATATATAATAATTTATATAAACAATTCAAAATAGTTTATATAAAAACCAAAAACATATATAAAGAAATAGTTTTCCATAGAAAGAAAAAAAATGAGTCATTAAACCTATTTCTCAAATTCATTTGAAATATATCATTCTATTCCACACAACCATAGACACACACACACACACGAACTTGGTGTTACTATTGATGGTGGAACTTCACACCCATACTTTATCCCTTTGATGGTGGTACTTCATGGCCATTATGAATCCCATTCAACTCATTCTCAACAACTTATACCAAAACCATAACAAAAACATTATGCCCAACCATTTTAATAGATAATACTTTTATTGAAAACAATTCCAAAATAGTTTTCCATACATTAAAACAAAATAACCATTTTAAAATCATCATTTTAAAATCATGCAACCAATTTAATTTTCCACAAAATAACCAATTTCGACAATTGCACAAACCATCACTAATGTGGGTTTCCATCAGTATTTGAAGAAAAATTTCAAAATTAAATTCAAGTAATTCTATAAATTTAAAATCAAGACTTCATGTTATGATAAGAGGAGTTGAGAGTGAATCCACCTACCTTTCAAACCTAAGAGAAAAAAATAATGACAAAAAACTAAAAAACCAGGATTAGATCTTCCAAAACCTAACTTATGTAACACCCTAAGATTTCATAGTACATTATCTCATTAAAGTAATTCAATATCTTGTGCTACAAGCAACACCGAGTTCGAGCGCATCACAACTTACCAAACTAGCCATTCAAAAAGCGATTATGAATAGTATTAACTATATTTTAAATCTTATATACTATATATAATTTTAACACCCATATTATGTGTTTATTAGACATAATATAAGAACAAATTAAAATTTTTAGATAAAGGAAGTATTTTTCAAAAATTCGATTTTACCGCCTACTAATGGTGAACTTTTTTTAAATTAAATATCTAACACTTTTATATTAAATTTGAAAAGATAAACTTATTATTTATAAGTGGGAAATAACAATTTAGTTTGGATAAATTTTTGGTGTTTTTATGATAACTTTCATATTTTCATGATTAATGAAAGATGCTAAATTTTAATTGAAAATACTTTTTTAATCAAAATAATTTATACTTTTAAATTTTAAATTTGAATGGTTTTGAATTATAATTAGATTATATTTTTATCATTTAATACTATTTAGGTCATTATATGTAATTTTACATTTAAATTTGACATAAACACATGTCAATATTTTGATAGTTTTTACTTAAAAAACACTTTTTGGTTTTGACAATGAGAATTAATTTTAAAGTAATGAATGAAAATTATATGTTATGAATTTGGTAAAATATAATTCATTTTTGAAATCAAAGTATCAAAATTATCTTAGGGTGAATTTTTGGTATTTTTCTGAAAACTTTCAATTTTTTGATGTATTGGGAAAACACTGCGTTTTTGTTTAAAGTCGAATTTTTATTTAAATTTATTTAAAGTAAAAATAGATAAATAATACCTATATTAGTTCAATGTAATTAATTCTAGTCATTTTATAAAAAAAATATATGTATAAAATTTTATTGAAATTTTTAACGTCTTTTACCCAACTTCTAAGCACATTAGCAATTTTGCATAAAACTTAATTTTATCACTTCTGTGAGTTGAATTTAAAAACTCTGGGAGAAACGGTTGACATGATTAAGTAAAATGTGATTCAATAAGATGAAAATATTTTTTGGTGAATAGTAACCTTTGACTTTTATTTACCACGGTTAAAAGTAAATAGGGTAATTAAAGGTAAAAATGATATTATAATTACCCTAACACATGTCCTAATTCTATTTTATAATTGTAATTCGACAAAAAACAAACTTAAGAATAAAATATTATCCTTTAGGTTCACTTAGATAAGATTAGGACATTTATTATTATTTTATTTAAAGAAGAGTTAAAAGTGTTAAATTCAATGTTTAATAACTAAAACGTTTTAAATATAGGGTTATACATAAGATAAATTCAACTATAAATATTTATTAGAAATATAAAAATATTTCCAAAATAATGGTATTTTATTTATAATTTTTAGAGATTAAATAATTAAATTTATTTATGACTCAATGATGATGTAGTAATTACCTTTTTAATGAAATATGAAAATAATTTATATTATAAATATTTAAATAAATAGAATTTAAAAGTTTTGATTTCATACAATAATTTTATATGTTAATATGAAATGTTAGTGTTGATTAGAATTTTTTTTCTAAGTGATAAGGTTGTTATAAATTTCACAAAAAAAAAACAAATAGTGTCAAAATTGACATAAATTAATTTTTAAAACAAATACTATATTATTAGTTGATATAATATTAATAAAAATATAAGTTTTGGAAAAACGGATTAAATAATATTATATATTTAGTTAATGAACCAATTTATGTTCTCTTGGATGTTTAGAGTAATTTTATCAACCATATTGTGTAAGAATACAAGAAGACACGGTAAAAGTTAAACTATTTAACTAAGTATTAAATCTAAAAGATAAGGTTAAAATGACCACCTAAAATTGTCTAAAACCTATTGGTTGAAAGTATTTTGATCCATAATTACCTAAGTCTCTAAATAAATTCATTTGGATCCATTATAAATCGAATATTTTTGTATAATAAATTAATATTTTAATCTTTTCCTAAAGTGACCCTCACCCCTCTTATAAAAGTTAACTTCCCCTTCTCTCATAATAACACCTCCAAAGACATTTGTCTCTGCTACCCCCTACCCAAATATCCTCCCAACTTACCTCAATTCAATCTAGAGTAATTAATTTTTTTATAAAGCCAACATAAGGATCCCTTTTGATCAAATTAAAAGGAAACACCTGAAGAAGAGGTAATAATTTCACCACCCTCTTTCACGTTCTTTACTTATTCCACCTTCTCTTTATTTGTTATTTATATAAAAAAATAATAAATACAGTACCTTCTACATATTATAATGTCATTATAAATATTTTACAACCATATTCATTTTTCTATCCATCCTATTAATGATAATGTCACCATGCGTGCGTACGTACAACTTACCGTCACTACGTCGTGGTGTAATTTGTTATTCAACACTCTGTTATTTGGATAGATATAATGACGAGTAATTTGTATATAAATAATGAAAATAACATTATAATATCTATTTAAAATAAATATACCATACAATTATACACCTTTTAATCATTAAGTAAATGACATCATCTCTCATGTGTACGTACGACTTACCGTCTCCACGACGCGACAAAATTCATTTCCACATTCACTATTCAATGATGATTAAAAAAAATATTATTAATAAGTATGTAATATATGACATAATAATTATACTTAATATTAATATATATATATATATATATTTATTTACTTACATATATCTTATTCACTTACTTCCATTCAATACGATATGAAAACGAAAACAGCGTTTAGGCGTACGTAGGACCTACCGTCTCTATAAATAGTGTTTTCTATTTCATATATTTATCTACTGTACATATTTATATTCTAAATATATATGATATATAAATCATTTATTATATTATGTAAGTATTTAAATCATTATCTAAATGATACGATCCAGAATAACAAGTTAAAACATGTACGATAAAGAAAGCGATTATTAACCGAAATGTTAATTTAACGTGGAAATCATTATTAAATGGGTAGTATAAATTCATAAATGAATCATGTATGATATAATAAATATTAATATGGTTATGTTATAATTTAATATCATACTATGTTCATTATACAGGAGGTTAAACATACCCTTGACCAAAGGAAAGTGTAAGGTGAGGGTTAATTCTACAATCTTATCTAAAGTTGTTTTTATGTAAGTATCTACTGGGAAATATTTATTATCCATGTCCATGTTTCATAAATTAATTTTCAAAGGGATTATTTTTAAGGTAATTTTTAACTAAAACATCATTTTAAATGTTTTAAAGATTTATTCTTTCAAACCTTTCTCATTAATGTCCATGTTTTCAAAATGGTTGTAAGGATTTATTTATATGGATATAAATGTTTTAGAATGTAAATTAATTTCAAGAATTTCAAAGTGGTATGTGACACTTTGATTCAAAACTATATTTTAAATTACTTCCTTTATAAATTATATGACTTTTAAATGATTTCATGAAAAAGGGATATTTCTCTCTAATATTTTTACTGATCATTTTCAACTATGTCAACATCCTTTATGTGATATTATTCTTGATCGAGGTTGATATATTATGATACAAATATTCCATATTGTATTGAAGTTTTTGTGATATTTTTGAATGTGGATGTTTTATTTTTATACCATTCATGTTTTATGGATAAAGTATTGACATATCGTATGCTAGTTTTAAAATGAATATTTATGTTATGTTTAAACCTTTTCATAAGACGAATGCATTGGACTTAGTAAGTGATGAGTGGAGACCGCTATAACTCCTCGATGCATCGGTATGTATCATGAGACAAACTAGTGTCTTAGAACAAGGCTTTTGGAGAATCTTATTTTTAATCTTGGGACAATTCCTTGACTATGTGGTTATGAAGTATGGAATTATGCATTCTATCATTATGAAATTGGATATGGATATTTCATGTGATTATTCGACTAGTAAAATATTCATGTGAATAAGTAAATGGAATTATTTGATTTACCTTTTCTATATTATGCTGAAGTTTAAGATTAAAAGGATTTTTTATACATTTCCTTAAATTTTTATTCTTATTTGTGAAAGTTTCTACTATATTGTTATACTTACTAAGTGTTTTAGCTCACCCCTTTATTATGTTTTATTTTCCACTGATTTCAAGAAGTGTATTATGATTGATAAGTAGGGTTATTCTAGGGGATTAATAGAATTATCAAAGTATCATTTATGTTGTGTTTTATTTTCTAATATGTAATGTAACGTTCATGTATGTAATTTATTTTTCAAGACTGCTAAACTAATCGGTATTTCAAGACTTCATTCCTTGTAATCATGACAATGTATTAAAATAATGCACTGACTCTAGGATTCTAGGGTTGGGGTGTTACACCTAATAAATTATTACCTATCATCAACACAACCATACCTTATCATTATTTAAATCAAACTACATGGATCTATCCCCAATATATTATATCCATTAATCCAAGAGAGGTAAAATGAATAATGCTAAGGAAAACCACCAAGAACAGACACTTATTGAAGGTTCCAAACTCCAACACATTAATATTTTCTAATGGTTCTCTCTTGAATCAATGGGAAAGGTTTCCACATCCCTTTTGAGGATATGATTTCAAGTCACGGTCTTTTTATGGGGAAAAAAGGGGTTAAAGGGGTGATCTGGATTAGATCCACAAAATTTGAATCTAATTTTAAACACTGTATGATTTAAGCGCACTATTTGGAAAACCTTGAAAAAATTGTGTTACATACACTATCTCTAAACAACCCTCATATAGTTATATTGAATAGTGAGATAATACTTTCTCCCCCCATGATCATCCCCTCTATTTCACTTTTTACAGTTTTAACTGGGTGGCCCCATAGTTTGGCCAAAACATTCGCCAACTATGTGAATGCCCAGTGAACACTATTTTCCTTTGCATGATTCCCCAGAGGTGTTGGACAGTTCCTACTAACCGTGCTCAAACTTTTCACCTCCATAAAATCTCCCAAAATATTTCAAAACACATCCAAACCTCCCAACATGTATCCCATTTACTTTATATACTTAATTTACATAACTAAAGGGTTAATTGAATGAAATAGAGGTTTGGAGAGGGGGGGGGGGTGCCAAATGCCTCATAAGATGTCTACATATCATCTAGATCTCTCTAAAACCAATAAAGATATCCCTAAAGAGACAATATACTAAAAAATTAGGTTTAATGGTAATATAGAGTCAAGAAATGGTGATAAATTTGACAAATAAGTTTGACAATGTCACCAACACACATTGAGAAACAAAGAGACAGTATATATAGGCTATAAAATTACCCTATTTGGAGATCAAACTATTGGACACATTAATAAAAAAATTCAATTATTTTTTGAGGTTACAACTCTATTTAAAATTTGACTCTTAAAGGTTTAAAATATTAAAAATTTATTTGGGACATTCAAACTCCTCTGATTATTATCACGTAATAACCAAATAAACTTGGATAACTAATTTGAAAGATAGAAACCAAAGTAGGAATTATCATACAATAAAATAGTTTCCATGAAAAACACTATGGTGTTGTGGCACTCATTAGGCCACGATATATGTTAAGAAATATAATAACGTGGTATAAACTACCATGCCTTTGTGGTGTCTTTAATGTAAATATCCATCAATATTATACCTGTACTAAAGACTCATTCACTTAATACATTTTATCTTTTATGTCAGAAAATATGTATTTACATGTAAAAATATATAAATTGGATATCTTCCATCACCCCCTTTTGTAAAATCTATCATATTTTTTCACTATAAGCTATAACGCATGTAACAAATTAGGAAAATCCATCGAGTAATTATTCTAGATATCATCTAATAAAGATGTGGGGTGGCTCTCAAAGTTTCATAAAATTTATTCTCATTCATTAAAACAAAATGTGGGACCCTACATGCCTTTAATAAATTTAAAATAACTATGAATTATTCGTAAAATTAGTAAAAGAGTGTCCTCAAGAACAGATTTAAAGCTACTCGATCTAAAATGGGATCTAACATGATCACTATAGAACCCACATATCTCTATAACTGTGTCTACCAAATATATCATATGAAAGTATTATTAATCATATAATACCTTTGTTCAAGACATAAAGTGGAAAAGAGACACGAAACATGTCTATACCATATAGATTAATCACACATTCTTGATTTTGTGAGTATAGATTAACTAGGTGATGAGTATTTCAAATTCTATTCATTGAAACAGATAAGAATATATTATGATACTCATCCAAATAAATGAACACATCACATTAACCTTATCTATGTATATACATACACTTAATCTGACTATCTCAATCAAGAGACCAAATGTCATACTTTTCATATGGGAGATCAAATTATTTCTTGGTTAAGACTCAACTAACAACATGATTAACAACATACCCAACCACCCCTGATTAGCTATGACTTCAGGTTTTCTTAGGAACATTATCAATGTATGAATGTTATCATGTTAAGTATATTTTAAACCTTATTTATGGGGATTCAATATGAAACATTCACTCCAACCACACCAAAGACTTAGTGTATGAAAACCCACGTGGTATACTTGGTGATTCATCTAGTACACAAAACTAATTTTAAACAATATGTGCATATTTTTTATCTCTATAAAAAACAATACCCACAACAACCATAACATTTCCTTAAAACTATAATACACTAAAAATAACATTAGTTAGGGATAACTCAATGTTGTATATAGAGATGTAAATTATCATTACACTTTGTGACATATATGAAACCAAATTGAAATAATGATAGAATGCCTTTTGTATAAAATGATAAATTTTATATTCTTAAAATATTTAAGAATAAAAAGAAAACTATATATCATCACCAATATAATCATATTCTATATGATAGTCTTCTATAGAGTTCCAATTTCCACTACACTTTTTATGTTTTGTTAAAATCATTACATATTAATTTCATTCTTTCCACATATATATGTGACCATATGATAAAACCACACACTAAACTCCATTAGTGAGAAAAAATTATAAACAAAGTAGTTTTTAATAATGGTGATAATTATGAATCATATTCTTAATGTTCAACTCTTTGAAAATAGTATTCAAAACTCCTTTACATTATAAATTTAAATGTTTTTATGTTAATAATTTATATTGTTTACTTAAATCTCTTTATAATTTTATCATCATCATTATTATTGGAACTTTTCCGTTCAAAAATTTCATTTGAGATATTAGGTAAAAAATTTAAATCTTTACATTAATATATTTACCCACATAACCTAAAATTGTTATGTAAATAAATTGATATTCACCTTGAATTTTGATTGAAATAATATTTTAGTTTTTCTATTATAACTTCTTTGAGTCCGAATATAATTCAATTATCCTCTTATACATTACATTATTTCAAAATATCATGCTATGATACACAAACTTATTCATGTTAAAGAAATAACATTTATATATTTTTAGTGTACATATTTATCAAATAAACTATTCTCATCCCTATATTATATGGTATTATATGTGTTTTGAGAAATATTTTAAAAAGAAGACTTTATTATTTAAAATATTTCATTGAAATTGGTGGGAAATATTTCACTAATATGTTAACAAATATATTGTTTAATATTTTTTATCTGATTTAGATTTTTCTCACCTGTTATAAACATGTTATAAAATATAATTAGTCACAAACCATTTATATTAAAACCATAATCTCAAGTTGTTCATAAAAAGTATTTATTTAGAAAAAATGTCTCTTATCATATAAAATAAATAAGATAAAAATACACATCCTTTATTTTGATCCACATGAGATTAATATTTTCTTTTGAATTCACTTCATGTTTTGAAAACCATTTTCATTATAATTTAAATGAAATCTACAAGATTCTTCAATTATTACAATGATATTGAACTCTTTTATGTTTGAATCATTTGAAAAATATAAATTTGGAATCATATACCATTAAAAATCGAGGAATTTATTTTTATAACACTGATAGCCGATATGGAATATTCAGGGAGTTTCTAAAGCTCCTTTAGTTGTTTTAGAAAATCCCTAATCATATGGAATCAGAAGTCATCCTTCCTAAAACATCGTTTTAGTTTTTAATGATAATGGTATCTATTGAACCATATAATATTTTTTTGGATCAAACTTTTCTCTTATGTACTATTAATACCGCACTAGATCCCAGACATCACATGTAATGATCATTTATCCCCAAAACTTTTAGGAGATATGGTAAACCATTTTTTAACCCATTCATGTCTTAATTCATGATAAAATATCCAAACCTTTCTAGTAGTAATTGTAAAATGAAGTTCATGGATAGATCATACTTTAATGGCAACCCTAATATCTAAAATTCATTTATGTAACCAATTATACTAAGAACATGAGTAAGGAAAAAGTACCCTTATCCATTTTACACGAAAAGATTGATTTAGAAACTTTTTATCTTTTATATCTTTCTTTTTTTTGATATAACCTTTTTAGGTTATCTATCAACCCATAAGAATACATGATTTCATGTTTGTGATAGAGTTTAGGATTATTATATATCATCATCAATAAGAATACATCAAGATAATCCTTAATTTCTATAATAAACATTCATTTCTGTTGGGTCGGAGGTGATGGCAAGAGGGGGGGTGAATTGCCTTTTTAAAATTAATTAACAATTTAAAACAAATTTAAATGCAGCGGAAAGTAAAAAGGCAAGACACAATTGATAACGGAGTTCGGCTTTAAACTCAAGGCTACGTCTCCGCTCCCAACTCAACCGTTGGGAGATTTATACGACCGCTTGCTTTTTAATGGTTATAGAAAGAAACCCACTAGCCGTTTTAAGGTAGGCTAGATCACCTTCTTACAGCTTGCTTTTTTATTATGGTTGTAGCAAGAAACCCAAATTGAAAGAAGGAAGAAAAAGGGTGGCTTGTTTTAATACAAACCCAATTAAGAACTAAACAATTGAAGTAAATAATTTAGAACAAACTAGAGGAAGCCTTGAGCGCCAAGAGGTGAGTGTAGTTGATGTAGAGGCAGCCCAAGCTTCAAGGATGGAAATTGGATCTCAAGTAGCCTTTGAGAATTGTCGTAGGAGCCTCAAATGATCAAAATAGCTTTGGTATGCTTCAGCATATGATCGGTGATGTTCCCGGCATCCATGGACGTCTATTTATAGGAGAAATACTCCCAAATACTTCAAAATAGCCGTTGGAGGGATTTCGGAGCCGTTGGGGATCAAGTGGGCCAGCCTGGTCAAAGCCTAACGGCTAGTTTGACTGAGCACACCGGCTGGCCGGTGCTGATCCACCGGCTGGCCGGTGCACCAGACAAAAGCAAGGGATTTCTGTCTGGCTCCACCGGCTGACCGGTGCTGAGCCACCGGCTGGCCGGTGGTCTAGACAGAAGCATGCTATTCTGTCTGGGTTCCACCGGCTGGCCGGTGGTCAGGCACCGGCTGGCCGGTGGTCTGGACAGAAGGTATGCCATTCTGTCTGGACCCACCGGTTGGCCGGTGGCCAGACACCGGCTGACCGGTGGCACCAGGCAGAGGGCAAGGCCTTCTGCCTGGTCTACCGGCTGGCCGATGGGCTGGATCCGGCTGGCCGGTGCCCTTACCGGCTGGCCGGTGGTCTCACACCGGCTAGCCGGTGGACTTAAACAGTCCATTTTGAATTCTTCTTGGGCCAACTTCTAGGCACCCTATTTCCTATCATCAAAAACACTTGAAAACAAGTTAGAATACAATTAGAGTGATTGTGATCATTAAAATCCAAGAGAGAGGGGTGCAACAATCTCCCCCTATTTTGATGATCACAATCACAAAAGAGAAAGCTTTAAAAAAGGGTATGAAAGCTTTTAAAAAAGGGTATGTCAATTGAAAACTTAAATAAATAAACAATTTGAACTTGGAAAACTTAGAGACGTGCCAAATATAATGATCTTGAAAGCATTGAAATACTGAGAAAGGGTCATTTTTTGAAATTGCAACCAAATGCCATTTTTTAAAGAAATCAATTGAAAACAATAACTTAACCATTTAAAACAGATTTTGATGACATCAATAACTTAAAATGGAACTTGTAAAAAGAGCATTTTAATAAATAACTATGTAATAGAGAGGTTTTCTCCCCCTTTGGGATTATCAAAATAGGAGGAAAATTATGAGAGAGAATAAGAAAATCAATCAAAGAGGTAAACAATGATAAAAAGGAATGGATAGACAAGACAACTTGAAATTTAAATAAGATGAAATGGTACAAGGAGAATCCAAAATACAAATACAAAAACAAATCAAAAACAACTAAGGCTCTATTCACTCCTAGAGGGTCGAGGGAGACGACGACGCCTGAAGGTCGGAGGAGCTGGAGGAGCCTGGACCGCCTCGAAGCGACGATCGAGAGAATCGATCCGAGAGTGGAGCTGATCAAACTGAGAGCTGAAGTAAGAAAACTGCAAGTCCAGCCGGGTCTCAATCTGATCCTGGAAGCGTAGGAACTGATCAGCCATCACCGGCAAGCCACCAGTATCAGCAGGAGGGGGCACAGCCTCAGCAGGCTCAGGTGCATCAGCCTCTCCAGCCTCCTCATCAGCCGCAGCATCAGCCTCACCTTCGCTGTCACCACTTCCTTCCTCTTCATCATCATCACTATCCTCACTGTCTGAAAGAGGATAGGCAGCGGCAATAGCAGGAGGCATGGCATGGGCAGGAGGATGGGAATGAGTCTGAGGAGAGTAGGCCTTGAGAAGACCGTCCTTGTCGACAATCCATTCCTGACTCCAAGGGTGCCAACGGATGTTCATTCGTTTCACCATCATAAAATTCACTATGCTATCCTTCGTTGGCTGCTCGAAGGAAGTAGCATGAAGAGGCACATCAAGAATGGAAAAGATTTTAGTCAAGAGGCGTCCGTAGGGTAGAGTTTTGGACCGGCGCGGGTGCTCAGCCACATAAGTCATGGCCCGGAACAGAAACCGGACCAAATTGAAGTGAATGCCTCTGGTGATAAAAGAGAGAAGATAAATATCAATGAATTTGACATTATCATGATCCCCGATACGGGGCGCAAGGGAAGTTTGAATGAGGCGCTCAATAATACGATGGTTAGGAGAGAGATGGGAGAGCTTGACAATGGGATTTGAGGGCTGCCCTGTGAGATGCTCAAGAGCGACAGCAAGATCAAATTCAGAGTCCTGAGGAAACTCCCCCTGAGCAAAAGCATGAGGTCCAACATGAGGAACTCCCAGCATCCGGGCAATTTCCACCGAAGTGAAAGTGATGGGTTTCCCAAGAGCAGTGGAGGAGATGGTATCAATGTCATCAGAAACGGACCACGTCAAATGAGCATAGAACTCTTTGACAAGAAGAGGATAAATGACATCCTTTTCGGGTGGCTCAAAAAATGAATGCCAATGTTGATACTCAATAATTGAAAAAAGCTCGAGACGAGCAGAAGAAAGCCAAGGATAGTCAATAACTCTACCGGGCAAAATGACTTTGTCATGCCATATGTCCGGAAGTTGAGGGATTGAAGGAGGAGGAGGTGCTTCTTGAGCGATACCCTTGCCTTTGCGAGTAGATCGAGGTCCCATGATGGCAAAAGGAGCTAAAAAGAGAGAGATTGAGAGAATAAAGGAGGTTTTGAGAGGACAAAAACCAAAAAGGGAGGCTAGGTTTTGGAGGAGCTGCGGTTTTAGGAGGAGCCGCCCGAGAGAGAAGAGAGAAATGAGGGAGGAAGAGTTTTAAAATTAATTTTAACCCTTCCTCGGGTCGGCCCAAAAAACAGAAACCCGACACCACCGGTTAACCGGAGATGTACCACCGGTTGACCAGTGGTACTAAAATTCATAAAATATAAAAAACAGAATTAAAAAAAAGGTTTTTAAAAAATTCTAATAAAAAATAAAATATAAGCAAGCCAAGAAAGTCAAATATTTAATAGTGCTCATTGACGAATCATTCCTAACTCCCCTTTAATAAAATCAAAACGGTCAAACGGGAGCGGTTTGGTAAAAATATCAGCTAATTGGAAATCAGTAGGAATGAAGTCCAAAGTGATATCTCCTTTTTGAAAATGGTCGCGAAGGAAATGATTCCTTAAGTCTATGTGCTTTGTCCTAGAATGTTGTATTGGATTCTTAGAGATACTAATGGCACTAGTGTTGTCACACCGAATAGGGACATGATCATAAGAAAGACCATAATCCAAGAGAGTGTGTTGCATCCAAATAATTTGGGCACAACAATTTCCAGCGGCTACATACTCGGCCTCGGCAGTAGAAAGAGCAACACAATTTTGCTTCTTGCTACTCCACGAAACAAGGGACTTGCCTAGCAGATGACAGGTTCCACTAGTACTCTTACGATCTAATTGACATCCGCCAAAATCAGCATCCGAATAAGAAGATAGTTCAAAAGAAGTATTTGAGGGATAAAATAAACCAAGATTTTTGGATCCTTTTAAATACTTAAAAATTATTTTGACCGATTTAATATGGGATTCTTTAGGATTGGCTTGAAAACGAGCACAAAGGAATACACTAAACATGATGTCAGGACGGGTCGTAGTTAGGTAAAGTAGACTCCCGATCATACTCCTATAAAGCTTGTTATCCACTGGTTTCCCGGCTTCGTCTAACGTAAGCTTACATGAAGTACTCATGGGTGTACTAATTTCCTTTACTTGATCCATACCAAAACGACTTAGAATCTCGTTTGTGTATTTGCTTTGGCTTAGAGAAATACCTTTTGAATTTTGAAAGATTTGAAAACCAAGAAAAAATTTCAATTCTCCCATAAAACTCATTTCAAATTCTTTTCTCATTAAATCTGAAAAATCAGTACAAAGAGATTCTTTGGTAGAACCAAAGATAACATCATCAACATAAATTTGGACTATTAAAAGATCTTTTGAAGTGTGTTTTAAAAAGAGGGTACAATCGTCTTGACCCATTTTAAAATCATTTTCTAAAAGAAATTTTGTTAACCGCTCATACCAAGCCCGAGGGGCTTGCTTTAAGCCATAAAGAGCCTTGGTTAACTTAAAAACATGATTTGGAAATTTTGGATCTTCAAAACCAGGAGGTTGTTCAACAAAGATTTTTTCAGAAATAAAACCATTTAAAAAAGCACTTTTAACATCCATTTGAAAAAGCTTAAAATTTAAGTGGGCGGCGAATGCCAACAAGATCCTAATGGATTCTAACCTAGCAACGGGGGCAAAGGTTTCACCATAATCGATTCCTTCTTCTTGATTATAGCCCTTAGCTACTAGGAGAGCCTTGTTCCGGGTTATGTTTCCTTGATCATCAAGTTTGTTCCTAAAAACCCATTTAGTGCCAATAATTGGATGATCATTGGGTCTTTCACAAAGAGTCCAAACATTATTTCGAGAGAATTGATTTAGTTCCTCTTGCATTGCAAGAACCCAATTCTCATCATTAATGGCATCATTAACGGTTTGAGGTTCTAGGTGAGAAATGAAGGCTTGATGTTCAACTTCATTGAGGATAGATCTTCTAGTTTGAGTACCGGCTTGAAGGTCACCTATGACATTTTCTAAAGGATGGTCTCTAGAAGGTTTCCAAACCTTAGGCAAGGTGGAAGGAAAAGAAGGTGAAGAGGGTTCTTGATGGTCATCCTCCTTGGGAGGAGAAGAGGAATCATTCAAATGAAGCTTATCAAGCTTATCTTCAACATCCTCAATGACCGGGTGAGGTTTTGGAAGAGTTTCATCAAATTTTACATGAGATGATTCTTCGATGGTTTTTGAACGTTTATTGAAGACACGATAGGCTTTGCTTGAGTTGGAGTACCCAAGAAAAATACCTTCATCAGATTTGGCATCAAATTTCCCTAGGTTATCTTTTGTGTTAAGGATAAAGCATTTACACCCAAACACTTTAAAATAACCAACTTTGGGCAATTTGCCTTTCCAAAGTTCATAGGGGGTTTTCTTAAGAAGGGGTCTTACAAGGACTCTATTAATTGTATAACAAGCAGTGTTTACCGCCTCGGCCCATAAATATTGAGGGAGGTTGAATTCACTAAGGAGGGTTCGAGCGATTTCTTGGAGAGTTCGGTTTCTCCTTTCAACCACTCCATTTTGTTGAGGAGTCCTAGGGGCAGAGAAGGTGTGATTTTATCCTTGAGAGGAACACAATTCATCGAATTCTTTGTTCTCGAATTCACCACCATGATCACTACGAAGAGATATGATTTTATATCCTTTTTCGTTTTCTACTTTCCTAGAGAATTTCAAAAAGGTTTTACAAGCATCATTCTTATGGTCTAAAAAGAAAACCCATGTAAAACGAGAAAAGTCATCAACAATAACTAAGGTATAGGATTTTCCACCTAAGCTTGCTACGGGAGTAGGACCAAAAAGATCAAGATTAAGGAGTTCAAGAGATTTTGAGGTGGACATTTCCTTCTTAGATTTGAAAGAAGACTTGTGTTGCTTACCAAGTTGGCATGGCTCACAAATCAAATCTTTCTTAAATTTAAGTTTAGGAAGGTCACGAATGAGCTTGTTCTTATTAAGCTTTAGAAGTGAATGAGAGCTACAATGCCCCAATCTTCTATGCCAAAGCCAAGACTCATTGTCAAGAGCACTTAAACATTTAACATTTTGGCTAGCTAGAGATTTTAAATCAATAATGTAAACATTTTGAAAACGGGAAGCAGAAAATATCAACTTGTTTTGAAAATCAAACACATTGCATAAATCATTTTGAAAATTGACTGAAAAACCACTATCACAAAGTTGACTAATGCTAATTAAATTATTCTTTAAACCTTTAACTAATAAAACATCTTTAATAAAAGAGGATCTACCAAAACCAATGGTACCTATTCTGACGATCTTGCTTTTTGAGTTATCACCAAAGGTGACATATCCTCCATCGAATTCTTCAAGTGAGTTGAACTCGGAGGGATCGCCACACATGTGCCTTGAGAAACCGCTGTCGAGATACCACGAGCCTTTATAGGTCCTACTCTTTTGGCGTTTGTCCTACAAAATCAAGAAAGAAGAGATTTTGGTACCCATATAAGTTTGGGTCCGGAAAGATTAGCTAAAAGAGACTTTTGAACCCATAATGTTCTAGAGGGATTCCTTCTATGATACTCATCCAAGTAGGTAATGGATTTGGGTCTTCCATACCTATCATTTTTACAATCACATTCATAAATCATGTGACCGGTCTTTTTACAATAATTAAAAAATTTGTATTGAGAGCTCCCCCTTACAAAAGTAGTGGGTGCCCTAGAAAAAGTGGATTGCTTGTTATAGCCAAGTCCATGTGTGGTTCTAGCCGAACGCTGAGAACCTAGCAATTTAGTTAAGTTTTGTTCACCTTGGGTGAACTTGGCAAGAGATTCCTTCAAATCCTTAATGGTAGAATTTAAAGAATCTACATTTGGAATATTTTTGACTTTAAGGGAAAGCTCCTCATTCTCTTTGAGAAGTTTGTCTTTTTCGGAAATAAGAGTTTTGTTTTTCTTTTTTAGGGTCAAAAATTTAGAGGTAAGTTCGTGAAAACCTTCCTCTAATTGATCTCTTGCATTTTGGAGTTCTTCATAAGACATATCATTATCAAAAGAAGAAGATGAGGAAGAAGAGTGAGAAGAAGAGTGAGAAGAGGATACCTCATCAAATGCCATTAGGCATTTTCCACCTTCATCGCTTGAGTCGCTTGAAGACATGGAGTCATCACTTGCACTCCAGGTTGATGCTTTGAAGGCCTTCTTGTTTTTCTTTTCTTTTAACCTTTTCTTGAAAATGGGGCACTCCGGTTTGATGTGGCCTTTCTTTCCACATTCAAAGCAAGTGATTTCTTTCTCCGCCTTTGGCTCTTCCTTTCGTGCCTTTTGAAATTTCTTCTTTTTCTTCATGAACTTGCTCATTTTCCTTGCTAGTTGAGCCATCTCGGATTCACTATCATCGGAGGAGATTTCTTCCTTTGTCTTGAAAGCTATGTTCTTTTTCTCCTTGAAGATCTTTCCTTCTTTATCGGCTTGCCTCTTCATGGTAATCTCATAAGTCATGAGTGACCCTATGAGTTCTTCAACTGGCATCTTCTTGACATCTTTTTCTTCTTGGATTGCCGTCACCTTTGGTGCCCAAGAGCTTGGTAGGACCCAAAGAATTTTCTTGACCATTGTTTCTGCTGAAACATCATCACCAAGGGACTTTATCCCATTGCAAACATCAGTAAAACGAGTAAAAATTTCGGTGATTGACTCGTGTGGGTGCATTGTGAAACTCTCAAAGTCTTGACGATACATATCTAACCTAGTGTCTTTGACTTTGTTAGTGCCCTCATGGGTCACTTCCAAAAGTTTCCAAATTTCGTGTGAGGTGGTGCAAGTAGAAATACGATTAAACTCATTACGGTCTAACCCACAATGAAGAGCATTCATGGCTTTGCCATCAAGCTCAAAATTGGCAATGTCTTCGGGGGTCCATTTAGATTCATCCTTACTAGAAAGAGTGTAGCCTTGCATAAAAATTCTATATATAGGATAGCCAATGCTTCTAAGAAAAGTAATCATTCGTGTTTTCCAATATGTGTAATCGGTTCCATCGAAGTATGGAGCCCGAGTCATGGAATACCCTTCGGGTGCTTGTGAGAAAGAATCCATCACTATGGATTTTTCGTTTGTAACCGGTTAAGGTATAAAACAAACGCTCCCTTTGATACCAAATGTTGGGTCGGAGGTGATGGCAAGAGGGGGGGTGAATTTCCTTTTTAAAATTAATTAACAATTTAAAACAAATTTAAATGCAGCGGAAAGTAAAAAGGCAAGACACAATTGATAACGGAGTTCGGCTTTAAACTCAAGCCTACGTCTCCGCTCCCAACTCAACCGTTGGGAGATTTATACGACCGCTTGCTTTTTAATGGTTATAGCAAGAAACCCACTAGCCATTTTAAGGTAGGCTAGATCACCTTCTTACAGCTTGCTTTTTTATTATGGTTGTAGCAAGAAACCCAAATTGAAAGAAGGAAGAAAAAGGGTGGTTTGTTTTAATACAAACCCAATTAAGAACTAAACAATTGAAGTAAATAATTTAGAACAAACTAGAGGAAGCCTTGAGCGCCAAGAGGTGAGTGTAGTTGATGTAGAGGCAGCCCAAGCTTCAAGGATGGCAATTGGATCTCAAGTAGCCTTTGAGAATTGTCGTAGGAGCCTCAAATGATCAAAATAGCTTTGGTATGCTTCAGTATATGATCGGTGATGTTCCCGGCATCAATGGACTTCTATTTATAGGAGAAATACTCCCAAATACTTCAAAATAGCCTTTGTAGGGCTTTTGGAGCCGTTGGGGATCAAGTGGGCCAGCCTGGTCAAAGCCTAACGGCTAGTTTGACTGAGCACACCGGCTGGCCGGTGCTGATCCACCGGCTGGCCGGTGCACCAGACAGAAGCAAGGGATTTCTGTCTGGCTCCACCGGCTGACCGGTGCTGAGCCACCAGCTGGCCGGTGGTCTGGACAGAAGCATGCTATTCTGTCTGGGTTCCACCGGCTGGCCGGTGGTCAGGCACCGGCTGGCCGGTGGTCTGGACAGAAGGTATGCCATTCTGTCTGGACCCACCGGTTGGCCGGTGGCCAGACATCGGCTGACCGGTGGCACCTGGCAGAGGGCAAGGCCTTCTGCCTGGTCCACCGGCTGGCCGATGGGCTGGATCCGGCCGGCCGGTGCCCTTACCGGCTGACCGGTGGTCTCACACCGGCTGGCCGGTGGACTTAAACAGTCCATTTTGAATTCTTCTTGGGACAGCTTCTAGGCACCCTATTTCCTATCATCAAAAACACTTGAAAACAAGTTAGAATACAATTAGAGTGATTGTGATCATTAAAATCCAAGAGAGAGGGGTGCAACAATTTCCTCTTAACTAGCCTTTTTAGAAGGTTTTTCCTTGAGAATTGCTTTCTCTAACATATATAATTTTTAGTCCTACCAGAGAACTATCCTAAAGTTTCAATTCTTTACAATAAATTACATTCATTACATTTTTTCTAAAAGATATTTGTCAAAGTTTATATTGAGGATGATGATGATAACATTATATCTATAATTGCAACTTCTATCAAATGATTATCATATTTTAAGTTCATTCAATAAGAAATTTTGTTTATTGTTATTCCAAAAAAATGATGACCCAATTTTAAATCCATAATATCCATTGGTTGAATAAGATCCATATTCTAGTAACTAATGAAATCTATTTGTCATGAACCTAAAAACTAAAGATATATTGGTAGATAATTAGATCAATTTTATCATATATGATTCTTAAATGGTTGCAAGGACAACATTTTTATCCTCAACCATCATATGGATTTACTTAACATTATACCTCTGATATCCTTATCAAGGATTTATGAGCTAATTGGAACCTAAATAAAATTAAAAAATGAGGCACCTAAATCTAAGAGTCCCTAAATTACTTTCTTTCCTAACACATGATAATCCATGGGAACCTTTATTTGTTTGTACCCACCTAGTCAAATGGTCAAGGTCCTGAAAAGTGATTTTTTAATGAATCAGACACTTGATATTTTAAAGGGGATTTAATATCACCATTTTATCTAATTAAATTTCCTTTATATGTATGAATGATTATAATTATTTACTTTATAATCCTTTTTTCTTCCTCCAAATTAATACGTTCAAATGATATTGATGTGTAACTCTTTATACAACTACTAACTAGTTCTACTAACTTAAATTAAAAGATAACTATATTTACACACATACAAATTCATCCTATTAATAAGGTATAAAAACATTATTCAGGTAAATGATATGAATAATATAGGATCAATAATCACCACAAGAGTAAGTATGGGGAGACCGGTAGCCATCCCCCACTTTTTTAGACAAGGTACAAGAATTTAGGACCGTGAAACTACTAGAAAATTTCCCTATGACCATTGAAATCACTTATGAGTTACAAATGTGATATTTAAATTTAAGTTATCTTATAAGTGAGGGGTTTTATAGGGGTGTGACTCACACTAATCAAAGTTCAATAAAAGCACCAAAACCCAAAATCACTAGGATCTATTTATATATTTTGAATGAATAATAAAAGAAAAATTAAATAATGTTCTTTTTTCATTGATTATATATCTTATTAAATATTCACATGAGGTTAATTGATATTACAAAAATAAATAACTAAGGAATACTCCCTCATACGGTATCCATGTGTTGGGGGAATAACCTAATGATTTCATATGATCTCTCACAAAACCATGGTTTCCTTGAACCATGTCTAATGGTCGGATAGAAACGAGGGATTTATAGTTTTGACTTTGAGGAGTTCAAATGATTGTAAATTTGTTTATGAATATTGAGTTAACTTATAAAGGTATCCAAAAAAACAAAAAAATTGAACATCATTTATGAGACATTTAATAAATGTATATGAATGTTACGACTCTTTGTAATGTCCAACCAAATAAACCATAAATTATTCTAACACTTTATATGAACATATTTAATTTATAAATACCTCTAATCATTATCTTATAATTATTATACCCAATATATGATTGCAGAATATGAGAAGATGATTGGGCCTTTTCTATATCACATATCATGCCGGTTTCCATGAAAATCATTATAGTGTGGTGACACTTACCACATCATGGTGCATCCCAAGGGTGAATATGTCTTGGTAAAAAGTAAAAGATTTAATGTTCATACAAGTTGAGAAAATTCATGAGGAATATAAATTTTTTATTTAGTGGAATTTTATTTTTGAGAATCGGATCCGAGAATGAGATTCTGAGAGTATGAGCATTTTTAGGGTGAAAAAATGTGGTATACCATGTCATAGTCCAAGCCATGTTTCTGCTAATTATCACCTATGTAAAATAGGGAGAAAAAACACACTAGATGTAGGGAATGATCTTAGTCATGGGGCACTGAGAGTTACCCCATCCTCGATGACTAGTTTATCCTTCACCAAACTGTGATGTCGGTCTAGGTGAGTCCAAAATGGTTTGTATTTCTAAACCACATCTTGGTTAGTTGGCATGTTGTGATCCTGGGTGTGAAAATATCTACACCACCATAAGCATGGGGAACACCCACCATGCCTTAGTGTCACTGATTTATAATTTTGAATTGTCGAACTGACCATCTGGTGTTTTGGAGGGGGTTATTCCCATTTATGGGGTGGGGGGTGTATCTCTAAAGTTGGGGTTTTAGGGTGTCCTTGACTTGATTTATCCTAGAAAAAAACATCATTGTTCCCCCTTTAAGAGGTATTACAAATAAAAATGCTTCCAAGGTGTGTTTTAGATGACTTAACTTCATTCTAACTAATACCTTAGTTGATCTATCTCCAAATATTAGATGTTTGAAGCACCATTGGTTGTGTTTGATTACTATGATTAATTATAACAACATTTATGCCTTGGATCTATGTTCCTTATTAGTTTCTTCTTATGGAACTCTAAACTGATGAATTTGGGGGCTGATATAGGGTCTTTACCTAATCCAGTTCAATTCATGTGGCGATCCTTGATAATTAAGGCTTGATATATTTTAGGTATATGGTCCATAAAGTTTGACCTATAATTACTATATTTTAGTTACGATTTAGATATGACATGTCTTATTTTTTGTCTCAAATAAAGGCAATTGAACCTTGGATTAATAAATTACTTTACTAAGAATGAATTCATCTTGAACTACATATAATTCCCATACAAGGAATGAATAGAGTGCTAAGGGCCACAATGGATTTTTATACACTAGTAATAAATCTTGTCCACTGAAGGAAAAAATTATAATTATAACCGTATACCTTATATTTAGTGAAACCATGATAGGTAATGAATACATAATTACATGATCATAATAGTTATGATAGGATCCCATAGACCCCTTGATTAGGATGAATTAATAATTGGGATGATTAACTGTAGTTTACCTTATAGAATTGTAAGGTTACTTAAATCCTTTGGCCTAGATGACATTATCCTAAAATGAATGAATGTAGATGACCTAAATAAGTGCCTTAGTATTTTTTTGATCGTGGACTAAAATAATTTTTCGATGAAAAAGTGTTGGTTAATGATTAATTGTTTTACCAAGGATATATAAAACACATCCTAACAATTGAGACATGTGTTTAGAGTTGAATGATTAATTAATGATTTTTATTAAATGTGAATTTTATTATTATTATATTGTTGTGGGACCTTAATGTGCTCTAAGTATCTGGTGTTCCCATTATTATTTTATCATTGGGGTACCTTGGACATTTTGCCAAGGATTTGGTGTTACCATTATTATTATTATATTTTTTGGGGATCTTGTTGTGATTAAAATGATCTAGTGTGACCATTATTGTCATATTGTTGGGGGACCTTAAAATGATTCCAAGCATCTTATGTGACTATTATTATTATATTCTTAAAGGACCATGGATGTTTTTCCTTGAATATGGTGTTCTTATTATTATATTATTATTGGAACCTAGACTAAGTCCTGAGATCATTTATTCCCATATATTTATACACATACCTATGGAACTATTAATAGAGATATCCAACACTGTATGAAGTGGGTATGGTCAATCTTGGGTGTCATGCTAGAATCTGAGGATGGACAGTTGAATTTATTTATGTAACTACAATTTCTTTATTTTTCTATGTATATCACTTTCACATATCACTACATTTACTGGTTTCATATGGGACCATGTTGGTTGTGCTCTACTGAGTTATTTACCCACACTATACACAATATTCATTTCAATTAAGTACCTAAGTAGTCTTCAGAGTTCACAAGTTCAGTTTGGGAAAAGGTCTGGGATTAGATTGATTAAGAATTTTATCTTAGATGGGACTATAGAATGGGAAGTGGTGTAGATTAAAGATTTAGTATATCCTCATAGTTTTTTGTTTCTTTCTTTATTTGTACTTCTAATCCATCTAGTTGGTGGTTGGTTAATATTATGATTATATGCCACATTTTATTATCTATTATTAATGGATTTTATTATTTATTCCTTTTAAATACTATATTGATTATTTATTATTTTTGATGTTATTTGGTTATTTTATCTATTATTTCTACTATGATATGAGGGTAGAGTCTACCCACTATCACATCTTCAGACCCTAAATTCTTATTGGTATCATCTGGTGTACAGGAAGGCATGCCCGAGGTCATATAATGACCCTTAATAACTACATCTTATAGTTAACTGAGGCATGAATGTTGTATAAACCAATATTTCATGGTAGTTCTTTTAGTTAAAAACTCTTGAAATATCATACTTTTAGTAAATCCTTATAATCTTAGATCATTTTTGACTTATGTCACATAATATTAAAAAATTTATGAAACCATATCCAAAAATCCTTTTGGATATATTCAATTTTTTTAAAGGTTATCATAAATTTTCCCCACATATTACATTATATATAAAAACTTATTAAAAATACATCCATAACTTCTTTTAGATATCCTCTAAAATAATTTTTGGGTAGGTTTCAAAGTTTTATAAAATTTATCTTTATTCACACCACCAAAAAGTGTGACCCTATGTGCCCTTGAAGTGTTTAAAACAATTATAAATTCCCAAATCCATAAATATATGCAAATAGTGGCCTCAATAGAAGCATAAATTCTACATAATCTATAAAGGAATCAAGTTTGATCTTTATCAAACATAAGTATCACCATACTCATGTAAACTAGATTTATCATATTTGTGTATTTAAAATCATATGATCCCTTTTTTAAGACATCCAGTGACCAGGGGACATAGAATATGTCATGAAGGGTTTCATAGGGATGTATAACATCGAAAATGTAGTAAAAAAATCACTCAATAACACCATTAATAAACCAAGATATATATTTACATTTTGAATGTATATAAATAAAGGATAATAATATTATACCTTTCATTAGTTGAATTAACATATCCATATTGATTGAGACCATAAAATCCCAATCAATAATATCCTCCCTCCGAGGGTGTCTATAGATCATGAAGATCTCTTGATGTCAAGGAAATATCTCCCTCAAGCCATAATCTGGTATGAGCTTGGGTTTAAAAGTAGTACAGAAACAATATAAAGTGATAAATTTAACCAAGGATTTTTATAGTGTCACATACACACATCCAAAAATAATAATATAGTTTATATAGTACTTCTAAAGACCCTATTTGAAACACAAATAGTTGTACATATTAATGAAACACTTCAAAACCATTTCATCGGTTACAACTCCTTGAAACATTGGAATCTAAAATTCTTAACATTTTAAAAATTTGTTTGGGAAATTTAAAATATTATAATTATTATTTAATAATAACTAAATCGATCATGATACCTGAATTTAAATATTGATAATGAACTAAGAATTATTTTATAATAAAATAAATTCCATGAAACACACTATTGAGTTGTGATAATCCCCATGTCATGGTATATCCCATGAATGACCATGAAGTTCCCTAAACTACCGTTCCTTTTGGTGTCTTTAGTGCACATATCCATCAATCTACCACTTGCACTAAACCATCATTGACTTAACACATTTTCAATTTTATGTCGCATCATATGTAACAACATGTGAAACCTTATCCAAAAATCATTCTGGTTACCTTACAAAACTATTTTTTGTAAAATATATCACAAGTTTTGACCACATATTAAAAAATGTGTAACAAATTATGAAAATACATCCAGTACTGCTTCTCGATATCCTCCAATAAATTTTTGTGTAGCTTTCAATGTTTTATAAACATGATTCAAATTCATGAAACCAAAAAGTGTGGAACCACATTCCATTTTAGAATTGATTTTTTTTGAATTAAAAAATCCATAAAATTAAGAAATGAGTGACCTCTAGAAAAGATGCAGTGCTAATAAAGCTACAAATGGACATGACATGACCACTATCAAACAAATTTATCTCCATACCCATGTCTTCTATCTATATCATATAAAAGAATTCATAATCATATTTTCCATTTTTTAAGACATTTAATGGCTATGGAACACAAAATATTTAAATCCCATATATCTTACTCAAACAATATAAATTATCTAAGTATAGACTAAAAATGTTGATTAATCCATCACATGTTGTTCATCTAAGTAGATGAGCACATATTATGACCCTAATCTAGGTAAATAAACACATCACATATACCTTATCTAGGTATGTACATACATTTTCTTTTCCAATCTCAATTTAGGGACTAAATGTCATACTTTTCATATGATAGGATAAATCCCATTTAATTAAGACTCAACTGATGATATGATTAACTAAAAACACAACCACCACAGTTTAGATAAGCCTTAAGGTTTACTTAATAAAGGAATCAAGGTATGAAGGTTCACATGCTAAGTATCTTGTTAAACTTAGGTATTCTGATTCAATATGAAACATGAAACCTAACATACCAATTACATAGTGTATGACACCCCATGTGGGATACTTTTTGAGTCATGCAATGAAAAACACTAATTTCATGCCTCATGAGTATATTTTTCATCTATATAAAAAATAATACACACACTAACTTTAATATTTTTATAGAACCTATAATAATATTTGAATAACATTGGTTAGAGATAACTCAATGTCATAATTTGAGAGGAAAATTATCATTAAAATTCACACAATATATGAAACCAACATGAAATAATGGTAAAGTGTATGATGAATTTAGTATAATATAATAAATTTAGTATTCTTAAAAACATTAATAATACTAAAAAATCTATAAATATACACCTATATAATTATATTCTATATGTTAGACTACCAGAGAGAGTTTATGTTCAATATAATTTTAATTTTTTGTAAAACATAGTTAATCTAAATGTAAATCTTGGAAATTATCTTTATAACCATCTAATAAAACCACCCACTAAAATCCTTTAGAGTGAAACATTTAGGAAGAAAGTTTTTTTGAATAATGATGATATTTAGGAATCATATTTCTAATTTTCAACTATTTGAACATAGTATTCAAACGTGCTTTACATTACAATATTAAATTTTTGGTTATTCATAAGTTTTTTTTCTAATTAGAACTATAATTATGTTTTTCATAATTATAATATTTGGAACTTTTTCATTAAAAATCTTCATTTGAGATACTTGGTAACAAAATTTAGATCATGAAATTAATTTCCTTACCAACATAACCTAATTTTTTTATGGAAATAATGTAACATTCACCTAGAATTTTTACTGAAATAATATTTCATTTGTTATACTTGAACTTCTTTTAGTCCAAATATAGTAAAAATTTCCTCTTAGAAATCATATTTTTTTAAAATATCATGTTATGGTACAAAAACTAATTCATGTTTATGAAATAACACTAATGTCTTTTTCGTGGGAATACTTAACAAATAAACTATTTACACCCATATCTTATATTGTATTCTATGTATTTTGAGAAATATTTTTTAAAATAAGAATTTATTCGTTAAAATATGCCACTAATATTGGTAATAACTCTTTCCCTAATATGTAAACAAATATACTGGATAAGATTTTTTATCTCATAGAAAACTCCTTTTATCCTTACATTTTAAGTATGTTATAGAATTTTATAAATTATAAAACATATGTTTTAAAACCATCATCCCATGTTGTTTATAAAAATGTTTTTTATAAAAAATACTCTTATCATATAATTGAAATAAGATGAAAATACATATCCCTTATTTAGATCCATTCACGATTAAAATTTTCCTTTGCATTCAATTCATGTTTTTGAAACCATTTACTTCATAATTTAAATGGAACCGATAAGATTTATCAATTATTACCTTTATCATAAACTATTTTATATTCAAATACTTGTGAAATATACATTTTTTATTGTATTCCTTTAAAAATTAATGAATTTATTTATATAATAGTGATACCTAACATTGAATATCTATGGAGTTTCCAAAACTTCTTCAGATATTTTAGAAAATCCCAACTCATATGGAATCATTACTCATCCTTATAAAAATTTCATTTGATGTTTTAATGAATAAGGATATCTATTGTAACATCCCCTATTTTTATTTATATCTTAAACCTTTACCCTTAATCAACATCAATAAAAAACTAGAGCCTAGACATTCCATGCCATACTCATTTATCTTGAACACTTTGAGTAGATAGGGTAAACATTTTTTGAACTCATTCATGTTTTAATTCATGATAATTCTTTCAAACCTTTTTCACATTAATTTAAGAATGAAGTTAATGGCTTGATAAAGCCTGGTTTTTGACCATAATCTCTCCAATTAATTTATGTACCCAATCATATTAAGAACACGAGTAGGGTCATAAGTACCCTCATCCATCTTACACCAAAACAGTGTTTTTGAAACTTTTTATCTTACATATCTATCTTGATCTTAATATAAACTTTTTAGGTTATCTATTACCCCATAAGAATCCATGGTTTCATGCTTCTTATATATTTTATCCTACTTAGAGATAATAATCAATTCCAATACCTCAAGATAATATATTATGTTGGTAATAAAAATTAATCTCCTCTTGAATAGCTTCTTCAGAAGGTGTTTCCTTGGGAATTGGTTTCTCTAACACATAGATTTTTTCCAACCTAAAAACTATTCTCAAGTTTTAGTAAAATTCCAATTCTTTACATTAATTAGGTATTTATCTATGATAAATATCAAATTTAATCTTGGGGATGAAGATGATTACATTATATCTATAATAAATACTTTTTTTAGATGTGTATCATATTCTAGTTCATTCAATCATTTATTTTGTTTATATTTATTCCATTAATATGATGATCCTCTTTTAAGTACATCATATCCATTTGTAGAATAAGTTCCATATTTCACTAAGTAATGAACCCTCTTTGACATGACCCTCATCACTATAGAAATATAGATATAGAATCTTGTCAATCATATCAAATATGATTTATAGATGGTTGAGTAAAAAATATTTATCTGAATATATCATATCAATTCACTCAATACCATTCCTCTAGAATTTTTCCCAAGGTTTCCAGGATAAGTGTGACATAAGAGAAAATTCCAAAAATGAGGCACCTAACTTTTAGGGTCACCACATTTCTTACTTTACACACACTTAATAATATATGGGCACTATACTTTACATGATCCTACCTGGATGAATGATCGAGGTCTTGAAAATTGATTTTTGAAGGAATTTGACACTTATTATTTTAAAGTGGATTTAATCTCACAAACTTCTCGCTTGTAAATCCCCTTATATGTATGCATGAATCTAATGAATTTTTTAGAATCCTTTTTCCACCAAAAAATCCATATGTTCAAACCATATTGATATGTAACTCTTTAAACAACTCACAACTTATTCCAATAACCCAAATTAACATCTAACTATATTAATACACATTTAAATGCATCCCATGCATATGGTATGAAAAAATACTCCATTTAAAAGATTATAATTATAAATAATAAATAATACCCAAATTATTATGTATGGATAGGTAGGTATCCATCCATAATATTTCTAGACAAGGTATAAGCCTTCAAGATAGTGACAGAACTAGAAAATTACCATATGACCATTGTGCTATAGCCACGATCGAGAGAACCATGACTATAGGGAGAACTATAGATATAGTTCAACATGGACTATGGATATAGGATAACCAATGGACATAGTCGATAATGACCATGTATATAGGATCATGGAAAAGGGGTTTATGACCATGGTTCACATAGTCTGTGGTAGTAGGTCAGAAGGGCTATGGCCATGATCTATATAGATCATGGTGGAAGGCCTAATCAAGAATGAGATATAGTAACTATAAACATGGAATACAGGGGTAAGGGTTGTGTATTTCCAAATTCGAGGTGGATCATGGAAACATATCCTCTGATGACCATGGTACATATGAAAGGGGTGAAACATGATCAACATAAAAATTCATATTTAAACTAGCGTATGAAATTTAAATAATTTTCGCATACAATAAACATAATCATAAACCATCTAGAGAAATGCGGTGAATGATTTTAAAATAGTATATCCCCAGTCAATATTATTATAAAACATTAAATAAAATATCTTAAATAGTATTATAATTGATAAAACTTATTTAATAATAGGATTCAATAAATATGTACCATGGAGTAAGAGTGTGGAAATATGAGAAAATAAGCATGATCCATTGATAATAGAAAACATGTAATTTTATTTCCATAAGTTATGGTAGTAGAAAATGTAATATTAAGTGAGTAAAGATGCACCATGGTGTAAGAGTGTGGGAATATGATATAATTAACATTATATATGGAGAATAAAAAAACATATAAAAATGTGTCAAAATCACAAGCATAGAAAAGCATAACATAGTTGACTAGGCATCACTACCTTTTTCCTATAACATAGTGGAGTAGACATCAGTAACTGATTCCCATAGCATAGTGGATCAGATAACATGACTTGATTCATATAGTGTACTGAGCATCAATATTCAATTCCCATAACTATCTCGTGAGATAAAGAACCATGAAAAATATATTATAGGCCTTTAAAGAACCCAACTCATCATAGGTATTTAATAGACCCAACTTGTCTCATAATAATAAACTATACACATGTGTGCCACATAAAATAATTCACACAACATATCTTGAAAAAACCCAAGGAAATAAAATGGTTTTCATATCAATTTTCAAATAGTATCATATATAATGAAAATAAGACCTATATCGGTTGATACAAAAAATCAATCACTAAAAGGGATTATCTCATAATGAAAATTTTAGGATGATCCATGAAACATAGCTCCGAAGGAGATATATCTTCTGGAGATAAATTAGAAAATGGAATTAAAATCACAAAAAGATATTTCATAAAACAATTTTGAACATCATCATAAAAAGTTTAAGTTACAAGTCACTTTAAAAAAGATAATTTTTTAAAAAGGTAAAATGAAAAAAAATTAGAATAAAATTTGAAAATAAATGTAGTAATGGATCCTTAAAGGATCCTTGAAATAATATAATAATTAAGTGAAACAATTTGGAGTGGATGATAAATATTTGACTATGAAAAGAAAAAAAACATTTACTTGGACAAACCCATGTGGACTAGTAACTAGTTTACTTACGCTTGTTTCCCATATGATTGTACCAGTAAAGCTTATGTGAGTTCACTCTGATGTTACATATTGTTTTCTGCCAGCTCTATCGAGAAAGTTTATATAGTTAGGGTTTAAAAGAAAAAACATTTTAATCTTTTAAAATACCTTTATTGGAATTCACAACATTTAAAAGGGTAATAAAGATTACATTTAAAAAGAGGAAATTAGAAATATAAAGGAAACATAAAATAATTTTTATTTTGGTTTTAAAATATTAATGGAAAATTATTTTTGAAATAAATAACATAGATTGGTAAGAAAAAAGATCTTATTGAAGTGGAATAGAATTATTCTTTTAAAATGTTACATTTTATGAGGAAGAAATTAATTAAGGAATATATTTGAAAAAAATTCATTTTACAAATATATAAATATAAAGTATCATATAATAAAATATCTGGGTGTAATAAACCAAAAACATAAGAAAATAGTTCAAGAAAAAGCATTATAACTCAAAGAGAGGAGACTTAAGTTAACAAAATATTTTACAAATTTGGTATATTTTGAGTCAAAATACTATGAAATATTTAACTTTATATAGATTGTTAAATCCATTTTATTGAAATAAAGGTATAATTAAGACATTAATAGGCCAATATACACACCAAAAAATAAAATTAAATAAGTGGGGAATATGATATGTATCACAAAGAAGGAAAATTAAGAGGAGAAAAATACTTACCTTAATTCTCGACTTCCACATAAGTTATTTTACCTACTATATATTAATCTTAATCATATTAATAATACAATTTATAAACATATTCATATATTTATAATCATTAATTATAATCATCCTTTATAAATTTTTTATTTAGTTATTGTTTATTTTCATCATCAGATGTTAGTAATATTGATTACTTATCACATGATTTGAAATATCGATGTCTATCCCCATAATTTTATACAAATTTCACTGTTAATATATTACTGAAGTTACTATAATATATTTTACTTAATGATTTATAGTTTTATAATTTCATTCCATGAGAGTTTAGTAACTATTCATGAATATTAAATTAGTGATGAGCCTGTTTGAGGTCATTTATCAATATCAACATATTACAGTATAATGATTGTTGATTTTTGTGTCATAATTTTAGAATAATATTCATTAAATATATTTCTAATTAATAACATATATTTCCACGAAATACAATTTTATGACTATAAAAGTAAGTTGGTGATGATAAATGAAATGGGTTGTCCATAGAGGCGGTAGTCTGCATGTACGCACAAACGTTGTTTTAATTTTTAAAATAGATGAAATGAAAAGTAGAAAAATAATGATTTATCATTATAGAATTATATTTATTTCATAAATATATTATTTATTTATTAAATAAATTCTTATATCAGTCTATTTATGGTGGTTATGAAAAATAAAACATGTCATCCATGGAGGTGGTGCTCCATACATATGTACGAGAGACATTTTCATATTTTGAATGGATGTGATAGGACTAGATAAGGGATATACCATGAATATAATAAAATTTATGTATAAAAATTATAATTATTTAACTATATTAATATTTTTAGAAAATATTTTTAGGATTATGGATGGGAAAGATAAAGGAAAAAAGACTTGGGGGAGGATAATACACATGTTAAGGATTTGACTATTCTATTAAAATACTTCTGGGAATTAATGGATTTAGGGAAATTTATTGTTATAAAGGGATACAAAAAAAATCAAGGTATTATAAAATAGGTAAAATGAATAGGGTTTTGATAATAATTCTATGGTTAATTGTGGATTGAAGTGGGTAGAAGTTAGGTCATTCTATCAGTGAAAAGAGGAAATTTTCTTTGGAATTAAATGATAGGTGAGGGGTAAAGATAGAATCATATGTGAGTTTAGTGTTTTGGATAAATAATTATTGGTGATACATGTAGTTATGATTTGAAAACCAAAAAAATATTTTCTATAAGGTTCTTCTGTCTTGTTAATTTAGTTAAATTCATGCCCCTTTATGTTACTCATTTTTAATTTTATTACCCTTGTCTTAAAATTAACACTGGTAATTATCTTTTTCCAAAAAATATAATATGAAACCTATTAATTTTTTTTGATGAATATAAATTTGGAATATATTTAATATAATTAAACATCTAAATTTGATGAAGTTATATTTTAAATTTAAATATATTTTATCTAGAAAAAATTGTTTTTGTAGAAAAATAAATTTTTATACATTAAGTGTTTTTATCCTTATTTCCAAGAAACTATTAATTAAATGAGTGTAAATATATTTTTCATATATTTAAAAATAATGTTATAGAAATAATTTAAAATAAAACAATTTAATTTAATTATATAAAAATCGCACAATTGTTTTGAAAACTATTCGTTGAAGAAAATATTTGTTCTATAGTGGTAAAAAATATTTACCATGGTAACTTATTTTTCTGTTAAAAATAAAAATAATATTTTTAATAAATGTTAATACTTTGATCTAAAATAAAATATGGATTTTATTGACTTAATTCTGTAGTTGATAAAGGTTAATATTGGTATAACCATGCATACCATATAATTTTTTTTTTATAAAAATATTTTTTTTTCAGAATAAAAAAATTTATTCATATACTATGCCATGTGAAAATATTTAGAGGGACATTAATTTTTTATATATGTAATTAATATATTAAAAATTATTCAATAGTGATCAATTACTTTAAAAATTCACAATATATTAAAAAACTATAATTCTTTTAGAAAAAGTATTTTTATCACTATATGGTTTTATTCGCAACTAATTAAGATTGATTACTTTTTTAATAATAATTAGATAAAGTTTACCAATACTTTGGTAATAAAATTTTTCTTTTAATTTTATAAGTATATCTATTAATTATTTAAAAATAGTAATAATAATAATACATAATGATTGAATACATTACATAATTATTATAATTTTATTATTATAATTTTTGTTTAATAACAATTTATCATAATGTATCATTTATTATCTTGTATTTTAATAGTTTAACTCAATAAAATTTATCATTTTTTGTTTTAGTTTGGCCTGTCATGTGAAACATGCTATTTCAAATAGTATTTAATTAAAGTAAAATATATAATAAAATCTCAAGGATGTACAAATCTCTCCCTATATAACAATTATATATTATATATATTGAGGGTATTGGTGCCCAACCCATATAAACATAATATAATATCCATTGGGGGTATGAAACCCCCTATTTATAAACATCATATATCATATTAATTGGGGGAATTAAACCCTTCTTATATAATTATCTTACAATATCTGTTGGGGTGGGGGTGGTGGTGACCAATCCTTATAAACATCATATATGAACAAAACCTGTATATAAATCATATGCTATCTATTAGGGGGAATGAAACCCACCCCATATAACCATCATTTATCATATCTAGCATGATAATGACAACCAAACCACATAACTATCATATAATATCTATCAAGGGATACTAGGTTATAATTTCATGAAGTTCAACCCTTGGGTTTCCTACCATAATTTATATTTGATTTATTTTTTTGGTCAACATGCATTAGGTACCCAAAATCTCATATGAAACACACATTGAAAACATGATAATACTTTAGATATAACTTATAGACCACCTACCTCATGCTATTAGAAGATTACTTGGTGAACATAGTTAGGTAATCCGAGCTCAAATAAAAATAATTAAAGAATTTAAAAAAGAAACGGAAATATGGAATAAATGGACATAACTAGGGTAATTCCTACAAACCATTATACAATTCAAGAAATAATCAAGTTGGAGAAATAAAATTACTTTTAGATTTCTTATGGATAAAATAACATTATAATAAGGTGATAAAGAAGGAGATCCCACCTTGGATGTTAAAGGGTCAAGATAGAGAGGGAGTAGAGGGAGGATACACACTATTAGAGTAATGGGGAAACCTATTAGAACCAAAGACTTTCACACCTAGAAAAAGAGTCTGGTTTTCATTTATTTTCAATCCACATTAGGTTTATTAGGGAGTTTTCCAGGCATATGTTCTTACTATTTAAGATGTCTATAGTGTTAAATTTTGTGTCATTTCCCAATGTTTTCCAAATTTTTGGGCTCAAAATTTGGAGGATGGAGAAAGCTTCACAAAAGGTTATTTTATGTATTTGACTCTTCTCAATTATAGAAAAGGAATATGTTTTTTGATGACTAGGTTTTTCAAATACTAGGTTTTGAAAAAGTATGTTCTTTTTGAAGGTATGGAGATTCATGAATACACAATGAAAATATGGTGTTCTTCATGACTATAGAAAGAATCGTGAGTGCATGATGGGTTGATGGCAATCTCTATGACTATGAGTAGTGTAACATAAAAAATGTGAAAAGGTTTGACTGTAATCTCTGTGATTGTGAGAAGCTTTATTAGTGGGTTAAATTTTCTGGAGATTCATGAATAAAAAAGATTCACATTTTTTTTTGAGTTTTAAGAAAAATCCACTGAGAGATTGGGATATTTTTGAAAATAAGAACCTATAAATAGATGGATTTCCCAACTTTTTAATTTATGAAAATGTTTGGGAGAAAATAATTAATCAATCTAAATTTACTATGTTTAAAATATTCATGAATCCGGTTATCATTATGAGACTGTGCATCATGAAAAGAATTTCATAATCTTGACCAATGATTAGGCGTCTCAAAAAAAGGAGCTTCATGATGACTGAGTAATTCATGATTACTCACTAAGATTTACAAAGGAAGTTTGTTCTATGAAGGGAGTTTTTTTGTAAAGGTTTTGATCTTTATAAATGTGATTCATGAATAATAGTGATGACCATATAGTTAAGTAAAAAACACTTTCAAGTGAATCATATCAGGACTATGGTGTAAGAAGAGTCTTATGATAGTCTGGGAAAGAGAATTAAATTCCAATATACTAATGTGACCTACATGTTATTTAAATTAAGTAAGACTTCACCTAAATGAGTTAGTTAGTGGGAGTCGATAGAAGTGTTATAAGGGAGGTAGTATGCTATTACAAAGATCTGGTAATGACAATATTACAAGAAAAGAGTAACTGTGTATGAACCTTTTTCATTACACAAATAGTAAATATTGATGGATTTAGGAATGACTGAAACACTCTAGGTGTACGATCCTTAGACTATCCCTTAGTGGTAAGACACGTAAAACTCATGTTTTGTTTCTCCACATGTGATGTTTGATTACTTTACGATTCCATCAGTTAGGTTTAAAACGTTCCTACGAACATGGGAATAAGATCCATTACTTTAAAAGAAAAAGTTGCCACACTGATTCATGCCTCCCCTCTCAAGGGGTTCTGAGGTCCTACAAGTGGTATCTATGCATACAAGTTGTTGGAATTAAATCTATCCTTTGTTTTTTCATAGATAATTTAGTGGATATCTGAGGAGTGACCCTATTTGGTAAAATAAACTTCTATATTTGGAATAATGAGATGAAATACCATCAAAGATCCCTTGGTATGGAAGTTCTTTTTACCACTAATCAGAGGATTCAGGTCAGAAATTTGATAGGCCTATCTATGACCGAAACCAATTAGGAAATGGTTTATTTAGATGAAAATGTACAAAATTCTCTTATATTAGCTATATCTGATCAAATCTATTTGAAGGTGAAAATTTTTACTTTAGCCGAGTCTATGTGGGAAAAAATAGAAAATATATAAGTAGGAAATAAAAAAGTGAAGGAGGATAAACTCTAAGTTTTTCATAATAGGTTTTATGATCTCAAAATGAATCCTGATAAAAATATTGATATTTTTTTTAATCGAGTTACTAAAGTTTTTGGAGATATTCGAGGACTTGGTAAATAAATTAAGATATTGAAACTTTGAAAAAAATATCAAGAAGGACTCAACCTTTGTGTAATCCAAAAGTTTCAAAACTCAAGGAAAGGGATCTATCACATCTTTGTCTTGATGATCTGCTAAGTAATCTGGTGTCTTATGAAATGAGAGTCAAAACATAAAGATGAAACAACTTTTTTAACCAAGGAACTGGAATTGAAATACATTGAAAATATTTAGGTTTCTAGAGATTGTGTAGATAAAGATAATGAGAGGAAAAGAGAGGAAAAAAAATCTTTCTTCTTTTCTAAGAAATTAAAGAGAGGAAAAGAGAGACTTGAAAGAAATCTTCCTCGGGCCTATTTTCATTGTGGTAGAGTTGGGAACATTGCCTTTTAGTTCTCAAGGAAGTTTGATGATTAAGAAAGCATAGCAAGAATCCTGATCAATCCTAAGAAAATATTTCCACAACAGGGAGACTTAAAAACAGGAAAGAAAATACAAAGAAATAGTTTCAAATATAAATAATAACAAGATGATAAGCGATTTTTGGGGGATAAAGATCGAGAGTTTAAATCTGAGACCCAAACATCCATGATGGAAACCTTTTAAAAGTTAGAATATTTAAAAGATAAATGTAATTATTCTGATTGGTGATATAGATATCAAGGTGGAACTTGAGGATTATATTGATAATATTTACATTTAATGAAAGATAAATAGAATGATGAGAGACGTTCTGGATGATTCATTAGATTATATTCTTAGTATTGAGGTAGAAATTGATTGACTGGAAGCGAGGGTAGAAGAACAAATTAATACTCTTGAAAGATCAGAAAAATTTGTGGAATTTAAGATCCGTATTCAATAAAATTAAAAAGTCATAAATGAACATACATCCAGGCTGGAGGAGAAGGCTAAGATAGTTAAGGGACATGAAGAATAATTTGTTACTCTATAGGGTAAACTAGATACAATATCAAAATGAAGGAAACATTGAATAAATTATAGTTTGATATATTCTCATATACATATCTATTAGAAAGTGATAAACATGGTTATGAAAAAGTATAGGAGGCCATGAATGATTAGAGATCCACATATATGGGAAAAATTATAATTGTATGTGATTCTCAAACATCAAAGGCCAAAAATAGGATAAGCCAAAATAAAGGGAAGCATAAAGTTGGACAAGTTACAATGGAACCAGATGTCCTAAAAAATAATGGTTCAAATAAGTTAGAAAAGAGTGGGAAAAATTATCCCCACGTATCCAGTGATGATCACCAGTTAAATAAATTTACAAAATAAGTGGAAATAAAAAGGAATGGAAGTGATAAGAAATATCTTCTTATGAAATGTCAGTTATATGAATTTCTAGGCTATACCATGTCATACTGTGCGGAACCAACTATCTATCGGAATAGGGAAGTTTTTAGAAGGAAACAATATTGGATGATACCATATACTTTATCATATCAAGGAAATAACTTCTATGGATATTGTTTTCCCTATTCTAACTATGGTCATAAATTTGATCATTATTGGTACAGGAAAGGTGGGAACATTACCTACAAAACCTAAAGAAAATTCAATACCCGCCAACGAAGAGAAGGTACTTTTGTAAATAGGTATTATACTCTAGAATAGGAAAATGAGTATGATGAACCCATTCATATAAAATATAGATGTTAAAGATCGTCTTTTTCCTCCACCCAATCAAGTATCTCATGGAAGGAAAAGAAGAAAATCAGGAAATTCAACCTTTTAGAAATAGCACTCAAAGTTACAAAGAAATTTTGCACCTGGATTCCTAATAGATTGTACTCATCCCACAAAAAAATGAATTTTAAAAATAATTTTATGAAAAATTGATGGAACAGTGATATTTGGAAATTATGGTGCATTGAATATCAAAGGCTGTGGAAATACAGAACTGAAAAATGATGAGATAAAAAAAACAAAATTTCTCTAAGTAGATAGTTTTTCCACAATATCCAGAGTGTGAGTCAACTTTGTGACTTGTGAATGATAGTGAAATTTAATCAAAAGTGAAAACCTATCAATTTAAACACAATTAGTTCTCTCATGAAAGGATATAAAATAGATGTCAGTTTATACCTTGTTGTCAGTAAGGAGAACTTTTCTTCCTTAATAGTTTAATAAGAAAAAAACTTGTGGCACTTAAGGTTTGGTAAAATTAATCAATAGAGCATGTAAAAAATATCTAAGATGTATATAGTCCTCTATCTTTCCAATATGAAGTGTGAATGGGTAAATAAATGCAATTGTTGCATGTGAAGAAATATAGTCGGAGTTCATATCGGCTAAAGAACAAAAGGTCATGAAATCTTCTTGATCTTATCCACATAGATGTATGTGGTGCAATAAATGTGTCCGGACCATATGGAGTGAGGTAATTAATTATTTTTATTGAATATAATAGTATAATGTATTTTTTTAATGATAATATATTGGAAAAAACAAGTTATTTATTTCATGAATAGTTATCATCAAATTGCTGAGAATGAAACTAGCCGCACAATCATGATTCTAAAATCTGACAATAAAGGATTGTATACATCTATTGAATTTGAAAATTACTTGAAAAAGTGGATTGAATCATGAGGTGGTTTTAGTGATAACCCCACAAATATGTGGATTTTATGAACATAGAAATAGATTGGTGAAAAATATGGCTAGAAATATGCTGATTGAGATTTGTATTTGTCATCATTACTAGAATGAGGCTATTCAAGTAGTGGTGTGAACTCAAAATAGAATATGTTTTTTCGGAGAAACCAAGACACCATATGAGTTATGGTATAGAAAGAATCCACTTATGAATTATTTTTGGTTTTTGGAAGTAAATATTTCTTCTGAAACAATGAAGGCAATAAAGGTAGGTATGATGATACTACATATGGTGGAATATTACATGGATATTCAATGAAGAATAATGCATAATTTTTTTACAAAAAACATATTTAAAGAACTTTGGAAAGAAGTGATTTCAATATCATTGAAGATAAAACTATAAATAACTTGATGATATCATATAATGATATGATAGTATATGAAGAAGGAAGTGGACAAGGAATAGATTCCAATGTAGAAATACTGGAAGTCTTGTAAAATAAATAGGGACCATAAAATGATGATGATTTAGGAGAAGAATCATAAGAGGAAACTATGGATAGAGAAACATCATCCGAAACTCACAGAAGAAATAAAAGAGAAAAAATTAATCAATGCAACATCATTGGGGATTGGAAAACACCCACACAGATAATGAGGATGATTAAATAAGAACATTATGCCTTCCTATCAATTATAGAACTAACCTCATTTGAATAAGTTACAAAGGATGAATCATGGGTTAAGTCAATGAATTAAGAATTGGATTATATTGACAAAAACCAGAATTGGTATCTTATAAAAAGACACAAAAATCACAATGTGATTAGAACAAAGTGTATATTTTAAATTTTTTTTATGAACATGGAAATGTGGTCAGAAATAAGGAATAATTTTTTTGTAAAGGATATATAAAAATTAGAGGCATTGATGTCGAAGAAAAATTTTCTCTAATGGATAGATCGGAGTTGATCAAACTATTTATTTTTATGATAATAGGTTACCAATTTTATCAAATTGATGTCAAAATAGAATTCTTAAATGGGTTCCTTGAAGATGAAGTTCACATTGAACAACTAGTGGGTTTTCTGATTAGTAATGATGAAATTAAGGTTTTTATATTAAAGAAGGTTCTCTATGTAATGAATACGACACCAAAAAGTGGTATTATTGACTGTATTTTTATGTGAGGAAGATCAAATTTAAAACAAGAGGCTTTGACCATAATATCTTTGTTACCAATTCTTAGAATGATTAATTTATAGTGCTGGTATATGAAGATGATATTTTTTTGGAGAAAATCACATGAAATCTAATTTGGAAATATCTATGAATGTTGAAATCACATTATTTTTGTGGATGCAAGTAATTAAAAACAAGGATTACACCTTCATTTCTCCGGAAAATCATGTGAGAGATAATATAAAGATATTCAATATGCATAACCCTAAACCAATGTCGAATCTGATTGAGATTGGGAAAAAACTTGGAAATCAAGAGGATTGGACTTTTTTTGGATCCCACCATGTAAAGGATAATCATTGTAATCTTATTATACATGAATACAACATTTATATATATCTTCTTTGAAAAACTCCTAGCAGCTCTCTTTCAAAGTAATTTAAAGGAAGAGAATTTAAAAATATTTAAAAGGATTATGAGATATATTCTTGGTAATCCAAATTTTGGATTATTCTAGGATGAGGGAATAGTTAATGAATTATAAACATTTTTTTGATGATGATTGGGATTAATATGTGGTGGATATAAAGTCCATAAGTGTTGGAGCAATATTCATTGGTAATAAATGTGTTGGATAGTTTAGAAAGAAACAAGAAATCATGTCTCTTAGAATAGCTGAAGCATAATATATCTCTAATACAAAGTCTTGCACTCAACTATTATGGATAAATAAACCACTGACTAATGTTGGGGATAAGGTGAAACAACTGATGGTGATTCACTATGATAACAAGAGCACGATATATTTTATGAATAATCTATTTTTGTACTCTTATACAAAACATATAGAGATAATATATCACTTCATCATGGAAAAAGTTGAACATGGTGTGATTAAAATAGAGCACGTTGGAATTGATGAACAAGTAGATAAAATTCTGACTAATCCCTTTGAAGTACATGAATTTGAGAAGTAATAGCTGAACCTTGGTGTTCAGCCACCTCCCAATGTATGATGAGGTTACAAGTGCTCCCCTCTTTTTAGTTGCGTTAATTTTTTTTACTTGTTTATGGAGGTGATGGAGGTTTATAGGGGAGATACGATCCATGGGGAGTCTGTTTTGTTCTTTAAAAGTATTAATATAAGTTATTTGGGTTCATTGAATAGGGGGATAATTTATAAATTAAACTTTATAAAGTTTTTATGCATTTTCTGGTTTCATCATTTTGAAAAACTGTGCAATAGTTCTAGAACATGATGCGAATTAGGTGTTATGAGAAAAAAATTCTTATATTTCTCAAAGATTATCTTGGAATTATTTAATCATTTCAAAGAATGAGAACCCAATTTATGATTCCTCTCTTTTTTTACTCTGATCATTGCTCATGTAGACTCAGAGTATTGGATGAGTTGTTCCTCACCTTTTAGGTTTTGTTAGCAGCTAGTACATTATTGAATTTATCACAGATTTCGAAAAAACCCAAAGGGGAAGATATTTGGAACCAATAAATTTCATTGATAGAAAGGGAGTCTAGTTTTTGTTTGTTATCAATGCACACTGGGTTGATTAGGGGGTTTTCAAGACAAAAAATCTTACAAAACAAGCTAACTATATTGTTAAAGTTGACGTTATTTTTGAGTTTTTCCAAACTTTTTGGGTTCAAATTCAAGAGGATGGAGTAAGATTTAATTTTTTTTTGATTTAAATATTCTCAATATTGATAGAGACATAAGTTTCATCCTGAATAGGTTTCTAGAATACTTGGTTTCCAAAAATGTTATGCTTTGTGAAGGTATGGAGATTTAGGAACATGTGATGAAAATATGATGTTCTTTGCGACTATGACAAGCGTTGTGAGTGCGTAATGGGCTAAAGGTAATCTCCACAACTACAGGAAGTGGAGAATCACAAATCCACAAATGGTTGATGGTAATCTCAGTGAATACGAGAAGCTTCATAAGAGGGTTAAATTTCACTAGATCATCACGAATAGAAGAGTTTCATGAACAATATTTTTGGTGTTTCAAGAAATATCCACTGATAAATTGGGATCTTCAAAAATGGATATGAAAATAAATAGGTGGAAACAACCACTTTATAATAGATGGATTTTTTTTGAGAAAATTATAAATCGGTATAAATTTATGATTTAGGAAATATTCATGAATTAAGTTTTTATTTTCAGCCTGAGCATTATTAAAATACCATCTTAGTCCTGTCTAATTCTTATAAATCTTAGAAAAAGGATTTTCATGATGACTAGAAGTTCCAAGATAACTCAATGAGCTTCATGAAGGATGTTTGTTCCATGAAGGTAGTTTTCTTTGTGAATGTTGTAAGCTTTGTGAAGGAGATTCATTAATAGTAGTGATGGAAATCTATTTTAAGTGAACAATACTTTCAATTGCATCAAATTAGGAATACAGAGCAAGTAGAGTCTCATACAATTTGGGGACAAAGAATTAAATTATAGCATATTGATGTTACCTTCAAGTAATTAAAATGAGTAAGAATTCACCACACATGAGCCTTAGCCCAGTTGGTAAGGACTCTGTAAGTGAATCCAGGAGACCAAGGATCAAATCCAGACAGAGACATCATTTCCGGGGTACTGTAGTAGTACTGTAGCGGGACTATGTATTACTGTAGCAGGTATTGTAGAGGGAACTGTAGCAGATACTATTTGGCACTGTAGAAGCTAGAAATATGCCCCCATTTGGGCCTTCGGGCCACCGATTTGGTCTCTGAGTCCTTTAAGGTCTTTGGGACACCCCGACCTTCCGGTCAGTAAGGCCTTCGGGCCACCTCAAGGCCTTCAAGCTACCTTAAGTGCATATGCAAACCAGATGACCTATGATGAACAAGCTCTACAAGGAGGATGATCAAGGAGCTTTCACCACAGTAGAAGCTAAACGGATTGCAAGAATGAGAGGGTATGACACCTGCCATTGGGACAAGCCTGTGCATGCACGAGAATGCCTAGCCAAATAGCCATGCAAAGTTGGAGAGCTGATTTCACGATGAAGATGCTGGGGGGAGCAGTTCCAAGTAGTTAGTATGGGTTGTATGTAATGTTTGAAGCCTACGGGCAAATGAATTCCTCTAAGGCCTACGGGCCATGTAATACTTATGCCAACTAGCCTTTTAAGGGTTCCACCTCACCCCTTGAAAGGTGGATTATCAAAATCAATAAAAAATGAAGGCCTTTGGGTCATTGGAGGAGTAAGAATTCACCAAAATTAGTTAGCTAGTGAGAGTTTATGGAAGCGTTCTGAGGTAGGTAGTCTACTATCCTTAAAATCTTTTAATTGTAGTGTTTCGAGAATAGAGTGTCTGTGTCTGAAATTATGTATTTTTTAATTTGTGAAGATTAGTGGATTTATGTATGAATGACACACTATTGTTTTATGCTCCTTAGACTAAACCTTAGTGGTGAACCAAGTAAAATTGATGTGTTTTATCTATGCTTGTGAATGTTTAATTACTACATGATTCCATCAGAAAAGTTTAATAAGTTCCTACCAACATGGGAACAAGTTATGTCACTTCAAAAGACAAAAGTTGACACCCTGATTCACCCCTCCCCTCTCAGGGTGTTTCAGGTCCTGCAAAACCCACACTAATATCTTTTAATATTAAATCCATTTAATAAATAAATTTATTTTTTAAAAAAATTCCAGGTAACATGTCATGATGTGATTACATTGGTCACAGTGTGATGACTCTTTGGGGTCATCCTCTTGGGGTTGCCTCTCCTATCCATGAAATGGCACATTAGTCTGAGCTATAACAATAAAATCCATTGCCACAGGGAATAACAACCTGGTTTTACCCCTCTATGGCATGAATAACATCCTAGAAGTTCTTCACGATGTGACACTGTCACCAGGATGTGCTCCCTCACCAATCAACATGGTGTGACCCACAGGTCATATCTTGATCAACCCAACCCCATGAAAATTTTAAAAGACATATGTAATTTTTATCACAAATCATATATATGTGTCACCATACTTAATATATAAGGGTTATATCATTTTTTAAATTTTGGTAAAAGGCATATATATGATTCAATACCATGGATTGACACATTAGACCATGACATGACTAGTTTTCCTTTCCAAAAATTTCAAAGAAAAACACAGGGGTTAAATACTTTAGAATCAATTTCTTGGTGTTATATACTTCTCCATTACATGATTATCAAACTCTTCAGAATTTACCCTTAAATTTTAGGAGTTTACTCTTATGAATTCCATCAAGACTCCATAGATCCATTTTCCATGAAGTAATCCTAGACCATCCCTAAAAACATACACTTCAACATCACCATTCCGTGGCCCCTTAGGGTAAAAATTTACCTCTTTAACATAGAAAAATAAACACAATGGAACCCATCATGACGTGACCTCTAACTAGTATAGAATTATTTCCCAACTATAGAAACTTTTATCCACCTTCTATAACTCTGAACCCCAAATCCATGGATAATTTTTAGAATAACTCCTAAGTTCCACACCAAAAACACTTATATATATATATAAATGAAGAAAAGATATCTATTAAAAATATAAATAGTTCCACACCTCAAAATGATACATATTTTTACAACCTCCCCATCATATATATTATAATCCCTGAAGTGCATTCCTAAAGATCACTAATCCTCTTTAGTGAAAAAATTTGACCACTGATCTTTAATGTCATACTCACACTCCCACGTCTTATCCTAGAAAAGATCATGTTTCTAATGCCCTCATACTGGAGGATATATCTTCCCATAGAGAGTATGTTTATTTCTCCGATCCATGAAACAAATCTACTTCTCCTCAAATGAGGCATCATCCCTAAGTTTGACATCGCAAGAATTGATCACATGGGAATGACTGGGATAATATATCCAAATCTACGATGTATAATTTTTTTTTCATTTATATCCCAAAAATGATGTGGAAGATATGATTAATATTATAATGTACCAATATTCTCAATAATATTTAATATCCACATAAACTTAGTTTCTAGTTTTCCTTGCCTCAAAATGTGACGATGTTACAGTCTAGGAAACACTCATAAGAAGACTCGATGACCAACCATGAACTCTATAAGTCGGTATCATAGGTTAACATAAGACCTATTCCTTCTCTGAGTAGTCACAAACTAACACTTGATTAACCAGACATGCTTTTATGTCTTCTATAGGTGGCTCAATCAAATAATCATTGACTATCTATCCACCATCCAACATAACAATGATTGATATGGAGTACCATATAAAGAAAAAAGGTTCTATATAAATCCATTATTGATAACTATTATTATAAGAAAAATCTACATGATCTAAATGGTTCTCCCAAGAAACCTACCAATTGAAGACACATTCCCATAAAATTCCCTTTAATATTTCAGTAGTATTCTCAGACAACACTTATGTATACATATGGTAGGTTTTTTCAAGTGAACCTATATATTAAACTCCTTCTATAACTATTACTAGAATTGTGTTGAAAAAAGTGTATCTCTATCTGAGACTTCACTCTAAGGATCCCCATGCATGTATATTATCTTTTTCACATAGATCTTACCTATCTCATCAATAAAGAACATATCTTGGATCAGTTGAACATGTGTCACCTAAGTCAACATGTCCACCATAACCCACACTACATCATTGCCACTAGGAATCATTGGTAACCTATAAAAAATCCAGTATCAAATTATCCCAATTCCACTCAAGAATGTATAGTGATTTAAGAAGACCTATAGTCAACTAGTGCTCGTCTTTCACGTGATTTTAGGTAGAGAACCATATAATGAAACCGATAATATCCCTCTTTATCCCAAACCACCAATAATATCTGCATATATCAGGGTACATATTGGTAAGTCTTGGGTGAAAAATAAATCTCAAGGAGTGTGAGTCCCTCTTTATATCTTCACACAATCTTATAGAGACTAAAACACAAATATAGACATAAATGATTTCATATGAATCAAGAGATTTTTCGGTTGGAAGATACCCACAATATATAACATCTCTCATCACCAGAAAATGATAATATTAAATATGACTCTTCTATATCATCATGAGGAGTGAGGAGGTGATAATCAATGACATAAGGGTCACTTTATCCTGATACTCTTGAATATATATACATAACTCAGAAAAAGAGACCCTAATTTTCCACTCGCTATTGATTCCTACACCACCTATGCCTGAGTCTTATTTCTCAATGCATCATCATTTCCAAAAAAATTTATAGGGTTACACACCAAATTTAAATTGATACAATGTAGCTATTTGACGTAACATCAACATTAAATGTTCAAGTCATGTTGTGAGAAAATATATTTTATGTAATTATGGTTATTTTACAACATAAATATATTTTCTAAAAGACAGTTTCACTAACAACTTATTTCATGAACCAATGTTTTGAACTCAAGATCATGAGTGAGGTAGTTATACTCATGTATCCTCAACCACTAAGAACTATAAGTGGCTACATGACCCTCTAACATAAAAACTACTCCAAGATTTAATATTGATACATTATAATATGGAGTATAACCCTTACCTAGCTCAATAAATGTCAATATTAACATAGTCATAAATATACCTTTCATATTCTAAAAGTCTATCACATAAGCATAAAACTATAAGAACTTTAACCCCTTTATGGTAACATCCATCAATGATTCAACCAATAGAAAAAATCCAAGAATAAATATTCAGTAACAAACATATAACCCCAATAAACTATTCTCCACTCCTAAGAAATCATAGCCTCAACCTTCTCAAAGTCTACAACTACCTCAACCTATAATATAACATGAACCAAGAATCACATACAATCAATCCAAAACTAACACATCAAGTTCTTGGAATATAGAAAATTATCCATAAGTATACTCAAGACAATCCCTAAGTATTGGGAATTCTATTACTTTGAACAAGAGTATATGAGGATGTTATAAAATAACATGACTATGAATGAATCTAAATATGGATATAATACATGATTCATAAGGTTTATAGACACTTTTACTATATTCATCAATCAAAAATTATCATATGATACTCATACATACCACAACTAATCTTGAATTATATATAAGATAAATCAGAATCCCTCACCCGAAATTGATGATAAAATAATCTCAAATCAATTTTAGAGAGCACCCTAGACCCTATTAGATGGTTAAATAAATCATCAAAATATTTAACTAGATAAAAGTTCTTGATGGTATAGGTATCAAGCTCCGATTACCCAAAAACCCCAAGGAAACATTTTCCTTCTTGGAGAAGAAAACTATAACGACCAAATCTTAAATTACATTGACATTAAATCATTTTTTCAGAACATTTAATACATTATGTAATGTCCCAGATCCGGGTGCCACGCAATGGGTGCCCCAAACCCGGTTTTCTATGTGACCTCAAGCACATTTCCCCAAATTCCAGAGGATGCCGACTAGCAGTGAGGGACCAGATCTGATAGTGGGGAAACTATGCCCTCATTTTTCAAAGTGTATAGCAACGGAATTTAATAAAACATACAAGAAACAGCGGAAGCAGTAAACCATACACAACTGAAATAAACTACAGCAGTGGATATGACCAACATTATATATAAATGATGATGCTACATGTTTCAAGTTCTAAGAAAACAGCCAGAACATGTTATACATCAATACAGTTCAAAAATATACAGAGTGCAGCAAAACAAGAAAAACAGCTGGTAGCAGCATCGCGAGCCAAAGCTCGGTCCCATGCCCTCATACTCCTCAGCTATAGTCAAGTACCTGTATTTGGACTCTTGCCCCTATCTACACCTGCAGCAACATAATCTGTTTGGGCTGAAAAGTGTGACCCAAACAGGGTGTGAGAAATATATCTCAGTAGGCACCCACCGAAGGCCCGTGCCCAACTGCATGTAAGCATGCAACAATAGTGTGCAATAGTAAAAGGAAATAAAGTAAGCAGTACTAAAAAGTAACTAACTTAACAATTATATTGCCATTTAATTATTCATTTAATCGATTAATTATTAGAAATCACTACAGTGAATTTCTAAGTATACAGTCCACGTCCTCAGACAAGCAAAACCTTACCCTCAGGTATGCAGAATCCCACCCGCAGGTATAGCCCTCAGGCGTAACAGAAGTTTCTCTCAGGCATAGGAAGTGTCACCCTCAGGCATAGAAGTCCAGCCCTCAGGCACGAAATGTTTCTCTCAGGAGAAATACTACAGCCCTCGGGCTAAATAGTGCAGTGCCCTCAGGCTAATCACAACAACGCCCACAAGTCAAATACAATAACGCCCTCCGGCTAAACAGGTAACTGGGTCATGCCCAACAGGTAAACAAGCAGTAACAAGCAATTCCTCTCAAGGCAATTCTACTATTACTACTTTAAAGGCATACCCTCGGGTATCCTAGCCAAACTGCTAAACAGTGAAACACACCCCGGGGGTGGTAACGAATCCATGAAATGATCCCAAACAACATTTTATTATCACAATTTAATCACCAATGCAATTCTAGGCATTAAATATAGCAACATCCTCTGCCACATGACACCCCAACATGGGTTCGTGGCACGAAAACGCACGAAAACGCACGACAATTGGAAAATAAACCCAAATCCACCTACCTTATATGCCAACAAACGTTATACCCGAATGCCGACTCCAGAAACACCCAATAATGGCATAGATATGATGAAGAACAATGCCCATTCAAACGTAAATAACTTCCATTAGGGGAAGAATTGGTAAGAACGACTTAAGGAGGAGGAAGGGCTTACCCGTGCGGTTCCAAAGGGATCATCCGAAGCCGAATCAGATTCCAGACTAACACCCGACGGATCTTCAAAGGTCCTGCCGTCCTCCTTGGCTCCAAAATGGCTCAAATTCCTCCTCTTCCAAATGAGGAGGCTACTGCCTGTTTTAAGCTGAAAAACAATTACACGGCGTGTACTTCTTCCATTTAACTGTTCATTCGGCGGCACCGCCACACTGTTCACCCGTCGACCTGAGTACACGACATGTACTCCTGAGCACACGGCGTGTACTGTCGCCCAGCTGGAGGCAACTCCACCACCTTACTATTCAAGCCTGCCGACTGACTACACGGTGTGTAAGGTACCACTACATGGCGTGTAGTCGATTTCTACACCCCTCGTCGCTGACAAGGCTACACGCCCGGTGTACTCATCCCAACACGGCCAAAAGTACACGGTGTGTGGACAAAGTACATGGTGTGTAGTTTCTTAATTTAGCATTTTTTTCCATTTTCCATATTTTCTCAAAAACACTCAAGGAAAAGGAAAATGAAGAAGCCCGTACCTCAAAAAATAAGAACCGGGTTCTTACAAACTTCCCCCCTTATAGAAATTCGTCCCCGAATTTCCCTTCCAATGGTGGTGAAGATAAAGCTAAGAACAACTCTAGCCACTGAGCACGTACGTCAGCCTCCCGCTCCCAGGTCTCGTCCTGCACTCGGCCATGCTACCATAGCACCTGTATGAGAGGAACTGACCAGCCTCGGAGAACCTTCGTTCTCCTGTCAATGATACGGATCAGATGCTCCTCAAAGGACACATCATGATAAAGCTCAACCACCTCAGGATGAAAGGTGTGAGATGGGTCTGAATGGTAGCGACGCAACTGAGACACGTGGAAGAGGTTGCGTATGGCTCTGTAATGCTGCGGTAACTGCAATCGATAGGAAACCAGCCTGACTCTCTCCAGAATCTCGAATGGGCCCACATACCTCAGTGAATGTTTACCCTGTCTCCTGATCCGCTTGTGTCCCAACCTCGGAGAAACACGCAAAAAAACCTGATCCCTAACCACGAACTCCAAAGGTCGTCTACATCGATCAGCATAAGACTTCTGACGAGACTGCGCGGTAGCCATCCACTTCTGAATCAACTAGACCTACTCAGATGTCTCATGTATGAGATGTGGTCCCAGTAAAGATGTCTCACCTGCCTCTAACCAGCACAAGGGTGATCAGAATGGCCTACCGTATAAATCCGCGTAAGGTGCCATCTCAATAGTTGCCTGAAAACTATTGTTATAGGCGAACTCGACTAAGGGTATATGCTTATCCCATGAGCCCCCAAAGTCTAGGATGCATGCACGCAACATGTCCTCTAGCACCTGTATCTTATGCTCTGACTGGCCATCTGTCTGATGGTGGTATGCTGTGCTCAGAAGCACCTGTGTACCCAGCGCCCTCTGAAAAACCCGCTAGAAACGAGACCTAAAGAGGTCATCCCAATCTGAAACGATAGAAGTAGGGACCCCATGAAGACGTACGATCTCTCGGATATACAGACTTCCAAGATCGTCAACACCGAAGGTCTCATTGATCAGAAAAAAGTGAGCTACCTTCGTGAGTCTGTCCACAAAAACCCACACGACATCATTGTCACGTGGTGACCTCGGCAACCCAGTCACGAAATCCATCACGGCATCCTCCCATTTCCACTCTGGAATAAATAACTGTTGTAATAGTCCAGCTGGTCTCTTATGCTCTGCCTTCACCTGCTGATAGGTGGAACTTCTCGTAACAAACCTAGCTATCTCTCTCTTCATACCCGACCACCAGTACTGACGCCTCAAGTCTTGGTACATCTTGGTAACCCTGGGATGAACTTCCCAAGCTGAATCATGGAACTCCTGCATTATCTCCTCGTATATATCCCCTGAAACCCATACTCGTCCATGGAAATGAAAAACCTCATCGTCGCCCATCGTCCAACCGGGAGGAGGGTCCTTACTTTCCATCGACTCCCATAGAACTAGGCCTTCCAAATCAGATAGATGCCTCATCCTCACTCTATACAGGAGGGTAGAAGTCACAGATAATGAGGAAAGATAAGTCTGATCCTGACTGTCATGCACCTCTAGATGCATCTCAGAGAACAAAGCCATAAGCTTCCACTCACCACTGGCCTCCTGCACTGCCTGTATCTGAGTCTTCTTGCTCAGTGCATCAGCTAATGCATTACCCTTACTAGGTGTATAGGCAAGCTCAAAATCGAAGGATTGTAGGTACTCGACCCACCTTCTCTGCCTTAGATTCAGGTCACGCTGAGTAAAGATATACTTGAGGCTTTTGTGGTCGGTGAAAACCACAAAATGTTCCCCCAACATATAGTGTCTCGAACAATGCAACGCATAAACAACTGAAGCCAAGTCGAGATCATGCGTCGGGTAATTCCTCTCATGTGGCCTCAACTGCCGAGACCTGTACGCGACAACTTGGTCACCCTGCATCAAAACGGATCCCAACCCAATCCCTGATGCATCACGGTAAACTGTATAGTTTTTCCCCAGCTCTGGGAATATCAGGATCGGTGCTGATGTCAACCTTCCCTTCAGATCTTGAAAAGCTGTATCGCAAGCTTCTGACCAAACGAACTTCACACCCTTCTTAGTCAGACCTGTCAATGGTGCTGATAAGAGGGAGAAGTCTTGTATGAAGCATCTGTAGTAACCAGCCAGCCCTAAAAAACTCCGTATCTAAAACACATTCCTAGGCTGCTCCTAGGAAACTACTGATCTCACCTTCTCTGGGTCTACTGCAACTCCTTCCTCTGAGATAATGTGACCCAGGAAGTGAATCCGGTCCACCCAAAAGTGGCACTTTGAGAGCTTAGCATATAGCTGATGCTCTCTCAGTGTACTCAATACGATCCCAAGATGGGTGGCATGGTCGTGTCGAGTTTGAGAGTACACCAAGATGTTGTCCACGAATACTACCACAAACGAATCAAGATACAGATGGAACACACAATTCATCAGAGCCATGAAAACTGCTGGCACGTTCGTCAGTCCGAACGACATAACCGTATACTCATATAGACCATACCTACTCCTGAAAGCTGTGAGAGGTATATCAGATGGTCTAACGTGCAGCTGATGATATCCAGATCTCAAGTCAGTCTTCAAGAACACTCGTGCTCCATGAAGCTGATCAAACAGATCATCTATCCTCAGAAAGGGATATCAGTTCTTAACCTTCAATTGGTTCAGCTTCCGATAATCCACGCAAAACCTAAGGGTACCATCCGCCTTCTTCACAAAAAGGACCGGAGAACACCAAGGAGAAGTACTGGGTTGGATAAAACCCTTTTCCTGTAGCTCCTATAACTGCCTCTTGAGCTCCTGCAACTCAGGCGTGGACATCCTATAAGGAGGAATGGACACCAGTGCTACTCCTGGAACAAGCTCGATAGAGAAATCCACCTCACGCACTGGAGGTAGACCTAAAAAGTCATCCGGGAAGACATCCCTGAAACGATCGACAATTGGAGGGAAATTCATCTAACAAGTCCCCTGGTCATCTAGATATAAGCTCGCAATCTGGGTTGTGACTCCAACTCGCCCATGATGCTCTGGTACAACTCGACTTGCCTGAACATCCCATTCTCCCTTGTATAGAAACTCTCCGCCCTCTGGTGACGTGAAACACACTCTGCGACGATAGCAGTCTACAATAGCTCAAAAGGGAACCAACCAGTCCATCCCGAGAATGACGTCATAACTTTTCATCTCCAAGACATAGAGGTCCCAAAGGAAGTGACACCCACCAACCTCAAGGGGGCACTCCTTGAACTGACTCACACCAACCGTTCTAGTCCCCAACAGAGTGTCTAGTGTCATGATATCAGAAGAAGAAGAAACACCGAGCCCAAGGCTCTTCACAACAGGTACAGATATGAAACTATGCGTAGCACCTGTATCAAAAAGTACTGAAGACAAGACAAAAGCTACTAGAATAGTACCTCTAACTGTAGAAGGTCCGGGATCCTGCTTCTGCTGGGTCTGTTGCATGGCATATGCCTGCCCAATGCCGCGGACCTGCAACATAGCCTGGCTACCTTGAGCTGTCCCGCCCTACTGCCTCTGCGATCCTGGTGTCTGGCTACCACGGCCACGACCACCATCTCTACCTGCACACCCTGATGTATTCCAGTTCCCAGACTGGTAAGAATCCACTGGTCCTACTCCCGCACGTGGAGTCTACACAGAACACCTCTCACTAGCCACTGGTGGAAACACCCTACAAAAGCGCTGTAGATGACCCATCTTGCTGCAAGCTCGGCACTCCACTGTGTCTCGTAGACACTACGGTCTCTTGTGCCCCTCTCTACCACACTGGTAGCACTTGATCGGACCACCTGTAGATGCTATCTGGATGGTAGTGTCGCCCTGAGAGAAGTCCATCTGTTTCTTCCTCTTGCCCGTAGAAGTAGTACCAGTAACTGGTGCTGAACCACCTTGGCCCACACCACCAGATTCTCGCAGGTTCCTCTCTATAATCAGCACCTGGTTTACGATGGAGTGTACATTAGGCAAATTAAATACATTCACCAGTGCTCGGATGTCATACTGAAGTCCATCCTCAAAACTTATGGCTCTCAGCATCTCATCACCCACCAGCACGGGTGCAAAGCGCTGAAGCTCCATAAAACGAGCAGAATAGTCCATCACTGACATAGCGCCCTGCTACAGATTCATGAACTCTCAAGATATATCTTCCCTCAGTGTCTTGGGAAAGAAAATTTCATAAAAGACTGCCTAAAAGTATTCCCACGCCATGTCCCCGTGATGCTCTAACTAGGTGGTAACATCCCACCACCTCTTGGAGGAATCATGCAACATATATGTCGCGAGCTTGACCCTCCACCCTAGAGGCGTCTCAAGATCCTCGAAAATAGTCTGCATAGATCCTAGCCAAGACTCTGCAGCCTATGGTCTGCCATCCCATGAAAATGTAGGCGGATGCTGCTGTTGAAAGATATGCTTCAGTTCGGCCATAGATGTAGCAGCCTGCGGTGCTCCCTGAAAGGTCTGCATAAATCATATAAAACCTTCACGAAACTATGCCTCTGTGCCTGTGTCCGGTATAGCATCTTGCACCGCATCTAGCTCTTCTGGAGGATCAAATGGTAGCCCTTGGCTCACCATTTCCGGAGTATAATTGTCGCCACTCTCCCGGCGAACAACTCGTGGTCGTCTATGAGGCATGACACTACAAGGTCAAAATCATGCCTCAGATTCAAAATTATTATAACCGAAAAGAGATGGAACCAAAAAGGAAACAAAAGAAAGAAATAATTTCAAAATTTTCAAAACAAGACTACACGGTGTGTACACTGACTACACGGCGTGTACTTGACTTCCCTTCCCCTGCCCGGGTCCTTCTGCACGGATACGCCACACGACTTCCGTTCAACAAAACTACACGGCGTGTAAAATATCTACACAGCGTTTAAAATGTTATTTTTTCAACTGCCCGTGTCATCTGTGACACGACCGACTACTCGGCTTGACACTACACTGCATGTTACACCCATATACGGCGTGCATAACACCCCGTTTCCCAGCCATACGGCTAACTCCACACGGTCTGTCCTCAGACAAGACTACATGGCGTGTCCCACAGGTACATAGTGTGTTTAAAGGGAGGTGACACCAGCCCGTCTTGTTAGTTACACGACCGAGTCCCCAGGTCACACTACACGACATGTGCATCATTGACACGGCGTGTTCTATGAAGGAGTTCACCGACCCGTGTTGTTAGTTACACGGCTGGACTCCGGGTCAACACTATACGGCATGCAAAAAACTACACGGCGTGTTTTACCCAATCCCTTCCCTACCCCGTGTCGCCGCCAACACGGTTTGTGAAACGGGAAGAGACTACACGGCGTGTTCTTCGGGTACACGACGTGTACTCAAAAAGTTCATTTTTCTTCCCGAACAGAAGAACATACACGGTGTGCATAAAGTACTACACGACGTGTATACTAGGTTTTCAGAAAATATGCCTCATGAACTTCCCCGGAACCCAAACAATACTGAAAAACAACAACTAAGTGTCAAATTCCGACCCGTGGGGGCCCATACTCCCCACGATCAAAGTTTGATATATTATATGTGTTATAACCAACAAACAGTCAATGATCCACCAAATTCCAGTCAATGGGGGCCCATACTCTCCAAAAACCAAAGTTTGGAGTCCATTCTATAAATAGGCTCAAACAAAAACACCATATCACAAGGCAGATATTTATCAAACAACTATCACAACATCATGCTTTTCTTGCACAACAACTATCACAACAACATGAAAATTCTAATGCACCTACATGGCATGGAAACTATGCATGGAAAGTGATACCTAGCATGTGCCAATATGATGCATGAGACGGCATAACCTCATCTCATCGGGTTGAAACTAAATCGAACCCACAAATTAAATATAAACAACACAATACAAGTGCGTCACCCAACAATGAAAACATTTCAACTATAAAATTTGAAAAACCGAAATAATTGCAAAATATGAGGTAGATTGGCTTTTCCCTGTACACGGGTTAGCTACGCCCGGGCACAACTTATTACCAACTACCGGTCCGTCCTATCCCTGACTAAGGATCCAAATAGTAAGTCAAAGGAAAGAACCTCCTCTGATACCACTTTGTAACGTCCTGAATCCGGGTGCCACGCAACGGGTGCCCCGAACCCAGTTTTCCACGTGACCTCAAGCGCATTTCCCCAAATGCCAGAGGCTACCGACTAGCAGCGAGGGCCCATGTTTGATAGTGGGGAAACTATGAACTCATTTATCAAAGTGTAGCACAGTCAAATTTAATAAAACATACAAAAAACAACAGAAGCAGTAAACCATACACAACTGAAATAAACTACAGTAGTGGATATAACCAACATTATATATAAATGATGATGCTACATATTTCAAGTTCTAAGAAAATAGCCAGAACATGTTATACATCAATACAGTTCAACAATATACAAAGTGCAGCAAAACAATCAAAACAGTTGGCAGCAGCATCGCGATCCATGGCTCCGTCCCATGCCCTCCTACTCCTCAACTACAGTCAAGTACCTGCATAGGGACTCTTGCCTCTATCTACACCTGCAACAATGTAATCTGTTTGGGCTGAAAAGCATGACCCAAACAGGGTGTGAGAAATATATCTCAGTAGGCACCCACCAAAGGCCCGTGCCCAACTACATGTAAGCATGCAACAACAGTGTGCAATAGTAAAAGGCAATAAAGTAAGCATTACTAAAAAGTAACTAACTTAACAATTATATTGCCATTTAATTATTCATTTAATCTATTAATTATTAGAAATCACCACAGTGCATTTCTAAGTATACAGTCCACGTCCTTAGACAAGCAAAACCTTACCCTCAGGTAAGCAGATACCCACCCGCAGGTATAGCCCTCAGGCATAACAGAAGTTTCCCTCAGGCGTAGGAAGTGTCTCCCTCAGGCACAGAAGTCAACCCCTCAGGCACAAAAGGTTTCCCTCAGGCGAAATACTATAGCCCTCGGGCTAAATAGTGCAGTGCCCTCAGGCTAATCACAACAACGCCCTCAGGACAAATACCACAATGCCCTCAGGCTAAACAGGTTACCGGGCCATGCCCAACAGGTAAAAAATAAGTAACAATCAATTCCTCTCAAGGAAATTCTACAATTACTACTTTAAAGGCATACCCTCGGGTATCCTGGCCAAACGGCTAAATAGTGAAACACACCGCGGGGGTGGTTCCGGATCCAAGAAACGATCCCAAACAGCATTTTATTATCACAATTTAATCACCTACGCAATTATAGTCATTAAATATAGCAACGACCTTAGCCACACGACACCCCAACATGGGTTCATGGCATGAAAACGCACAAAAACGAACGACAGTTGGAAAATAAACACAAAGACACCTACCTTATATTCCAACGAACGTTATACCTGAACGCTGACTCCAGAAATGCCCAAGAATAGCGTAGATCTGACAAAGAACAAAACCCATTCAAACGTAAATAACTTCCGTTAGGGGAAGAATTGGTAAGAACGACTTAAGGAGGAGGAAGGGCTTACCCGTGTGGTTCCAACGAGATCATCCGAAGCCAAATCGGATTCCAGACGAACACCCGACGGATCTTCAAAGGTCCGACCGTCCTCCTTGGATACAAAATGGATCAAATGCCTCCTCTGCCAAATGAGGAGGCTACTACCTATTTTAATCCAAAAAAACAAAGTACACGGCGTGTACTTCTGAGTACACGGCGTGTACTTCTTTCATTTAACTGTTCATTCGGCGGAACCGCCACACTGTTCACCCATCGACCAGAGTACACGACATGTACTCTTGAGTACACGACGTGTACTTTCTCCCAGCTTGCGGCGACTCCACCGCCTTACTATTCAAGCCTGCCGACTGACTACACGGCGTGTAAGGTACCACTACACGACGTGTAGTCAGTTCCTACACCCCTCATCGCCGACAAGGCTACACGTCCCGTGTACTCATCCCAACACGGCCAAAAGTACACGGAGTGTGGACAAAGTACATGACGTGTAGTTTCGAAATTTAGCATTTTTTTTTCAATTTTCCATATTTTCTCAGAAACACTCAAGGAAAAGGAAAAAGAAGAAGCCCGTACCTCAAAAAATAAGAACAGGGTTATTACACATTACATAAATAGACACCCAAATACCATATTAGTTTAGTGCCTTTAGAATATTAGAAGCATAAACAATAGGTTCATCACACATATAAACATTCTCCCTCCTATTTCTTTATAACTAGAACCATTTTTGACATATCAGGCTGAATAAATTTCATTGTATCATGTGGAAAAGAAACCTGAGAAATGGTGAACTGAGATTCTTAGTAAGGGTAAAAAATAGATATATCAATATTAACATAATAATATGGATTATGCACATAAAAAAACATTTTGAAATCATATCTTAGATATCAAATATCCTAATACAATATCATGGAATAAATCATAGAAGTTCATAAAGAACCAAAGAACATATTATATGAAAGCATAACATAAGACATGAAATTTTTGAATATACATAAGCATATAAAATAATTTCCATAGTAGCCAAGGAATCACTAATAATGATATATTAGTTTTATTATTTTACTCCCCATACCATCTTGGTAGTCATGGTTCACTCCCATGACCATCTTAGTAGTCAAGGTTCATTCCCAAGACCATCTTAGTGAAAAAAGTCCTTTACTTAACTGAGTTCGTTCCCTATTCCAACCATATCTATCTCATGAGATATAAATATTTACCCAACAAATTATAGTGAGATATAGGTACCACACGTCACAAAATGAAAACTATACATATTTTTTCCATAGGGTTATAAATCATTCATCACATCAGAACTCATAAAATAAAACGAGGTTCATAAAAATTTCACCATGACATAACTCATGAAAAATTAATAAATTTTAAAAATATCATTCCATTGTAAACATAATAAATTCACAGAAAGAATAATAATGGAATCATTGGGTAATATCCTCAGTAAATCAGAAGTAACATCAAATAATTTTATCTCAAATAGAAAAGGATTTTGAAAGATAATTTGAATAATTCTCGAGGAAAATATATTTTCTGCTTTGAAAAAATACTTTTTAAGTCATAAAACATTTTGAAATAATTTTTAACATAAAATTATATTGACAAAATATATAGGAATATTTTAAAACCACTATCAACATATTTTAAATCCTTTTCTTTGAAAATTCATAAAGGTTCATTTAAAACACTTTTAAAACATTTTTAGAAAACACTGTTTCGAAGGAACAAATATTTTTGACCAAAGAGAGAACAAAATTTTGTTTAACTAATAATATCAGGAAAATAAGGAGGTTAATGATATCGTAATTCAAAGGTTATTATATACCCCTCATAAAATAATATAGGTGCATAACAAACCATGTGTCCCAATGAAGGCAAATTGTGACAAAATTCCTCTACTAATTTGGTAAATTTTGAAATGTAAACCCCTTTAAAAATATATAATCACATGGATATGTAAATATAAATAAATTTTTATAAAAATACTCATAAAATATATTCATGGATATTATATACACCACACAAAATAAATGAGTAGTTTATAAGGCATGTTTTCCATAAAAATAAAATTGAGATATAAATCTCTTACATTATGTCTTGACTCTCGAAGAATTCATGAAAACATACAATATAATAAATATAATTTTTTTATAAATATATTAAATAACCATATTAAATTATATCATATCATATATGATTTAATTTTAGACTTATATTATCTTCTTATCCACAATTCCATGTTAATGTTATGTTTCGAGTAATAACCGCTTTGTTTTTCGCATGTGTTTTGATTTGCTATATTTATGGTCCTCAGACTTATATCATGATTTTATAATTTATATAATGATAAAAATGATATATATATCATATATATTCAATTTATTTTTATTTATTATAATATAAAAAAATATAAATAGAAAAGGAAATGCATCATTCATTGAGATGGTTGGTCGTATGGACGCATGAATGTTGTTTCAATTTTTTTGTCATTTAGAAAGATAGAAAGTAAATGATATATATATATATATATAAATTCCATTAGAATTATTATTTCATATATATAATATAATTTCACTAAACACGTCCTTAATATACTTCATATAATGTGTGGATGAATCACATCGCTTTGAGGAGGTGGTAGTCCACACGTCCACAAATGAAGTTATCATATTTCCAATAAATAGAAAGCATGAATAAATGTTTTATATAATAATTAAAAAGGAATAAATACATCATAAATACCATATATATCATATAAAATCAGAGTTTCGATCAAAATCTCTATCCATGATAGGAGGTATAGAAAAAACAAACAAAATTGTTTTGTGAGGCTATAGTTCAACGTACATAAGAACGAAAAGTTCATTACCCATTACATCAAAGTGTGTGTAAGTGTAGGTTGAAACCATATAATAAAAAATATTAGTATATTTAGGAAAATAATTTTGTTATATAATCATGTTGTAAAGACCCATAAATTTCAAGGAAAATTTTTTCTTAAATACTTTGGAATTTTACGAATCTGCGGTTTCTGACGGCACTTGATTCTGAGGCCCGGTGTGCCCAGAATCAATTTATGAAGTTTTGTTTAGATACGTTCAGTAAATGTACGTGTGGGTATTTATATCTTTTGAACCAGTACTTCGAATTGAAATCTGAGGACACCGATGAACTCACAGCACCAGTATTAACTTAAGGGGACTTTTACCACAGTTGCGTTTAATGCGGGTTGAAAGTTAATTTTTGGGGTTTAATCTTAAATTAAATAAAATTGTGTGGTGCACAATTTTATTTTGAGAGTTGGTTATTTACTCCCACGGGGAAGTTATTGGTAGGGCCCACACCCAAATAATTTCCCATGCGTGGATATTTGTGTGGTGGGGCCCACACGATCCCCAACCTTTCAACTCCCCATAACTCCCTCACCTCCCTTAAACCCCTTGTTTAATTCTTGACAACCCCCGTTTAATTGCTAAACTCTCCACCTTCCACATGGTCATTAATATGACAAATCGGTGAATTAATTATTTTTCACACCAAAAATTAATTAATTATTTTTGGGTGGATTTTAATCTTTTTGAAATTGCATGTCAGGTTGATTAAAATAGGGGAAATCCTCAGTTTAATATTTTCATGGAAAATATTTTGGTGGAAGCTTTGGAATTAGAAGAGAACTTCATCATTCCATGAATAATGATGCCCTCTTCGACAAAGAAAGCCGATTCCATGAATAACGACGACGTGACTTCATTCCTCTTCTCCGCAACAAGTGAGGAGACACCACTTCCTTCTCAGACACACCCCGATGTCCATGGAATCGATGTCCATTCTCCGTGACACCATCTACCACGACGCTCATTTTCTGCGGCTCGACGACGTGCAATATCAATTATCGAGGTAGTAGTTTGGTATATTCTTTGAGTAAATAAATTGTACGTCATTATTTTTTAATTTTCGGAATTAACATTGGCCGATTGTTACCACCTAACACGGAGGACGCGGGCCCAACAAACATGACCCGATGACCCACCAAAGTTTATTGTTTTATTTGAAATCAGGAAGCGGCGAAGAATGAAGGCGGCGACTGTGTGCCGACAGCGTGAGGAGGAACTGCGGACCGCAACCACGGGCCGCTCGGCTAACAAAGAACCGGTCGGCTAAAGCCGGCCGAGCCGAAGGAGGACCGCATTGCCACAAGGGGCGCTTCGCTGTGGAAGACCGCGACCCGCAAACCACGAGTGGCTTCGAAAATGAACCAGATGGCTCGCCGGCCGACCGGGTGAAGAATCTGTAACACCTGAAGGTGCTGCGCAGCCGGACCACAGTCCGTCCAAGCAGGTCTCTTGCACCAGGAAGGCCGGCAGGCTTCGGTCGGCTGGTTTGGGAGGGCGGCGCCGCTTGGCGGCGCCGGTTCGGGAAAGCGAGGGGCCACCCCACCCTCAGACTGCTCGGCCAGTCGGGTCGCGCCCTGCTGGGCCGAGCCGCGCCGCACCGGGCCGGGTCACCTTGTGTCGTGCCGAACTGCGCCGCACCATGTAGGGTCGTGCCGCGCCCCTTCGGGCTAGGCCACGCCCCTCGGGTCAGGCCGTTCGATTCACTGGGTTAGTCCGACCCTCTGCCGGGTTGGACCCACCAGCCCACTGGGGTTAACAGGTCGGGCTCGTTTTCACTTAAAGGTGAATAACTCGAAGACCACACGTCCGATCGATGCACCGTCTGAGGAACTGGGACCCTCGTGACGTGGCGGTCCTTTTGCGATAAACTAAGTGAGTTTTGGATGACGTTGGATAATGTCCGGGTTTGGAACGAGCGTATTTCCAATCGGGCCCCTGGAACGGAAAAACCAATATCTCTCAGACCGGGCGTCCGATTGACGCGCTGTCTATCGTGTCGGGTTTCTTTTGATGAGACAAAACTTTAGGATACATCAACTCTAGACTTCGTGAAAGTTGATGTATCGACCCCCTTGGATTGAGGAGCGGACCCTCCCGGAATCGAGCGTGCTGTGTGCGGGAACCCTTGAGCTGGCTGCGACTGCAACGACTACTGTACTGGAATCATTCGTGGGTTCGACGATGACGACTACCGTACTGGAATCCTCCATGGGTTTGGCGATGACGAGTACCGTACTGGAATCCTCCGTGGGTTCGATGGCGAAGATTACTATTCTTGTTTCCAACATGGGTCCGGTAGTTTGACTTCTGTTCTAGTATCCTACGTGGGTCCGACAGAGTAGCTTGTCTAGTATCATACGTGGGTCCGACAGCTTAGCTGGACAAGTATCCTACGTGGGTTTTCCATCTTAGATAAATCAATGACTACATCTGATCATATCTATCACTTTATGAAAGATGTATACCTCTTTTTGCTGAGTCTTGACTTTCAATCATTATCATCGATGTGATTGACTTCATTCTTGTGTGGACTGGGTTGTGCTTAGGCTCAAGAATTGGAGCCGAACTAGATTGATGACTTAGGTATATGTATGGGAATATACCTTAGCAGATTTGGTTGATACTTCGTGATTGTATATTTTCTTGTGGTTTTTCCTTTTTGGATTCTGGGAGACCTTCGGGGGTCTCGGGGTCCCTACTGATTATTGTTATACTCACCCCTGCACAGGCTATGCCTGCACTAAGTTGTGTTGGATGCAGACGACGAACAACACTGATCATGGTAGAGACTTGTGGAGATGGACAATACCCGGAAGTGGACCACTTGGCGTGACATATGCGGAGTAGACGGATGGACCCGAGGTTCTGAGGAGACTATCTGTACCCACCCTTCAGGTGGGATTCCCGGAGGATGACTTGGTGGTTGCCGTTTTACTTTACTGTAGTTGTACTAGTTTTTCCATTGTACTGTACTTTCAGTTGGGTTTGTATTATGGACCATTTACCTTTCAGCACTTACTTTGTATTCAGTATTACTTGTTCTTACTTCATCTTGCCTACTCTATTGTGTTTGTTTACTATATAAAGGCAATGCATTTCCTTTTATCGGGATTTACGCCTTTGGTGATAATCGCCAGCCCCTGGCCTATAGAAGGCGGGCTTGGGGTAGTCATGACACAGGCCCTGAGGATGGGTCGTGACGGATGTAATAATAATAATTTTGTGTGTTCAAGGAGTAAATAAAATGAAAATGTTTGTTGATGAATGTTACCTCTTCTTTGGGTATCTTTTTTGATTCGAATAAAAGGAATTATTCGGTTGGATTAATACCCAAAGTAAGGCTTATAATATTAAGTGAGGGAATTTGTGAGAATATAGGGATATATTTTGTCCAAATAAAATAGTTTATAAAGTTTTAGCAAAAGAGAATAAGATGTTTCCTTTCATAATAGAAAGGATATGCACTTTTGGAATTTCAAAAAATATTAATTTATAATAAATTAAATCTCAATAAAAATACTTAAAAAATCCATTGATAATAAGATAAGAAATTATAATGTTTTATTATAATCAACTAATATATTTTAGAAAGGGTTTTATTTTAATCCTTATAATTTTGATTAACCATTAATTAACCCATTTTAATTTTAACTGTGGTAACAAATATTTCTATACTAAGAGGATGTAATTTTTACTTATAAAGTATAAATTGGACCATAAATGGAAAATTAATGATATTTTATACAACATATAATCCAATTTTACTATATTTTATATTTTTATGATTTTTAGAAAATTTAATAAAATATTATTTTCAAAAAATATCATAAGTGTCAATTTTGACACTATTCATTACTTTGACTTTAATAAAAACAATACAATAAGATCAATTCAAAAAAAATCATTTAATACTCTCCTAAAATGTCATATTCAAACATAATATTATTGGATCACCTTATTTAAGTTAAATTATATTTCTTTTAATATTTCTAATATCATTTAATTGATTGTTTTATTAATTGAATAATTACTGCATCATCATTTTGTAATTATTTATGATAAAAATTTATTCTATAAAAAATAAAAAATAAATTTATCTTATATAATATAAAATTTTTATATTTTATCATTATATATATATTCAAGAATATCTTCTATTTATCCCCATAATAAAAATATTATATATATTAAAAGTATGTGTGTGACATTTTTTCACTCACTTTGATTTTAATAACATCCAAGTCATTTTCACAGACTAGTGTCCATAAAATTATTAAATTTAGATCCTTATGCGTTAAGGGTAATTTTATATTCATCTAATAAAGTTTTATCAAGTGTTAGAGTCCTTTTATAGTCCTTATTACTTTTTTTAACTCAAATTACCTAATTTTTCTCATTACCATTGTATTAAAAATTACCAAAAGTACTATTCATATTTAAAAAAATAAAAGGGAAATATTTTATAAATTTGAACCTTCTTATTACCCATATTAAATCCATTTTTCATAATTCAAAATACATAATTTTCTGAAAATAATTTAAAATTAATCCCATTTATGGAACAAGAGAATTAGTTTTTGAAGTGAAAACATCCAAAAAACTGACATATTTTTATATCAAAATTCTATGTGAAATTGGTTTAAATGAACTACAATGTATTAAATGATAAAATTTTATCTAATTATACTTTTAAACCAATCAAATATATAATTAAACACTATTAATTATTTTGATGAAAAAACTGTTTTCATTTAAAATTTAGTATTTTCACTATTTAACAAAATACGAAACTTATCAAAAAAATAAAAAAAATTAAACCAAGGTAAATTTTGATATATCTATTTCAAATAATAACTTTATTATTTTATATAAAATTTATTAAATTGTACAAAATTAGATTTAAAATGGGTTCTTAATTAAAATGATGAAAAATAATCCTTTTAAAAAATACATCTTTTTATTCATAAAAGTGGATTTATTGTTATATTATTATTATAAAATATATTGGATGAGTGTAAATAAATTTATTTAATTTTTAATATATAATTTTTTCTAAAAACATTCTAAAATAGTGGTTTTTTAAATTTATTGAGGTAAAATAGTGATTATATATAGAAAAATAGTTTTCTATGAAAAAAGGAATTTATTTATTTTTAAATATTTCTTAATTTAATTTATAAATAATTGATAACTCAAAGGATTATTTTTATATACTAGTTTAATTTTTTTTAATAATTTAGTAAATCTTATTTGTAATTTCCATTATAATGGAAAGGTGGAAACTATAATAATATTTTAATAATAATATTAATAGTATATTTTGGTTTGGTAAAACTTGATCTTGCGTGTAACACAAGATATGAAAATAACTCAAAATTATGTGTAACACAAGAAAAAATAGTGTTGTATATACCAAAATCTAATCAAAGTGTTGTGTGTAGCACAACGTCAACTTGGTGTGGTGTACAAAGTAAGAAAGACTTGATGCTTTCCTATAACACAAGTTATATTCTGTGTTGTGTGAAATGAAAAATATCAAAAAGATTAAATTAATTTGTAAAAAATATTTCAAAAAATCACAGGGTGTTACATTATAAACCCCTTAAAAATGAAATTTTTTCTCATAATTATTCTGGTTTATCATAGGTTTAATACATGAAAGTTACTTTCATTGAAACCCACATTGTAAAATTAATACTAAAACTTCCTTTTTAAAAGGGAATGTTTGAATCTTAGTGGTTACCTAAAGTAACTCACAACTAGATTTCCACACAGGAGAGAATAGATGGGAAGTGAAAACATAAGCATGGAAGATAAATCATACTATCAAGTTCTGATAAAGAGTGATAGAGAAAATGGTCAAGAGAAAGTTAACAATCATAAGGCCATAATTCTGTGATGATCTAAGGGACCATTTGATTCATCAGAAAAGAAGGTAATAATATAACATTATTGGTTTCAAGATAATTTCCCTAGAGTTGAAAAATTTTCATGTGAAGAAATACTTACTTGATTTCATTACATTTCGTAATCATATCTCTCTATTTTGTTATGACTTGATCAATTTCCACTTCATCTCTTATTCTAAGAAATTAAGGTGAATTTTTCAATAGTAGATCACGAGATGCATAGATTGATAGGTTATTACATCTATTTTAACATCACAAAAAATGTTAAAATAGGTTATACAATACGCATAAATCCTCATATATAGAATTAAAACTTTAATCTCTAAAACCTCATATGATGTTTAACATAAACCATTTCATAAATTGTTAACCTTATGACACTTCTGAAAGATAAAAGTCCAAAAATTTATAAATAGGGTCACTAAATTTCTTAAAAACATCGTTATATTGATACCAAATAAATAATAAAGTAGATATTGTTTTCCACATACTAAACTTGTGAATACCTTCATCATGTATTCTCTTGAAACATGGTAATTACCATAAATATTTACTAAAAACATACATTCTTTCTTATTCAAATGATTTTTGAATATCTTCTTTATATCCATTTTTTTGTAAAATCCATATGTGATAGCTTAAACAACTATGTCAAAAAATCATTAATCATTTCCTAGGTTATCAGTACCATCCAATTTACTTATTCATATCCAACATATATTTATCCAAACATAATTATATCAACATTGGGAACGTATTAATGGTTATCTTTCCCTCAATCTTATGTTTCCTGTGAATATCTCCTTTCCATTCAATCCCTGTTTTATGTATCCAAAACCATTCAAAATATACTTTTAAATTTTTAATGAAAAAATTATACTAAAATTACTTATATATTTCATGATTCGTATAACATAATATTTGAATTCCAAAACATATAAACTTCAATCATCTAACTTTATTCTTAAACCATTAATCAAGCTTCATCATCTTATTGATTACTAGAATTTAAAATATGAATCATGTCTTAAGGTTTGTCAACCTGAATCACATCAATATTATTATGTTTAATTTAAATAATACCATTAGAACATCCCATTCCTTTCACATGTCATTTTCAATCTCTTTGTTTGTAGTAGTATAACCAATACTCGTACCCCCTTCCTAACCCTCTTCATTAGGTTTTTACTTTGGATGCCAATGTTCATAATTCCATTACTTTCTACATCTGAAATATTCAATGTTAACCCAATTAATTCTAGTTCCTGATTTTGAATAAGACCATTAATCATAGTTTGAGTAACACTTATCATAAATAAAAACACATAATCATGAAACATTACTTTTGTTATACCTAAATAATGACACCTAATTTTAAATCTATGACACCTTAGGATTATCATTAGAGAAATCCTATGAAATATCCTTAGAAATATACCAAGGGATCTCACTAAATTTTTGTCATCCTAGTTTCTAAAGGTTGACTAAACCTTTTCTCTGATACAAAATATAATTACCCAATATTTTCATATATTAACGTTACATATTTTTTGTGCAACATTTCATACATGACAAAAAAAAATTCCAAAACAACATATTAGTTTAGTAGCATGGGAAACTTGGAAACACAAATAATCGGTTCATAACACATCTAATTCTTCTCATGCCTATTGATTTATTATTAGAACCCTTTTTTATATATCAGACTTAATACCTTTTTTCGTATCCTAGGGAAAAGAAACATAAGAAAGGGTGATATCAGATGCTCTGTATGGGTAAAAAAGGGAGAGATAAATATTAACATAATCATAAGAAATATTTCCGTAAAAAACATTTAAAAATAATATCCTTTATATAAAATATCTTGATATTATATCCTGGAATAAATCATATAAGTCAATAAAGAATCAAAGAACATATTCGATGAGAGAAAAACATAAGACATGGAATTGTGGGATACATATAAGCATATAAAATGATTTACATAGTAGTGATTGAATCAATTCCAAGGACATATTAGTAGTATGAGTTCACACCTTATACCATCTTGGTAGTCATGTTTCACTCCCATGACCATCTTAGTAGTCAACGTTCACTCCCAAGATCATCTAAGAGGACAAAGTCCATTACTGAATCAAGTTTACTCCCCGTCACAACCATATACATTTCACGGGATATAAATATTTATCGAATTCATTAGAGGGAGATATAGTCCCCACCCATCACTTAATGAAAACTATACATATGTGTTCCATAAAAATATAAATCGTTCATCACATCATAACCCATGTAAATAAATGAGTTTCATAAACACTTCATCATGATATAACTCATGGAAATAAAATATATTTCATAAATATCATGAAATTATTAACATAATAATTCCATTGAAATAATAATAATGATATTCTTGGATCATATACCTAGTAAATTAGTGACATAAAATAATGTTATTTTTAAGGGAAAATAATTTTGAAAGATCATTTGAAATAATTCTTGAGGAAAATGTAATTTCATCTTTGAAAAAGAACACTATTTTTAAATAATAAAGCATTTAGAAAACCTTTTTCATTAAAAATTATCTTTAAGAAATGTAAATAAATCATTTATAAACACTTTAAAAACATTTTAAATCATTTTCCTTGAAAATTCATAAAATATCATTTAAAACACTTTTAAAACATTTTTAGAAAACAATGTTTTGAATGAACACATATTTATGAAGAAAGAGAGAATTACATTGCAGGAAACATATAATATCATGAAAATAAAAATATTAATGATACAAAATTTTACATGGTAGTATATACACCTCATTAAATAATATAGTTTCATAACATACAATGTGTGTCAAAGTAGGAAAATTGAGACAAAATTCCCTTACGGTTTTTGGTAATTTTGAATTTTAATCCCCATGAAGGAAGATCATAAAATGGATATGTGAATACCCATAAATTTTAAGAATAATAATCATAAAATACATTAATGGATATTATTTTCACCACAAAAAATAAAGAATATGGTATAAGTAATGTGTCCCATATAAATAAAAGCGAGACATAAATCCCTTGACTTATGTCTTAACTCTCGTCGAACTCATGAAAACATCCTATAAAAAAATTAAATTTATTATACATATATTATAGAACCAAATTAAATTATTTCATATCATATATTTTTTACTTATGTCATTCTATTAACTTTTTTTTTCAACAATTCAATGTTAATGTTACATTTTAGGTAATAACATCTTTGTTTTTCATTTGTCTTTTGAATTTCTATATTTTAGTTCTCATACTCATATCATGATTTAATAATTTATATAATTATAAAAATGAAATAAATATCATATATATTCAGTATATATTTATTTATAATAATCTTAAAAAAATAGAAATATAAAATGAAATACACCATTTGTGGAGACGGTAGGCCGTACGTTGGCATGAACACTGTTTCCATTTTTTTATTAAATTGAAATAAAAAAATTAATCGATATATATGTGTAATATAATTAAATTATAATTATTATTTAATATATATAATATATATTCACTAATACTATCCTTAATAAATCCCATATAAAGTGTGAACGAATCACATCGCTTTGAGGAGGCAGTAGTTTACACATCCACAACCAAAGTTATCATATTTCAAGAAAATGGAAAGAGTGAAGGAATGTTTTTTATAATAATTAAAGAAGAATAAATAAATATAAAAACAAGATATATCTTATTAAAAAATAGTTCTCATCATAATTTCCAACCATGAGAGGTGTTAAAGTAAAAATGAACAACATTGTTCCATGAGGCGATAGTTCACCGTACACAAGAACGATAAGTGTGCTACCTGTTAGATGAAAGTGTGTGTAATTATTTGTATAAACCTTATAATAACAAAATATCATTATATTGAGGTTATTGAGGTTATTATATAAGTATTTAATAATAATAATAATAATTAAGGGGGTTCAAAGAATAAATAAAATTAAAACGTTCATTGATGAAATTTACGTCTTCTTTGGGTATCTCTTTTTGTGTAGTGACCTGACCCAAAAAGGCCTAGAGATATGTATTATACTATTATATTTCAACAATTAAAACTAATATAATCATGATGGAACAATAGTTTATTAGTATTAGTAAAATGGATACACACATGATAATTTTATTACAAAAGAATACAGTAATTAAAACATAAATTTTTATTTTTTACTTAAATAAATTACTATGAGGATATCTCTAATCCATATATTAAATATCTACATATATTTTACAGTATTATTCTTTGATTATTAGGTAAATAAGAATAATAAATGTGAGCTAAAATTGTCATTAAAGAAAAAATATTGTGGAAGAAATAATAAATCAATGAGAATAATTTTTATTAAAAGTTAAATAACTACACTCACATGCCATATAGTAAATAAACTAATTAGAGAAGTGCATAAAAAATATGGAATGGTAATAAATGAAAAAATTCTATTCAAATTACTAGATAAGGGAAAATAAATATGGCATGGTATGAAACTGAAACACATTCTATCTAAGTAATTGAAAAATGAAATGTATCCATAGATATGTCAACACAAAATCTCATGGATGGATAATATGTAAAAATTAATATGAGGGAAATGATTTCTTAGTCAAAGTCATATATAAGTCATATGAAAACCTATATCATCAAAAACATTCAAATGGTAGTTTAAAACCAAATATATAAACTTGTTTAATTTTCACAACTAATTTTTCTCATGAGAACCCATCAATGTATTGAGGAGCTATATAGACTTCGGGCTCCACCCATCATTACCATTCCAAACCAATCCTCACGATGAGTAATAAAAATAAATAATATTACATATCTACCTGAATGGACTGAAGGTATTATTTTTATTTATTTTTGATAATACCTCTTTTAAGGGTTTAAGGGGAACCCTTACATGGCTCGTAAGGTTTGTAACATTACATAACCCTATAGTCTTAGAGGAAGTCATCCAAACTATAAATACATGAAACTACCCCCAGTGTCTACATCGTGATTTCAACTCTCCACCTTCACATGGCTATTAAACCAGGCTTCATGTGCATACATTGGTTGGTCCTGATGGAAAATGTCATACCATCTCATTCTTTCAAATACTTTTAGCCCTGCTTTGGCGAATTCATTTTCTCTGAATCTTCATTTAGATCCTTTTCATTATAGAGTTTGACTAGTCTATTTAAGCACAATTTTCATGTGGCATGAAGGCCTTGAGGTTAAACAAAGGACTTAATGTGGCCCGAAGGCCTTGAGGTGTCCCATAATCCTTATTGGCTTAAAGTAATTGGGTGGGCCTAAGGCCTTGAAGGACTAGAGGACCAAACCAGTGGCCTGAAATCCCAAACTGATGAATAGTTCCATCTTCTATAGTACTAAATAATACATTCTACAATATCTATTATAGTACCTGCTATAGTACCTAGAAATATATCTCTACACAGATTTGGTATCAGGTCTCTTGGGCACACTTGCTGAGTCCTCACCAACTGGGATGAATCTCTTGTGCAATAATATTCTTTATCAAATATCTGAATTGAATAAAGAACATAGAATTATCAATATTTTCAGAAATAATAAAATAACTATCAAATTAGATCTTGTATTCAAAATGGTATATGGATTAGGAAATAGTAATATCCATGATAAATGAAGTGGATAATTATGGGGGAATTCAATGTTCAATGATTATAAGAGATTAAATATTTCAAGGGGAATAAAAATTGATTTAAGGAAGTGAACGCGAATACTATACTTGGAAAAATCAATAATAAACCACCCAGAGGAATAATAAGAATGGTATCAATACTAAAAATCCCTAATGGAGTAAAAATAAAGGGTTATTGTTGTTGATAAATAGATATACTATAAAATTATATTTTGAAAACATCTTAAAGAAAATATTCTTTCATTATGATTTTTTTGAAAAACATTTTCTTTGAAAATAACTTTTGAAAACATTTACATTAAAAATAATACTTTAAAAAATTAAAAGGAAAATTCAAACAAATAAGGGAGAGTAAATTAATACATTCCATAGGAGGTAAAAATATCATCCCGTTTTCACGGTAAAAATGTTAGAAAAATGCCTTGTTCGAAAAGCGATAAGAAGATTCCTTTAAAAATATTGGTAAAAGACAAAAATGTGTACAAATGTATTTACCATATAATTTTAAAAACAAATTTGAAAACAATTTTATAAAAAATGGTTTTTATAAGAAAATAGGTTCTCCAACTAAAGAGATAAACAAAGTTGGGGTCTATTAAAAACATTTTTAAAACATATTAAGTACCAAAGAGTGAAACAATGGTGTTAATACTTGAAAACGTTCACAAATAACTAGATGATATGAAAATTAATAGTTTTATTAAATAATGGTCATATAATTTAATCAAATGGAAAGACCATTGAAATAATGTTCAAGTTATTATTGAGGAAAATAAATTTTAAACATTCCAAAGTGTCCCATACCACTTTGAAACATTTTAAATCATAAACCTCACAAAAGAATAATGTTAAATAAGAGTTTTAAATACCATAAAGATAAAGTAATTAATGATATAATATATAAAAATTGATAGTATGTACCTCAAACAAAATGAGTTAGTGTTGAATATGACATTTATCACATAGACGTAAAAAGGTGAAATGAGAATCCCTTACCTTGGGTTTCCTTTCGGGTGAATGTACTTTAACTTCCTGTATAATAAATTTATATCAATTTCATACTTTACTGATAAAATTTAACATGGTTATCATTACTTTTATTTCACTTATTACCATTTTTTTATAAAATTAAACAATTAGTTTTACATCGAGTGTTTTGACCAAATTCAGTTTATGTGTCAAAAATGACATTAGTTGGCCAACTATGGTCAAAAGGGACATTATATAACATACACAGAATAATAATAATTAAATTATTACAATACTCATACATAATTTATACTTTTAAAAACAATCATTAAATACGGTTAGGAAAAATGATTCAATGTTACAATCATGGAGATGGTAGGACGTACGTACGCATGAGTAATGTTCTCATTTTTCAATGATCATTATGGAAATAAGTTAAGTAGTATTAAGTATATCCAGAATGATAATTATATCATAAATAAAATATTAATTTATCATATATACTTATATATAAAATTCTTGTGATGTAAAAGTAATCACGTCATGTTGAGGAGGCGGTAGTCCACATGTCAAGGAACGACATTATCACTTTTTAAGTGTGTGTAAAAAAGGAGTAAAGAAAATGATATATATGTATACATATTATATTTATAGAAAAGGATATTATTTCATTAATATTATATAAATGTTTTTATGTTACATATATTTAATTGAAACCATTCGTTTTACGTTCCATGTATTGTGTGAATGAATCACATTGTTTCGAGGGGGCGATAATCCACACTTCCTCAAACAATGTTATCCTATTAACGCAAAATGGAAGTTATTAAAAGTATGTTTTATGAAAGGATTAAAAAAGTATTAATAAATAATAAATATCATATATAAATATAGTGACCATAATAATTTCCACCATTAAAGGTTTTAAAGTAATAAACGAACAATCATCATTTCGTGAGACAGTAGTTCACTATACTCTGAAATAGTATGTTAGTTACCCATTAGATGAAATTGCATGTAATTTAAGGCAAATAAATTATAATAAAAACATCATATTATATTAATTATATTGGGTTTTTATTAAAGTATAGAATAATAAGGGTTAATGGGTTAGATAATGGAAATAAAACTAAAAAGATTAAGGAAACTTGTTACCTCTTAATCGAGTAACTCCTTTTGGTCTGAACCAAAAGCTTACTTGGACTACTTTATGCCCAAGGAGAGTCTTCTAGTATGGTTTTAGGAAATTTTAGGATCTATTTGGGAAGATATTTGTCTAGAAAATGTGGCTTCACAGGTGTGAGTAATGGGGAGAGTTGGTGACGTTTTATAAGGGAGGAAGATGACTCACTTGGTATTTTTTAAAATAAGTTTGGTGTACTCACGGTTTTCAATAAACAAAGTCATAAAAAAATAATCAATAATGGAAGTTTAATACACTAAATATGGCCATAAAATGGTTTTTTACAAGTTGATGGATCATTTGGGCTCTTAAATTAAAGGTTTTATCCTTTATTAATTTTAAATTTTTCCTTATTAATTGTAACTAATTTTAATTATTTTCCCTAACATTTTTGGAATTTTTTTAGAATTATTAGAAATTAGAAATTATTATTATTCCAAATATGAAATAATTTTTTCCAAATTCAAATAATATAAGTAGTTAGGAATTAATTTAAAATTCATCCCGTAGGTGGGACGATAATGCGAGTTTTAAAGTAAAAATGTTATATAGTTAGCTATGTTTTTTTAAAGGTTGGGGCCGAAGCCTAATTTATTATAAAAGGAAATCAAAGACCTATTTAACTAGGTAGAGGGAGACCCATTATATAGCCCAAAGTCCTGGTGGGCAATTATCCCATTACATGGCCTTTAGGCCTAATTTTATGGCCCAAAGCCCATTCTGTGAATAGTACCGCTACAGTACTCGCCGCTGAATAACATATATATTTTATTAAAATCAATCAAAATTTTTAATTAACTATGTTGATTAAGAGAAAAATTTTGTGGTAGAATATATATAATTATATTTATTTTTATATCCAATTGGTTCTTATTTGTGTTTCTCATTTTTTGGTAACCAATGAATCCATTTTATATTTATATAGTCCATAAATTTTTAGAATTTAGTTAATATCATTCATAACTGATAATATAATGACTAGGATATATTAGATTATATTAAATAAAAATATGTTAAAATTACAATGTTATTTGGTGAAACTCAGTCTTGCGTGTAGCAAAAGCAATCAGGAAAGGATGCTTTTGAATGCAACACAAGATATCGAGGAACATCTTCCTTGCGTGAAATGCAAGATAACTTAGTTTTGTGTTCATTACAAGCTTTATCATACATTGTATATATTTATATTATTTAACATATAGTATATTCTTGAAATATTATATTCCCTTATGCACATGGTGATGCATGTCATTCACACTATCGAATATAAAGTTATACAATATACTTTCAGGGTGTTACATTATGATTTTAACAAAAGGCGTTATTTGGTAGGATTTTTGGAAAAAGAAAGGATTATAGTATTAATTTAGGGATGTTGGGAGAAGATTTGTATAGCTTTTGGTGGAACCAAATAGGTTATGAAGTGTGAGTAGAAGAGAAGAAGTGGTGCCCTTTTATAAGAGAGGGTAGGGCCACTTTTGGAATTTCACAAAAGATTAAATTATAATAAATTAAATTTCAATCCAAATACCTCAAAAATAGAATTAATTCGAATATAATAAATTATAAGGTTGTAATATAATCAACCAATATATTTTTAACAAATTTTGGTTTTATTTTAATCCTTATAATTTTGATTAACCCTTAATTAACCCATTTTAATTTTAACTATAGTAAACGATTTTTCTATACTAATTAGATGTAATTTTTTAGTTATTAAGTGTAAATTAGAAAATAAATGAACAATTTATGAAATTTTAAACCAAATATAATCCCCTTTTCCCATATTTAATATTTTTATTATTTCAAAATAATTTAATAAAATATTATTTTCATAAAATATCAAAAGTTTCAATTCTCACACTATTCATTACTTTGACATTAAGAAAATCAATACAACAAGTTAACTTAAAAAAATATCACTTAATAAACCCCTAAAATTTCATATTAGCCCATAAAATTCGTTTATAACCTTAATTAATTCAAATTATAATGCTTTTAATATTTATAATATCATTTAATTGATTGTTTCATTAATTGAAAAACTATTGCATCATCATTTTATAATTATTTATGATAATTATTTATTCACTAAAAATTAAAAATAAATTTTTATGATGTATATAAACATTTTATATTTCATAATAATATATATAGTTGAGCATATATTCTATTTACCCCCATATTAAAAATATTATACTTATTTATACTAAAAGTGTGACATTTGGTCACTCTCTTTGATTTTCGTAATATCCAAGTCATTTTCATAGAAAAGTGTCAATTAAATTATTCAATTTTGATCTTTATGTGATAATTTTAGAATTATATTTATATAAAAGAGTTTTATCAAGGTTTAGGGTCATTTTATGGTATCACTTTATTTTTAACTTAAATTACCTAATTTTCCCTTTAACATTGTAACGAAAATTTCCAAAGTTACTATTCATATTAGAAAAAAATAAAAGTGATCCATTTAGAAAATTTGGACCTTCTGATTCTAAATTTTAAATCCAATTTTCTTAATTAAAAATATTTTTTTTTCTAAAATTAATTTAAAATTAATCTTGATGATGGAACAAAAGAATATGTTTTTAATGTGAAAACATCCAAAAGATTGACATGTTTTTATATCAAAATTCAATATAAAATTGATTCAAATGAACTAAATTGGATTAAATGATAATTTTACTTATCTAATTATACATTAAATCTATTCAAATATATAATTATATACTATAAATTATTTCGATGAAAAAGCTTTTTTCAATTAATATTCAGTATTTTCACTATTCATCAAAACATGAAACTTATAAGAAAAATACAAAAACATCAACAAAAATAAATTTTTATATCCATATTTCAAATAAAAAATGCATATTTTCATATAAAAATATAATTAGTCAAAAATTTTATTTAAAATGGGTTCACCATTAAAAGGTGGTAAAATTACCCTTTTGAAACTTATATCTTTTTATTCATAAAATTGTATTTATTATTATCATATTCCTATCAAATATATTGGATTAGTGTTAAAATAATTTACTGGATAAATATTAGATAAATTTTATTAAAAACAATCACCAATAGTGTTTTATTAATTTATTGAGATAAATTAGTCATTGTACATATAGAAATAGTTTTCTTAGAAAAAAGACTTCTTTGTTTTCAAAATTTTCTTACTTTTATTTATAGAAAATTTATAAACCAAAGTATTCATTTTATATACTAGTTTAAATCTTATTTTTATAATTTTGTTAATATGATTGGTAATTTCCATTTCAACATCTAGGTGGTAACATAATAATATTTTATTAACAATATTAATAGTATATTGTAGTTTGGTACAAATCGGTATTGCATGTAACACAAGCTATCAAAAGAACTCGACAATATGTGTAATATAAGAGAAAAATAGTTTTGTTTGTACCACATGCTAATTTAGGTGTTGAGTGTAGAACAACCTAATTTTTTTTTTCATACAATGTAAGAATAACTTAGTGGTTTCATATAACACAAGCATATTCAGTGTTGTGTGAAATTAAAAATATTAAAAAGATAAAATTAATTCAAAACAAATATTTTAAAAAATCTTGGGGGGTTACAAAAACTAGAGAACCCTAAGGGGACATACATAACCATTTAGTCCCTTTCACCTCCATACCCCCCATCTGAGCCTTCATATACCAAATATCTACAAAATCCAGAATATATTTTTGAATATATATGGCCTCCAAACCTAGTTAGTACTTAATCATGATCTCAATATAAGGCTCGGATGGAAAACCTATTATATACCTAGGGAAGAAATCTTGAAATTGATTAACCACAAGAGAAATAACTAAATTACATATATCCTCATCATCTAAAATAAGACTAGAACCCCAGGATGTGATTCCAGCAAGATTCTAATATCTAGGACCCAGATGAATTACACATATGTCACAGTATATCACATAAACATAATTATTTCCCAAGGTAGAAGTAAATTACAATGATCAACAATAACAATTGATATATTCATAATATTATACTAGTTAGTCCATTCCAAGGATCACATAGAAACTGGTCACATGTAATACAAAGAAGTTCAAAATTAATCTATTACTACCAACCACTATGGCACACTATATACACCTCAAAATAACCTTATATAATGTCCTTAAAGGCATATAAATCAATGTCATACCCGATTATTGCTCTCTATATATCAAATATTTTCCCTGAACTAAGAAAATAAAAAGTTTTGTGAGAAACCTATATCAAATATAGAAAAAAAAAGTATAATATACTAAAACAATACCTTGAATGATAGATGGTATAACATATCAGTCAGTGGATGTGGGATTGGTGACCTGCAACTAGCCATAACTTCTCCCATGAGCCCCTTCTTAACTCCCCTAAAGATTACTCACCTAATGTATCTTCTTCCCTTAACCCTATTAACTGTTTTCTTCACCCAACATAAATGAAAAGTGTAAATCTGGACACCACAAAAAAAATAGGGGAATACTAAGAAGTTTCAAAAAATGCTGCTAAGAAATATTTCCAATATTTAGTGGCGGTTTTTAAAAACCATTTCTAAATCATTTAAAAAAAAAACTTCTTCCATAGAGAAACCCTTCTCCCCCAAACCTCATCTTCCCTGAGCTCGAGACTTCCCCACAACCAGTCCCTAATCCCCATGCTGACACCCCCCATTCCCCCTCACCACTACTTCCTGTTCTACATCACTATCGCTCCTGAATCCCCTACCTCTCCCCCTCCCATTTTTGGTTTGAATCAGCCTAGGGAGGTCTTTCCCACTCCTTAATCCTCTTCAATCCATTCCACAGTTATTCAAATAGTTTTCATAATGATTTCCTATCTGGATATTCATTTTTTGTCTTCCTCGTTTTCTTATCACATTTTCCTCTTCTCCTTCACTGCTCACACGCAATGGTGAAACCGCAACAAATTATGGTGGTTTCTTTTGTCGATATTTGGTTATTGGGGTTCATGAGGAGTGATTTTAGGTCCGTTCTGGAGACATTCAATATAGGCGATAGATGTTTTCCAGATTAAGGTAGGGTTTTATCTTATTATTTCATTTTATATCAAATTAAATAAATTATTTTATTGATTTTTATGTTATTATTAATTTGATAGGGTATCATTGGATCTTTTTAGGTGGAATTTCACTATCATTTTCAAGGGAGAAAAGTTTTAGGTAGGTTCCCTTATTTTAGGTCTTTAAATTCTAGGACATTGCTTACTTGTATTTTTAATCCATCATTTATATATAATATTATTATATTAAATATTTTTAATAGATGTTTGATGGGGAAATAAATTTTTAGTTAATATATACTTTAATATAAAGGATTTCCCAAATTTAGAAATTTTAAAAAAATCTATTTTAATTCAATTGGTATACTATTTGTTTTGTATAATACCTAACAAACTTAAATTAATATGTTAAATAATTTAATGTATGTTTTTACATTAAAAGTGGGTTTCTTTGAAATTTAGTTTTAAATGGAATTATTTTTGTGTTTCAAGTTTTATCTATCTTGTTTATAGATTATACATATTTTATTGTGATTGTGTAATTATTTAATTTTATTGCGCGTCATTGATTTAAGGCTCCCATAAGCTTTGTTAGTTTTAAAGTGAGAGTTTATCCTTCTAGGTTTAATTTATAATACTCTAAAGGAGAAAGTTTAGATCATATATTCCTTCACAGTGTGATGGATTATATATATTTGAATTAAAATATAATAAAAAGATGTTTTTAAAAAATTTAATAAAATTAAAAAGCATAAAGAGGTTTTTATATTTTTGATTTAGAAAAAATTAGTAATTGTTTTTTAAGTGAAATTATATTTTATATATATTTTAATTCTATTTAATGAATTTCTAGCACATTATGATATATAGATACAAGCTTGATCACATTATCAAGTAACACATCTTAGTATGCTAAGGGTTTGTAGGAGTTTTTTGATCATTTAATTTATAATTGACCTGTTGATGGGAGAATAAGATGTCCATGCCCTAAATTTACATATAAAAGATGGTTGAAGAGACATGAATATGAACACTTCATAATGAAGTAATTCCCTAATAAATATTTGTGTTAGATTTGGAATAGATAATCAAATGTTTCAAAAAGTTTGAGCACTAATTTTAGTTAATAAAATGGTCTGCCAACTTCATCAATTATTGACAATGAAATGAAAAACCTTATAAAAGATGATTTTATCATTTCAATATAACTACATTAATATCAAAACATATTAGAACAACCAGTTTAGTTTGGTATAACCAGTAACTTGAAATGTGATATTTTTGGGACTATATGGAAACAAGATCATGAATATAATATATCATTAGATCCTCTTCTTGATGTTGTGGATTCAAACGTAAGTAGAAACTTCACTGAGAAGACAAATATGTTTCTTGATTTATTTGATGATGGAAATCAAGAGATATATGGTGGATGTATAAAATATTCAAAAATTTCTTTTTTACTAATGTTTTACCATATGAAATTCCTATGTAGAATTAAAAATAAGGCGAAGTCCATGATATTATAATTTTTTTTCATGATTCATTTCTTAAAGGTAAGATCCCTATGTATTTTTATGATTTGAAAAAATTTGTTAACAAGCCTGATCTGAATGATAAAAAAATTCATTCTTGTCCCAATGGTTTTTTGATTTATTAAGGAGATGATTCAAGCCAGCAGGATTGAAAAAAATTCACATTCTAGATGACAGTCAATGGGTGATGTTGGAAGTCTAAATCCCCATACTACTATGAATAAGAAGAGAGAAAAAACCTGGATGGAGTTTTCATTACTTACCTTTAAAACATCAATTAAAATGATTATTCATGTCATCAAAAACCATAAAACACCTAAATTTTTATTCTAAAGATAATAAAAATTATGGGTTAATGTGACTTCCAAAAGATTCAAACTCATGAAAGTCATTCAATTCATTACTAATAGAATTATCATCTAATTCATGGAATGTATGATAGGATTTGTTGTAGAGAGATTTAACCCATTTGGGAATTTTAATACTAGTTATAGAATTTGGATGGTTATTTTGATCCATTATAATCTATCTGCATGGATGTGTTTTAAAGAAACATATTTTATCATTTTAAGGATTATTCCTAGAAAAATATTCCATGAAATGATATTGATGAATACTTGAATCCTATAATTTAAGAATTATAGGAGTTATGGAGCAATTGTGTGGAGACATATGATGAATCCTCTAGAAAAATGTTTAAAATTCATGCGACTCTAATATAGACCATTAGTTACTTCCCCAACCTTAGGAACTTATCTTGTTGGAAAAGTTACACACGTTTGAATTTTCCAATTTGTAACATTGATTTTGATCCGGAATGACAAAATTGTAGTAAATAATGGGGCTTGTTGTGTCATCATAGATTTCTAAATTAATATCATAGATTTATATTGAGAAATCCAAAATTAATTGGTTATATTAATCACATAAAACCACTAAATTTGTTAATAGGTTTTGAAATATTTGCACAACTTTTAAATGTTGTAATAGAATTTGGGATGGTGCATCATTTGAATGATAGCATGAAATGAGTTTAAAGTTCCTCATCAATTGAAATTAGAATGCAATAATGGAATAAAAAAAATTATATTCTTCAATCTATCATATTGATGATTTTTTATTTTCTTCACAATCTTGATGTTATGCATATTGATAATAATTTTTGTGAAAATTTTATCTTCACATTGCTTTATGAACATGGAAAATCATAGGAGTAACTCAATGCTCAGAAGAAATCATAAAAAATAATATAATGAGTTATCTATGGATAAACAAGAATGGAAAGTATTCTCTTGAAAAATTTTCAATGAAAAATAGGGATAAAGATACATTACATTGAATTTAAAAACATATAAAGGTAGTTGATTTTTATTCAAGTAAAATATCAAGGCGTGTTGACTAAAAGAATAATTGGTTACATTGATTTAAAATTCACGATTCACATATTTTTTCAAAACATTTAATACCATTTTGATTGAAAAAATTGTTACCTAAAAAGTTTACTATTGCTTTTATCCAATTTTTCGCTTTCTTTAGACAACTATGTGAGGTAATTATACACCCACTTAAGCTTGAGAACATTTTGGATAGATTTTTTATAACACTTTGTGCAATGTAGATGATCATTACTCTTTATTTTTTTACTATCATGATGAATTTAACTATGCATTCATTTGAGGAAAGTAACTTAGGAGGTTCCATACATTATCATTGAATGTATCTAATTGATATGTAATTTATTTATATATTTCTCTATTTTAAGTAAAAAATTATTGTAACTTCATTAAATTCATAATTATATTTTCTTTATTTTATTTCACATATTCCTTGGTCATTTTAAATCATATGTGAAAAATAAATCTCAATCCAAAGGATCTATTTTTAAAGGATATTTAGAAGATAAGTGTCTTAAATTTTATTCTAGAATCTTGGATGATATTGAGATAATATTCAATAAAGTTGGATGTGTTGGTGACACATCGAATCAATCTCAACTACATTGGAAATATAAAATCTTTCATACTGTTGACTGATCAGTTGGTAGGATATCAAACATAACACTGATAGAAATGGTATTACTATAGGTACATAGATATGTTATAATGAATACTGAAATTGTAGATCCATTTATTGAAGATATTATGATACAAAAAAAATAAATGAATGAGAATTTGAACATGAAATGATATTTTTTTTAAAAGTTGTCAATAAAGAGCTTGTAGAATGATTTTCATGTCATTAAAGTTCATAAGTACTGTAATCAATATGGATATTAGGTTGGAACATATAATTTTTAAATATAATAATTTATATTTATTTTTATAGATTCTGAATACTGATACTTGAGTTCAGTTGTCATAAGATTTCATGTTTCTGGCTTAAGGTCCTCTAAAAAAGGGTAGAAAGTTTAACACTTATAATGTGGATGAAATTTAATTTCATATAATTAATCTAGAAAAGGATTTAAAAACATAGAATAATTTATATTTATAGTTTCTGAATTGGGACACTATGAAAATTTTACAGGAATTACTGAATTATACTACCATGATCATTTTCAAGTTATTTTATTCAAATGAAAATGTGTCGATATTACCAAGGGTATTAAAAGAGATTAATTGAAATTTACTTATGTGAAATTCCCTTTATTGATGGGTATAAGTGAACTTGTATTAAATGATCCTTATATATTCTCATAATAATATAAAATGATATATTATATGGATGATGTTATCAATGAAGGATTGAGTGTAGTTTTTCACATAAAACAAAGATACTTGTATGACATCAGTGATGAAGTGGAATAGTTGACCTCTGAATTTGAATACCATCAATAAAAAGAAAGAAACTTATTTGTATATTATAATATTGAATATATTAGTCTTGAAATGGTGGACGAACTAGATGATGTAATGATGGTGTAAGAAAATGACGAGATTTAAAGAAAAAATGATTATATGTGCAGTCATCCATTAAAATTTCTACCACCTATGTTATATGTTATTAATTTATAGTATTATGGATTTTTCATCATATTTAAATTTATTTTTATGAATGATTTGTTTAATTTGGAAAAATTAAATGTTATATTTGTTTGCATGTGTAGGCATCAATTATAATACCTATTTTTCAGTACTGTACATATGTTATCATTTATAAAATTATTTTTCTGCATGAATTTTTTGAAATATATGGTCGAAAGATAATTTTTCTTATTTAAATGATATTAACGCCAAGGGAGAATTATTTCACTAATACCAGTATACTTATAGTTTATATCAACTCAATTACACATAAACCTGATGATCCATCAGGATCCCTCCTTATAGCATATGGGACACCCTCCATCTACCCCTCTCAGTGTCTGGAACACCATCCTTCTCCCTTCCTTCAGTTTTTGGAACACCATTCTTCTTTATCCCATCAACCTCTATCACATTTCCTCTCCATTCAGTAGGTTTAACACATGTTGACTCTATAAAGAGTAACATGTCATCACTCCTGTTTATTCATAAAGATATTTTAGGGTTGATGGTTATAGGTAATTTTTTTAATGTGAATATTTTTTTTAATTTTTCTATACTAAAAACTATTTTTTTATAAAATATTAAAAAACTCTTACTACTAAGAAAAATATTAATAGTTTAGATGTCTATAATCTGAACAAACTAAAGATATTTTTCCCCTTTGATTGTAATCAGGTCCCCACAAATTATATTGTAGGATTATTTTGACTAATTCTAGGCCGGGGAGAAGATCCAATTACCCTTTCAATTACATGTTCTAATTAGAAGCATATGCCTCAATCTTGGAATAATAAAGGATTTTATACGTAGATAATGGTAAATTTAATAAAATTTTACACAATTTAATTCCATTATGTAATGAAATTATAATATTCTAAAAATTAATCTCTTTATATAGTTGTTATACCACTTTACCATTGTTGATCTTATCTAATGAAAGTAGATATTGAAAAATTTAGGTAAGAAATATATAGATATTATATAAATATTAATGAATTAATTCAATAATACTTCATTAACCACTCAACAATAGTATGATTTGACACTTAAAAGGGTACCTAGAGAGTAGTGTAAAGTGTTTATTGATAACCATCTCTCTCAGAAGCACATGGTATTGAAAAATATATTGTTATATTTATATAATTTTACATATATACATGAATATAACCAGGAGATGAAATTGTATACATTATTATTAATTGAAAAGTTATTTATTTCAGGATGTTTCATGGAAAAATATATCAATTCTAGAAAGAAAATCGTCACCCGCACTGTTGGTTCAATGATTCATCTTAGAAATAGATCATCTATGGTAATATTTTCATTAGTTTAAATATTTATATAATAAAATTATATATTTCATATATTAAATTTTTGATTTATATTTATTTAATTTAGTAAAATAATTTTGGGCACTAACTCTCATGATTAGAACCTTAGTTTGATGTTTATATGAATTTTAATGGGAGTTATGTGAATGATCCTTCTAAAGAAGTTGGGGGTATGGATTCATTTTCTATTGTAATTAATTATTTTTAGTTTTCAATTTCTTAATATATATTTATTTAAATATATCTAATATATAAGTAAAAATAAAAGAAATATCAGATATCAATCACACACATTCCTTCTTGGTCTCCCAGGATGATCCAATTGGTTAAGTCCTTGGGAAGGATCATCTTGGACATGTGCATGAGATGGGTTTGAGACCATTACCATATGAGGTCTTTGGTATGCCATTGAGGATTTTAGAAACATCAAATCCTAGTTATAGTGTCTCCCAACCATGAGATTCTCAGAGGGAGTTTATTTCATTTTAAATGACAATTCAACAATTGGGGAGAAATATCCAACAACAGGGGGCTAACATAAATATACAAAATGAGAAGTTTGTTGATCTATAGAAAGAATTGGTTGAATTATATTAGAATATGACTCGATGTGTCTTCAGTTATATTGCATCGATGGATGGTTTGCGTAATTAGGTAAATCAAATAACTTTACAATCATCTAGTACACACACTTCTATTAGATTTAAGTTTAAATCAAAATATATAGAATGGTTTAATTTCAAAGAAAATTTTTGTATAGGTTATGGAAGAATGGAGTGGGGATGGAGAAAGTGGTGATGTCAATATTAGTTCTTTGGGTAGTTATTGGGGTTGAATTTTCATTCCGTGATGGTGTTTTGTAACTAAAATCATGATAGACTAACACTGATATGGTGATTCAGAATCCATGTTGTGGATTAAGGTTTGAGATATCTTTATTTCCCTCAAATTTCATAAAATATATATTATTTATTGATTTTATATGTTTTCTTCCAAATTTTACCATATACTTTTCATTATTAGTCTCTTCAGGTTATGGCCATATATTTAATTTTCTCTTGTAGAAATTTTCCCAAAGAATAAACCCTTTAAAAACTCCATAAATCTAAAAAAATAATATTTTAAATTGATTCACTTATCAAAAAAACCATTTTCATTCAAAAAAACTTATGTGTCCAATATATTCTTTGATATGGTCTAATGTTTCTTATTGATTACCTTTTTTTATGAGGGTTTCTATGTTTTTTTATTAGGGTTTTGTTTTTTGTATATATGATATATTATATTTATTAGTTTTAATGGGAATTTGCACCTTTATTTCTATAGTGGTTTTAAAATTACACTTAAAAGAATGTATTTTAAAATCACATGGTTTATAAATTGGTTTTTGAGGAAGGTTTTATATGTATGGTTATTTGATTGAATTGAAAGTATTCTTTGACCCTTTATACAATGTTTTTAAAAAATATTTGTTACACACTTTGTTTATTCCCTAATAGACCATTTTTTATAATTTTTTAGATCCTATGAGAGAATTGTGATTATTTTTTGTTGTCATGTGAACTATATATGGGAAATTTATAATAAGGGTGTATGGACGAGGGATGAGTTATGAAATTTATATGTTATTTTGTGGCATGTTATTGGTGTGTGACTGATATGTAATACATGTTTCGACCTATCAGTCTAAAGTATCATGAGAACCTTGGAAATATAAGTGGGGGATTGGGATATGGTCTTTATGCATATCCTAATGAGAATATTAAAAGGGGCCTTTGTTATATAATTTTTTCTAACCATGTGGAGTTCTATCTAGTGAGGATTATTAGAGTAATTCGAGAGGTTACTGTCTAGAAACATCATTAATAAGATATAATATGGTTCTACCAGAGTTTATATAGGACCATATCACAATGACCTTAGGACTTTCCCATGATTATATGTACTTTATGTGACTTCATTCATACAATACCTGATTATTATTATTCTTTTTTCCTTTGTTATTCTTTCCTTATATGTGATTCTCATCATTATGAATTTTAAGGTTTGGTTTAATGGTATTTTTATTTTTGGTATTACTTTTTTGATATTGACCAATGTATCCACCTATTTATGTATCATACTACCTAGATTTATTATTAATTTGGTGCTTTATTTTATTTTTTTCATCACTCACTTTATAATTCTCCTAAAGAAGGTCAAAAAATATTTTTTTATAATTTATTTTTTAATATTTTATTTTCAATGAAAAGATAAATTGTTTGTTTAATGAATTCTTCATGTTTTAGAAAAAAAATGTAAGAAATTTTTATGAGTTGTTTTTTAATTGTTAAAACTAACAATAAAGTAATGTATTGTTAAAATAAATTCATGTAATTATTTAAAAAATGTATGGAATATTTTTTTGGTGGGATCTTAATAGACTATTTTTCTTACACACTACTTATACTATTCATTGTTTGTTGACCAAGTGAATTTTATAGGTTTAAGCATAAATACCTAAAAAAATCTTCTTTATGGACTTATTCCCCTTATTTTCTCTTGGTGTGGGTTTTTAGTGATGGTTTTGGATGGTTCCCTTGGTTCACATGGTTTTTTCTAGTTCATAATTTTAGGTTTTCTTTCTCTTATCTTTTACCATCTATTTATTGGCCAATTTAGCATTCTCTGTATTATGACATTATTCTTTTGATTTATTATTATCCTTGGAAGTTTTTTTATTTTTATAAATAATATTTATGTTTTTTTATTTTCATGGGCTACAGTTTATGTATATTTTTTTAATAGTATTATGCAGTGAAATTTTAAACCATTGCTCTATATGGTCAAAATATTTTTAGCGGCAGCATAAAGCGCCTCTATATATTTTAAATTATAGTGGAACTTTAAACCATAACTAAATCCTCAGTAGTGTTTGAGTGTAAAGACCACTAATAAACTTTTAATAGGTATTTTAAATAACTTCTATATCTTATTAAATTTAGCAGTGGTTAAACCACCTTTAAATCCCAAGAAAGTTTTGATAGGAAAGACCACCTCTAAAGAAAAAAATCACTAATAAAAAACATTTCAGGAAACTTCCAAGACACTTCCAATAAATTGAATAAAATTACACAAGTTGTATTCCAACAAAAACTTTAGATGTGGTTTTAAAATTATAACATAAAAATAATTGGCATTGGTTTAAACCACTCATAATTTTTTTTAAAAAAACCACCACTATTTATTTTTTTTGTAGTTGGGGCGTACCTAACCCCACTCATAAACCCTATTTTTTTCAAGGTTCCTAAACCAATATTTAAAAGATGAGAGATCCTAAAATACCACTATAGGTGTCCTATCCTCCCACACGATTGATACTTGGAAGGTAACCAATCACACTGAGAACATATGTGATATGATATACTATAACACACCACTAAACCGCCTCACTGAGAAGGAAGATAAAGTCTAATGTTTTGGTTTTGTCTTTCCATATCTCCTTAGTATGATCCCAAAAAATGTAGATTCATAGTTTCAAATTATCTAGTACTATTCCACTAACTATAATCCACTAGAATACAACCACTTTCCTCAATCTGGTTGATATCTATATGGAGGGACTGATTCACCACCTCCAAAAAATATATAAGATAATAAATGTTTACCTATACCCTGATGACATATCTTAACCAATAATCAAGGAGTAAAACCTTTGATACCTCATCCCCATACAACATTGGAAAAAATAACTGTAGTTTAATAAATAAAGGTTTGTACTTTATAAATGATTCCCCACCCTGGGTGATAGTCATAAAATCTAGAGCCCTATCTACTCACAATGTATCTATAAGGAACTGGTCTTAAAATTGGGTTTGGAATTCCATTCAGGATATTCTATCAAGAAGGTGCACTTATACCAAAATATATGACCAACACCTTTTTCAAAAATCATAACATAAAAATATCTAACTCCACCCTTATGTAAACGGGTGAATCTTGTTGAAACCAAGGTGAATTGAATTTTTAATCATAGGGGTTATAATTGTAGATTGGCATAGTGTTGTGTTTGTTGACA